>CM077195.1:38586027-39786027 GCA_039654625.1 Rhinogobio ventralis | reverse complement strand
ACTAGTTTTTTTTCATATTACTGTAATGAAATAGCGTGCTTGATTATCATGAAAATAATGTCACAATGAAAATACCTAAAAACGATATTTTTGTTTTTGTTTTTTTTGGTCGCTTTTGGGGTGAGATATGAGTTAGACGTGTTTTCGTACGGTTTTGTGAGGTGTATGTGCCTGTTATCGATGTTTTGAAAACCAGCCTCAAAATCGATGTACCCCTCCTACAGGACGAAAAACAAGATGTCTTTTTCTCTGCCTTTGTCTTAAGCACAACACAAACTAGTAAAACTAACAAACAAGAAAAAACAACCATCTGAACACTGTGCAAGTTGTTGTGAAGTTCTCAAAATATAGTTCCAGTTGCTGGCCTATCAGCATCATCCTTTGAAACAACATCCAGCCAATCAGTGGACTGCGACAGCGTTGTCATGACGACTGTGATCCTATTTGTCAGCTGATGTTTTATGTCCTGTTTGTCTCTCTATCTCTCTTTCTCGTGTCTGTCATCAATCTTTCCCCCTCTTCCTGTGAAAAGCTTTTGCAGTAGTACTATCTGATGCGTGACAAAAGAGGAGCAGTTTTATTTTTTTATTGGTGTCCAGGAGAGTGAGTTCTCTGTCTGTCTGATGCTCCTGAACATTCTGAGATTAAAAGAAAGTGCCTGAATCAGCCAGTGCCGTCTCACCCGTTCTGTCCATCTCCAAATCATTAATGTTACGTCGCTGTTGCTTCAATTACAAAAGGTAATTTTTTCCCCTCCATTAACCGGTTACAACCACCACATGCTACGCACGTCGAGATCATTTGTTGATTGCTCTATAGAGTAGGGTTTCAGAAGTAAAATCTCATTCATTTTCTCCATAGAGAAAACTACTTTTCAGCAACAACATAAATGCTTCACAAGCTCAGAGATTGTTAAATGTTGGTATACTAATATACAAGTCACAAGTCAGTGTCATTTCAACTGTTTAAAAAAATTTTTCCCAACCCTCAAACTATTTATATATTTGTATATATTTGAATATTTTGTAACAAATATATCAATAAAAATATATTGAATATAAATATATTTGTTCTTATATAAAATGACATGTTTGTATATCTCTCTATATATGCGCACACACACACACACACATTACAACTCTATAAGACCTTATTCAGAGCAGCACAATGACAGGTATGAAGGTATAAAGCTCCTAGATCACTTATAATTTTTCACAACTCATATTGTCTGGTGTTTTTTGTCTACTGAAATTTCTCAGAAATATATTTTTGCATTGTTGGGTAAACTTCTAGGACGTTGTCCACAGCAACGTTCAAATGTATAAAAACGTTAAAGCTTTCATTGGCGTACCTGAGAGACAACTGATTTCATGTTAAGTGATATCATTTTTTAACAGTAAGAGAAAAGATGTTTAAAGCTTGTTGTATTGCAGAACATCACATGCTGTATATGATATGAGAATAGTATGGGCCGTTTTTTTTTTTTTGTCAAACCTAGGCCACATCCACACAAAGCACTTTCCAAAACATCCGTTTTTCAAGATGCACGTGAAAATTTGTCTGATCATTGATGCGATTGCGGGCAGCAGCACAAAGTTGATTCTGTGCTAATTTGATCTAATATTTGATGTTTGAAATTGTTTTGTAGATTTAAGTAGCAAAAGGGAATCACTAAAATGATTGATATATTTTGAGACAAATGTCTTCTCAATAATTTTCAATCTAATTAAAGCAACAGTTTTTCAATAAAGTAAGAATATGTAAAAGTATTGTATTTGCGGTAAAAGGCAGCCCTGCTGTTTGGGCAAAAGACACAATAATTAACATGATAATAAATAGTTAGCTGACTTTTCTATCTGTTGACATGAAATGGTTAGATTCAGATGGTAAATATCATATATTAAGTTGGGTGTCCACCTTAGAGATAATCACCATATTTATAATGAAACCATCATATTAAAAAAAAAATGATATTAATCATATATAATAAAATATAATTTATTGTTACTACTGTAAATCTATATTAAATTATTATGGGATCTCCTTCAATGCTTTCAGGATCTTTACTTTTTAAAATAATTTAGTTTCAGTATTTTTAAAATATATTTTTATATTAACATATTTTAATAACAGTATATTTATTGAACAAAAATTAATTCTTTTATTTATCAAAATAAACAGAAAACTTTGCTAAAGTGATTGTTTTGAACAAGTAATAAATTAGACATTTAAAACATTATTTTAGCTAAAGTATTTGTATCAATACTGTGTGCCTTTTGACCATTCTGAAAGTCTCATCTCGCCACCTCATACATTTGTAAGACTTTTATGACTTATTTTCACACAAAATTTGTTGCTTCATAAATGTTCAATACAAACATATTTTTCTGCAATCATACACTATGAGAATAAAAGTTTTCCCCCACTCTACCCTATCCATGTTGCTAAACATTTCATATTTCTTATATTACTGCGGACATTATGATTACTACGCTTATGAGCTCAATTGCATCAATTGTGGTAAAGTTTGACCACAGTATTGCCTAAATCTCATTAGAATTGCATTATGAGGGTGCATGCACACATAGTCAATGATAGACAAATGGTAGTAAGTCCCACAGACTTTTGACCATTCAATATTATTGAAAAGTGTGTGTGAGAATGTGCATGAATTACATGTGACAGTGTGTGTGTGTGCAGAAAGACGGGCACATGCTGGCATGACAGCATGTTCCATATTACACCACCATTGACCCACTCTAACACTCTGAGTGTGTCTTCCTGTGCATTATCTAACAGATCTCATGAATGTGCAGCCATTGTAATGCAAAGTCAAAAAACATCTTAATCGTGAGCTCTCGAATGAGTGAATAACAGCTTGAGTGAGACAGATGGGGAGAGCGAGGCTGTCCCAAAAGCCTTGTCCAGCTTTGGAACTGTAACTACAAATAGCATCAAATTCCAGCATGTGCAGACATTTAGACCACGCTGGACTCAATAGGAGTCCTTCTTTGTCCTCTTCCCACTGTTAAAGCTGAGGAATCCGGTAACAGCACACTAATGCATATACTAGTATGGATGACCGAAACACCTTACAACATGTCTACAGCAAGTGAGCAACATGACCAAACTAGAATGATCCTGTAGTAATCAACAAGCCAGCTTCTGGTTTTGTCCATTCGTCTGCTGACAGATTTTGTTGATTATATGGGAGCACGCTAGGTTTGCCATGTGACTTTTGTCTAGTCTATATATATATATATATATATATATATATATATATATATATACAGTTGTGGTCAGAATTATTGGCACCTTTGATAAATTGGATCAATGAAGGCTGTAAAAATAAATCTGCATTGTTTATCCTTTTGATCTTTCATTCAAAAAAATTGCTAAATTGTATTAAGTAAAACAATTAAAAGTGGGGGGTAAATCACATTATGAATAAATGCTTTTCTCCAAAACACATTGGCCATAATTATTGGTACCCTTTTATTAAATAATTTCCCCAAGATAACAGCTCTGAGTCTTCTATAATGCCGGATAAGTTTGAAGAACACCTGAGATCAGAGATCATTCCTCCATACAGAATCTCTCCAGATCCTTCAGATTCCCAGCTCCATGTTGGTGCTTCTTCTCTTCAGTTCACCACACTCATTTTCTATAGGGTTCAGGTCAGGGGACTGGGACGGCCATGGCAGAAGCTTCATTTTGTGTTCAGTGACACATTTGTGTGTTGATTTTGATGTTTGTTTTGGATCATTGTCCTGATGGAAGATCCAACCACGGACCATTATAAGATTTCTAGCAGAGGCCGTCAGGTTTAGATTTTTTATCTGTTGGTATTTGCTAGAGTCCATGATACCATGTACACTATATTGCCAAAAGTATTGGGACACCCCTCCATATCATTGAATTCAGGTGTTCCAATCACTTCCATGGCCACAGGTGTATAAAATCAAGCACCTAGGCATGCAGATGCTTCTACAAACATTTGTGAAAAAATGGGTCACTCTCAGGAGCTCAGTGAATTCAAGCGAGGTACCGTGATAGGTTGCCACCTGTGCAATAAGTCCATTCGTGAAATTTCACTACTAAATATTCCACTGTCAACTGTGGTATTATAACAAAGTGGAATGTGGGGTTGTTATTAAGGGGTTGGGTTTGGCCCCTTAGTTCCAGTGAAAGGAACTCTTAATGCCTCAGCGTACAAAGACATTTTGGACAATTTCATGCTCCCAATTTTGAAGGGAACAGTTTGGGGATGGCCCCTTCCTGTTCCAACATGACTGCACACCAGTGCACAAAGCAAGGTCCATAAAGACATGGATGAGCAAGTTTGGTGTGGAGGAACTTGACTGGCCTGCACAGAGTCCTGACCTCAACCCGATAGAACACCTGTGGGATTAATTAAAGCGAGACTGCGAGCCAGGCCTTCTCGTCCAACATCAGTGCCTGACCTCACAAATGCGCTTCTAGAAGAATGGTAAAAAATTCCCATAAACACACTCCTAAACCTTATGGAAAGCCTTCCCAGAAGAGTTGAAGCTGTTAAAGCTGCAAAGGGTGGGCCAACTCCATATTAAACCCTACGGATTAAGAATGGGATGTCATTAAAGTTCAGGTAAAGCCAGGCGTCCCAAAATTTTTGTTAATATAGTGTATCTGAACAAGATGTCCAGGACCTCGAACAAAAAATTAGGCCCTCAACATTAAAGATCCAGCAGTATATTTAACCGTGGGCAAAAACCCATCTGGTGGGTTTGCTGCCAAAAGCTCTTTCTTTAGTTTCATCTGACCACAGAATCCGGTCCCTTTTGAAGTTCCAGTCGTGTCTGACAACTGAATATGCTGGAGTTTGTTTCTGGATGAGTGAGGAGGATTTTTCTTGAAAACCTCCCAAACAACATATGGTGATGTAGGGGTTGTTTGATTTTTTTTTTTGGCTTTCTGACCCCAAGACTCAACTAATCTCTGCAGTTCTCCATCTGTGATCCTTGGAGAGTCTTTGTCCACTCAAACTCTCCTCCTCACTGTGCATTAGGACGATATAGACACACGTCCTCTTTCAGGCAGATTCGTAACATCTTTAGTTGATTGGATCTTCTTAATTTTTGCCCTGATGGTGGAAATGGGGATTTTCAATGCTTTAGCTATTTTCTATTTTGTGAAGCTCAACAATCTTTTGCTGCACATCAGAACTATATTCTTTGGTTTTACTCATTGTGATGGATCATTACGGGAATTTGGCCTTTGTGTTTCCTCATATTTATACTCCTGTGAAACAAGAAGTCATGCTCCTAATCACCCTGGTGTGCTAAAAATGTAAATATGAATGTGAATATACTTCAGAGATATTTTCGCCCCACTTTTAATTGTTTTACTTCAATGATTCTTTGCTAATTTTTTGAATGAAAGATCAAAAGGATAAACAATGCAGATTTATTTTTACAGCCATCTTTGATAATATTTACCAATGGTGCCAATAATTCTGACCACAACTGTATATATATATATATATATATATATATATATATATATATATATATATATATATATACACATGCCACTGCCCGTTTTGTTGCCTTTACTACTGGTACTGGTTGTGTTAAAACTCAAGCATTCTAATTTTTCATTTTGTCTGCTGACAGCTTCATTGATAATGTCAGTATAATAGTTTTATTGTACTTTTGTTTTATTTTCTCATTTCATCTACCAACAACTTTGGTGATTATAACGAGAGAGTTCTAGTTTTGTCATTCATCCACTGACATCTTGATTTTAATGGTATATATTTGTCACGATGCTGTTTGGAGTGTAGAACAGGCTGTTAATCTTTTGCCACTCAGTAGGCATAATTAACCTTAAAACATGCTCATTTGTATGCATTACTGTCAGAAAGGCCCATCTTCCTGATTGCACGAAGCTGAACCCCATCACCTCAACCCTGCTCCCAGGCTGCAGGAGGCGCCGTGATGACGCTCCCCCATCTCATTCAGGACACTGTCGTGCTATCGCACGGATTTGCGAATGAGTGTTTGTGCAACACAGCTTCCACCCAGTTGGGAACACACAGATACACACACCAGGATGTTATTGTGCATGACACACAACTAAAGAGTTTAAAGTGTGTGAGAATGATGAAGGTCAACAAAGATTAAATGGACATTGATATCAACAAGCGTAGCTTTACACAAAAGAACAAGGAAGAGGGAGGAAATAAAGATGTTCAGAGAGTGAGAGGGGAGTGATCGAGTCGTCTGCGTTCTCCAGAGGAGTCTTCCCACACTGAACAGGGACCTCGGAAAGAGCCATGTGTGTATGTGTGTGTATTTTCAGGAAAAGAGAGGGCCGGGCCAGCATTGTCTCTTTCCCCGTGTACACCCTTGTTTGTTTACTTTCAGCAGCAGTTATCTGGCAACCTGTCCGCAGGGCCGGAGAGGTCACGGTAATGAATTTATTGCAATAGTCCGAGGTCAGCTAGAAGCCTTTTGGACTGCACAAGTCTCTGTGGAACAATACAGCACTTTAAATCCGGTTAAAGTGCATTTTAAGAGTCCAACTCTGGAGTTTTTGGTAGCGTCTGGATCCTTGAGACTAAAGTATTAAGAGAGACACTGTAAAAATAGTCTCAATAGAGCCATGGGAGCAGTTTCTTATGAGCAGACAGCATGATGGGAAACAGACCCGGATCTGAGCAACTTGGAGGAAGCAGATAAAAACATTGCATGTTACCTTTACACTCTTAAAAGTTCTAATTAAGTCAACATGAGCACTGCACGAGTAATTGAAATAAACCCAAAATTGCGATATGGCTGAGTGTGATTATCAAAACGCAAAGATTTAATTGAACGGATATATATGCGTTTTGTGTTTCAGAGTGAAGTGCGGCACTGTGGGCAATTATGATCACATGATCAGTGTTTTCAGCATCTCAGAGCAGATTGATTCGCATCTCTGCATGTGCTCTGAGTTTGGGTCGCTTATAGGGGTGTAACGGTACACAAAACTGATGGTTTGGTACGCACCTCGGTTTTGAAGTCACGGTTTGGTACGGGTTCGGTACAGCAAGGGAGAGAAAACTAAATATAAAATAGCTTTTTTTATTAAACAGTGGTTTACTGAACAAATTGTGTCTGTCCTTAAATGAATTCAATTATAACTAAAAGTTTCTTAAAGATAAAAAATATTCTCTGCTAATGCTGTAAAGTGTATATAGGGAGCCCTTACTTGCACATTACTATAATATAACAACAGAGCCCAAATTAGCCTAAATTAAGTAGCTATTTATTTTTAGATATAATAATCAACACTCAAATAACACATTGTATGCAAACATGTAAACTTCACACAGTTTTTACATTCACTTCTAAATCTAATTATAAAATTATGTTTTTACTCCAATTCGTTGTTGGAATATAATCATTTATACACAGTGGCTGTCATTTTCATGACAGATTAATAAAAACATACATTAAATAATCAAGACATCACTAACAGGTTAAGTAGAATATAATTAATATATATACAGGCTAATATAGTGCATATATTTAGCGAAAGAGTTCATTTCTCTAGTGAACTAACAGCTGTGGACACTGAATGACTTCTGTAATGCTACATGACATTCTTTACAAGCTGTTTTATTGACGTCTTTCCACCGTTGAAACACGGATTGAGCCATTACACGACATATGATACGTTTCAGTAAGTTGTAATGTATCCTCATACCGTCAGCTGTTGATTCATGTTTATTCTTTGCACCGTACTGGAAGCCCTGTACCGAAACGGTTCGGTACGAATACGTGTAACGTTACACCCCTAGTCGCTTATAGCATGTATTTGGGAACGGAAAATGCGCCAATCATCTTTCCAAACATTTCATGAGAAGCACTTATAAACCGGCTGTTGTCAACAAAAGAGAAGTTTTAAGGTCGTCCTGCGGTTTTCAGCCAGAATAAATGTTTAATGAAAATGAAAACATTAAGACAGCCATAAATATTAGCATTGTAATTCTACCTATGTACATATTATTTTTCTTATATAGGATAATCAACTTTTTATTTTACATGCGTATTACAATAGTAATAATACTTATTTTAATATTTTACTTAGTAATAATAATGCTTATTATTATTATTATTTTATAATCATATTGATATATAATCAGAACATTTTGAGCCAAATTGTGCAGCCATACAAATAAGCACAGCAAACCTGAAGTTTTTGGAATGTTAAAATAACAGTATTCTAACGTTAGAATAACTTTAGGGGAACGTTAAAATAACATTAGAATAACGTTAGAATAATATTAGGGGAAACGTTATTCTAACATTAGAATACTGTTATTTTAACATTCCTCCAACTTTAATTTAACGTTATTGTAACGTTCCCCTAACATTATTCTAATGTTATTTTAACGTTCCCCTAAAGTTATTCTAACGTTAGAATACTGTTATTTTACTGTTATTCCCCTAACGTTACATTAATGTTGCTGTAACATTATTTTAACATTCCCCTAACATTATTCTAAAGTTATTCTAACATTCTAACCTGCTGTGTGAAATTAACTGTAGTTGACAACTAATTACCCAGCTAACAATTTTTGGTTCCCAAAAAGTTTTTTAAGGTTTGTTTTTGGTTCCCCTAACGTTATATTAACGTTGCTGTAATGTTATTGTAATGTTATTGTAACGTTATTCTAACATTCCCCTAACATTATTAAAACGTTATTTTAATGTTCTCCTAACGTTCCCCTAATATAATTGTAACATTATTTTAACGTTCCCCTAAAGTTATATTAACGTTATTCTAACGTTCCTAGAACGTTCCCCTAACCTCTTTACTCCGATATCATTACCCCTCAGCACACCCGCGACCTAGTATAGTCAAAGGCAAAGATATGGAAGATGGATGCCTATAATCAGCATTTTGATTGATCTCATTTCAACATAAATGTTGTATTAAACTAATTTCAGATCTCTGCATAGGTCATTACACAAAAGCATCTGCAACGTTTTAATTGGAAGGGTATTTTATAATAACCATGGTTATTAAATAATACCTAAAAATAACCATTATGAGACGTTCTGTATGAGTTATTTTTAGGTGATTTAAAAATAACCTCCCTGCAACGTTCTGGGAACGTTATTTTTTGGTTGCAAAATAATAGCCTAACCTAAAAATAACCACGTTCTGTATGAGTTATTTAGGGTTATTTAAAAATAACCCCCCTGCAACGTTCTGGGAACGTTATTTTTTGGTTCTCAAGAACGTTATTATTTGGTTAAATCAAATGGGAACTAAATACGTTAAGGGAACGTTGTGTTTGCTAGTTGTCTGGCACACTAGTCGTATAGGCCTATCTCGTTTGTGTTGCATGTTTTCGGTGACTCTCAGAAATGGAGATATGAATATCATCTTCTGAAGGGTCAACTGTATAAAATACTTTTCCAGTGAACAACATCATCTATGACATTTACTTTAGTCACTGTTGCTATGTTTACAGGTCATATAGCGCAATAAAAAAAAGTTTTGACATTGCTATATTGCTATTCGAATACAGTATGCAAAACATGTTAGCGTCTATGGTTAGCGACGTGCATGGAAACCCATTTCTGCCACATAAAAAAATAATAAAAAAATTCATAAAAAAGTCATAGCTAATTATTAAATGAAAAGTAACTAGAAAGACAGGCCTACTCATTAGTCATTGTGATATAAAGTCGAAATTGTTTAGTCATAACAGTCAAAATAATGTCGTAAAAGTCATGATTATGATATAAAAATGACTTTATCTCAGAATTCTGACTTTTGCGTCATTAAGGTTAACCAATTGTAAAATAGCTATTAGGCCTCTTACTTCATTCTGGTAGATTATGAATTCTTTTCCCCACTATCCAATCAATTGTCAATGTATAAAATCACTTCCCACTCTACATTATTTACCCCCTTGTTGAATAGTCCCATGCCATATTATGGAAGTAAAACGAGTTTGCAAATGCTTTCATGCTGAATTTGACAGCTTTCTTCTTATGTGCATGTAAGAGAGAAAGATTTGAATGCTGCAATAGCCTATAGCCTAAGTGTCCTCCAAACTCAGTCCCAGCATGCTCTAGCATTGACTGTTCCAGCAAATAACCCTTTGAAAACTACTAGAAAGGAGCATTTACACCAAATTTCTGCCCTTACAATCCGGTTGCATAAAGATATTGATAGTAAACTGTCTGTGGTTAATTTCATACACCAATGAATTGGCTTGTTGTGTGCTGGATGTGGCATGCAGTGTTCAACTGAACAGAATAACTATTCTCTTCCCCAGAGAGCATTTCAGCCATGTGTACAGTGCGGAGTGGAATTGTGGGATATATATATTATGTGGATAACACTGTTTGCTGTAGTCTGTACCATGTTACTTGTCATTAAGCAGAAAAATGACTAATGGCACAAACCACAATGAAGGTTTTCCATGGACTCCGACAGGGCGTATCTTAAAGAGATAGTTCATGCAAAAATAAAAAAAATATTGTCATAATTTACGGTCAAGCTTGTATTTACACTTGCATGAAATCTAAATCACTGACGACCATTGAGAGCAATAGCGCTTTCCATTAACATCAAATCTTGTTCAATGCATCTTCAAATTTGGATATGTACGAATATAAATATAATGGAGGGGATAGTATATTTTAGCAAATGACAACATATTTTGATCCGTTTCTCACACAAAGATATTGTTTGACTTAAGACATGGAATATAGTGCACAAGCCATATGGACTTATTCTGTAATATGTTTTTTGGTGCCTTGATGCATTTCCATGAAGGAAAAAAGTGAGTTTGGAACGACATGTGGGCGAATAAATGACAACATGTTCATTTTTGGGTAAACTTCCAAATTGGGACCAAACTTGCATTTCAGTGTCATTTATGCAAAAATATCTCTGGTCTCTCAGTACAAAAAAACTAGTGTGTTGTGTGTGACATACAGTGAGTGAGCCGCTGTGTGCAGAGCAGCCTGGCCTTAATTTAAACAGGCCCCACTGAGTCTGACAGCCCCCCTGTTTACATGAATAAAATCGGAAACAAATGTGAACACAATCACCCCCTCCTACACACACACTCATACAGCTCTGTATCACTATGCACGATGACTGGTATCACTCAGACCTCCAAAAACTTGACGCCTTCTTGAGAAAAGTCAAGGAAAAACACTGTATAGTCCACAAACTAAAGTAGCAAACAAAACAAAAAAATCCTACTAAAGCTGTATAGTGTATTCATCCAGCCCAGATCCAAGAGACAAAGAGTGGCCGAAAAAGAAAAGCACATATGCATACATGAATACATTTTAAATATTTCAGAATAATGTACAGTCAACCTGGCATTATTGCAAAAAGTGATATTGACCGGCTGACTATACATTATCACACTTATTACGTATTATGGTTACTTACCAGATAAAACAAACAAATGGACATTAAATATTTAGTTTTTTTTTGTTGTTGCATAAATTATTTTATTTAGTGAAAAGAAAGAGACTTAAAATTGATAGAAAAAACATAAAACTAACACATAAGTAGGAAATCTGTTGCCGGGGACAAAAGTCAATTACACAATATTTGTAAAAAATATTTAACCACACAATATGGTGTGTATTCCAGAGAGAAAAAAATAAATAAAGTGTGTGTATATACACCAATCAGGCATAACATTATGACATTCCTAATATTGTTGGTCCCCCTTTTGCTGCCAAAACCCGTCGAGGCATGGACTCCACTAGACCCCTGAAGGTGTGCTGTGGTATCTGGCACCAAGATGTTAGCAGCAGATCCTTTAAGTCCTGTAAGTTGCGAGATGGGGCCTCCTTGGATCGGACTTGTTTGTTCAGCACATCCCACAGATGCTCGATTGGATTGAGATCTGGGGAATTTGGAGGCCAAGTCAACACCTCAAACTCGTTGTTGTGCTCCTCAAACCATTCCTGAACCATTTTTGCTTTGTGGCAGGGCGCATTATCCTGCTGAAAGAGGCCACAGCCACCAGGGAATACCGTTTCCATGAAAGGGTGTACATGGTCTGCAACAATGCTTAGGTAGGTGGTACGTGTCAAAGTAACATCCACATGGATGGTAGGACCCAAGGTTTCCCAGCAGAACATTTCCCAAAGCATCACACTGCCTCCGCCAGCTTGCCTCCTTCCCATAGTGCATCCTGGTGCCATGTGTTCCCCAGGTAAGCGACGCACCACACAGGCCAGCCTTCACTCTCCACGTGCATCAATGAGCCTTGGCCGCCCATGACCCTGTCGCCGGTTCACCACTGTTCCTTCCTTGGACCATATATACCCATATACAGTATATACACATTATAGGATGACTAATCGCGATTTATATATATATATATATATATATATATATATTTTAGTGCTTTCAAATTGATTAATCGCGATTAGTCATCCTATAATGTGTATATACTGTATATGTTATGTGTGTGTGTGTATATATATATATATAAAACATGGCATGGAATTGTATAACCTACAATATGGATAAAATTATGAATAAATAATGATCATGTGTGTCTAAGACTGGTGCTGTAAATCACCACTTTAAGAGATGAACTGAGAGAAAAGACACTGCTTGTGTACAGCACATCTACTTGGCAACCGAGATGGGTGGCCATTCCTTGTGCGCTTCCATAGTTACATGCCACATATGAAGAAAAACTCTCTGTCTCTCACTCGGTCTCTCTCTCTCTCTCTGTCTCTCTTTCTCTCTCTCTCTCTCTGTCTCTCTCTCTCTCTCTCTCTCTCGGTCTCTCTCTCTCTCGGTCTCTCTCTCTCTCGGTCTCTCTCTCTCTCGGTCTCTCTCTCTCTCTCTACTTTAAAAAAAAAAACTTTTTTACTCACTTTAACCGTTGAGTTATAAATCAAATTTCTTTATTTAAATCAGTGGTCTGGCAGTACACTACAAACAAAACAAAAACAAAAAAGCAGAAAACAAACAAACAAAATGACTACAATACCCAAACTTGGCACTGGAAGAATGTGTGTGAGTGAAATCGATGGAGTTGTCATATAGTTTGTTCTATGTGAGTCTGAGAGTCTGAATGTGTACAAACCCGAAGCCAAACACAGAAACATCACTGATCCAGCTTCCAAACAGCTGTCACGAGTACAAACACTAAAATTATTATCATTACCAATACCATCATTATTATGTCGTTCATATTACAAACAGGCAGTAAACCGTTAGATCATGGCTGCCTTCGGTCTGGGAATGAAGCGCCTGACCCTGATGAAGCGAGACATTTCGTTCCCAGACTTTTAGATGCAGCTAAGACATGAAAATGACCCGACAACCAACAGCAAAAAAAAAAAAACATGAACGCAAAAACACAAAATGGTAAGAAAAAAAATGAGTAGAGAATGCGAACAATTGCGAGGTTCCTCTGGGGAGCGAAACACAACTGAGACTCGTTAGAACGTTAGAATTAGAATAAATGAGTTGATGAAAAGGATGCAGGGCTATTGCAACAGAATGAGCGAAGCGCTGACTGAAGATGAAGCACATGCGTGATACATGCATGAGCTGAGACTAAATGCACTGCTGCAGCTGCTCTCGCTGTTTTACGGACAAGTCTCCATGAGTGAATCTCACAAAACTCCCAGAATCAAAAAGAAAAGCAATCACGTTTACATTTGATTATCCTTTTTTGCATTGTGACATCATAATTTTTTTGACAATTACACACATTCACCTCCCAAACTCATTACCAAAACTTACACTGACATTTTACTTCTAGATATTTTGTAATTTCCATTATTCTACAAGATGTTGATCCTGATTATGTTCTCATTACTGTCATTTTTACAGTACAAATAGCGTAATACAATTTTTTTTTAAATTTAAAACAGCATAAAAGGCAGTACAACTAAACCAACAATATTTTATTATACGGAAAGAAATATTGCATTACAGTAATGACAATACACTTTTTGCATTACGGTAATGAAAATGTTTAGATTTTTGCATTATGGTAAACATTTTTTTTTTTTTTTTAGCATTACGTAATGAGTACAAATAACGTAATACCATTATTTTTCGATTTAGATCAGCATAAAAGGTAGTACAACAAAACCAACCACATTTTATGATACAATAAAAATTGCATTATGGTAAGGAAAATGATGTTTTATGCATTATGGTAATACAAATTTGGATTTTTTTTTTTGCATTATGGTAATGATGTTTTCTTTTTAGCTTTACGGTAATGAGAAATTTTTTGGGGGGTAGGGTTGCTTAATTGTCATGGAAATAATGGCGCAATGCAAAAAAAGTCACCCTAAAATTAATAATTAGTAATGGTAATGATATTTTCTTTTTAGCATTATGGTAATGAGTACAAATAGCGTAAAACAATTATTTTTAAATTTAGATCAGCATAAAAGGTGGTACAAGAGAAGCAACCACATTTTATAATACAAAAAAAAATATTTCATTACGGTACTGTTTCGTTTTTTGCATTATAGTAATAAAATGTTGATTTTTATTGCATTATGGTAATGAGTTTTCTTTTTAGGATTAGGGAAATTAATTGTTTTTTTTGGGGAGGTGGGTGCTTAATTGTCATGAAAATAATGGCACAATGCAAAAAGTCTCCCTAAAAGGAAACTATCACTTTTCATTTCTTTCATTTGATTTTGGGGTGAAATGTGACAGACATGTTTCATGAGATTCACCCAGTCGAATGCGCAAATGAGGTTCTAGATTGCAGCTATAACTGTATGCTAAACATGCGGCAGAACATTATCACTTCCCTTTCAAATGGAGTCTGAAGTTGATACTATTGTTTATGAAGGTCCTTTACACTGAAAGGAAGAACTTATTATCCTGGACCCGCAGGTGGAATGACATGAACAGAGAGTCTATATTTAAAGACTTCCAAATGCAGATTTTCATTACTAAAATAAGGCTGACTAACGCTGCATTTAAAGCGATGATATTTGACAAAAGAACGCTCTTCAAATGTTCTGTTAAATGGTCCCAGTTGCTACTGCATTTTTTCTCACGCTATTTTCAGGGCATCAGGTGAAGTGCACATCCAGTAAGAGCGCACAAACACTGAAATTAAAGACAGAGATAGTAAGACAGAAAGTAGACGTTTTAGCAAAAGCAATCTGCCTTCAGATAAACGTCTGTGTTTGATACAATCGGCCACAATTCTTATATTCTTCATTATTTTTATTAGCAAATTGGCTGCAGGCGATTTTTATCCTTATTACAAAAACTTTTTTTTTAACAAAGAAACTTGTTTTTTTTTCTCTTAAAAATACATCTTTTATTGTTTTGTCCCTCTACTTACACAACATCCTCCTGTTTCTTACTCTTTTTAGAGCGATATTTCTCTTCATTGGGGTGAATGTGAATTCATGAGACGAACAGGACTCAAAACAAACAGAAGGTCATGATATGGTGATACATTTGAGGATTCATTTTGGCAGCATAAACGGGTCGTGAGCAAATAACTCGAGGTTTCATTTCATTTCCGTCTCGTGTTGCGCAGCAGTGATATGAACCTTTACATTTGGAATGTCGTACAAACATTGAGCACGTTTTTGGATTGCAAAGGAAGTTCAAGTATTTGATCGTTGCTCTCAAGTATATCCTCAAAAACTGCCGGAAACCTCTGTGTGTTTATGCTGCCAAAATGCCACCTTGTGACTGGGAGTGTGAGTGTAAGTGTGTGATGTTTTGTGTGCGAGTGTATATACACGTGTGTGATTTATCTAACGGTGACGCCTAGCTTCTCCAGAACACGCATGCCCTTCTCCTGGTACTCTTCTCTGGTCATCCAGAAGTTGTCTTTGTCCTTCATAATGTCGGCTAGCACCGCTCCGCCCAAAAACACCATGTGTTTACGGCGAGGAGGATCCTCGATGCGGATCTTAAACTTCTACAGAAAGAAAAAAGAAGACAGATTCAGTAAAACAGCAGCATCATCCATTTTAACATGGCTAATAGTTGACATGCGATTATACTTTATTGTTATCGGTTTAGTGCATCTGCAAATATCACTGTGAACTTTCTCATGATTAGGTGAAGAACTTAAAAATTATCTTAAAAAAATTATCCTTTAGTCAATAAAGTTCATTTCTGACGTCATAGTCCATGGATCATCTCAAATAGTGCTGAAGAAATTGGCAATGGCTAGTGTTCATAATCTTGTGGATAAAGGAGGTTTTTAGGATGCCTGCATTCTAGACCGTCCAATGGAGCAAGTCTGTATAACTTGTAAGTTGTAGTTAAAGACGTGTTTTTTGTACCGAAAGCTTGTCGACATCTCCCTTCAGCACTCTCTCGAGGTAAAGCTGCTTGAGCTCACGCTCCAGACGAGACGGCAGACCAGGATACATCGTAGAACCGCCCGACAAAACGATGTGTTTGTAAAACTCAGCCCTGAAATAAAGACAAATAAAGGCAAATATGAGTGTGTATACAGTATGCATGTACACAAAATATTATATATAATATGATAATTTTGTAATGATAAAATATTACTAAAATTATTAAATATTACAATTATAAAAATTTTATATTATAGAATTATACATTATGTTTAGTATTTTAAAACATTTAAAATACAAAAAAAATACTAAATGTATTATCTATTTATATTATATTATATGGTGTACGTGAAGCTTAATTTTTAATTATCTTAAAAATAACAGATAAAGATATAATATGCAATACATATGTTATATTATAACAGATAAAGATATAAATATAATTTAAAGATATAATAATATGACCCAACAATGAAAATATTATAATTATAAAATATTATTAACATTATTCAATATTACTACAAATATAAAGTTATATAATCAATTATGTTAAGTATTTCAAAACTACTTTCAAAAATTTTTTTTTTATCTATTTTTCTTTTTTAAAGTTGATGCAGCCTGAGACTAAATCTTTTTATACAAATATGATCATATTTGACAGATAAATATATAATATGTAATACATATGTTATATCCTATAAGGAATATGGAATATGAAATGTATATACTTGAAAAATTTACAAATATTTAAAAAATGTATATATGAAAAATGTATATCTGAAGTGACCTGGTGTCGATGTCGGCTGCCTGGATGGTGTTGAAGAGCAATTCGGCCACACCCACTCCCTCCACGTTAATGAGGTGAGGCTGGAACAGAGCTTCAGGAGCCTCGAACCGCTCGCCGCCCACTTTAATCACCCTGCCGTCCGGCAGCTACAAACCCAGTGACAATCTAGTGTGAATTCTCCTACTCTAAACACTGATGAGAGTGAAACGGTTTTAAAAGAGTGGAGTTCACTCAACACGCTGCTGCCCTCTAGTGGCAATGACAAGCCAAGGCATCTCAGAAGATGGTTCCAGTGTACCATTCGGATGGTTTATGATATTTTCAAATGCTCACTAGATTATAGAACAGAGCTTATTGATTCAAAAATTCAAAGTCCCTCCATCAGGCCGAACTCACCGTGTAAGACTCCACCAGCACGGTGGTCTCCAGAGCAAGCTTCTGCTCCTGCTCGATGTTATAGCCCACGTAACACAGCTTCTCCTTCATCATCCTCACCGTCTCGAAGTCCGCTGAGTGGTTGAAGGCATAACCCCTCAACAACAACAGCTGGAGAGACACAGAGCGCGTTAAGATCCAGTCTGGAACCCACCTATGAAAGCTTATTTATAGTTGACTACAGTGTTGCTATGGTTAACTAAAAACAGAACTATTAAAAACATTTTTGTTAACGGAAATAAAGCAGAAATCAAATAAAACATTAATATTTGTTTTGTTATATATATATATATATATATATATATATATATATATATATATATATATATATATATATATATATATATATATATATATATATATATAAAAAAATAACACTGGCTGACTTCAGTTTTTTAATACAAAAAAAAGGAACACTTCACTTTTAAATGTTAAAAAGACAAATACAGTGATTCCACACTAGAATTATTGAGCTGACTTGTTTGATTTCTTTGACCGAACTCACAAGCTTCTCGCTGATATGGTAATATTTACACTAAAGGTATAAACATTACATTAGGAATCTGCAGTTGGACTGGATTGATTGAGACTGAGGAAAACGGGCGACAGAGAGAGAGAGCATCTGTGGAGCTGAGCTGTACCTTGATGAGGTAGCGCGTGATGTCTCTTCCGGCGATGTCCAGGCGGCGGGTGAGATGAGGAAGAGAAAAGCCTTCGTACACTGGACAAATATGAGTGACACCGTCACCAGAGTCCACCACCACACCTGTCAGCAGACCTGCAGAGAACATTCATTCACACATAGGAACTTGGTGAAAAGTTGAGTTGGTGAAATTTTATTTATTATATTTCATATACATTTGGGTATTATGTTTATTTATTTTTATTACATTTTTTATATATTATATATTTATACATTTTTATATATGATATATTTTTAACATTTATATTATATTTAATATTTATATTATTTTTTATATTATATTATGTTTATTATTATTTAACTTTAAAATATTTATTATATATTTATTATATATTTATATATTATATTGACTATTTATTATATTTATTTTAGTATTATATATTATGTTTAACATTTAACTTTATAATTTTGTATATATTTAATAATTATTTTTTAAAATATATTTTATATATTTATTCTTATATATTTAATAGTTATTTATATATTGTACTTGATATTTATTGAATTCATTACTTCACAAATTTTTATTATATATATATATATAGTTTTTTTTTTTTACTTTTATTTTATTATTTTTATATATTTATATTTAATATTTATTTGTATTTATGTATTGCATTTAATGTTTATTATATTTATTACTTTTTATATATTATATTTTTATATTTTTTTATATTTTATTATATTTGATACTTTGATTTTTTTTATATATTTATTTTTTTAAATATTTATTACTTTATTTATTTTTACTTTTATTACTTTTTTTACCTTACTCAATTTTCAAATAAATATCCAAATAAATTTAATTACTAGACTAAATTAACTATGTCAACTACATCACTTAAATATATATGATAATTGAAATGAGCTGACGACATCACCGTTTCCTCCAGAGCAGCTTTACAGCCGAATCAAATTCGGTTGCATTATTTTCCTGTTTATCACTGTGAAGCTGCTTTGAAACAATCTGCATTGTAAAAAGCGCTATATAAATAAAGTTGACTTGACTTTTTTGTTTCGTTTTTTAAAATCCTTCACTCTAACCATTAGAATCAACTTGAAATCAAAAAGGGCTCCATTAACATTTTTTTTTCTGTCTCTATAATGCCCATTTCATCAGTGCATGTTATTGTAAAGAAATAAATGTTTGGTAATCCATCATCAGTTCTCAGCTCTGGTTAAACCGCATTGGCAGGTTCAGTACCTTGAGCATAAAGCGTGAGCACAGCCTGGATGGCGATATAAACCCCTGAGAACTGATAGGTCTCAAACATCACCTACAGGGAGACAAGAAGGTCAAAAACCACATAAACACAAACCTCATTGAGGTTCATCAGAGGTATAACACAACTAACAGCCGCTCAAACCTCGATGATCTTCTCTCGGTTCTTGGTGGGGTTCATGGGCGGCTCAGTGAGCAGGATCTTGCAGTTTCGCGAGTCGATGTTGAGCTTCTCGGGGCCGAAGGTGTAGTCCCACAGGTGCTTCATATCGTCCCAGTTCCTCACGATCCCGTTCTCCATCGGGTAGTTCACCTCCAGCATGGAGCGCAGCTCGCTCGCCTCGTCGCCCACCATTAGGTCCTACAGGTCACAGAGGAGAGGTCAAAGGTCGGTAGGCTCAATGTCAACTTATCTTTCATTTCGAGCTGAACCATCCATATTGAAAGAGAAATTAGGTGTTAGATGGTAAAATAAACTCAAGCAATTTCATTCCATCGATATACAGTATTTTATGAAATACACTCAAATGAATCTCTTCTGACACCAAAACATTAAAAGCACTGCAATACAGTCATTAAAAGTGAGTAAACAGGCCACAACGTCTGAACTAGAGAGAAAGTTGCTGAATGAAGACAAGCAGGGTTGCTATCAGTGTTGTTGTTAACGAATATTTGCCTTGAACCTGATATTTCAAGGTTTCCAATGAGCATGAACCCTCTTTAGACACAGCACACTTGTGTCATTCAGTACAGGCCAGTGCATTCTGGGTAATGTCAAACTGCTGCCAGCTGTGCATTGGCTGAGAGAATCACTACAGGTCAAACCCACAGCCATACAAACACTTACCATCCTTCACAATCCTACGGGAACGGAGAACAGAAAGACTAATATGGAGAGAACAGGAGAGTAAAAACTGATGCAGGATCAGCGTCTTCAAATGAGAGCCAAAACATGCCTTACATTCAAAAGTCCTCTGTAAAAAATTTAGATATTCATAAAAATAAGGGAAATCTGTATACTCCGGGCACTCATTGCTGTGTTATTTTAGCATCATTGAGATACTATTATAGTTTTTTTTAGTTTTAATTTAAATCATCTTTATTTATATTTAATTTTATATTCGAGTTAATTTAAGTAATTTTGTTGTTTTTGTCAATGTAGTTTTTATTAATTTTTATTCCAGTTTTAGTTATTTTAGTACATCAAGCCTTGGCATCTAGCTGAAAAAAAAAAGAAGAGTAAGTTTTATTTTATTTTATTTCAAGATTTTTTTTTATGTTTTAGTTTCTGTTTTAGTTAACTATAATAACCCTGATTCATTGCTTATATTTTTTAATAATTTTAGAATTATTTTAAATGCATATATGTAATATTAGTTAAAATAATTTAATTCTCTTAATTTGTTGTCAATCGGTTGTTTGAAAAATTTTTTTTAATCTGTTGTACCTCAATTGATTCTTTGTCAACACCATCAGTAATTATCAACACTGTCAGATAAAAATTTGTTAATTTTTTAAATAAAATAAATAAAAATATATATACACAAAGGTGGACAGTAGTGAAGTATTTTTACTTTCTCCTCAATGACATTTTTCAAGCATATGTACTTTATCAGTGTTTTTCTTTGGAATGTAATAAAGTAAAAGTTTTCCAAAGCATGTCATACTTTTTACTGCTCTACATTTCATCCTCTGAGTACAGACCTTAAATTCATTGAAAGTCTTTGGGATGTGCTGGAGGAGACTTTACAGAGTGCTGGACTCTTACACTGTCAATACAAGATCTTGACTAAAAACTGATGCAACTCTTGATAGAAATAACATCACAAAATGTATTATTCCATCAAGAGGTGCATTCACTTTTGGTCAGGATCTTGTATTGACAATGCGTCAAAGAGTATATATATCTGTCAGGGTTGGCTGTAGTGAAGGAGATTAAAAACAAAAACAGTCTTTATCTAAATCTACACAGAAGACTCAGGAAATCGAAGGAGATCAAACAAACTCAACCATGATAACATAGATAGACGATACCGGACAATGAACAGAAAGAACTCCAGGCTTAAATACACAGTGAACAGAAACAGGTGAGTGGAAACTAATTAACACTGAGTGGGATTTGTTTCACAATCCTCTCCAAGGTGCGGTTATCCCTATTGCTTGTACACTTTTTTCTACCACATCTTTTCCTTCCCTTCACCTCTCTATTAATGTGCTTGGACACAGAGCTCTGTGAACAGCCAGCCTCTTTTGCAATGATCTTTTGTGTCTTGCCCTCCTTGTGCAAGGTGTCAATGGTCGTCTTTTGGACAACTGTCAAGTCAGCAGTCTTCCCAATGATTGTGTAGCCTACAGAACTAGACTGAGAGACCATTTAAAGGCCTTTGCAGGTGTTTTGAGTTAATTAGCTGATTAGAGTGTGGCACCAGGTGTCTTCAATATTGAACCTTTTCTCAATATTCTAATTTTATGAGATGCTGAATTTGGGATTTTCCTTAGTTGTCAGTTATAATCATCAAAATTAAAAGAAATAAACATTTGAAATATATCAGTATGTGTGTAATGAATGAATATAATATACAAGTTTCACTTATTGAATGGAATTAGTGAAATAAATCAACTTTTTGATGATATTCTAATTATATGACCAGCACCTGTACACTTTACATTATTAAAATGTCAACTGAACTACATGACATGCTGTCTTATTTGCCTAAGAACATATATGTTTAATATTAAAAAAGAGGGTAGAGAAGTAAGGAATTTAGAATCCGGATTTTTTTTATAATAGTGTGAAAACAGAAGAAAAAAATCACTTGTTTATTTAAAGACTTTACACTCTTGTTAGATGGGTTAGGGTTGGGTTTAGTGCTTTTAGTGTGGCTGACAGAGATTAAACAAATGTTAAGTAAAATTATGAATTAAATAAACGTCAATTTTCAAAAAAACCCTGTTCCCCCAACATGATTGAGCTGAGATCTTTGTCTCGAAATTTGAAAAATGAATAAGCTAAATAGAAAGTGTAAAAAAAAAAGTAGACATATATCAACTAATAGTATAGTGTGATATTTATATTTTAACATGCATCATTTTTTATATATTAAATATATGTTATTTATAACAATGTATGTTAAAAATAAAACTGATCACTTCATACAAAATCATAACGTGTTTATGGCTAAAAAGGGTCCAGGACCAGCACTAAGCTTAGGTGATATGCCTAAAACAATCTCTTAATATATTTTTCAGTCTTTTGACAGTAATATACGTCGCAATATTTCTGTATTTGCTCTGAAATGTCATATTATGATTATTATTTTCAATCACAGAAAGCCATAAAACCCCTCTCACAGCTCATGTGGGCTCCAGCCCTACTGAAAAACTCAGCAGGAAGTTCAACTCAAGCAGGAAGTTACACAAGTTGCTGTTTATGTCCCTTACAAAATAAGACCATGGTTTTTCTTGGAAATCTGTAAATATCACTAAGATGCAGTTGGAGAAGCCACTGTATGTGTGTATAATAATTTTCAGAGGCAGATGCCTATGTAGTGTGCATACAATACAGCAATGCAAGGATTGGAACAGAGCCCTAGTCATGGTGTCAGTGTAGGGAAAGATTTACCTTGATCTCGATGTTTCCCACTTTGGCAGTGGAGCGGATGATCGGTCTCCCCACCAGGGCTGGAAAAATGTGCTCAGGGAAATTAGACCCGGCATATCCACACTTCACAAACTGAAAGACAGACAGACGGAGAGTTACATCATGAAAAATATGAGCAATCATAATGAAAAAAGGGGGAAAACTAGTAAAAGTAAAACTGAAATAAAAATTAATTAAAGCTAAATAAAACAAAAATATAAGGAAATGACTAAAAATGAAAATGTTTGATTTTATGTTAAAATTCAAAATATTAATAATAATACTATCCGAAAGAAAGACAGGAACTCAAAATCCTAGATGTTTAAAACCAGAAACAAAGCAAAAGATCAAGAAGCTTCTAGACACTTAATAGAAATGGTCCAACATTAGTGCACACTTCATGACAACAAAATTAGGTGTTTTACCTGTTGTCATGCATAATAATAATAATAATAATTATAAAACAAACTACGGCAGAAAAAAATACACTGAAAATGTGACACAAATCTACCCTAAAGTTCAGATGAGAAACTCTCACATTATTGAGTCCCCCCCCCTTTTTTTCCTAGGGTAATGTAATACCATGTTTTTTGGACATGTACTACAGTAATGGGATGTTTTGTGAACATTCACCACAGAATATGAACATGTATTATCGTAATATCATGCCTTTTGGACCATTCGCATGAAAATATGTTTTTCTGGACATTTACTATGGTGGTAATAAGTTTTTCTCGACATATAATGCTATTGTATTGCAGGATATGCACTACAATATAATTTGAATGATCATTTGACTATCATAGTATTATCATTTGTTGATGGAATGTGTTTCTATGGTTTGTCTCGTATGTCACTTCCTCCCTCGGCCAGATGTAAGATTACAAACTCGGAAGTAAGTTTGAGATCATCGTTATCTGTCCTTTTACAGACACAGACACATGCATCATTGTTATAAATGTGCATAAACGTGTCCTTTCATCAATAATGCATGCTCACGCTGCGACCTCATTCAAATCTGAATCAAAATATGTGTAAATGTCAATCATGTCAATACATATACACAGCTCCTACAAAACGTCCAAATGCAAACCAATTTATAATCTATCGTGGTCTATGATTGCTGGACATCTGATTCGTGTTTTTTCCACATTACAGGTCGTGTGTAAATCAGATTTTCACAGTGTAAAATAAGGTGCCATCATTTCACTTCCTGTTCCGCTGCATCTTTCTTCTGCAAGCCGTCATTAAAACACACACAAGCGCGAAATGAGACATCATTCAGACCGGACAGAGCCGCATGAGGTCCGCTCTCACACTCACCCCGGTCCCGTTGTCACACACCACCACTTTCCTGCCTTGACTGTCCATGTTTCTACAGACTCGGTGAATCCGCCCTGATCTCAGCACCACCGCCGCCGCCGCTGCTGCTGCTGCTGTCTTCGGCCAGGCGGAAGTCAGCGCCCTGCCCTTCACACCACTTCAAAATAAAAGTCCCCCACGACGCTTCAAAACAAAAGCCGTTGTAAGGCTACAAAATAAAAGCCTTTTAACATTTATAAATAAAAGTTACTTAGAGTTGTTCCAAACCTGTTTGAATTTCTTTCTTCTACTGAACAAAAAATAAGTTATTTTAAAGAATATGGTTAACCGTTAATGGGCCTCATTGACTGTTTGGTTTCCAACATTTGTGTTTTTAACAGAAGAAAGAAATTAATACAGGCTTGGAACAACATGAGAGTGAGTAAATGATGACAGAATTTAAATTTTTGGGTGAGCTATCCCTTTAAAATAATATACATTTCAGAGATAAGATGGATAATTGGTTCTCAAATGGTTTTATTTCAAAACCCAGATTTGAGCAATTCAGCAACTAAATTAGCTATTACAAAATGTCCTTAAAATAAAATGTATTATTATTCCCATTAACTGTATAGGCAATATGAAAATTATAAAAATGAAAAATATTTTTTTTGCTATCTTAACTAAACATGATTTTTTTTGCAATTTTATTGTTTGCATTTTCCCTTCTGTCCATAAGCATCTTTTAGAGCTTGTAGATGACAAGTCAGGGGGAAAACTCACTGCAAACTCAAAAGCAAGCAGGCCAGTAGCTCTTCTGTTTAATGGATGCAGAAAATTAGATAAAAATGCCCAATAATTGACTAAAATAGACAACTCCGTTCCAACACTGTTGTTTAAAAATACCTTAAGTTATTTTAAGGGCAGATACTCAGTGGGACAATAATGGAATTATAAGCAATTTACTACCATCTTACTTTTAATTCATAGTTTCCATCTTCCAATTCTGAAAAAAAAGAAGAAAAAAGGTCCACATAGACAGGCAAATCACCCTCTTGTTCATTGGTCCATTTGGGCATGTATGTTCAGGGGAGAGAATCCAAAATGTAAAAAAAAGAAAACAGACACAATCAAATATCTATGATTATTCAAAAATGATTGTTCAAACAGTGACAGCAGTTCAGCTTCATCCGGTGCATCCTCAGACAGAACAATGATCAAAAATACAAGTTGTAAAAATAAAATGAACAGCTTAAATAAGATTGAACAGTAACAGCTGATTTGGTTGACCTGAACAAGCAAAAGCTAATCAGACATCAAATATTCAGACAGCGTCCAGCATCAAACTCAAATGCCACACAGTCTCCCAGAGTTCGAGGAGGTACTACGGCTGTGATTCCCCATAAAATATACAATTAAATAAATAAGAGAAAGCTGTAAACTCAGGACAAACGCAGCACAACGATTTAAAACAAAAACACACTCGGTTCAAGCACACAGCTGAGAGATATACAATTTACACGACTTAGAAAACCAGACATACCATACAGCAACCAGGAGGTTTTCTCAATGTCAAAATTACCCACAATCCCTCCAATTCTATCCTGTTATAGAGTATGGTCTCAGAGAAAAAAAGCTTAGTGCCCGTTTACCTTCATAAAGACAGAGACACAACAGCAGGATCATGTGTTCAGTGTGTGAGACAAAGAGGAGGAAGTAAAACCTTAGTGTGTATGTGACCGAATCGGAGAATGCTTCTCATCCATTCATGAATCATTTACCAAAGAAATGTAGGTCACCCCAAAATTATATGATGCATAAAGAAAATAAACCTTGTTTTTTAGAATTATTACATTTTACACTGATAATTAAGCATATTTCCTCTTAAAATTCTCATTACCGTAATGCAAAACATGCTTATAATGTAATGCAGTGAATCTAAATCATTTTTTTTTTTTTACTAAAACTTAAAAAAAAAAAAAAAACTTTTTTTACATCACATTATTGAGAATTAGTTTTTTTTTTGCCATTACAGTAATAATAATTAGGAGGAAAATGTGCTTAACTGTCATGAAAATAATCCAAAAAATACGCAACATTTTCCTAATGCAAAACATAATTTCTTCGTTTTAAAATATATGACCCAGACAGGTTTTCTAGAGATTCTCAGTGTTAGGTGTGTATTATATTTTGCAGTGTACAGACGTGAACAGCAGTTTTATGAAGTTTGGAGCAGCACCACTGGTGTGGGGTCAGTGTTACATGTCATACGCTCCTCACAGGAGCACAAACTCATCTGCGCTTCCTCTCTTATTGTTCCTGCTCATTCTGTTGCATGAGAAAATGTTTGCAGGACCGTCCGTGGAGCCCGCGCTCTGCCCCTCCAGACCATAGTTCTGTCCCCTGCCCTCTACAAATGTAAAGATGGGATACTTCTCTTTAGAGGATGACAAAGCCTGAAAAAGGAAATATATATAATTATTAGGACTGTCAAACAATTACATTTTTTTAATCTAATTAATTACATGATGTGGTGATTAAATCTAATCAAATCAAATTTGGCTGAGAAATTACCCCCAAAAGATCATTTAAAGTCATTATTGTGTTAAATGAGAAAAGCATCAAATAGATATTACAAAAAGTAGCTTTAGAAAATGTAAAAAAAAAATGTTTTATTTGACTCAATATAGAATGTATTACACATAAACTGTTAGGCTTCAACAGCCAAGAGGGTGAGTAAATGATGACAGAACATTATTTTTTGGGTGAACTATCCCTTTAACGTGTTATTTATTAAAGTGCCCCTATTATGCTATTTTAAAGGCTCCTAATTTTGTTTTGGAGGTCTGCTACGACAGGTTTACATGCATCAAAGGTCTTTCATTTTCTCTTTTTTTTTGTGATTCTCAAACAACTCAGCAGATGAATCGGTCTCTTTAAATCCTTCCTTTTCACGAGCTACTCTGCTCTGATTGGCCAGATGGCCCAGTCTGTTGTGACTGGTCGGAAACGAAACGGTCATTACCATAACTGAACATCAGCTCCGGATGCTTCCTAAAGCTCAGCGATTGTACACACTGTAAAGACAGTAACGATGACGGTGATTTTACCATATCAATCCGAGCGCGAGTCCGATGATGAAACATTGGAAGAACTAGTTATTCATCCTGAACCTCCATCGCAAGGATGACTTAAGCAGGACGTTTCTCAGTGATACGCTACTCATTTTAAAGTACATTATGAGATGTTTCAACTGTAATTCCTCACCATCAGCATTAACAAGTGTGTGTCCATCAACAAACACATCTGTATATTTCTGATTTATTGCGGTGCACATGCGGGAACTGTATCAATAACGCCAGCTTCACACCGCACGTGCAAGCAGCGCGGAGGCAGCGCAGCTGAACCGTGGCTTGTGTATTGCAAATACAGATGAATATCGTCCATTCTGTCACATTTTCCGGTGTTATCCTCCGACCCCTGTCATTCTCGTGCTTTGATTTATGATGGGCAGCATATATGTGCTGCGAATGCAACAGTGTTCCCCTCTGTCCTAAACACATATGCATATTACATGCTGTATATGGTTTACATGATAAATGTAACCTTAAAAGTTAAGATATGCCTCTAGTTTTAATAATTTAAACAGGCCTTTGAAGTTTGGGCAAAACTTCTGGCAGTGATGTGTTTTCGTGTATTTTATTTAATTTTTCACAGTGCTGGATGTCATATGGTGACTGTGAAACACATGGAACACTTCACTACATGATTTCATGGTGAAATTGGTTATTTTTCATGTTAATCAGGTCAGTTTTGATCAAAAACAATCCACTGTGGCTTTAATTCAGCGTGAGTAGCGCGGCAAAAATAGACTCGGCGCCCAAACGATCGCGGCACTGCCGCTTCTGCTCTGCTCCGTTGTTCGTGGGCAGCCAATGAAGACCAATGAAGACCATTGCATTATGCAAAAGTCTTATTGCGTTACATATGCAGGTCACGAAAATGAGACTGGAATTCCTGACGACTCGTTTAGGCGGTTCAGAGTTGATTATTTATTTTGGGAGACAGTAACTTTATTTATTGTGCACTTTCGACTTTACAACTTTGCAGAACGTTTACATTCACAAACAGCTATTACACACTGGATGAAAAGGAATATTTGAAAAAGCATAATAGGGGCACTTTAATATTTTTTTAATGAAATGATACTCTAAATAAGAAACTAAAACTGCCAGCAGGTGGCGGTACATGTCTAAATGATTAAGTCATCGGCTGCGTCCGAAACCTGGAAAATGCTGCCTTCGGAGGACACATTTCAAGATAGGAAGGCATCAAGGCACGTCCGAATCTAATATTAGCTTTCCTTCCTGTCTCCTGAGAGACCTTCATCTGGTCGATTTTTGAAGGCAGCTTACATGTATCCTTCGCTGCCTTTGATATCCCACAATCCTGTGCGTTCCATTATGTGACAGTTGAGCTGGAAAAAAGATGGCGTCCGAAAGTTGCGTTTGCTGGTCAGTTTGTGTGTAAATGTACTTATTTTACCAACACTTTCCACTTCTGATGTAATTTCTAGCGAGAAATTACTAATGTAGTAATTAAATGTGTTTAGTTCTCACCAAAGCTCTCTCTATTTAGCTGTAGATTATTAAACTGTTATGCTGCCTTAGAAGTCTGTACGAAATTAGTTTCGTGAGGTGCCTTCATGCACAATATGATATTGCTTAACTATATCATATGATATAAATATGAGACAAAAACTCATACAGGGGCATTTTTGCCCTGATATCTTGAATTTTAGGGGCATTCTAGAAACTTAAAGTTTAGCTAAAACTATTTTTAGTGTAAGTGAATTAAAAGAGAGACAAGCACAAACAAACATTTTCAGCACATTGCTTTCTTCAGTGCTCACCTTCACCTTCAGTTTATAAAATAAAATATTTTTGCTAGATTTTTATGGAGTGAATTTTGTGCCATAATTAAACAAACAAATCCAGCATTTTGCAAACAAACACGATCGGCTTTGCAAAGGAAAACTCGACTCGCAAACAAACTGAAAGCGATGTGCAAATACAAAGGTCAGTTTGAGCGAAAATGCAGAGGAGTAACAAATATATGTATTGTGTTTATTGTGTATTGTGCAAATAAATGAGTGAGCGTACATCATATTTCACAAATAAATACAAACCATCCTACAAATTGCATGTAACCTTTGAACAAATACCAAATCTAGTCCACACAAATGCATACCTGTCTGTTACGATCTCTCAGCTTAATTTTCTCACAAATGCAGTTCAGGCAGATTTTCTCACAAATGCAGTTCGCGCAGACTTTCTCACAAATGCAGTCGAGCAACTTCCTCTACCAGTACAGCAGATGTCGCTTTGGGTCAATTTACGCTAGTCTCCCCCGAGAAGCCCTGAAATGTTTTCAGCTGACGAAAATGAGCGGTGAACAGCACTATGCCAACCCTATTTCAATATAAATTAAATAAATAAATAAATAAATAAATAAATAAAAAAAACACAATAATTTAAAGATATTATTGTGACCGATCAGTGCAAAATCAGTAGTGACATGGCTGAAAACATTTAAGCTAGGGCTAGTTTTTTCTCATTAAAATGCATGCATCCATCCTTTATACCATTTATCCACTGTAATGTAAAGGGATACAAAAAAGTATTTACTTTTATGTAATTTGCACATTTGATGATAACATTTTTGTCGCAGAGAACATTCAAAATAATGTAAGGGTGTATCGTGTCACAATATATTGCAATACAAAAATGCAACAATATTTGTTGTGGATTAAAGTTTAAAGTTTAGAAAGTTTAGAGTTTAGATGTTAATGTCACATCAAATATGGTAAATCCTGAAGAGCACACATTTGAGCTTCCATTTTTATTAAATATTTTTAATAAATTAAAAATAAAATATATTTTAAGCAGAGTAGGCTATATATTATAAGCAGAATGATGAATATTTATTTTCTGCTGTCACCATTTCCCTGTGCATGGCGCAGGACCAAGCCCAGCCTAAGTTCACCTCTGATGCAATATCAAATTTATCACTTTAATGAACAGTGTTAAAAGTGTTAAAAGTAATAATTAAAAACTATACCATTTGAACTATTTTGGATTTGTTCAAAATATTGTGGGTGTATTGTACTGTATTACAAGATCAGTATCGTGTATCAAACTCAATTGTAAGATGAGTGAATTATTACATGCCTGAAATCTGCTGTTTTGGAAGAGAAATGCATTTGTGAGAAAATCTGCCTGAACTGCATTTGTGAGAAAATTAAGCTGAGAGATCGTAAACAGACAGGTATGCATTTGTATGGACTAGATTTGGTATTTGTTCAAAGGTTACATGCAATTTGTAGGATGGTTTGTATTTATTTGTGAAATATGATGTACGCTTACTCATTTATTTGCAAAACACAATACACATATTTGTTACTCCTCTGCATTTTCGCTCAAACTTTGTATTTGCACATCGCTTTCTGTTTGTTTGCGAGTCGAGTTTTCCTTTGCAAAGCCGATCGTGTTTGTTTGCAAAATGCTGGATTTGTTTGTTTAATTATGGCACAAAATTCACTCCATAGATTTTGTCCCGTCTGGATCTAATTCCGTGTGCGGTTAGCAACTCCTTGGTTTGTCTGCACTGATTATTTTGGCTCTACGCACCTAAAGCAAAAGGATTTTTACCTACTTGGAGCGCAACAATTTCTTCTAATGTTACGGATTCAAACAAGACACTTACTTCACTGACCGCTGAGCACAACGACTCAAAGTCTGTTTTGGTCTGTGCGTAGAACCCGATGGTACAGCTGGGATCCATACGACTGAAGTTCATCTTCCTGGGTGAGTTACAGTGAAAAGACTACGAGAGAAAAGAACGCTTACGCTTCAGTTTTTCATTCATGGTGTAAACTTCGGAATTAAAATGTCCTCTGATGCAAATATAATGTTATGTTTTTTTTCTTTCGGTCTCACCTCCAGAGAGAAGTTGCCTTGGGTGACGTCCACCACCGGCTGACAGTAGTGTGGGTCTAGATACAATAGCTGCTCATCTGGAAGACAGACAGCAGCCAATCAGAGAGCAGACAGGAACACAGTAACCAATCAAAACATAGTTCTTAATAGACACATACCTTGAAAGCCAATAAAAAACAGAGAATGCTTGGGTTTTCCTCCAATAATTCCTATACAGCATTTTAACTTGAGAATGTTCTAGAAAAGGAGAGATTGTTCATTTAAAACATTAAAAAAAAAGCAATTAAAAAAAGTTATATTATTCTAATGTAATACTTAACTATAGAAGTAAAACAAAAGAAAAACAAAGAAATTATAAAATAAATAAAATTTTACATCTCACAATTTTGAACAGTTGAACACAATTTTCTAGTTTATATCTTCCAATTCTAAGTTTACATCCAAAAAAAGCCTGAATTGTGAGATAAAAAGTTGCAATTACTTTTTAATTGTTGTACCCTGTACCCTTCCATAATTTATTTACATTTTTATTTTATTTTTTTTTATTAGTGAATTCACGTGCAGTACACGTACCTTAACACACTCGATGTAGGAGGGGTTTAACGATTCTCCTCCGAGCCGAACTGGCACTAGAATGATGACTGATTTCCATCCTGTGCCACTGGACTCGGGCCGCTCTTGTGTCAGGGGCGACTCACACAAACGCATGACATCTCCTTTATACACTGCAGCACACACATAAGCAGAAGTATGAGCTAAACATCGTTTACAAACACGTACGGACAAAGTTTCAGTTTCACTAACTGATTTTGTAAAATGATCACATGACGCACTAGACTGAAGGTGAAGACTTACCCGTGCAGTCCTGTGCCACATATACGGCAAGGTTGTGAAACTCAGCGGTTTTAGCCACTGCTTTTCTGGTAGAAGAAAATACATTAAATAACAGTCACAAGTCACAAGGTTCAGATCAATATTCACTGATATTTATTTGTTCTCCTCTCACCTCAGCATATGAGCCACTACGGACGGGCCGTACCAGTCCCCTGCCCTCTTCCCGGACTCCTTTCCTAGCTCCACCAGCTGGTGGACACCAAATGGAGCCGATGGGTGGTCCCCAAACAAAGACACCACCTTCCTGTGTAAAGCCTCCACCTGAGGGTCATGGCTGACTGCAGGGCATTGCTCCGGGGTCCGTCTATGACCCTCATCACTGCCAGAGCTGTGGTCCCTCTGGGAAACGGGGTTGGTCCAGGAAGAACTAAAGGAAGGCAGGGACATGCCCGCCGAGCGGGAAGGAGAGCGGGGCTTCAGCACCTCGAAATCAACGTCTGACAGCAAGTGACAGTCCAACCACCTCCAGTCTGGGATACAGAGAGCAGTATGTAAGCAATTATATTGCGGTTTAAATATTTTTTTTTTTAATGAATACTTTTATTCAGCAAGGAAGCATTAAATTGATCAAAAGTGACAGTTAAGACAGCCAAAAAAGTATTAAAGTCAAAATTGAATTTGAGTAGTATAAGGTAACTACATGGGTTTAGATTATGCTTACGGATAGGTCTAGGGCTATTATCTAGTTATTGTACTTACTACAATAAGTAAATAGTATGTTCATGCAAAACAGGACTGTAAAATAAAGTGCTCCTGCTTTATTTCCTGCATTTAATTTGCATGCAAGTAAACAAATGTCAAAGTAGATGAGACCTGGTGGCAGGAGGTGCTGCAGTAACCCCTGCGCCAGCAGCATCTGTCCACTGCGCAGCATGCAGCCCCAGCCGCAGTCTGAGGTCAGGCTGGATCCCTCCAGCTGAGGAAACTCCCTCCGGTAGGTGAGCCACACGCACGACACAAACACCTGCCGGAAACGCTCCACTTCATCTGGGAACGACACGCCAAAGAATACAATCATCTCAGTACAACAGCATCACATTCTTTTAATTACTGTTGTATTAATTCAAGCTGAAGTGTGTAAAATACTTTCTCAGGCGGATCACATGACTCACCTTCACTATTGAACAGATAGGACTGACCCAGGAGGAACAGAGGGGAGGTCTTGTTGAAGGTAGTTTTAGATTTCACGGTCCAGCCTGGGAAAATGAAGACAGGAATTTACTGAGATACAGTCAATGATATTTGCTTCTACATCTGACTTCAAAATTAGCCTGGGAAAAAAGGAACAACCGTTTGTGTCATTATTTTGTGTCAGTCATAGAAACCAGTTCTCAATCATGTGCATGAAAACCAACCATATTTGACGTTGTTCCAGGCCGACATGAACTTGGCTTTCAGTCGATCCACTTCATCTGGCTCTTCTCTAATGCCGTCAGGCACTGGCCCGTGGCCGTTGTGGTGTCTGGACTGAGTTGAGGGCTCATGAGCCCCACCGCCCACCATGTACTGAACGCCACTGGGAGACACGGAGTTCATGGTTCAGGCTGGATACTGCAGCATTACAGAAAAACGTCAGCCTGAAAGACAGAGACAGAAAGAGAAAACATGATATGAGAGGTTCCTTAAATTCAAAATATATTTTTGATATCATGAGGAATCAACAGTTCCTTGATCTTTGGAAACAGAACAGCTGTGCTATGACATCACGCTGTGATTTTCAGAACTCAAAACCTTCTTGAGTATAAATTAAAAAAGCATTTACTGAAACTAAGCTGCAGGAATGTCTCATTTCTGACAACAGAAACATTAACATGTGACGCTCACATAATCAGTGACGTCCAGTGTTGGGGGTAACGCATTACAAGTAACTTGAGTTACGTAATCGGATTACTTTTCCCAAGTAACTAATAAAGTAATGCATTACTTTTAAAATTTGAAACAAAATATCTGAGTTACTTTTTCAAATAAGTAACACAAGTTACTTTGTTTTCCCATTTATTGACTGACAGCTCTCTTGTGCCAATGTTGAGAAAAGTGAAGAGGCGTTGTGTGTGAACATGACAGTTATTGTAGTTGTAGACTCATCTCACTGGCACAAAAACAGATTCATTCCTCAAAATGAATAAAATCAGTAAAATGCAAAATCAGAATACTATGCAAACCTCCAATAATTAAATATGTTAAATAAAGCAAATATTTTTATGCATTTAATCTCACTTTATGACCAATGTCTTGCTGCTGACCTTGCTGATGATTCAGTTAAACCATAAGCACAAATGACTTTAGATTTTTTTTTATCCTATTTTCCGTTATCCAGAACGGCAGTACAGCTGAAAGGTTTGAGCTGCGCCCTCTACTGTACACACGTGAATTAGCATTTCCTTCAGTCTGAGGCGTATTATTTCAATTTTGGTGTGAAATTTTAGTTTACATTTTTGGCTTTACATTTGTCCAAAAATAGAACTTTTTTTGGTGCAAAAAACAACAATAAGCATAGCCCAGGTGAAAAAAGTAACGCAAAAGTAACGTAACATGACTTTTTATTAAAAGTAACTAAGTAACACAATTAGTTACTTTAAGGGAGTAACGCAATATCGTAACGCATTACTTTTCAAAGTAACTTTCCCCACACTGGTGATGCCCATGCCTATTGATGCTAAGTAATATGAGAAATAATACAAGGAATGCAAGATACTGTATATCAGTACCATATATAAGGATTCTCTGATCGATCGGCCGCAGATCGGTATCAGCCAATAATCACATTCTATGACTTGATCGGGAGTCTCTAGAATAGGCTGATCTCACCAACTGAAGAAAAGTTCAGCACTTGCTGAATAATATTCCAATTAAATATTCTAATATTTAATAATAACAAACATTTTTGTATTAACTACTCATTTTGTTAATTTAGGGGTTGCACTGTCACATATTGGACAATGTTTAATTACACCTTATGGGTTGTAATTGTATCCAGTTTGACATTAATTATTGTAGACTCTTTAATGAGTATCCTAATATGGATAGTATTTTGCTTAAGCCCTGTTTTAAAGGCCTATTAAAATGTTTATTGTAAAATTAATATTTGATGTGCTTATTTATTTGATCCTCAATTAAAACAACAATCTATAGCATTACTCTAACTAACCTGGTAACCATGGTATTGCTTATCTGAAAAAACAAACAAAAAAAAACACTGACATTCAACAGAGAGCTTAATTATCACTTACACTCACCTAAAGGATTATTAGGAACACCTGTATAATTTCTCATTAATGCAATTATCTAATCAACCAATCACATGGCAGTTGCTTCAATGCATTTAGGGGTGTGGTCCTGGTCAAGACAATCTCCTGAACTCCAAACTGAATGTCAGAATGGGAAAGAAAGGTGATTTAAGCAATTTTGAGCATGGCATGGTTGTTGGTGCCAGACGGGCCGGTCTGAGTATTTCACAATCTGCTCAGTTACTGGGATTTTCACGCACAACCATTTCTAGAGTTTACAAAGAATGGTGTGAAAAGGGAAAAACATCCAGTATGCGGCAGTCCTGTGGGCGAAAATGCCTTGTTGATGCTAGAGGTCAGAGGAGAATGGGCCGACTGATTCAAGCTGATAGAAGAGCAACTTTGACTGAAATAACCACTCGTTACAACCGAGGTATGCAGCAAAGCATTTGTGAAGCCACAACACGCACAACCTTGAGGCGGATGGGCTACAACAGCAGAAGACCCCACCGGGTACCACTCATCTCCACTACAAATAGGAAAAAGAGGCTACAATTTGCACGAGCTCACCAAAATTGGACAGTTGAAGACTGGAAAAATGTTGCCTGGTCTGATGAGTCTGATGAGTCAGAATTTGGCGTAAACAGAATGAGAACATGGATCCATCATGCCTTGTTACCACTGTGCAGGCTGGTGGTGGTGGTGTAATGGTGTGGGGGATGTTTTCTTGGCACACTTTAGGCCCCTTAGTGCCAATTGGGCATCGTTTAAATGCCACGGCCTACCTAAACATCGTTTCTGACCATGTCCATCCCTTTATGACCACCATGTACCCATCCTCTGATGGCTACTTCCAGCAGGATAATGCACCATGTCACAAAGCTCGAATCATTTCAAATTGGTTTCTTGAACATGACAATGAGTTCACTGTACTAAAATGGCCCCCACAGTCACCAGATCTCAACCCAATAGAGCATCTCTGGGATGTGGTGGAACGGGAGCTTCGTGCCCTGGATGTGCATCCCACAAATCTCCATCAACTGCAAGATGCTATCCTATCAATATGGGCCAACATTTCTAAAGAATGCTTTCAGCACCTTGTTGAATCAATGCCACGTAGAATTAAGGCAGTTCTGAAGGCGAAAGGGGGTCAAACACAGTATTAGTATGGTGTTCCTAATAATCCTTTAGGTGAGTGTATATCGGCCGATCATGATGACAAAATAAATTGGTATCGGCTGCAAAAATCCTGATCAGAGCATTCTTAACCATATCAGTTAACAGAGATTTTTTAATTTATTGATATCAGCCAATAATGGATATTTAATTGTGCATGCTCACTTGCTCATTTAGATGACCTTGATCATCTAACAAACATTAACACTAGTTAATAATAATAACGATAATAATATATAATATATATAAAGTAAAGAGTACCAGGGTTTCAAGGAAATATTTTCATGGAGACTGCATGTTTTTAGCATATATAACATGTTAATAGAATGGTATTCTAAAGTACATATCACCATGTACTGGATATTGATACAGACTTTTGTTAGAGATTGCAGTCACACAAAGCAATTTATAACATATTTTAGAGCTGATTGCTGATTTTTTTTTAAAGTCTCTTCTGCTCACCAAGGCTGCATTTATTTGATCAAAGATACAGTAAAAACAGTAATATTGTGAAATATTATTACAATTTAAAATAACTTTTCTATTTAAATATATTTTAAAAGGTAATTTATTCCTGTGATCAAAGCTGAATTTCATTACTCCAGTCTTTAGTGTCTCATGATCCTTCAGAAATCATTCTAATGTGATGATTTGATGCTCAAGAAACATTTATGATTATTATCAATACTGAAAAGAGTTGTGCTGATAAATTTCAGGATACTTTGATGAATAGAAAGTTAAAAATAACCACATTTATTTGAAATAGAAATCTTTTGTTACATTATATAAATGTCTTTACTTTCACTATTGAAGTCATGCAACTTCAATTGCGATGTGACGTCACAATAGACACCATTCAAACTAGAAAACATTCCACCTGTGTGTTAAATCTACAAACAAGCTGTGTGGGAAACGAGTGTGTCACATGAGACCTGACTGAGGACAGGTGTGGTGAGTTCAAGCACACGTTACAAAAAAAAAATATCCTGACTTCCCTTTTCCTTGTTATCTCAAGGAAGTTTGAGCTTACAGTGTAACGGAGGGAAATGTGGCAATGCCATCAGTTTAGAATGAGAGAAAACGTCATTGCGCAATAATGCCAATTCTAAAAAATGTCCACTGCTTGGGGAAATGTGCATTGTAAGCCATGTGACCACTGAGTGCTCAGCAGAAAAAGGTCATTATAACAATGCCTTTAGCATACTACCATACTACATTAATGTAATAATACTATTCCCATAGTATGCATGCAGTGTGCATTTTCTGTATGCGCAGAATACTTGCATAATCTATTACATTTGTCAAAATGTGTAGTATGCAACTGATTACACCGTTTCCCACAACCTGTCCTGACCTACTATGAACAACCATTTTTTGACTGCCATACATGTACAACTACACTGCACTCGAATTCAACATGCAGCTTATTTAAGTCACGTGACAAGCATATAGCATACTAATATTTGAAACGTTTTGTGTCATGCTGCCTGATGTTTCACTTAGCGTTGTAAAAACGAGTAGGCACTACACAGTATGTAGTGCACATAATGCAGTAAGTAGGCGGCTAGCATTTTATTTCGAACACAGCCCAAGAGGAAAATCCAGTTTTCTGTGGCTGAATGTGCAATAATTTAATTGGAAATAAGTCATTCATTTTTTAATCCGAGTAAACGCCAGTCACGATAAAGCACCACATAATTACGCAAATAAGGCAATCTGATTCCTGCGTTTGTGTGCAATATTTAAATATTAAGTATGAAGACATATATCACGTATCCAGGAAGGTATCTAGTGCACTCCAAAAGTCATTTTAACCACCCAGACTAAATATTTGAAAGCATGGCCGCGTTACCTTCACGTTAGACCCGGCATGTTTGATGTTCAGGATATTTTCCGACTTTTCCTATAAATAGTCCACGGCGTCCAGCTGCACGAGCGCTTGTCTGGATGTCTGGCAAGGACAAGCGCCGTGTGAGACCGAGCTCAGGCCTCCTCAGGCGCCGTCATCTCGGCGAGTATCGATTAAAGCCGCAGTCATAAGTTCCTGATTCTACACAACCATACGCGGCCGTCGAACTGTCAGCTGAGAGATGAATACTGTATAAAACAGGGAGCGATTAAACCAGTATGCAACCACTTCCTGTTGTCATTGCGGATACACACCCTCGGCCCGCCCACCAAGCGACATGATTGGCTGGGTTTGACAGTTGCCGTTTGATGATTGGACGATCTACACGTACGAGAAACTGTAGTCAATGGCTGAATCCGAAATCGTGCCCTAATTCACTATTCCCTACGTTAGTCCACTAATGCAGTTCACTTGAATGAAAACGAGTGAGTGAATTCGGTCAGCCGTTGTGTGTACATCGGCTGTACACTAGTTATTGCGGTGCAATGTGGGATTGAATGAGTGCACTCAATAACGTCCACTATGGTTTCGGACACTACTACAAGTGGTTGTCCACTCAAATAATGCCGATTTCGGATTCAGCCAATGAGTTCTAAATTACAGTATTTATTTATTTTTCAAAATAAAAGGAGATATTGTGCAGTTGGTAAATGAAATTATTAATTTTAATTAATTATAAATTAATTAGATCAGTTCTTATTGATTTCCTGTCTGTACATTATTTTAGTTTTAAGACCCAGGGAAAAAAGTTTTTTGAATTTAGTATTTTTTCCATGTCATTACATTGTTTTTTTTGAAAAATGATATTTTATTCATATGTTATGCTATGTCCTCTAAGTGGACACCAGGACTTAGTTGTTTAAAAATAAAATTACATGTATAGGCAATGGGATTCTTTTTTTTTCATTCACCAATCAATTTTTAGGTTTCAGGATTTTTTTTAAACTGAACTTTGTTTAAAGATGTTTCTCAACTATGTTATGAAAGATATAACAGAATGGATTGATATACTATTTTACTTTATGCAATATGTGGGTAAAATGGCCATGGGTTTTCCCATTCAATGCAATGCAACTATACACTGTCTAATTTGCATATTAACTTGTTCCTAGAGCAACATGTAATGAAAAAAGAAGTGTAATAATGGGAGTAAAATAAGTGTAATACTGGGAGTTCTAATATTTTATAGGAACATTGATATGTAATTTCTTTCCCTGTTCACTTGTTGTGTCTCCCAAAATGCCTGATAAACATGCTTTAAGTCCCGGTGTCCTCTATTGAGAACATGTATGAAATCAATGCCCTGTTCTGTAACAAAAAGTCATATTTTGATTAGAAACCCCTTAAAATTTTCCTGAAATGTTGAATTATAACAAGCAATTTGAAAATAGTCAGATTTAAATGATAATTTTAAAATATTATAATATTTACATATGATGTAATTACATAAGAGTGCTAAATCTGATCATTCAGTAATTTTTAAAGACCAATGAGAAATTGTTGTCCTGGTGAAATCTCCAAACATTTGGTATCTCTGAAAAGCCCTGAATGTGCTAAAACAGCGACATTTATGTCAGAGACATTCACTAAAATATAATGTCCTCATACATGGACAGTGGCACACAGGAGGTTAAAGTAATTTAGAAAACATATAAGAAATAAATCAAACTGGTTTGTTATGATACATGAGGGCAAATTGTTAACCTTTTTTATTTGGTTATACAAATAAAAAATAAAAAAAAATAAAAAAATACTTAAGTTCCAGTTTTTCCCATGCAAATCTTGAATGTTAAAAAATAGAAACATACTCTGAATTTTGTTTTGCACTGATGTATCCAAATGTAATTCTGTTGTACTGTGAAGGATTACGTAAGCTTCCCTCTTGACAAAGTTCATAGAAAAAAAGTAAAGGGTTTGAGTTTAGTATTATTCCCTAAAGCAAATAAAAGAAGCATGTGATTTTATACAATACCTCTTTATTAACTTACTACACACACTGCACCTCAAGTAAAAGTGATGTACAGAACAAAATAAAAATAAATTACAGATTCATTTCAATGCAACCTGTTCAAAATGCCAGACCTGTGATACAAGATTCTCTTCATTTCTCCTAGGACATTCACATTAAAGCAGAATATCTTTATTTACCTCTATGTACAGTATTGTACAGAAGTTTGGACAGTTTGTTAAAGCAACGTATAAAATAACTATATCCGACATGAAATAAAGTGCATTCTCAAAATATCACATATTGTAGGAAATTACATTAAAAAACAGAAATTTCTCAAATGAACACAAACACTTAAGGATATATTTTGACATACGAGTGGACAACCTACTTTTATTATGTGTGGATTCTTGTTTTTCAGTTCACTCAGTGAAAATCAAATCGTTGAAAAGCGAATAAGACACAGGGTTTAACAGTGCAGATTAACTGAACATTATAAAACATTATTGGGTTCCTCTCGTATTCGATCAACTATAACAGTCACATGGTATAAAGTGGAAACATTCAGGCCAGTGAAGTGTTAGTCGTCTTTAACCACAACTGAGATGTCATGCATGGGAAAGGGCCGAATATTGACAAGAACGGCAACTATGAAACAACAAACATTAGGTATATTAACACATTCACCCAAAATCTTTACATTATTTTGTGCATATGTCACTTCTCCATTTCACTTATATATCCAAATAGCTTCTGTATAATACAATAAATAAACCTATTATATATTGATATAAAGTAATCTCCACTAACACCGAAACCAGATATGAAACAGCAAAAGATATCTGTGATGAAAGAGCTGCTTAAGAGATAAACAGCATCAGAATACATTTACGGAAGGATTAATAGATATCTGAATGTATATCCAAAGGCATTGTCATGCTACAGTATGAAATTCAAATAAATAAAGCACTCTTGGTCTCCCACTACTAATACCACCATGTAAATATAGGGTGTACAATAGTGACAGATAGTGTCCCTGTTAGCCATCAGATGGCAGTATAACCCCATCTACTGTATAGACAGCAGCGCCATCTTTGATTTTTAACGGGAATGAACACGAGGCAGTGAGTGGCAGACATACGTCTCTTTAGTGGGTTGTACTGTTATTAGACAGGGTTCAAACCCTATTGTAATTGTTAGAATTTACAAGGATCAGCATTCTCCCCTAAAAGTGATCGGGCAGACCAAACCGTAAGCCGTAGACTTGAAACTTTGAGGGCTGGTCTACTCACCCCGTCTACAACGTCACCAATGCTCACCCCAATCGGCCTGATGGTGGCGCTACAGCGATCAAGAGTACATAATGGCTCATAACTCCTAAAAGGTTTGCTGCAGGCTCAAGTGTCTTATATCGTTGGAATCCCTGGCTCTCGGATTTGATTGTTACCCTGGCGAAATTTTCAACACAATTTCACAGCAATTCGTACATATTTTACGACCTCACTCCTACATTTTTGTATGATTTGTCTAGACCCCAGTGATGGGTAGGTTTAGGGGCGTGGTTAGGGTGGTCCTTCCTGATAATGCTTTTTGAAAAATCGTACTGATTCGTACAAATTAGCCACCTCGTAAAATACGTAAGAATTGCAGTGAGATCGGGTAAAATTTTTTGGGTATTTGTGATTGTTTTTTATGCACCCGATTGGAAACAAACCAGTGCAGAAAGATTTTCTGGATTCGGATTGTCAATAATTATCAAAAAAAAACGAAATTTCGATTCACGTCCATGATGGGGCGGCAAAATGTTTGAAGTGGGTGTGGCCACTTTTACTGAAACTGCTATTGCTATTGAACGGAATGAGATATTTTCACCAAACTCGGTACACCAATGCATGGGCTCGGTCTGTGGTCGCGTGAAAAAGGACATGGTGACTGGCCACTTGGTGGCGCTATAAAATGAAAAAAAAACAAACAAGAAAACTGCTATAGCTACGCAAGCTGAAAACTGGCATGCGGTGTCTTTGTCCAAAGTGCTGCGATTGTCTATGAGGACATTCGCGTATCTCGAAAAACATGTCCGCCATCGGCCAATAATGTTTGAGCGGCTGTCAGACAAGGTTAACGGAGGCTGATCTGAACAAAACTTGCTGGGCCTGTTTGACTCACGGCCCTAAAGGCCTGTGAGAAATTAGAAAGAAATCGCCTTCACGTTTTTCACGCGTGTAAAGGATTGTATATCACGTGCTTTTCCGCACATGCTCACAAGGCCATATGGTAGAACTTCCTTCTGAGCAACATTGCCTCTAGGACCGCTGCTGTCAATCGAATTGTTCGTTAAATATTGGACATTATTTCAAAACACCTATTTCCTTAGTAAATTGCCTGTTTTGGCTGCAAATGGTATTTTCCATCCTGATCTAGGTGGTTACAGGCTTGCTAAATAAAACACAATACCTTTTTATGAATGTGCTTAAAAGTGCTGTATATGTACTTTTTTGACTATACTAAAGCATAAAAATGTCATAATGTTTCCAGATATTTAGGAAGCATGCTAAGTTCACATACTTGTTTCTCTGAAAAGCAATGCTACAGCCAGTTATTCTACTTTGAAATGTGCGTTCAGTGTCGGAATGTCTGTTTTTGCTTTGGTCTGTGTGATCCCGCCCACTGCCAATTTACAAAATACAGCGTATAGCAGCCATGGAAACCAAGGAAACAAACTGGGGCAGAGATCATTGTTTCTACCCGACCCAAAAAGGCTCGACATCCATCTAAATATCTCTATAAACGAGAGGATATTAAAACGTGGATAAATCAACTAATCAACTTACAGTGTGTGAGTCTCCTCGCCTTCCATTGTCAATTGCGCTCATTCTTGTTGCGTGTCCTAAATCTGGCAACCTGCGTGAACGTCGAGTCTGAGGAGGAGAGGGCAGGAGAAACAACTCTCTCCAATATTTTAAATTTGGACTGCAGTACCCATTTCAACCGCTAGCTGTCAATATTACATACTGCACCTTTAAAGGGCTTAAAGCGCTTGAACCCTGTTAATTTCTGCTTGCAGCTTTATTTGAATGTGTTTTGGATTGTTCTGCTGACAAAACTGCAAAAATATCTTTCCAATAAATTTCAGTAGACAAAAAATTCTGGACAATATGAGCCGTGGAAAATTATAAGTGATCTAGGAGCTTTATACAACTTTTTACAGCTGATGCCATTGAAAATGCGTTAAGTCTATCCCTCACAGCCTCGCTTTCATACCTGTCATGACGCTGCTCTGAATAAGGTCTATTCCTGCCACACTTCAAATCGTCCTCATCGCGTGATACATTTGTGTTACATTTAGCAATATGCTCATTTAAACACAGCATTAATAAATACATGAATTAAATGATAAACAAATAATAATAATGTCCTTATGTTCTATAATTTGACTAAAGTGTCAAAATCTGATAAATGACAGAAAATGCTTAAAAGCTGTTGATTCTTTTGAATACACAAAATTTGTCTTCTAAATTTGTTTACAAATTAGCTTTACTTTATAATACTGAGACAAATGCAATTTATACCATTTAGTTATTATTTTATACCATTTCTTTACCATGTTTTACTACTAATACCGTAGATACACTATGGTTACTGTTGTAAAACCATTTTTCATCTTCACAACTGGTTCCTAGCATTCAAATGATGTTTCGGAGGCTTCAGAAATGGAAAAAGAACAAACGCTGCAAAAAAAACCCACATCAGTCGCAGCCCTACTGAAAAATTAGAAACAAATATTGCATGTTAAATGTTGCATGTTCTTTGCATGTTAGTGAATACAACATTCAGATCACAAAAAATGCCAACAGACGGCAGGCTACACCGGGTTGCCATGACAACTGTGACATTTACTGATGCTTGACTAACTATAGAATATATTTACCATACAATCCTCTTTCGCTCTGCTAATTCCTGCAACCATCATAAATGTGCTGATCCAACAATGTCTGTAATCAGGACCTGTTATGACCTGTTATGTCATCTAAAATTGTGATATGCGTTCTCACTTCAAAACTTAAGTTTATGGTTTTGTTTTGAATAGTCACTGCACTATAAACATATCCAGTGTCTTGCACATATGTTCAGACCCTTAACCAAATTCTCTCATTTTACTGATTTACAAAAAGTATTAGCATTAATTTCAATGCACAGCTACGTGTGAATTGATGTCAGTGGAGAAAGATGCTCTCTTTGCAGCCAGATGGCACAGTTATGGCATCTACCAGCAGGGGCTAACTGCTCCATGCTAACCAGCCAAACCATGTCCTCTTGCTTCAAACAGATGAGAAACCCCACAGCTAAAGAATTATTATTCAGGTAGCGCATATGCCACTTGAGTGCTAGAGTCACAGTGAGGTCAACAATCACTTTCAAGGAGAATTCAATAGCACAAAATAGAGTCAAAATGCACTAGCTGTGCAAAACACTGCTGCTGGATATTTACAGAGAAACTGTAAATATATCTAACTGTGAGAATCATACTCTAGGCAAGTATGCAAACATAGAGATGCCTGCTTGACAATGCAAGTGTGATCCTGCTGAACATTAAGAAAATCCTGCATACATTATTTTGTACATTGTGTGACCACAATATGCAATTAGCATGAACTTCTATGATCAGATCAACTAGTTTAACTACTTTTTACATTGCAACCGTGTCTTTTTAGCTGGGCCAGATAGAATAGGGTACAACGGGGTTAAATGCACACCTTAAGAAAAATTTACTTTTCACTACTCCCAAAATGTATGATTCTAGAAAAAAATATATGTTTGTACTGAACACTAATGGAGCAACAGATTGTGTGTGAAAATAAATCATAAGAGTGGTTTATTTTCTTTGAAAAATCGTATAAATGTATGAGGTGCCGAGGGGGGCCTTTACACATGGGGCAAAAGGCACACAGTATTGATACAAATACTTTAGCTAAAATAATATGTTTTAAAAATGTCTAAGCTAACAATCACTTTAGCAAAGTTTGTACTATTTATTTTGATAAATAAAGTAATAAATTTTTGTTCATTCAAATGTTAATATAGAAATATATTTTAAAAATATAGAAACAAAATTATTTTAAAAATAATTTGAATCTGAAAGCATCAGGACATCCCATAGTAATTTAATATAGATTTACAATAGTAACAAGAAATTATATTTTATTATATGATATGATTAATATTATTTTTTTTATTTTTTTTAAATATGATGGTTTCATTATAAATATGGTGATTATCTCTAAGGTGGACACCCAACTTAATATATGATATTTACCATCTGAATCTAACCATTTCATGTCAACAGATAGAAAAGTCAGCTAGCTATTTATTATCATTGTTCCTTTAACCCCAAATACTATACTTTTACATATTCTTCTGTTTCTAAAAAACTCATTAAGAAGACCTTTGTCTCAAAATATATTCAATAATTTTAGTGATTCTCATTTGCTACTTAAATCTACAACATTTAAAAAAAACATCAAATATTAGGTCAAATTAGCGCAGAATAAACTTTGCGCTGCTGCCTGTGATCGCGTCAAATTTCCATGTGCATCTTGAAAAGCGGATGTTTTGGAAAGTGCTGAGGCAAGTTTTTGTGCCATCTAGTGGTTTAGAGGAAAATAAAATCACAGGCGCCTTTTCCCCTGACGCGCCTTTAGCCCTGTTGTACCCTGTTTTTGTTTGATTTGACCACATTAGCTAAATTTACGATATTAAAGTAGATGAAAGCTATACTTGCATAGCTGCCGAATGCACCGACTTGCCAAAAAGGGACTATTTACCTCAGAAGACATCAAGCTATCATTGCAGAAAAAGATGGCTCAGTAAATATTAAATTGAAGACTAAATGGTTATGCATTCAAGACTTTGCTTTGAAAAAAAAAAATCAAATCAATAAAATGTCAACATTTGTGTAATTCAGTATGATGAGAAAATTGGTTAAGAGTGAATTTTTAAGGGGAATGAATCTACAGTTTAGCAAACATCCCCCACATGGCTTAAGTAGTATGCGCTAGCTGCTAATGGATATACAAAACTCCTGAATCAGGTACAAGCCAAACTTGTTCAAAAGCAATGTGTCCTTTGTCTATGCCAAAAACTTGATATGCTATTACCTTGAACAACTCTATTCATTTTTTGTGTTTTAAGGAAATCATGTGGTTGGTCACCTTAGAAAACTTAGGAACATTGTTTTGGTGTTCACAGTATTCAGCATTGATTGATCTGTTCAAGCACTTTGCGCTTGTCATTTTTTTTACTTGTTGCATAAGCACCACGAAACATGCACCCATTCACCTTCTCACAAGCACAAACACCCAACACACATTCTTATATAATACATCTATCATCATTTTCTGACACAGCCCTGCATGTACAATAAATAACAGCCTTTAAAATAACCTTGGAGTTGTTGTCCTTTGTTCAGCGTAATATGATTTAGTCACTTGTTTTCACTGGCTGGAATGTCCACTAAATGTCTTAAGTGCTCAAAAACATTAAATTCTGCTAAACCCCAATTTACCATTTATCTTTCCAACAAGCACAGGATCAAGAGCCATTCTTAGGAGTAATGACAGTCTTCACCTGTGGAGAGGTGCTAGTAGGACTCTGACTGAATCCTTTGGAGCTGGGACTACTCCCAGAAGAAGACTCAAATCTTCCTGGTGCGCAAGCCTGGGTCACCTCCAATGATTTAGTGGTATCTTTGGCCTTGGGCCCCTCCTGAGTTCCACCTTTAACAAGCCCTATAGATTTCCCTGTGCTTGTCAACTGTATAGCCATACCAGATCTTTCACCAGGAGACTGAGGTTGAGATTTGGGCAGATCAGGAGGCACTCCAGTTGGAGAAGGAGTAGGAGATGGAGAGTGTTCCTCAACAACCTCCAAGAGACATTTGTCCTCCCAATCAAATGTTCCACGGTAGCAGCTGACCGGAGCCAGGCCCTTGTCCTGCCGAAGCTTGCCCAAAACAGAGCACTGCGCCTGGGGTGGGTGGGATGGGACAACCCCTTTAGATGGAGCTAAGGCAGTTCTCACCCTGACATCTGAAGTTCTGGTATGGGGATCTAATACGCCCTTTTTGAGACCCTCTCCATCACCTGATCCCTTACTTGCTTTGGTTACCTCTGTGCTTGTTGTCTTCCCAGGAGCACTACATGATATACTTGGCTTGACTAAAGTTGAAGTCTTCCCAACTTCTGGTTTCACTTCTTTCTTCCCAGCATCCTTTCCCGCTTCTTTCTCCAACATGTCTTTGCTGATAACTCCTGATGTACTCGCAGAGCATGATAGCTTGGTGGTTCCTTGTGCCTGGCTTTGGGGAATCTTTGTAAGAGTTCCTTTGTCATTATTTCCTGCTTCCCTGATGAAATTTGGATCTGTTGTTTTGGCAGACGGGGAAGACATGGTGGTCAGGGGCGATGGAATGGAGGCAACTACACTACACTTTGACTCTGATGTTACTGGAGATGATTTGGTCAATGGAGGCTGCCAAGTTTGGGGTTTGGCTAGGCAACTTTCCAGTAGAGTGAAAGAGGGCCGCTGAAATGCTTCAACACTTGGAGATTTTTTACTACCAGGTGGAGTAATGCCACCAGGAGGGAGTGTCTCTTTGATCACCCCTGGTTTAGCCTCACTAGCTTGACTTGTTTCCCCAATCCTCTCCCTCTCTCTATCCCTTTCTCTCCCAGCAAGCAAAGCATCTCTACTTAAAGGTGATTCCTGCCTGCCCAGTTTCCTGACCGGCTTCAGAACGCCCGTTTCAGGTGGTGACGGGGTCGGTTGTGTGGGTGAAGGAGACGTTGTTGGGGCAGATGCCAGATTCTCACCCTCAATTTCCACCAAACTCTGCAGGCCAAGCTCACAGTGGAAACCATCCTTTCTATAATCTGAGTGTCCAACCTCCAAACTGTGCTTCCTCATCACCCCAATCCCACCTTTCTTGTCAGATGAAGATGAAAGCGGTGACCCAAGTTTCTCTGCTGACTGCACTCTTTTGAGTAGTGGTGATCTGGGTGGCTCTGCGCTCTTGGGTCTAGGCCTTAAGATTGGTGGGGACGAGTGTAGTTTGGCAGGAAAGGTTTGGGTGGTGTTGGAGCTTCCGACTGTGTGCCCAGGCAAAGGAGGTGGCGAGGATTGAGTTGGGGATGGTGTATGAGCCAACGGAGACAAAGGAATGTTGCCAGCAGACTTGCAGCGGGCTGAACGATATTGGCGGTGTAGTTTGGGGGAAAGTCCGTGCAGGGAGCTGGGCCTCATATGCTGGGTTGTTGCGGGGGAATTCGGGGTACTGGAGGCAGGAGAGCTGTTCTGGGAGGAGGCACCTGGGTCAAGAAGATCAAAAGCCAATCAAAAATTTTCATTGCTAGTTCTCCCTTATTATATCACAAAACATGCTTTGATCTACTCACCAATGTGGGATGACTCGGCGGTTGAGCGGTAGCTCTGGGTGGGGGAGTGACCAGACAGGCTGTGTGTTGGAGAGCCAGGAAGACTATCGCTGGATGACAAAGACCGGTTCAGAGATGACAGACTACGGCTGGTATGCAGCAGGTTGGACTGCTTAGTTATTTTGCGGAACAAAGATCCACGCCTCTTACTGTGAATGATCATTGCAGGAAAAAGACAGGTAAGAAAAAAGATAAATGATTTTCTTTATATTGACGATCTTAACAAATGGAGGCACGTTATACCTTTCTTGTCCCTCTTTCACTGTCCTCTTACTGCGTCTAGCCATCTTGGACTTGTAACTGGACTTGCGTGCTGGTCCCACTTTAATGGACGTATTCTCAAAGGGCGTGGTGGTCAAGGTCACCTTGTTTCCACTCTGAACGAAGATAAAGCAAAGAAACATTTACACCTTTATCAAATTAGACCTTAGTGAATCTTTCTCAAATCATGTGGATTCTTGAGGACAGGTGTGTTATTACTTTTCTAAGTGGTCTAACTTTCCATTTTTGTCTTTCTGATGATAACATCTCATGCAAACTCATGCCTCACCTTAAGTATAAGCTCTACCACCTCAGTATGGACCAATCCGTGTACAGATTCGCCATTGACATGAGTAATGAGGTCACCAGCACATAGTCCTGCCTCCTGGGCAGGGCCTCCGTCCTCCACGTGCTTGATTGGATAAGGACAGAATTGCTAATTATTGCATCAACAAAACTATTGCAGCATTTCTGTTCTATACTCATTCAACTTTATCTCATGGTGTGTTGCTTTCTCACCCAGACTATGTGGTGCACACTGTAGACGTCAGTGTCTCCAATGTAGACCCGAATGGCACGGAGTGTGAACCCATACTTTTTTCCAGACCGGTGGATAGTGATCGGTGAACGGAGCACCATGACTGTGGGGCAGTAATCACGGCTGGGAGAGGAGTCTCGCGATGAGGGGTCGGACGAGAGAGACCGTGGAGACATAGGACTGGCCAGTGGAGAGCTACCGTGCTGCTCAACTATAATTATAATATTAGTAATTATAGTTATAATATAAAAATTACTTTTTAGGAACGGAAATCTTTTTTTGTTGTTGCTCATAACAACTTAGCACAGAATTTAAGCACAGAATGGGAGGAAAAAATTATGAAAATAATATCACAATGTTAAATCTCATGAGGAATGTATAGCTCCCCCTGTGTGATTGGAAGAACTGTACCTCCAGGTATGATGACAGACAATGCGGTGGCAGATGCAGATTTGATGACCTTGTTGCTGGGACGCGAGGTGCGTTTCTCCCCATCGCTAGACAGCTGCTGATGACGCGCTCGCCGAAGCACCAGATCCTTGGTCGCCCGCTGACCGACGGGGTCACCGATGGCAGCCACGTCCCTAGTAACCACTGCTATGGCCCCTGTAGAAGGTATGGCCTGTGGTGCTGATATCTCAACTGGTCTCGATGGCTTGTCTGCCAAATTTACATTCACAGAAATGTACATTTTACACAACATCTGACTACATACATAAGCACTTATTTTTTTCATTCAAGTTTCCTCCACTCACCTGCCCCTTTACTGGCACTGGTTGACATCACTTCCTTTCCAGCATTCCTCTGTTCATTAGCACTGGGTGATGATGGAGCAGTGGCTCCCTCTACTGATGATCCAGGGGCTTTAGCGGCACCCTGTCGTGTGGTGAGCTCTCCATCACCCTCTTGAGGAGCGGCAAACCGGTGCGTGTCCATTAGGGCTGAAAAGCGCCGCCTGGCACCCATCGGAGGACTGAAGTCCCCCTCCATATACAGAGATTCCGAGCATGACAGACGCTTCCTGTGAAAAATATTGGAACGTACCACATAATTTTAATAAAAGCATCTTTAAGTGCAGTATTATAGTGAGATACACTATATTTCCAAAAGTATTGGGACACCCCTCCAAATCATTGAATTCAATTCCAATCACTTCCATGGCCACAGGTGTATAAAATCAAGCACCTAGGCATGCAGACGCTTCTACAAACATTTATGAAAGAATGGGTCGCTCTCAGGAGCTCAGTGAATTCAAGCGAGGTACCGTGATAGGTTGCTACCTGTGCAATAAGTCCATTCGAGAAATTTTCTCACTACTAAATATTCCACGGTCAACTGCTAGTGGTATTTTAACAAAGTGAAAGCAATTGGGAACAGCAGCAACTCAGCCACAAAGTGGTAGGCCACGTAAAATCACAGAGCGGGGTCAGCGCACGCTGAGACGCACAGTGCGCAGAAGTTGTCAACTTTATGAGTCAATAGATACAGACCTCCAAACTTCGTGTGGCCTTTTGATTAGCTCAAGAACAGTGCGTAGAGAGCTTCATGGAATGGGTTTCCATGGCCGAGGAGCTGCATCCAAACCTTACATCACCAAATGCAATGCAAAGCGTCGGATGCAGTGGTGTAAAGCACGCCGACTCTGGACTCTACAACAGTGGAGACGTGTTCTCTGGAGTGACGAATCACGCTTCTCTGACTGGCAATACGATGGACGAGTCTGGGTTTGGCAGTTGCCAGGAGAACGGTACTTGCCTGACTGCATTGTGCCAAGTCTAAAGTTTGGTGTTTGGTGGCCTTAGTTCCAATGAAAGGAACTCTTAATGCCTTTTGGACAATTTCATGCTCCCAACTTTGTGGGAACATTTTGGGGATGGCCCCTTCCTGTTCCAACATGACTGCACAAAGCAAGGTCCATAAAGACATGGATAAGCGAGTTTGTTCTGGAGGAACTTGACTGGCCTGCACAGAGTCCTGACCTCAACCCGATAGAACACCTTTAGGATGAATTAGAGCGGAGACTGCGAGCCAGGCCTTCTTGTCCAACAACAGTGCCTGACCTCACAAATGCGCTTCTAGAAGAATGGTCAAAAATTCCCATAAACCCCTAAACCTTGTGGAACGCCTTCCCAGAAGAGTTGAAGCTGTTATAGCTGCAAAGGGTGGGCCAACTCCATATTAAACCCTACGGATTAAGAATGGGATGTCATTAAAGTTCATGTGCATGTAAAGCCAGGCGTCCCAAAACTTGGCAATATAGTGTATGTAACAGACATGGCTGGTTTGAATCAAACTCTCACAAACGTACATCTCAGGTGAGCTTGTCCTCCAGCTCTTGTCCCTCATGCTGAAGCTTCCCAGACTCTCGCGCTTGGCCATCTTGTCATCGCGGCGACCTTTATGCTCTCGACGGGTGACTACAGGGGACTTCTGCTCCAGCTGGGAAAGGTGCTCCATGCTGCTATACACCTGAAAGACAGAGAACAATGCCAAAGGCTGCTTCGTGTACACCTCACATGTGGTGTAGAAGTCTTCAAGAAGTCTGATTTTTTTTTAAGAATATCCTGGATGCAGTTTTCTATAGAATAATAAAAAGGATGGAGATTGGTGCTGTCAAGCTACAAAATTACCATAAACGTAGTCCATATGACCCAGTGTGGTATTTTGCAAGTCTTCTGAAGCCGTACAATAGCTTTGTCTTGGATTATAGAGCACAAGTCATATGATCACTAGTACCATTCAAAAAGTAAATACTTATTTATATTCCAAATAAATGCTGTTCATTCATGAACTTTCTATTCATCTATATATTAGATTCCACAAGAATATTAAGCAGTTTTCAACATTGATAATAATATTAAATGTTTCTTGAGCATCAAATCATCATATTAGAATGATTTCTGAAGGATCATGTGACACTGAAGACTGGAGTAATGATGCTGAAAATTCAGCTTTGATGACAGGAATAAATTACATTTTAAAATATATTAAAATAGAAAACAGTTATTTGAAAATATAATAATTTTACTGTTTATTATTTCACAGTTTTACTGTGTACTGTACAAACATACAGTAAAAACACTTACAGTATTTTTGATACTCAGCCTTGGTGAGCATAATAAAATAAAAAATCTTACCGACCCTAAATGTTTGAATGGTAATGTATAGTACATTTCTTGTTATTTTGTTGGTTGAAATCACTGATGTTGTTCTTCATCCAGTCATTTTGCTGTTTGCATAATTTTGTTTGTCTTGTTGTTTATATAATCCAAGGTCTTTGTTCAGCAAGTGGTCCTGAAGAGGGTCACGCATCTTGAGACGAACCCTCAGCATATTCACGCTAAAGAAGATCAGAGGATGTTTATTACGTAAGTGTGTGATTGTGTTCGCTTATCCACTGGCCACTGCTTCACACGAGTGTTTTTATCAAGCACCTGCCTTCAAAACAAACTTATTAAAATTCCTGCCATTTCTGGGAAAAGAAGATTTATGCGACGTATATTAACTGGAAGAGGAGATTTTTATGAAAATTGTTTGTTTAACTGTGATGGCCTCTTCAATGGATACATGTAGGTTATATGTCATAAATGCTCAAATACACAAATGCACTTTAACATTTGTGTCTATACAAAAATTGTTTTTAGAAAATAATAAAATTAAAAAAACATTAACTGGAGTAAAAATTGTCTAGCCCCGGTTTCTGCTAAACCGAATCAAAGGATGTAATGTGACCTAGATGCACCCTGAAAAAAAGACCTATATAAAAAGTGTAATGTGTTATTCAAATCACATTTATTTGTACTGTATATTGCTTTTTTACAATACAAAAGCAGCTTCAAAGAAAATGCACGTTTCAAATGTTGTTCCAGTGTTAATGAGCGTGTTTACGCATGCGAGAGTGTTTCTGAGAAAGAAAGCATGAAATATGGATGCAGCCATGTGTTAGACTGACCTTGCTGAAGCGTGGAGAGCAGGAAGAGAACTGTCTTATCTCCACTGGCTCATCGTCGTTAGTGTCGTCCTCGTCGTAGGAGTTGATGTGCCGATAGCGCTCGGACCGCGCTGAGACAGAGGGAGAGTGAGAGGATAGTGAGGGATAGAGTGATGCCGATCAAGGGCAGACTCAAAAACAAATGTGAGTGTCCTCACTGTCAAAATAGCTGGTGTCCTCCTCAGACTCCAGATGAGGGATGAACTCTGCCTTCTGTCGGAGTAAACCGTTCCAGTCCAATCCCAAGAAAAACGAGTGCTGCTTCAGTTCAAACGCTCCACCTGTTCACAAGGGTAAACAGACATGCATTTATAGATGATGTAAACAGATAAACATCTTGGTAAGATATTAGGTGATATGATCATGGATTGTGATGCAAAACACTCAAACTGTCTGACTTGCTGTCCTTTTCTTTTTCAGAAACTTAATTTATCAGAATGTCTAGCCAACGGTTTTCCATACAGCAAAAAGAACTAGGGACTAGCTGGGACTGTAAATTAGTCACAAAAATTTTGCATGGCAAACATGAATATATACAAATGAGATGTAAAAACATGAAACAACATGTATGGAACAACATGAAACGATGACAGAAGTTAAATTTTTGAAATTTGTTTGGAGTCAGTATTTTTTTTTATAAGAAATTAATACTTTTATTCATCAAGGACGTATTCAATTGACCAAAAGTGGGAGTATGTTACTAAATTGTTACTAAATATTTCTATTTCAAATAAATGCCATTCTGAATCCTGAAAAAATTTATCACGGATTCCCCAAAAATATGAAGCACTGAACTGTTTTCAACATTGATACAAATAAGAAATACTGAGCATCAAATCATCATATCAGAATGATTTCTGAAGGATCATGTGACACTGAAGACTGGAGTAATGATGCTGAAAATTCAGCTTTGAAACAGGGATAAATTACAATTTAAATTTTAAATAGTAAAAATATGTCAAAATATTACTGTTTTTACTGTATTTTTGAATAAATAAATGCAGCCTTGGTGAGCAGAAGAGACTTCTTTAAAAACATTTAAAAAAATCTTAATCAATCCCAAACATTTGAATGGTAGTGAAATATACCATTATGTGAAATATACCATTATATGAAATAATAATATGCACAGATGAATTGCTCACAATAAGAACATGTATTAAGTTAAAAAGGGTCCAATTTGATATCATGTTGACTTCATATCTTGATAGATGGCATAAGTTTGTGAAAGCGTGGTCATGTGTACCTGTGCCCAGTCGCACCAGTGGGTTGGTTTGCAGCAGGGCAGAAATCAGGCTCTGAGCATCACTAGGCAACGCCTCATCTCCCTCAGGCCACTCAATATCATCTGCATAAACAAACACACAGGAATCTGTAGGCATCCCATTTCAGTTTATGGAACTGCAAACATTTGCAAGGAAAATGGAGCGCTTTGGAAGAGGTCTGTGGAGGAGAAAAAAGTGTTTGCCCTTGACCTAATCAACACAGCTATTGCTAATATTAGCACAGGTGTTTCTTTTGAAGCCAGATTAGCAGAAGAGACGTGTCAGGACACAATGTGTGATTAAGCATTAGGATTTACCTCTGCGTGAGACACAACACTCACAAAAGACTCACCTGTGATCACCTGACCAAAGAGCTCTTCAGGCGTGTCTCCGAAGAACGGCACGCAGCCCACTAGGAATTCGTAGAGGATGATACCCATGGCCCACCAGTCCACCGGTTTCCCATAGCCCTGCCTGAGAATGACCTCTGGGGCGATATACTCCGGTGTGCCGCACACCTGAAACAGAGACAAAGACATTACGGCCGTGTTTACACCTGGTATGTAATCCCTTCACAGTAGGACAAGTTTCCTTACCTGTTTGTCCAGGAACTCCCTGGCGTCCTTCTCAATGTGTCCCTCATACAGGTTAGTGGTGAGATTCATGAGTCCCATTTTTGACAGGCCAAAATCAGTCAGCTTAATGTGACCCATCGATGTGATCAACAGACTGTGAAAAAGAACCGGCCGTGAGTATTCGGATGATGACAAGATGAGCCTTACTCAAGACAGTGGTGGCATCTGTTTTACAGCTTGTAATGGAGCGCAACAGTCGGTTCTGGAAGTAAAAATCCCATTTATTTTCTCCATAGGGGAACTGATTTTTAATGATAACTTATTAACCTTTGAACACAGACCTACTGTGAGCTATGAGGTTGTTAATCGATGGTATATGCTTTTGTTGAAGCCGTCAGCCCACATTATTTCAGCGTATTTGTTAAATAATCATGTCTAACAGCAGAATTCCTGGTGAAAAACTACATTACCCAAAATTCTACAGAGAAATCTCCACCAATTAGAAGTGAAACAAGCAAATTGTGCCAAAACAACCAATCACTCACATGAAGCACTGCGAATGTCACGCATCAGACTCCCGGCACTCTCAAACTACTTTAATATTACATTTTTTTATTTGTCACACACACAACCATATATAATACAACGTGCAGTGAAATGCATTTTTCGACTCGCACGTTGAATAAAACTTAACATAAGAGTAACATAGAAATAAAATCTCAAAATGTACACAAGTCAGAATAGAAAGTACATGAATTAACATAAATCAGAAATAGTTTTTAAGCAAAGTAGATTTTTTTTTGTATATGCATATTTTGCATAAAACGTAAAATGGGTTGTTTCTACATACACAATCAACATTCATTAACACAACATTAAATTCATAGTTTTTATATCCAAATTTTTTAATTCCATTATGTCCAGTGTTGGGGTTAACGCATTGCAAGTAACTTGAGTTACATAATCGGATTACATTTTCAAGTAACTAGTAAAGTAACGCATTACTTTTAAAATTTACAACAAAATATCTGAGTTACTTTTTCAAATAAGTAACGCAAGTTACTTTGTTTCCCACTTATTGACTGACATCTCTCTTGTGCCAATGTTGAGAAAAATCATGAGTAAGTGCAGAGGCGTTGTGTGTGAACATGACAGTTATTGTTGTTGTAGACTCATCTCACTGGCACAAAAACAGATTCATTCCTCAAAATGAATAAAATCAGTGAAATGCAAAATCAGAATACTATGCAAACCTCCAATAATTAAATATGTTAAATAAAGCAAATATTTTTATGCATTTAATCTCACTTCATGACCAATGTCTTGCTGCTGACCTTCGATGATTCAGTTAAACCATAAGGAAAAATTATTTTTGTTTTTTATTAGTGGAGTAAGTGTTAAAATTTCTTCACCTGCATCCTATCTTCCGTTATCCAGAACGGCAGCACAGCTGAAAGGTTTGAGCTGCGCCCTCTACTGTACACACGTGAATTTGCATTTCCTTCAGCCTGAGGCGTATTATTTCAATTTTGGTGTGAAAGGGTCTTTACATTTGCCTGAAAATAGAACTGTTTTGTTGAAAAAAGAAGCACAGCCCAGGTGAGAAAAAGTAATGCAAAAGTAATGTAACGCATTACTTTTCTTAAAAAGTAACTAAGTAATGCAATTAGTTACTTTTTAAGGGAGTAACGCAATATTGTAATGTATTACTCTTTAAAGTAACTTTCCCCAACACTGATTATGTCATTCGCAATGCTTCATGGGATTGTAGTTTTTTCCCTCATTAAACCCGTTAGGTGCAGTCTTGTCTGATTTTTAAATACTTTTTTGCTTAAAATCAAAGTTTGTAATGTGATAGCTGGTTGGTTTGGCTTATAAAAATTCCAATGAGAAAAATACTCCCAGAACCGGAAAAACAGAGGAACTTTTGAATTCTATACAGAGAGTACTCTAGTACACAGAGGATATTTGTGGGATACATGCTTTTGTCTGTAGGCATTATAATGAGTGAACCATCTTTACAAATGTATTTTACTTGACAGATGACCTCCACCCCAGCAGGGGGCGCTGACTTACTTGTCTGGTTTCAGGTCTCGGTGTACGATGCCATAATTATGAATGTACTCAAGCGCCAAAACAGTCTCAGCAAAGTACATCCGAGCCATCTCCACAGGAAGTGCTCCGATATTCTTCAGAAGGGTTGCACAGTCGCCGCCTAAACGGGAACATAAAGGGGGATTTTAAAGGGGGGGGGGGGATCTAATGCTATTTCATGCACTCTGACTTATTTACACTGTTAAAGAGTTTGATTCTCATGCTAAACATAGCCAAAATTTCAAAAAAATAGTTGGACATATGACAGAGTATTTCTGTGCCAAATACACTCCTTCTGGAAAGTTTTTTTAGAGTATGGGCCTGTGTGAGGTCATAATAGGTGGAATTGCTTGAATGGGCACTTCTCCCGGATGAGCGCATGCGGAGCGCACACATCAATGATCTTCGTTCAGGAGTCAAATCAAAAGTTATCCAGGGATAATGTCATGATGTATTGTGTGTGTGTTCGTGACTCTTTAGCTCCGCCCACTGCACGCCTCCACGAGCTCGGCTGTTTTCGGAAAGAATCTGTACAGTGTATCTTTCTTTTATAAATATGATAAACCTAAAGACTCTTTGGAGATATGAAGGATGCAATACTACTCTATAGGTACTCAAGATTAACATGAGATTGGCTGAAACTGTGTGTGTTACCCCCCCTTTAAAATGGCTGAATAACATCCGTAAATGTTCGGCACCAATTGCTCAGTGTGTGTGATGCCTTACCCTCTACATACTCCATAACCATACACAGATGACGGCGTGTCTCAAAAGAGCAGAACATGCTGACCACGAAGGGATTCTCAGCGAAGGTCAGGATGTCTCGCTCCACGAATGCCTGCTGGATTTGGTTCCGCAGGATCAGGTTTTGTTTGTTGATCTTCTTCATGGCGAAGCGCTGCCGTGTCTCTCTGTGTCTGACCAAATACACAGCTCTATGATCCAAACGAGAGGGAAAGATCTGTTTCATCCATATTTACACAATGGCTTTAATTCATTTCAGACTGAATAACAGTATTCAGAGTATTTTTTTACCCGTACGCTCCGTTGCTGATGAGTTTGATAGTCTGAAAGTCTGATTCACAGGGCGGTTTGATGGCTTTGAGCTTCCCCTGAGAGATAAAAAGTGTGATTCAATGCAGGGGAAATAAGTAGACTCACTGGAGCATAATTTCTCTCCCTATGGCGTTTCATTTCTAGCACTTTCATCTTGAATCCCTGCCGCCGCAGTTGTGCTCCGAGAGTTTGCTGAGTCCTTAATTAAAAATATGTTTCCATGTTAAAGAGTGAGAAAATTGCAAGCTTATATAACACATCTTGTTCTGTTTTTTTCCCTCTCTTTGCTTGAATCACACACTTTATTCTAGTAGGTAAAAGTTATGAATTTTTGGTTATTGCAAAACAAAATATACATGACTACACCAATGCACTCACTTCAGCTGAGTCGTCCGTCTCCGGCGTGTGTGGGCCCTCACTGTCATAACTCTCCAAATTCACCATTTCTGTATGGGTATAATTTAGACATGGGTATAATTTAGTTTTTCTATGCAATACATATGTAGCTTTGAGGAATTAAAATGACATAAATGTGTTGTTTGAGAAACAATTTTATGTTTTGAACTTTTAGTTTACTTACCAACAAGTTCTTAGTCAAATGAAACTAAATCAATTAAATTAATATATAATACAGAAATATATTAATAATATACAATACACTACTATTCTAAAGTTTGGGGCCAGTAAGATTTTTAATGTTTTTGAACAAAGTATTTTCTGCTCACCAAGCCTGCATTTATTTGATCAAAGATACAATAAAAACAGTAATATTGTGAAATATTATTACAATTTAAATTTGTATTTTTAATGTATTTTAAAATGTAATTTATTCCTATGATCAAAGCTGTATTTTCAGCATCATTACTCCAGTCTTCAGTGTCTCATGATCCTTCAGAAATCATTCTAATATGATGATTTGATGCTCAAGAAACATTTATGATTATTAACATCAATGTTGAAAACAGTTTAGTATTTTTGTGGAAACTGTCATGCATTTTTTCAGGACTCTTTGATGAAAAGAACAGCATTTATTTGAAATAGAAATCTTTTGTAACATTATAAATTATACTACACTTTTGACAGTATTTATTTATTTATTAAAAATAATAATACTCTTACTGACCCCAAACGTTTGAATGGACAAAAAATGTATGGTTTATAAATAAATAAATAATATATATATATATATATATACACAACACACACTATATTTGCATTGAAATTCTATGGTATATCCAAAATTGTGTATATGTAAGCATGAGTAGCATGCACAATTTCTCTGTAGAAATTAAGAGTTATCTAAAATTCATAAATAATTAGCCATCTGCCTTTGCCTTTCCATGAGAAATTCAGCAACATATTGCCTAATCGCATCTAAAAACAACACCTCCAGTCACCACAGCAACCATCCATTCTAGAGAGAGAATCTAGCATTGCTGATCTAAATAAAGACTATGATATAAATAAACAACCACAGCAACTCAGGAAAACACTGAAAAGCACATAAAACAAGCACTAAAACAGCACTTTCTTTGTCAGCCTCTAGCTGAGTTCAGTATAACGGCATGTGGAAAATAACATCTTCAACACATCTGGGATTTTAAACTTCATTTTCTCTGGCATCTTATGCAGCCGGAAAATTAAGTGAGGTGACTGAAACGAGTCTTCGCAATTTCACACTAGATTTGAGTGACCTGAGTTAAACCTGCTTTCCCAGGGATATAATTTCACAGTGTCCAACTCAAGCCGGATGAAACGCAGAGTGGCAGGATTTAAATCTGAATCCAGATAAATGATGTGCTGGACTCTGACAGAATAACAATAAACACAAGGACAAACAAGACTGCATTACTCTGTGTCCCGACCACAGCGAAATCTCATTGGACCATAATCTCACTCGATAAAAACACCAATGAAAATGATACATAAAGTCCTGACAGAAATGGATAAGGTATACATTTTATACTCATTGCATGCAATGAAATTAAGTTAAATTAAAAGCACTGTATGTAAGTTTCGCCGCTAGAGGTTGCTTTTTCAAAACAAAGTCGTAGCTTGATGATGCAGTGAATGAGTGTGGAATCATGGGAGTTGTTGTCTTCACCTCCACAGCCAATGGGAAGCAATCCGACAGATTCAAGTATAAATCATGTTGTATGGATGAGCTAATGTATTAAAGATTTATTAATGTTACTATGGTATGAATCAGGACACGGCTGCGTGTTCCTAAATGTTCCATGCAAAATATATTGAATGGTGGAGAAAATGCTGTATTACTGTTACTACAAATAAAGCTCTCTCTGATTATACTGTGTTAGAGACTTGGCAAAATAGTGTTGTCTCTGAGGCAGGGTACAAACATGGTACTCGCGGTAAATCAAGAAAACAAGAGGTTCAAACCGTGTTGAGCTGTATAACAATGGTTAGTTTTCTGTCGATAAAAGTATCCAAACAGTTGCTCACATGTCTAATAAAATGCATAACATATTAAAGCATCTTTGGTGTTTCCATGGTTTCTCTCGGAAATCAAGGGTCGTGCGGATATGACGTCATTGATAGGCGATGCAAGGACACAGGCCGTTACACTGGTTAAAATAGCTGATTTCTCTGGATTTAAACATTGTTGGAAACATTTGGGATAATGTAATTACAAAAGTCAACAAAATATATAACATTGCTCTAGTGGTTTTTGGATATTTTAATCCAAAAATCTTACATATTGTGCCTTTAAGTAAAAAATAAAGTTTAATTAAATTGTGCAATATCTGTGCCATTAGCAGAAATTGAATTGCAAAAATAATGACTGTTTTTCAAACGCTACGTTTGTCTGCCATTGGTCAAAAACAGATAGACCCGCCCCAAATATATAATCAAACATATCTTGTGGAGCGCTCTCAGAGTATGCATTTATTTGTCATTTTAACTGTTAACTAACGTTTCTTATTCTGTTGCGCCCTCTATAGGCCATGATTAACAACTAGTCGATGTCAAACGTAAAGCGTCATGGCAGAGCATTAAAGTCGTCTAGTCTGAGCAACCACATTTAGTTTGAAACTTCAAGAAAAAGTATGTTCTATATAGTATGAATGTGTGTAGTACAAATGAAATTCAGACGTACTACATCCACCATGTTGTCATTTTTGACCTACAGTGTCAGATACGCTTCCCTGCCATCGAAGGAGCACTTCAGTATCGGAAATCACTTCAGAAATCACATGCTCTCTTGAGTAGGTACTTATTTTGAATAAGTAATTACTTCACGACCGCTAAAGAAGTATGTTCTATATAGTATCAGTGTGTGTAGTATGAATGTAATCTGGACGTACTACATCCACCATGTTGTCATTATCATGTGATCTACCAGCGTCAGTTGAGTCGCTTCACTGCCATTCATAAATCCTCTCCTGTGGCCTCATGGGATAGTAAAGTGTCCATCATATGCACACTTTAGTATCTCGCCGGAAGTAGTAGGTCATCCGGGTACTTTTTGCCTACTCTTTTATGACTACTGTGAATTCGGACATACTTTTTTGCTACATAATAGGGAAGTATGCTATTTCGGATGTAGCCACAGTGTTTGCACAGTGGAAATCAACATACAAATGGCTTGCATATATCTGTTAATAAAGAAATAGAAATAGAAAAAAGCTGGGATAGAAAAAAGTATTTTTACATTCACTCTTCAGCTTTAAATAAATAGACTGATCAACAGAGTGCATTTTTGCTAGAGAAGTGTTTTGTTGTGTTTAGTTGTGCAGTCAGAGAGAGTAAGTGTATGTTTATATCAAAAGCCCCATTACTCTGAGCCGGCTGCTGTTTGCCAGGTTCACAGCGGTGCTTACACATTTCCCTGCATTCTTGGCAGGAATACAAACTTCCCACTACCTGTGCGTTACCTTAACCTGTTCCATAATCTCAACAATGTCTCTCAGTATGACCTACATTTCCTCTCCTCTCCCAGCTTCTACTACGCTCGTTTCCTCTACAGACTAGCATGCACTTTGTGAAGATGTTCAGTTGTGTTCGTCTCTCTCACCTTCCAGAGGGTCTCTGGTCAGGCCAAGCTGGCTGATGATGTATCGTGGGATGTCTTGTTTCATTAGCTGGCCCTCTTTAGCATGGTCTTCTGCTGCCTCCAGGAGGTGGTAGAACTCTTCAGGGTTAAACTCCTGAGGAAAACAGGGGTTTTTATAAATAGTATAACAATAATTTAAATAACCGTTTTCTATTTGAATATATTGTAAAATGTAATTTATTCCTGTGATCAAAGCTGTATTTCAGCATCATTACTCCAGCCTTCAGTGTCACATGATCCTTCAGAAATCATTCTAATGTAATGATTTGATGATCAAGAATCATTTATGATTATTATCGATGTTGAAAACAGTTGTGCTGCTTCATATTTCTGTGAAAACCGTGTTGCATTTTTCTTTTCAGGATTCATTGATGAAAAGAAAGTTCAAAGAACAGCATTTATTTGAAATAGAACTTTATGAAAATGAAATTGCCTTTACTGTCACTTATGATCAATTAATGCGGAAAAAACTATTCTAAAGTTTCGAATGACGGTAGATTTTTTTACTATGCCTCTGTCTTGAATATTTGTTTTTGATTGCGTGCTGATATTTGTTGCTAGGCCAATTTTTTTTTTTTTTACGATTGTAACAGATAATTCTCAAAAAAACAATAAAATAATTCTCAACTCAACCCAATATTTCATGTCCACATATGTATTTATCTGGTGATCCATACTATTTATTTATCTAGTGATCCATATTTCCAGTGGTTGCACTGCTGGGGGTCTTTTGTGTTTGATAATACCAGTCCAGGGTTTTGTTACACTGAAGCCTTTCAGAACACTGTACTTTCTTCTCCTGACCCTTGGTGACCCCATCAGCCAGTTGCTATGGCAACTGCACAACGTAGGCTGAAGAAGGAACCAAGCCCAGCGACAGGCAGATCAAGTCGTGTGTGTGTGTGTGTGTGTGTGTGTGGACTCTCACCAGACATTCAAGCAGTCGGGCAGGGCGGGAGATGATGATGAAGAGTTTCTTAACCAGCTCTGTGATGAAGGTCATCTCCGAGCTCTCTGATCGCTCATAGGCCTGACAGATAACACAAGACAATATATGGGTGATTCTTCAATTAGGACCACTTTTAACTACTTACAATCTTAATTGGAAAATTAAACTTCTGGTCAGCCAACAGTTTGGACACACTTGAGTGAATTTATATTTCTCAGGACTCTTAGGTTTGTATACAAATATAATTTCTGACCAAATCTGAAGCTCAAAGAAAAGATTTGCTCATGGCTGTAGTGAATGGAGGGCCAAATTTAAAATTAAATAATTAAAAAAATATATACATTAATAATTAAAACATAATAAAATATTTAATAAAATCATAAAAACAATTAAATGAGTGATTGAATTAATTATTAAATCACCAAACAAACTAATGTATTTAATGTTAGCAAAACTTTGCATTCATTTTTCATTTGAATCCTGATCTTTAGATCAAATTTTGTGATGTTTCATTTGCATGGTTATGGTTGTCAGTCAACAATATGTAAAAAAAATGGGAATATGTAATGTAATTATTTTCTTTTGAGTAATTTGGCCCTCCATAAACATATATTAAATATATTTTATTTTTTTAATGTTCTTAAGAAGTAAAAAGCTTTCTTAGGCAAATTCTGGCATTTTATCCTATTTAATGTAATTTAACTAATTACAGATGCAATAAAATAATAAGCAAAAATTGAGCTGATGGAATATTATGGTACTAAGGAATGGTTTAATAATCCAGTTAAATGAAGTAAGATGTTAATTAATATCAGCTGAAACAAACATACTAATATCCAGCTAAACAACAGCCGAAATGCATTATTTTCCTGTTTATCACTGTAAAGCTGCTTTGAAACAATCTGCATTGTATAAAGCACTATATAAATAAAGTTGACTTGACTTGATTCATATCCGTCTCACACATTAATATTCAAGCTCACTTCATGCAGTAGCTTCTCCAGGTTTTCCTGCAGCTCATAGAAGTAGACGGTGGTGATGAGGCCTTCACGGGATTTGGTCAGGCAGTTTCTGGACAGCTCTGCGATCTGGTGGTGGATGAAGCTGAGGACCCCGTCGGCCAGTGGCAGCACGTTCTCAGGCGAGTACGACTCGATGAAATCAGCCAAACGCTCCTCCATCTGAGCTGTGGCCTGAATGTAATGGATAGACAACGTTTAAATAACGTTTTTTTAAGAGGGAATATACTGTGGACTACAGTTGCAGAGACAAACCAGGGTTCAAAATGAACACTCAACAATATTTCTGGAAAATAATGCAACATTATTGTCGATAATTATATTATTAGTTATCTGTTACATAAGCTGCATTTATGTAATCAAAAATACAGTAAAAACAGTAATATTGTGAAATATTATTAAAATTTTAAATAACTGTGAATATATTTTAAAATGTAATTTATTCCTGTGATGCAAAGCTGACTTTTCAGCATCACTACTAAACTACAGTTCAAAATTAACACTCAACAATATTTCTGCAAAGCTATAACAGAGCAAAGCTCTTGGTCATAAAACTAGGATTTTCTATGATTTCATATTTTTCCCCCTTTTGAATTTTTGGGGTGAAACATGACCTGGACTGGTGGCTGGTATATTTACCCACCTTTGACTAGTGCAAATGTCCAAACGTTGTGCAATGCTTAAGTAACGTTTAACAAATATAATATGTGCTGCAAGTGCATGGATTCACAAATGACATGATTTTAAAAACACTGAAGACGCTTAATAATCTGATATTAGTCTGAGTGTGTGTTCGTGTTTTGCTAACCTTAGGGAACCGCTCCTTATAAACATGGTTCATCATAACAATCTCATTGTCGTAGCAGGAAGGTGATCGCCCTGGACTGTAGAGAGAAACAGAGAGGATGAAAATAAAGCAGAAGAAAGAAGACGACTAAGAGACATTTGGCATAAAGTGGTTGTAATGTGCTTAAGACATTTATGTGAGCATGTGTACCTAAGACTCCGGGAGCGTGGCCGCACATGTGGCGATCTCCGTCCATCATCATCAGTGATGCTCTCAGTGCTGCCAAAGTGCTTGGACAGGAAGTGCAGCTCGTCCAGTGTGGGCTGGAACGGCAACTGATGGAGCCGCTCCTGGGATGAGCTGGAAGACTAAAGAAACCACACGTTTATATACTTCCACTGACACAGACACAGAACAAAGCACGTCCCACAATGCTACCTGCCTTTAGCTTTGAAAATAGCAACAATTATACATATAAATAAGAGAATGTTGTTATTACCACAACAGTTTAGCTTTATTTACTCAAAATTATGACACCAAAAACAGCTGTTCTCAATAAAAATAAAATACAATTTCAATTAAACTTGATATATAATAATACAGAAATATAAACGTATCTTTCAAAGAAACATCGCTACTATGTCCTGACAGAATAAAAAAGGGTCATTTTAAAATCAAACAACCAACCAATATATAATTAATCTGACAGTGTTGAGTTATTTTAACATCATTGATTTACTATTATATTTTTAGTTCATATTTTGAATTAGATTTTATTTAAATTAAAAAATATACTTTTATAAGGTTTCACAGCCCTGTCCCTACATTTGTATATTTATGAAAATCAGATTATGACTAATTAGTCCTCATTAAAAATATATGTAAATAAATAAACAAATAAAATTAACACATATAATAAAAACAATCAATCAACAAATAAATAAAACTAACACACAATAAAATCAATAAATCAACAAATCAATAAAATTAACACATACAATAAAATGAATAAATGAATAAATAAATAAATAAATAAATAAAACGAACACATACAATAAAATCAAACAATCAATAAATAAATAAAATTAACACATATAATAAAATCAATAAATAATTCACATGACACTTTTATTTATTTAGTTTTAGATATTTTAGTATTTCAACTTAAAATAAAACTGAGGAATGTTGACTTGCCAACTATTTGAATAAAAGTTAAAGTTTTTTATATTTGATTTTATTCCAGTTAATGTTTATTTTAAGTAATGAAATATTTTTTTTTATGGTTTTAGTTTTAATTAACAATATAACCCTGGTGTTGACACACATTGAATAATAAGGAAAATTTTGCGGTTGTTTGCAGTCTATAGCCAGAATCATGGCTTCAGTCATGTCCTGTCCAAAACACAGCATGCTCAAATATTCAGAGCCACCGAGAGCCATTTTATAAGGTTTATGGTCTGAGTCTGACACAATGCTGTTATTTGTGTGTGTTCTGTGTGTCCAGCGCAGTAAATCCAGGACAGATTAGCGACCCAAACGAGTGGAGCGAAACTGTAAACGTAACACTGGCTGGTTGTAATGATTTTCATTACCACTCGACGTTCCCCTGTGGTAGTGAGTGAATGACTTTAGTTTTAACAACAAATATGTCACTGTTGAGTCAATAGGAGGACGAAATGAGAAAAACCAGATGAAACCTCTCTCCTCATAGTACAACACATCCACTAATGAACACCCACCAATTAAACCATCATTTCCATGGGTAGAAATGATTATTTAATGACAAACAACAACTGGGCATGGTGCTGGTCATATAATTAGAATATCATCAAAAAGTTGATTTATTTCACTAATTCCATTCAAAAAGTGAAACTTGTATATTATATTCATTCATTACACACAGACTGTATTTCAATATATTTCAAATGTTTATTTCTTTTAATCAGCTAATTAACTCAAAACACCCGCAAAGGCCTTTAAATGGTCTCTCAGTCTAGTTCTGTAGGCTACACAATCATGGGGAAGACTGCTTGACAGTTGCCCAAAAGACGACCATTGACACCTTGCACAAGGAGGGCAAGACACAAAAGGTCATTGCAAAAGAGGCTGGCTGTTCACAGAGCTCTGTGTCCAAGCACATTAATAGAGAGGCGAAGGGAAGGAAAAGATGTGGTAGAAAAAAGTGTACAAGCAATAGGGATAACCGCACCCTGGAGAGGATTGTGAAACAAAACCCATTCAAAAATGTGGGGGAGATTCACAAAGAGTGGACTGCAGCTGGAGTCAGTGCTTCAAGAACCACTACACACAGACGTATGCAAGACATGGGTTTCAGCTGTCGCATTCCTTGTGTCAAGCCACTCTTGAACAACAGACAGCGTCAGAAGCGTCTCACCTGGGCTAAAGACAAAAAGGACTGGACTGCTGCTGAGTGGTCCAAAGTTATGTTCTCTGATGAAAGTAAATTTTGCATTTCCTTTGGAAACCAGGGTCCCAGTATCTGGAGGAAGAGAGGAGAGGCACACAATCCACGTTGCTTGAGGTCCAGTGTAAAGTTTCCATAGTCAGTGATGGTTTGGGGTGCCATGTCATCTGCTGGTGTTGGTCCACTGTGTTTTCTGAGGTCCAAGGTCAATGCAGCTGTATACCAGGACGTTTTAGAGCACTTCATGCTTCCTGCTGCTGACCAACTTTATGGAGATGCAGATTTCATTTTCCAACAGGACTTGGCACCTGCACACAGTGCCAAAGCAACCAGTACCTGGTTTAAGGACCATGGTATCCCTGTTCTTAATTGGCCAGCAAACTCACCTGACCTTAACCCCATAGAAAATCTATGGGGTATTGTGAAGAGGAAGATGCGATATGCCAGACCCAACAATGCAGAAGAGCTGAAGGCCACTATCAGAGCAACCTGGGCTCTCATAACACCTGAGCAGTGCCACAGACTGATCGACTCCATGCCACACTGCATTGCTGCAGAAATTCAGGCAAAAGGAGCGCCAACTAAGTATTGAGTGGTGTACATGCTCATACTTTTCATGTTCATACTTTTCAGTTGGCCAAGATTTCTAAAAATCCTTTCTTTGTATTGGTAATATTCTAATTTTCTGAAATACTGAATTTGGGATTTTCCTTAGTTGTCAGTTATAATCATTAAAATGAAAAGAAATAAACATTTGAAATATATCAGTCTGTGTGTAATAAATGAATATAATATACAAGTTTCACTTTTTGAATGGAATTAGTGAAATAAATCAACCTTTGGATGATATTCTAATTATAATGACCAGCACCTGTATATATATATATATATATATATATATACACCGATCAGGCATAACATTATGACCTAATAATGTGTTGGTCCCCCTTTTGCTGCCAAAACAGCCCTGACCCATCGAGGCATGGATTCCACTAGACCCCTGAAGGTGTGCTGTGTTAGCAGCAGATCCTTTAAGCCCTATAAGCTGCGAGGTAGGGCCTCCATTGATCGGACTTGTTTGTTCAGCTCATCCCACAGACGCTCGATTGGATTGAGATCTGGGGGATTTGGAGGCCAAGTCTCATTGTTGTGCTCCTCAAACCATTCCTGAACCATTTTTGCTTTGTGGCAGGGAGCATTATCCTGCTGAAAGAGCCACAGCCACCAGGGAATACCGTTTCCATGAAAGGGTGTGGCCAGGGGTCAGCATGGGCACCCTGACAGGTCTGCGGCTATGCAGCCCCATACACAAAAAACTGCGATGCACTGTGTATTCTGACACCTTTCTATCAGAACCAGCATTAACTTCTTGAACAATTTGAGAAGAGAGAACTCATCTGTTTGATCGGTCCACACGGGCCAGCCTTCGCTCCTCACGTGCATCAATGAGCCTTGGCCACCCATGACCCTGTCGCCAGTTCACCACTGTTCCTTCCTTGGACCACTTTTGATAGATACTGACCACTGCAGACCGGGGACACCCCACAAGAGCTGCAGTTTTGGAGATGCTCTGACTTAGTCGTCTAGCCATCACAATTTGGCCCTTGTCAAACTCGCTCAAATCCTTACGCTTGCCCATTTTTCCTGCTTCTAACACATCAACTCTGAGGTCAAAATGTTGCTGCCTAATATATCCCACCCACTAACAGGTGCCGTGATGAAGAGATAATCAGTGTTATTCACTTCACCTGTCAGTGGTCATAATGTTATGCGTGATCGGTGTATGTGTATATATATATATATACCGTTAATGCAATAATTTTTTTCTAATGAAATAAATAATTTAATATTTTAATAATATATTTTAATATTTCATTTTTTAATAATAATATTATATATATAATGCAAAACAGAAGCACTTTTACTAGTAGCTTCACACTTTTGAACACACTGTATATGTTAATGTAACTTCACTCAGATATCCATATTCATGAGTGGAATGTGAGGTTGAGCTCATTATTTTCAGGTATTTGAGAAAATAAAATTAATTACTTTTTTCAACTTTACAATGTTTCTGTAACCCATCTTTGATCTCAGAAAAAGATGGCAAGTTGCTGTAATGAAACCCCATTCGATATAAAAATATTATAAATGAATGAATATAGATATAATTAAAATAAATTTACAGTAAATATCTGTAAATGTCATCAGATGTCACTTTTTATAAATTAAAACATTTAGAAATCTTGCATTGGATCTAGACAATGCACTATTTTTCTTTTAAGTTTTCCCATATAATTTCACCCATTATGATTCTTTCTAACCTTTTCTTGATTCATCCTGTTTTAACTTTCTATTTCATATATATCCACATACACTCACCTAAAGGATTATTAGGAACACCATACTAATACTGTGTTTGACCCCCTTTCGCCTTCAGAACTGCCTTAATTCTACGTGGCATTGATTCAACAAGGTGCTGAAAGCATTCTTTAGAAATGTTGGCCATTATTGATAGGATAGCATCTTGCAGTTGATGGAGATTTGTGGGATGCACATCCAGGGCATGAAGCTCCCGTTCCGCCACATCCCAAAGATGCTCTATTGGGTTGAGATCTGGTGACTGTGGGGGCCATTTTAGTACAGTGAACTCATTGTCATGTTCAAGAAACCAATTTGAAATGATTCGAGCTTTGTGACATGGTGCATTATCCTGCTGGAAGTAGCCATCAGAGGATGGGTACATGGTGGTCATAAAGGGATGGACATGGTCAGAAACAATGCTCAGGTAGGCCGTGGCATTTAAACGATGCCCAACTGGCACTAAGGGGCCTAAAGTGTGCCAAGAAAACATCCCCCACACCATTACACCACCACCACCAGCCTGCACAGTGGTAACAAGGCATGATGGATCCATGTTCTCATTCTGTTTACGCCAAATTCTGACTCTACCATCTGAATGTCTCAACAGAAATCGAGACTCGCAACATTTTTCCAGTCTTCAACTGTCCAATTTTGGTGAGCTCGTGCAAATTGTAGCCTCTTTTTCCTATTTGTAGTGGAGATGAGTGGTACCCGGTGGGGTCTTCTGCTGTTGTAGCCCATCCGCCTCAAGGTTGTGCGTGTTGTGGCTTCACAAATGCTTTGCTGCATACCTCGGTTGTAACGAGTGGTTATTTCAGTCAAAGTTGCTCTTCTATCAGCTTGAATCAGTCGGCCCATTTTCCTCTGACCTCTAGCATCAACAAGGCATTTTCGCCCACAGGACTGCCGCATACTGGATGTTTTTCCCTTTTCACACCATTCTTTGTAAACTCTAGAAATGGTTGTGCGTGAAAATCCCAGTAACTGAGCAGATTGTGAAATACTCAGACCGGCCCGTCTGGCACCAACAACCATGCCACGCTCAAAATTGCTTAAATCACCTTTCTTTCCCATTCTGACATTCAGTTTGGAGTTCAGGAGATTGTCTTGTCTCCACACCCCTAAATGCATTGAAGCAACTGCCATGTGATTGGTTGATTAGATAATTGCATTAATGAGAAATTGAACAGGTGTTCCTAATAATCCTTTAAGTGAGTGTACATGATGGTAGTGGTATAATTCTCTGTCTGCAATGGCTTACAGCACCTTTAAGTGACTATCTAGTCAAAAATATAAATGCAGCAGCATTCTATGGATTGGTTTTTCATGTACCGTTGAGCTGGGTGTGTTGGTCCCATATCCAGAGGAGGGAAGAGAGGCCAGAGACCAGCGTCTGCCATCAGCCCTGCGGAGAGAGACCGAGTCAAGCTTCATTATCCTAACCAACATATACCAGACAGTAACCATATATAGTAACCATAGTTTATGTGAGTTTACAATGGCAGTGGCAGCGTTTGAACAATGGCAGCATTTGAAGCTTGTTTGCGTTTTATATTTCTTGTGTAAAACATTAAATGTGACCCAGTTATCACAGTGCTTTGTGGGCAGTGTTTATAAGTCCATTTTATGTGGTGGCATTCTTGTGCGGTTGCTAGGCAACCATCACATTTCTACACTGTTTAGAGCATATTTCGGGGCCGGGCAATGTTCCCAGTGGGGTCATTAAAACTGTCATTCTACAACATTAGAAGAGAGCAGAACCAGTGTGAGCAGAACCAAAGGTTCCACATAATGAAAGCATGAAAAGAGCATCTCAGCAGGGACGAACCGAACTGACGAACCTAACAGACATTTTTTGATCATGGCCATTGCAAACTTTTGTTGTGATGTACTGCTGCTGCACTGGGCTGGGTTGTGTCGTCTTTGTCAGGCACTATATTTCATGTTCCTGTGTTTGCTGTGAGCAGAAGCTCTGTGCTTTGGCCAGGATTGATGATGCATGCTGTGCAACCATCTCTCTGCATGAGATTTATATTGGCAAAATCCAATATTAGCCCTCGCGTCAGACAGGAAAGAACGCACGGATCAATCGTCTGTCTCTCGTCCCTCAATCTCTCCTTCGCACTCGTCTTTCAGACAAACGTCTGTGTGACGGGCTGTCGTTCGCTGAGGAATGATGCTGAGATAAGTGTCCTCCTGCCTGCTGCTCACAAACAGACTTGATCTTCACAATAAAGAACCTCTCTGACCTAACTCAACAGCTTTAAGAAAGAAATCGGATCCAGTAAAAGATTATACATATTGAAAAAAATTTGATTTCACTACAATTGGTCCATGTAAATGCACTCTTAATAAAAAAGCACACAAAAAAACATAAAAAAATTAGATTATCTTAATGTTTCAATGGCAATTTGTTGTGCTAGTAGTGATAGCAGTAGTGCATTGCTTAATGCCATGTCAACATCAAAGGCTATGTTCATGACAAGGATAAATAAACAAACAAACAAATAAATAAATAAATAAAAGTAAAAATAAATAAACTTCTTAATGCCATGTTAGCATTGAAGGCTATTTTCTGGACATGAATAAATAAATAAATAAAAAAATTATAAAAATAAATAAAAATATAATTCTTAATGCAATGTCAGAATTGAAGGCTATTTTGAGTGAATGAATGAATGAACAAACGAATGAATAAAAAAATAAAAAAATTAAAATCTTAATACCATGTGAGCATTGAAGGCTATTTTCAGGACAAGAATGAATGAATGAATGAATTAAGCTAAAATAAATAAAGTTAAAATTAATACAATTTCAAATAAACTTCTTAATGCCATGTCAACATCGAAGGGTATTTTCATGACAAGAAAGAATAGATGGATGGATGGATGATAGATGATGAATGAATGGATGGATGATAGATGGATGGATGGATGGATAGATGATAGTAAATAAAGTCAAAATTAAAATAAATAAACTTATTTAAAATAAATAATGCCACGTCAGCAGCAAAGGCTATTTTCAGGACAAGAATGAATGAATGAATGAATGAATAAATAATCTTTATTCAGAAAATCTATTTTTCAAATGTAGTTATTATTTCTATAGGGAATTGATGTGATGTAACTGCAAAAAGCCACATCAATAATAACTTGGGTTTGTACATTTTCTAAAGTGTACCCCATCGTTTCTTTTTGGGGAAAAAATCCTTATATTTTATATACCCTATATACACTTTTTCAAAATGTAAAGGAAAAAATAGCAACATCAAGTCTGTATTGATTTTGGGATTGCTCTGGGTGCTGAGCATGTTGAGTCCTGAGATTGCTGAAGAGAACAGCTCTACTTCAGTGAAAACAAGATCGACTAAATGCAGTGAAATGTGCAATTTCAGTCAGGCTTTGTTCACACCGCACACAAACTCAATGTGTTCTTCAAATCTGATCTTTGGACTGTCCACAACTGATGAAATCATCTTTTGTTAAGAAGTAAGTGTTGCCAGTGTAAGTTGTTGGCATCGATCAGCATGACAGAAAGAGACTCTTCCACAAGAGAGAGTGGCAGCCAGTGTGGAAAGAGAGGTGGGAAAACTGGGATGTTTATCGTGACATCTCACCATGGTACTAAACGGGTAAGAGACATAACTTCATTCTGAAATCGCTCACTTGTTCACTATTCACCATGCAGTGAATAAGTGCCCATGAGATTGGGAGATTTTAGAGGGTGCGTGCATGTCCCAGCCAGATAACTGCCATTGAGATGAATGAGAATGAGTGCGGATAGCTTTCTCCAGGTATCGCAGACCCCTACGGATTAGGTGACAAAAAACGTAAAACGATTTGAGACGGACATGCCAAAAACACCAGATTTTTGCAGGCTGTCTGAACAAGGTCTGATAGATCAAATGAAGAACAGCTTCTTGGTTGTTTGTTTATTTATTTATTTACCTTCTGGATGATGCGAAAGAGAAATGGGCCGGTGCGCTGGGGGAGAACGTCCTAGGACTGTCCAGCGGACTGCTTCCTGTGAGATGGACAGAGACAGCGAGGATGAGAACGACACATGTAGAGACACTGAAGGTTTACATACCAGATCATGTGATCAGAGATGAGTGCTCACCTATGTGTCCCGGTAGAGGAGAGTGAGGCCGAGGAAGAGTGGGCGACGTGCTGGTCAAGATCAGACTCTTCCGGTTACTGGTGCGACAGCTGTAAAAAAAAACAACAACACATGATCATGACACTCGCCAAGGGAAATCACACACATTCAGAATGAGCCAATGATATGCTTGTATCTAGTCTGCATATAAATTTAAAAAAAGAAATTAAATTATATACGTAATTATATAAATGTATTTTTACACACACACACACACACACACACATATATATACACATTATATATTTATTTATATATACATACATACACACACACACACACACACACTGTATACACACACATATTTTTGTAATCTCAAAACAGAGTTTCTGACCTCTGAGAACTGCTGAGACTGAGGAATAAAGTTACAGCGAGTGAAGCCAAACACAAGGGACAAACAAGAAAGTGAAATGGCATGCTGCCACGGCAACAATGCCGACAGCCTCCACAGGACAAATCAGCCTTGCGATTGGCTGATTAAGACTTCCCATCACGTCCAATAAAACTCCCTGAGACACAGCTGGAGATGACAGCCGCATTTAATGACATGATGCAATAACCGGAAAGTTGATTTGCATAGTGTAAAGAACTTGCTCATCACACCTGATCTAGATGTGTGTGTGTGTGTGTTTCAACGAGTATTGACTGAAATCTTGAGTGATCCCCCCATTTTATCCCCCTGCTCTCCTCCCTTTTGATCATCTTTTCTGTCTCTTGTTCTCTTGCTTTGCTTTTATCCGTTTCTTGTAGTTCCTCAGGCTGCATGTCATCCTATAGATTCTCATCTGCATGTTTGTGTGTGTGTGTGAGTATGTTGCAGAAAACACAAAAAAAATACAGAAACACATATAGTGAATCTCATGAAACCTGTCAAGAACTGATCCAGGTCATTTTTAACTCCAGAATCAAAAGAAACAAATAATATTTTTCTTAAAGAATATGATGCCTTTATATATATATTAATCCGTAGGGTTTAATATGGAGTTGGCCCACCCTTTGCAGCTATAACAGCTTCAACTCTTCTGGGAAGGCTTTCCATAAGGTTTATGGGAATTTTTGACCATTCTTCTAGAAGCGCATTTGTGAGGTCAGGCACTGATGTTGGACGAGAAGGCCTGGCTCGCAGTCTCGCTTTAATTCATCCCAAAGTTGTGCTATCGGGTTGAGGTCAGGAATCTGTGCAGGCCAGTCAAGTTCCTCCACACCAAACTCGCTCATCCATGTCTTTATGGACCTTGCTGGTGCACAGTCATGTTGGAACAGGAAGGGGCCATCCCCAAACTGTTCCCACAAAGTTTGGAGCATTAAATCTTCCAAAATGTCTTGGTATGCTGAAGCATTAAGTGTTCCTTTCACTGGAACTAAGGGGCCAAGCCCAACCCCTGAAAAACAACCCCACACCATAATTCCCCCTTCCACCAAACTTTACACTTGCACAATGCCGTCAGGCAAGTACCGTTCTCCTGGCAACCTCGAAACGTCTCTACTGCTGTAGAGTCCAGTGGCGGCGTGCTTTACACCACTGCATCAGATGCTTGCATTGCACTTGGTGATGTAAGGTTTGGATGCAGCTCCTCGGCCATGGAAACCCATTCCATGAAGCTCTCTACGCACTGTTCTTGAGCTAATCCGAAGGCCACACAAAGTTTGGAGGTCTGTATCTATTGACTCTACAAAAAGTTGGCGACTTCTGCGCACTGTGTGCCTCAGCATGCGCTGACCCCGCTCTGTGATTTTACGTGGCCTACCACTTCGTGGCTGAGTTGCTGCTGTTCCCAATTGCTTCCATTTTGTTATAATACCACTAACAGTTGACTGTGGAATATTTAGTAGTGAGGAAATTTCCCGAATGGACTTATTGCACAGGTGGCGACCTATCATGGTGCCACGCTTGAATTCACTGAGCTCCTGAGAGCGACCCATTCTTTCACAAATGTTTGTAGAAGCGTCTGCATGCCTAGGTGCTTGATTTTATACACCTGTGGCCATGGAAGTGATTGGAAAACCAGAATTCAATGATATGGAGGGGTGTCCCAATACTTTTTCCAATATAGTGTATATAGACTTTATTTAATATTATAAGGCTTTATATATAATATATTTAAATACAATGAAATAAAAATACCTATTATAATGAGAATCCCTATTGAGAATAATAATAATTATTAAAAAAAATCTTAAACATAAATAAAGTAATTTGAATGTCTTTTTTTGTGTAAAATATCATTTCTTTCTTGCGATTTAGTGGTGAAATATGGCCTGGACATGTTCTTGACAGGTTTGGTGAGATTCTCATGTGTCTTGAGTTTGACTGGGTCTGATCAGTATTCATGAGCTGTTGTTACTGCTCCATATAACTTTACAACAGTTGTGCGGTGTATGCTTTAAACTCAGAAACACACACTCGCATACAGTGTTTGAAGCTTATATAACATCTTACATTTTTCTCAGTAAAGAAGTGTCTCTATAGAAGTGCTCTAGATTTTGCTGTTTTCCCTTCATAATACAGTATAATCCAGTGGCTACTTGTACTGATTCTGTAGTTCATAATAATTCTGCACAATATACAACAGCAACTTTAGAAAAGAAAACAGAAGTCTAAATCAGTCTCAATTCTCACAAAATTAATTCCCACATTCAGTATCCACTTTAAAAGGAGAATATTTCAAGAAAACAGGACAAGGTGATGGGAAGAGGCGGAGGACGAGGCATTCTAAAAATATGCACATGATAATGCAAAGAGTTGTCAGACTGAATACGATTCTCTCCTTGGCTCCTCTCTCATCATGAAGAGTCTAATGCTCGGTGACAAGAAACCCCACTGTAGGCAAACAGACGCTCCGCGTGCATTCATTGTGAAATATTTAACAGAAGCGCATTAGCATCAGACCGCAGGAAGTAGTAAGTAATGTTCTTCCTTTAAACCCCCTGTGTGAGAGAGAGAGAGACAGGAGCCCTGCAGCGCAGATAAACGTCTAACTGTCCTCCACCTTCCTTCTCTTCGTCTTGGTTTCACAGTATCACAGATCACAAAAACATGGCAGTGTGTGAAGATTCATCAAACTCATGATCTTCTGCCTGTGGCCACAAGCTTTATTTTTAAACCTCTTACCTCTCTCTGTCTCTCTCTCTCTCTCTCTCTCTCTCTCTCAAATGAAGAGATTACTTTCACAGCTACAAAGAGGCAACGAGATGGAAGAATCGTTTTTGAATTTTCACACTCTCATTTTTACACATTTGGGGGAAAACAATAACCTTATAAATTAATAACTTGAATTCAATTTAAGAAAAAACTATATTAATATTAAATTAATATTTTTTAATGAATAGTTAAATTAAATAATTTGTATTTATTATTTTTATTCTTTAAACATTTTTTTCTTTCTTTTCTTAAAATGAATTTGAATTATTTGATGCTATTCGTTTTTTTTCCCTAAATTGTATAAATAAAGAAGTGTGCAAATAAAAAAAAAAACTTTTGAATTTGAATTATTTGATGTTACAAGGTAACATGGTACATGGTACAAGGTAATATGACTGCTTTCACAGTTATTCATTATGTTTACATTAAATTAATTTTTTTTAATTTTTATTTTTTTAAATGTATTAATTATTTCAAATATTATGATTTTTCCAAATGTGTATAAATTCCCCAAAATCTCTGTTTTTCTCCATTTCTGTCTCTATCTTTGACTGTCATATCTCTTTTCCTTGTCTTTCTCTCTCTGTACCTGTCTGTGTCTCTCACCCATCTCTCTCTCTCTCTCTCTCTCTCTCTGTGAGTTTGTTAATTATGTCTGGTTGAGAAATTACTTTTCTAATCACTTTCGCTCTCTAAAACAGAAATGAACCTCCTAGACTATACAGTTCAATCGCTTTTGTCAAATACTGCAGTGAATATCACTTCAAATCATTTACTACATTAATAACAACGGAAATATAAGTCTATTTATACGCTGACTAATACAAGCGAGATCATCTAGACATAATTAACAAAATCATCGAGAATCACAGAGAGAGAGAGAGATAGAGAGAGACGGGCGAGAGACACAGACAGGTACAGAAAGAGAGAGAGAGAGAGAGAGAGAGAGACAAGGAATAGAGATATGGGCAAAATGAGAGAAAGACAGGCAAAGAGAGAGACAGAAATGGAGAAAAAGAATTTGGGAATTTTACACACTCCTTAATTTACAATCTTATTGTAAAGTGTTACCATTTTCTCTTTAGCTTTAATTGATTTTTTACTTCAGTTTTAGTCATGTTATTTCTTCAACATAAACTTATTTCAATTAGTCGACAAGGCAACATTTCTATTTTTCTCTACATTTTTCATCTAATACTTATATTTTCTATCAGCTTTATTTCAATAAAAAACTTTTGTTTTAGTTAATAACAGCACTGATAACAATCTTCGGCAAAAGAATAGTAGCAAGTAAACATTTGTCTGTAAAGAAGAGAAGGATGGAGGTCTGGATGGATATGGTGCGGTATCTCTTTCATATACTATAGCTGGAGACAGGAAGTGTCTTATAGACAGGATGTGTTCATATCTTTGAAACACAAAGCTCGACTGACAGGCGGATGTTATATCCACAGAGTCTGAGGTAATAGAATAGCCAAGAGAGGCAATGTGCATGTCTGAGTGCATATGCTTGATCTATGCTGGATCTTAGATGTATCCAAAGAGGGCAATAAATCAAAAACGCCTCTGACAGGGAGGCAACACGCACACGCAGCCACCCGTGGCGAAAACAACAGCGTCTGATGCTCTTCTGATGCTGCCAATCACGGCTCGCATTATACAGCTCCAAAAATAAAGCACAAACACACACAACTGCCAAAAACACTGGCATTCAGCAGCGCTGACCCATTTAGCAAACGCTCTTTCATTAACTCCCCCTGCCGCTTCTCTATAAACAGACTTTTTCAGTGTTTGCGAAGCAAATCACTTGAATAGCAGAGAAAACATCTGATTTATCCTTTATATGGCCTCTGCCAGGCCATCGGGAGGAATCATTGTTGGTTTCTAACATTCAGTTCATCAGGAAAAGTTCATCTAAACACTTTCAAATCATTTCCCAGTGATGTCGAAACAAAAGAGAAAAGCATTTTCATATTATTTGACTGGAGGAAAGCACGCATTTCATGGTTTCAAGGTGAACTGCTAAAGCTGCATATCAAAGAATCTGACAATGAAAAATTAATAAAGCTGGAGATGCAAGTCTGCCATTGCATTCGTTTTGAAACACAAGAGATTAACAAGCTGCAACTGTTAAAAAAAAGAAAAGAAAAGAAAACACTACAATAGCATGACAAGTAAAATTCTGAAAGAATCAATCTTCCATAGGCTATGCAAGCAGTTTAGCATTTTTTGTGAATGCTAACACATTTCAGTTAAAGTGTAACTTCGCCAATTTTCAACCTGCTTTGTATTGTTACAATGTCGGCAGTATATGTAAATGAACGATGTTTCCTCGTTCTCTGTGTTACCTGGACTGAGAAATTCAAATGTATTTGTCCGCAAAGGACTTTTGACAGCTCCAGGGCTTTCGTGAAAACTACAGATTTTACTTCCGTATTTTTGTATCCCTGCCAAGAGATAGTCAGATCGACAGAGGGTTATTAACAGAAGAGTTATTGTAAGGGTAGGTTTATCACTGAAAATTGTATCATACTCTCTCTACTCTTTAAACAGCATTATGGTAAAAATGGAACACTATGGCAACAGCTTTCTTACTTGTACGCGACTGTATTTTGCTTTGGGCTGAACTGACGAAAAGACAGTTTCTATTAGTTTTCCCCCTCCGTTTGACCTAAAACACTGTGTTCTTGGTCAGTTTGAAGTGTTGACTACAAAGTAACAGAGGTTTTTCAGATTGTCTGTCACGGCTTTCTCTTAGTATTTACAGCTTTTTGCAGCCTTTAGCCACTGCCTATGCGCTGGATCCTTCACGGGAAACCGGAAGTAACTCACTCCCGTCCCGCTAAACGTTCACTCTTTCAATTCTTGCACTCGGAACAATACAAGTCAACACCATTATGACTAAAAGTTTGCTAAGAGGTATTTCCTACTAAAGCAAGGCGCTAGACTCGTATCCATAGCAAAGCCACTTGAAGGCAAGCCTGTCGTTCTGGATTGATCTATTTTTAGAGTTTACACCAAAAAAAAGTCACAGACAATTGCGCAAAAGGCATGATTCCATTAACAGCATTTCTCATTAATTTCTATGGTATCCACTAACAGTGATTGACTGTTGCACAACTCTAAACGAAATTCAATGACATTAAGGTTGTAATGTGATTGGTTATGAAGGCACATGTGATCTAAGTTAGCCATTGCACTTTTTCCAATGGTAGAGTCACAAACCCTTGTATCTCCCAATAATAAGAGCATCTCTGCCTCTGTCGGCAACATGCCCAGCGAATTATGGGTGTCAAAGTTTTCCAACACTGTAAACCCTAATGCTCAAAATAATTAATTGGTTTGAGTAGAGCCAACTAAAATTAAACAAATTATTTCAAACAAATGAACTTTTATGAGTATTTAGAACTTTCTTTTTCTTTTGAGTTCTCAAAACTCACACATTTTAAGTAATTTGAATTTTGTTCATTGGTTTGAGTTTTATGAACTTGTTTCTTTTCATTTCTGTTTCCCAGCATGCTTTGCCATGACACGCAAAAGGGAGAGTAAATGCCAAAATTAACCAAACTATATAACTAACCAAAATTAGTTATATAATATTTTTTGTGCAAGATAAACATTAAGTGGGAGATTTAGTAGTGTTTCATTTTTTGTAATGCTATAGTTTAGAAGAGTTTGTTATGTTTTTTTTGTAGGGTTACCATTATGGTGACGAGTGGAGCATGAGCTTAGTTTGAGAACAGATATATGTTAAATGTATTATATTGTTGTCCTCCTTCAGCAAGTGCTATGCTATGATAATGCTAACCAAAGCATTGTGTAACCAATTAGCAAGGTGGCATTTATTGAATTAGCTAGTTAAAGCTACAAAAAAATTTAGATTACATGATATTTTTAAGTTAAATGAATGAATTAGCTTACTCAAATATTTCAATTTCAGAGCAATTAAAATGTATGATTACAAAATCTGCAAATTCTGCTAACTTAAACTTAACATTTCTTAACTTAAGCAATTTGAGGCAACTGATTGCCTAATTTTTTTTGTTTTGTTTTTTTGATTTGGGTTTATAGTGTAGAAATAATTAAAAATCCTGAGGTTTACTAATTTACTGGTTGATAATTTAACAAAACTGGAAACTGTCTATTAACAAGAACGCCGGCTGAAGTTAGTTAATCCAGCTATCAAGAGTCGGACACGTGGCTTGCGATAAAGGTCTTTATTGACTAGCAAAAGCACAAGCTGTTTATACACAGCAATCCCACCTATTTCACATGCTTCACACACATAAGATCACGCTTTGCATACGAGGCTGCTCTTCACAGGGATGTAGATTCTCAGAACCTTTAACACTTAATGAGACGACAAGACAAGTGCTATGTGGTGGGCTGATGTCATCCGTTACCATAGCAACCACTTGAGTAGAAACGTAAAGCGCTTGTTTGTGTGCAAAACATCTGCATAACCTTTGGCACATGACCTGTGAACAGATCACACCTTTAGAAAGTGAATCCCTCCAAACCTGTTAACAACATGTCCTAGACACACTTCACCCAAAAAAACTAAAGAAAGAAATCAAAAATTATATTTTTCTTTAAAATATAAAGAACCATTTTTTTAGAACCATTCAGATTTTTTGCATTGCTGCATTATTTCAATGACAGATTACTGTAATGCAAAAAAGAAGAAAAAAAAACACCCCAACAAACTCACTCTTGTTAACGTAATGCAGAAAAATTCAATATTATTTAAATTATAAAGTATTTATACAAGTATACATGGCAGTATACACTCACCTAAAGGATTATTAGGAACACCATACTAATACTGTGTTTGACCCCCTTTCACCTTCAGAACTGCCTTAATTCTACGTGGCATTGATTCAACAAGGTGCTGAAAGCATTCTTTAGAAATGTTGGCCATTATTGATAGGATAGCATCTTGCAGTTGATGGAGATTTGTGGGATGCACATCCAGGGCACAAAGCTCCCGTTCCACCACATCCCAAAGATGCTCTATTGGGTTGAGATCTGGTGACTGTGGGGGCCATTTTAGTACAGTGAACTCATTGTCATGTTTAAGAAACCAATTTGAAATGATTCGAGCTTTGTGACATGGTGCATTATCCTGCTGGAAGTAGCCATCAGAGGATGGGTACATGGTGGTCATAAAGGGATGGACATGGTCAGAAACAATGCTCAGGTAGGCCGTGGCATTTAAACAATGCCCAATTGGCACTAAGGGGCCTAAAGTGTGCCAAGAAAACATCCCCCACACCATTACACCACCACCACCAGCCTGCACAGTGGTAACAAGGCATGATGGATCCATGTTCTCATTCTGTTTACGCCAAATTCTGACTCTACCATCTGAATGTCTCAACAGAAATCGAGACTCATCAGACCAGGCAACATTTTTCCAGTCTTCAACTGTCCAATTTTGGTGAGCTCGTGCAAATTGTAGCCTCTTTTTCCTATTTGTAGTGGAGATGAGTGGTACCCGGTGGGGTCTTCTGCTGTTGTAGCCCATCCGCCTCAAGGTTGTGCGTGTTGTGGCTTCACAAATGCTTTGCTGCATACCTCGGTTGTAACGAGTGGTTATTGAAGCATTGAAGCAACTGCCATGTGATTGGTTGATTAGATAATTGCATTAATGAGAAATTGAACAGGTGTTCCTAATAATCCTTTAGGTGAGTGTATGTTGTACCGCCTTCCATTTTGATTGCAACACGGTACAAAATTAATGTAATTTTACAAAAATAAAACATGGATGAAATCCTTTGATTCCGTGGCTCAAGACGATTCGATTGAACCCTATGACACCATTTTCCGTCACGAAATTTTTTTCGCCATTTTGATTGTGTCGAAAAACCTCCTTTTTTTCACACAAATTGAACGAGATCATTTTATGACCATGCCGACAAAAAGTCCATTCATCCAACCGTTCTCTAAGAACATGCAAACAAATTCAACAAAGTGCCCGCCAAAACGAACATGAGGCTATATCTCCACAATGCATTAGTGTATTCTGACCATAGACAGTAAAAAAAGATGGACGACACACCTTCACTCTCTTCCGTTGATGTAAGTGAAGCGGCCAGTGTTCAAATATGGTGCTGACATCTTGGGTCTCAAGTCTGTGCAGTAGCAACTTGGAGCCAGAGTCTGCGCAGTAGTGGCACGAAGTTGAGCCACGATATCAAGGTCCCGCCCACACTCCCGCCTAATCAACAACTTTTTGTGAAATAAACAGTTATGGAAATGTAGAGATTACAGTTAAAGCTCCAATCTCCTCCTGAAGTTCCTGAAAAGTGTCCGTTAGTGCCTCAGTGACTACTTCACTCAGATAAGCTGTCAATCATAACGTTACACCCCCGTTTTTATAAAACCCTAACCCTAACTAAAATCAAACTTATCTAAAGAACGAACACTTGAACTAACATCAGTGTGATAAAAACAGCCAGAATGACAGAAACTATCTTTTGAAAAAAATGATTTGAAGTATAATTTGATTGTTTAATTTGTCTATGTCCCATTACACTTCATGGAAGGGGCGGGCTTTATGACCTATATTGCTCCAGTCACCTGGGGCAATCAAGATGCTTTGGCTTCAGTTTTCAGGACTCGTGTGGCAGGCTTGTGTGTTATGACAACCATGACCTGAGGTTACCTGCACAGTTTTGGCGCAGTGCCACCTAGTGGTCAGGAGATATGAAAAACATTTTTTTTTGGTTCACTTTTCCTGCTGTGCTTTAGATTCGGTGGAGCATGTCGAGTTGAAAATTGATACCCAATTTTCCCATATCGGCCATTTTGCATTTTGTTGTAAAATGCTATATTTTACCAAAGCATTGGCATATCATTACAAAACTTGGTATGTGTCTTTGTGTGCTTTCAGTCAAAAGTGATGATGACTTTCCAAAATTGCTAATAACTTTTGATTATATTAGCCTATTGTAATTAAACTGGTATCTTAATAGATATTGTATCTTAATAGATTCTATGGGTCATGCTGAGAAAATAGATACCAATTTTACCATAGTCGGCCAAACTTCCTGTCCACCATTTTGATTTTCTTTAAAAAAAATCCTTTTATCGAACTACTCCTAAACCATTTGTCTGATTTTCACCAAAATCGAATCGTATCATCTTCAGACAGTGCAGACAAAAAATTATGGATTTCATGTCGATAGACGAAACTATTTTCATATAGTGTTTGCAACAATGTTGAAGCATGATGCCAAAATGACTGTATCGTAACAGCGCCACCAATTGGTCGAAAGTGATAAACCATTAAAATCACATTATTAGTGATTGTATTAGATTTTTCAGGCGTTTTGCATTAAATAATCTTAATATGCTTTTAATTCTTACAGTTGGTCTGATGCTCCCAGACATGCAGTCATGACTTGTCGTGGCCTTCTTTGTGCTTGGTCCCTTAATTGCTGCTTGCAGCTATATTTTTAAATTGTTTTTTACTGTACTGTTGATCACATTAATGCAGCCTTGGTGAGCAAATACAAACGTATGTGGTGTGAATAGGTGAGCTTGTGTTGTTTGTTAAATAGCCAGTTAATTTTCCTACTTAAGTCTATCATAAGGTGAGAGGGTTAATTCAGTGGTTGCCATGGGGAGTGACCCAGCCAGCTCCCCAATTAACACCTCAAAAGACTAATTAATGTAATATTAGACTACATAGGGCCAGATTTACTAACAGGTCGCGCTAGGGCAAACACTCTTATGGCGTTAAAAAACTACTGTCAGGATTTACTAAAGACACGCAGTGAAAAATTAGCGCTGAAAAGGCGTGGACAGGGTTATTTTTGCGGCTGACCTTATTGCATATGCATTTGTAGGAGTTTCCCTTTCAGACGCTAAATTTATGGGAGGAGAGTATTTAAATGAATCGTGCAAATGTGATTTACTAAGGTGTGCGCTTGTCAATTTACTGGTGTTTGCTCCATTATTTACTACCATTACCATTATAATCCATTATTGTCGCAAAAAAGCATGTCTTAAACCAGACGCTAATTTGCGCCGCTCTTGGAAGATTGCAGTTGGTCATTATGGAAATTATCCGGCTGCGTCTGTCTTCTTTAATTTGCACGTCGTCAGTGGATCACGCGCAGAACTTTCCTCTCCTATCAGCGCTTATATGGGATTGCACTTAGAGAAAAACTAAAAAGACTAACAACTAATAAACCCAACATACAGCACAGGGATTGACCTGTTTAACAACATACAGCATAGAGATTGCACCCTGACTGCAACACACACAACACCTGCTTGCAGAGCAGCAGTCAATTTACTAATGCTATCAGACACTTAAAGCAGACTACTTTATCAGCCTTATGGCACACCTGTTACTTTCTCATCTTCATATGTCTCTAGAGCTCCCTCTCTGACATCTCATCTGTTGCTCTCATCTGAGCAGCATGACTGGTCACTAACATATGTTGTGTTTAGGTGCGGGTGTGCTGCTGTCCCCACAAGGCTGTGTGTAGTTTCTACACCCCTAGTGTCACCAAATAGAGTCACAAAAACAATGACAGGCTTTCAAGCTAGGCAATAGGATGTGGGTATTAGAGCAGATACTAGTTTGCACACAGTTTCAAGAAAGAGAAGAAAAGCAAAAGGTGAAAAATAGACGAGTGTGAAGATGAACAGGTGAAGGAGAGGCTCAGAGGATACTCTAAGAGGAGGTGAATGGGATAAATATAGACTCTGATGGCAGTGTGAAAGAGCAAAGCTCAGAGGACCTTCACTCCTGTTTCTGCTCATGGCAGGTGGAGGGAAAGGAGGACAAAAAAAGACTGTTAAACAGAGTGAATGGATGTCCTGGTTTTACAAGGTGGGTCCCAGTGTCCCGACAATTCATTAAAAATCTAAATATGGCCCTGTTTCAGATGTTAGACTCAGACTTCAAATTAAATATCTCCAATGTCCTCTAGCTACAAAATCTGGTATAATTTTCTCCAATGTCCTCTAGCTACAGTATGTGGTTTCATTTTTTTGTAGCTGGATGACATTGCAGAAAGGAAAAGATATCCCTGCATTCAAATTAGAGATTTGCAATTTTTAAAAAGTCAATTTAATTAGTCTAAATAAAATAAAATTGTGAAATATAAACTGGGAATTAAGAGTTTTAAACTGGGAACTATGAGAAAAAAAGTCAGAATTGCGAATTATAAACTGGGAATAGCAAGAAAAAAGTCAGAATTATGAGTTATAAACTAGAAATTGCAAGTTATAAACTGGGAATTGTGAGAAAAAAGTCAGAATTATGAGTTATAAAATGGGAATTACGAGTTATAAACTGGGAATTGCAAGAAAAAAGTCAGAATTGTGAGTTATAAAATGGGAATTGCAAGTTATAAACTGGGAATTACGAGAAAAAAGTCAGAATTGCTAATTATAAACTGGGAATAGCAAGAAATAAGTCAGAATTGTGAGTTATAAAATGGGAATTGCGAGTTATAAACTGGGAATTGCAAGAAAAAAGTCAGAATTGTGAGTTATAAAATGGGAATTTCAAGTTATAAACTGGGAATTGCAAGAAAAAAGTCAGAATTGCGAATTATAAACTGGGAATAGCAAGAAAAAAGTCAGAATTGTGAGTTATAAAATGGGAATTTCAAGTTATAAACTGGGAACTATGAGAAAAAAAGTCAGAATTGTGAGTTATAAAATGGGAATTGAAAGTAAAAAAATGGGAATTGCAAGAAAAAAGTCAGAATTGTGAGTTATAAAATGGGAATTTCGAGTTATAAACTGGGAACTATGAGAAAAAAAGTCAGAATTGTGAGTTATAAACTGGGAATTACGAGTTATAAACTGGGAATTGCAAGAAAAAAGTCAGAATTGTGAGTTATAAAATGGGAATTTCAAGTTATAAACTGGGAACTATGAGAAAAAAAGAATTGTGAGTTATAAAATGGGAATTGAAAGTTAAAAAATGGGAATTGCAAGAAAAAAGTCAGAATTGTGAGTTATAAAATGGGAATTGCGAGTTATAAACTGGGAATTGCAAGAAAAAAGTCAGAATTGTGAGTTATAAAATGGGAATTTCAAGTTATAAACTGGGAACTACGAGAAAAAAAGTCTAAATTGTGAGTTATAAACTGGGAATTACGAGTTATAAACTGGGAATTGCAAGAAAAAAGTCAGAATTGCGAGTTATAAACTGGAAATTACAAGTTATAAACTGGGAATTACGAGAAAAAAAAAGTCAGAATTGCTAATTATAAACTGGGAATAGCAAGAAATAAGTCAGAATTGTGAGTTATAAAATGGGAATTGCGAGTTATAAACTGGGAATTGCAAGAAAAAAGTCAGAATTGTGAGTTATAAACTGGGAATTGTGAGAAAAAAAGTCAGAATTGCAAGATATAAACTGGGAATTTGCTAGAAAAAAAGTCAGAATTATGGGTTATAAACTGGGAATTGCAAGTTATAAACTGGGAATTGGGGAATTTCCTTCTTTTTTTTAAATTCTCAGCTGGATGACATTGCAGAGAAGAAAAGATATCCCTGCATTTAAATTAGGGCTTTGCCATTTTTAAAAAAGTCCATTCAATTAGTCTAAATAAATAAAATAAAATAAAAAAGACATTAAACATAAAATATAAAATCAAATACATTAAAATAAAAATAGTATTATTAAATTATTTATAAAAAATGCTATGCTTGGAAAGATCAGCAGAATGGGGTTAAAGTTGACTCTTTCAGCACCATGTTACAACAACCTGATACTTCTCTGTAGAGTTCAGTGCATTGGCCAATGTTGCTATGAGTCATAAGAGCGTTAGAAGACCTGCCTGTAATGTGCAAGTGAACCCTGAAACTTTGATTAGTTGGTCAAGTGTGTTTGATCAGTCAGTGAAATCTCCAGTAGAGGGTTTGCTTTAATATAAAATGCTGTGATCTTCTAATGGCTAAAGTAGGCATCTTTAAACCTCAGCCAACTGTCAGGTTCACATAAAAGTTTCATTCCAAACAGCATTGGCGTATTGAGCAGTGCTGCAGTCTGTTTCACTTGGATTTAGGTAATACGATTAATTCAATTCAGCATGTGGGCTGCATTTATTATCTAACAACTATCGGCTAGATTAAATTTATGCACAAAATTTAAAAGTCATCTTAATTCCAGGGAATTCTCTGCACAGACTGAATTGAAATATAGTCGCCCCTAATGCTGAGACCACAAAAAAAAACCCACTAACAACAGCAGCACTTGTGTTTTGAGCTCAAATGTACTACATGATCAAATGGTTTGGGGAATTGTGAGTTATAAACTGGGAATTGCGAGAAAAAAGTCAGAATTGCGAGTTATAAACTGGGAAGTGCGAGTTATAAACTGGGAATTACGAGTCAGAAATTAGGAACTGCGAGTTATAAAGTGAGAATTGGGGGGGAAAAATAATTAGAATTGTCACCTTTTTCATTTTATTTTTTATTCCAGGCGGAAACAAGCTTCCATACAACTCAGATCAGTCGCTGTGATGCTGGAAATCTCTTTATGAATGAATGTTCTGGATTACTCGTGTCCTCAGCTGTCTAGTCTGTCATCTAACTGATTCCTGAACTCTCCCGCATCACAGGATCAACATTGACTCAAACTATAATCTGACAGATTATCTGAAAGTCACCGTCGCCGACAAACAAGATTACGTCACAATCAACCTGTTCTTCCATTCATCTGCCCATACACCATCCTTTCATTTTTCCTGCTGTGCTTTCATTTCCTGAGATCACCGTTTGCTACCAAATGCTGTGAAGTCACAGAGGTGTGTAATTTCAGGCAGTGAGGAATCGTGCGCAGAATGATACATCAATGTTTTGTGATCTCAAGAGAACTCTGAATCATCTCAGACAGTGGTTCTGCCATATGAGAGTTTTGGTATTGTTTATCATTTTCATTTTTACAGAAGACTCAACTGTTACACACAGAGAAAACTTTACTGAGAAGTGCAATGCACAGACAAAATAATTATATTAATATACTCCATTTACTAATGACTCAGCTGTTACAAATCTTCAGATATACTACTTTATCTCTGTGTCTGACTCAAAGCGGGCAGAATGCTGGATCTAATTAGCCATAACTGACCTTCCCATCAAATATCATATGATTATAATATAATTGTCAGTACTGGCAAATGACCATGGTTTAAACTGGATAATCCACAGCTAGCTGTGCTTTAAACGATTTGAATGGCCGATTCGAGTGGTTCCACATTAAAATAATTTAATGCACAGCTCTAAATATATAAATATTTGTGAAGTGCTTATAAGTGAAGTGAAGGATGAAGAGAAAGAGCGCAAGAGCATGTGTTTTAGGAACTCGGTTAACCCACTCCAGCGTTCTCAAATATAGGCCAAGACATCTCCTCAGGCTCTACACTTCCTGTCTCTCCCTCTCATTCATATTCCCTCTCCGTCTGTGTTCTTCCATTAAAGCATTTGAGGCTCAGAGCATCTCAAATGACAGAGGAACAGAAAGCACTAAACTCAGAGAGACAGCGACAAAATATCAAAACACACACTTTCCTGAGACATAATCTAAACACAAGCATGTAAGCACAAACGTGTCTAGCTAAATTTCATTTCATGCACAATCCCAAGCGCTTTACTAGTGACTATCCCAAGATGTGATATCAAACGCAGCAAACAGGAAAAATACATTTCACCTGTTCATCCATTTCAAATCCATCCAAAAAGTCAATTTCACACTTTGTAACATAAAATAACATGACATGAGAAACTAAACGAATGAAACATAAAATAAAATCAATACAAAATGAAATGAAACAAAACCAAAATAAATTAATTAAATTAAAATAAAACAAAAAAACAAAAAATAAAAGAAATAAAATAAAATAAAAAACACGACAAAATAAAAATGAATGAATGAATAAATTAAAATAAATTAAACAAAATATCTATCTATCTATCTATATAAAACAAATACACAAAACAAAACTGCTAAAACATCTAGTAAAAAATTATGAATTATTTTGTATTTATATACCTCTATAAAATATGTGTGCATGCTATAAATTAATTTCATCAGAACACAGCCACATTTGAATGGCCATTAATGCTGAAATATGATACAGAAAGATACAGTTACACAGTTAAACCTTGACCCTTTTGGTCAGGTCAACGTCATAATGAAAATCAAAGGAAATCAAAGAAAATCTTACTGAGCAAATCTTATAAACATCTTCAATGGGGATTTTGGAGTGAACTACTGTAATATCAAGAAAATGTATCTTTTTGCAATGCAGAACAAAATAATTGCACTTTAACTATTCATAAGCCCTCTCTCGCTCTCACTCACACTCACTCACACACACATACACACAGCAGAATGTGACTAATCTGAGCTCAACAGCGTCAGTGCAGACAGAATGGAGCTCCATGGGGAACAGACAGAGATGAAGAGAGAGAAAGAGAGAGAGAGAGAGAGAGACAGTCTGTTATTAAGGCACACTGTGAACACACACACACACACACATACACGCATGTTCAAAGCCACTTTAATCTCTTCTGTCACACACAACATCACACATATAAACACACAAACAGACGCACACGCAAAGGCCACAACAGCATATGTACAAAACATAAACACATATTAGTAGCTGCTCATGTGCTCATGCCAACACGACCAAAAGCATGCGCATGTGCACAATTTACCAGGAGATTAGCTGCATAAATATAATCAATAGCAGTTTTAAACTAGTGCTTAATCGATTTGAGATTTCAGCTACCAAAAATACAATAAAGAACAAAGTAGTTGATGGCCAATATAATTAGTGTTAGAGAGGCTGATTAAATATATCAAGATATATTATCAGCACTGGTCAATATCTGTGTGCAATCGGATGATTAACAGAATATACTTTCTTTTAGCATAATTTACACTTCCGTTTGGTGTCGGTAAGATTTGAAAAAAGTCTCTTTTGCTCACAAAGCCTGCATTTATTTGATCAAAAATACAGGAAAAACTGTAATATTGTGAAATATTATTACTATTTAAAATAACTGTTTTCTATTTGACTATATTTTAAAATGTAATTTATTCCTGTGATCAGCTAACTAAAATATACATTAAAAACAATATTTTCGTATATGTCATTTTTGTGACTGAGAAAATGTACATGATGCTGCTAATATTTAGGGAAAAATAAGTTAATGATAAACTAATTATTTTACATGGCATAAAATAATATATATATAATATTTTAAGTATTATTAAGTAAATAATGCAAAAAATATTGTCAATGAAATATTTATGTGCTGTAAATGTATTTTTAATATTTTTTTTCACCATTAGCAGGTGTGGCAAAAAGTCCACTTTGGACCTGGTTGTTGGTCAATGCCGATAATCTCAAAATTAACATAACAAACAACCAATTAATCACCCTTAAACAGAAAGACAAGATCTAATGAGTTCACGCATGCAAACACACTTGCAAAACACAAGCTGTCATCTCTCCACGAAACAGCCGAGAGACGATGACATCAGTGTAAACAATCACAGCGCATCATCATCACCACCACCATCACCAAAAAGAACAAAATCATCATCATCATTAGATCAGCAAAAAATTAAACCAAACACAAGCAGCACATACTGATGAGTCATAATTGCAAGAGCAAGCCAAATAATTCTCTCTCTCTCTCTCATTTACCTTTTGGTTCGGCGGAACATGTTGCTAGCCAGGACGGCCGGTTGGCAGGCACACACGCGACAATGAAAGTGTCAACATACACTTAAACAACATTCACATAAAGCAGCCGACTACGCCATGACACATCTTGTCCTCCCTCACACATGCTCTGGGTTCATCTGAGTGTGTGTGGCTGAGTGATGGAGAGCAGGCGAAGATACAGAGAGAGAGAAAAGAGAGAGAGAGGGAGGGGGGGATAGAGAGGGAGGGAAGGTGGCTCTCAAGGGTAATGTGCCAGGCCAGGAAGTAAAGGCAGCAAGAGAGAGAGAGAGAGAGAGAGAGAGGGAGGGAGGAATCATAGGAGGACTGTCAGCATGTGTGTGTGGCCATTAAAAGCCTATCAGAGCTCAGGGCTCAGGGCTGTGCCAGTGCTAATGGAAATCTCAATGACACATGGGAGGGATAAAATAAAACATAGAAAAAGATTATGTTGATATTGTTCATAAAATACACCACCACAGGTTATTTGGACCCTTAAATATTTCAATATTTATTTATTTTTAGCTTTTTGAAGATATTAAATACATATCTTAATATCTAAATATATATATATATATATATATATATATATATATATATATATATATATATATATATATATATACACATTAATATTTTTCAAAGAATCCATCATTTTAACCAAACACTAGACCGTCACTCTGTTGACCAAATGCCACTTTAGCAGGGCTGAACAATTAAAATAATTATTATATGGCCAAAATTATGTTCTTTGAAAAATAATAAGACTTTTCTTACTATATATATATATATATATGTTATATAAATCAGAATATATACATAATATCATAAGGGTAATGTACTATATATACATATACACAGTTGCAAGAAAAAGTATGTGAACCGCTTGCAGAATCTGTGAAAATGGGAATCATTTTAACTAAATAAGAGAGATCATACAAAATGCATGTTATTTTTTATTTAGTGCTGTCCTGAATAAGATATTTTACATTAAAATGTTTACATATAGTCCACAAGACAAAAAAATAGCTGAATTTATTAAAATGACCCCGTTCAAAAGTTTATGAACCATTGATTATTAATACTGTGTGTTGTTAACTGGATGATCCACGGCTGTGTGTGTGTTTTGTGATGGTTGTTCTCGAGTCCCTTGTTTGTCCTGAGCAGTTAAACTGTCCAATGTTCTTCAGAAAAATCCTCAAGGTCCTTCAGTTTTCCAGCATCTTTTGCATATTTGAACCCTCTCCAGCAGTGACTGTATGATTTTGAGATCCATCTTTTCACACTGAGGACAATTGAGGGACTCAAACACAACTATTAAAAAAGGTTCAAACATTCACTGATGTGCCAGAAGGAAACACCATGCATTAAGAGCCGGGGAGTTATCACAAAACAAATAATCAGCCGTGGATCATTCAGGGAACAACACACAGTATTAAGAATCAATGGTTCATAAACTTTTGAACAGGGTCATTTTAATAAATTCAGCTATTTTTTTTTGTCTTTAGGTGCCTCTATATGTAAACATTTTTGTTTATGTAAAATGTCTTATTCATGATCAGTACTAAATAAAAAAAACACATTTTGTATGATCTCTTTTATTTTGTTAAAATTATTCACATTTTTACAGATTCTGCAAGCGGTTCACATACTTTTTCTTGCAACTGTGTGTGTAATATATATATATATATATATATATATATATATATATATATATAAATTATTATTATTATTTTCAAAGAAAAGACCAAACATCTAAATTGTTCATACAAGAATACAGTAAAAATACAATTAAACTTATAATGCATGTTTTGCACACAGTTTTTAACCCATTTTGAACACAAAGATATCATTTCAAGGATATATATATATATTTACATATTTCACGGATATATATATATATATATATATATATATATATATATATATATTTTTTTTTTTTTATAATAGTGCTGTCAAATCGATTAATCGCATCCAAAATAAAAGTTTGTTTACATAATATGTGTGTGTACCGAGTATAATTATTATGTAAAATTGAATACACACACATGTATATATTTAAGACATATGTATATACTGTATATATATTTATATAATTTATATTAAATATAAATAAATATTATATATAAATATAAATGTTTTATATATAAATATTTTTTCTTAAATATATACATACATATGTGTGTATTTATATATACATAATATTTATACACAGTACACACACATATATACAGTGTTATGTAAATACAAACTTTTATTTTGCATGCGATTAATTGGTTTGTCAGCACAATAATAAATAAATATATATATATAAATTTATTATTTTTAATACATATATTTTATAATAAATATTTAATATTATAATAAATATTTATATTAATCAATAAACAGTATAAAAATACATAATTAACAGCAATCTTCACTTATAATTTTTATTAAACATTTTAATATAAGAAAAAATTACAAAGAAAGATGAATAAATTTTTTGAGAGACAATGTAAAAAGAAGATTTTTGAAATAATTCATTGAAACCGTCTCAAATGATTCATGCAGACGAATTAAACCTTCTAATTCACACTACCTCCGTTTAAATCAGACACATGGGAAGGGTGGAAAGAAGAGTGAAAGAAAAGTATTTTTGGGAGCTTGCTGCGCTTATACTTGGATGATGACATCTGATTGGTCGATTTCATTGTGATGTGACTACAGAGCTCCACCCATCTCTCTCTGTATGCCAGGGTATAAAAGAACTGACATCATTTCTGTGCCCTAGATAGCTCACCACAATAAACCTTGTCTGAACCTTCAAATTGCGTCATGTCACAGTTAAGAGGGTCTGTTGAGACTGGGGAGGCCGTCTCCCAAACCACACACACTAACTCAGCTGCATACAGGCCCAGACAGACATTAAAAGGTGCTCATTTCAATAATAAATGATCTGGATGGTGGAAAGAGAGATGAAATATAGATGAGAGACAGACGCAGATAAGCTTTTAGAAGTTACTGGGTCAAATTCATAGAGGGGAAAATATGACCTGGAATAATGGATGGAAGGAAGACATGTGTGTCCTGCCCAGTCTGACAATGGAATCATCACTCAGATCTATCTATCCATCATTCATTCAATTCATTCATTCATGCATTGTTCCATCCATCCACTGCTCTATCTATATCTTTCGTTCTTTTATTCCATCCATCCATCTTTTTATTATTCTTTCAATCATCCATCATTTATTCCATCCATCCATTGTTTATCTATCTTTCGTTCATTCGTTCCATCATCTATCTTTCTATTGTTCTTTCTTTCCATCCATCCATCCATCAGCCATCATTTGTTGTTTCCATCATCCATCTTTCTATTGTTCTTTCTTTCCATCCATCCATCATTTTTTTCTATCCATCCATCTTTCTATTGTTCTTTCCATCTATCCAAACATCATCTGTTCCATCCATAAATTTGTTCTATCCATCCATCATTTGATGCATCATTAATCCATTGTTTGTTCCATCCATCATTTGTTTCATCCATCCAACATTTGTTACACCCACCCTCCCATCCATCATTCGTTCATTCATTCCATCCATCTATGCATCCATCCATTCACCAATTGTTCCATCCATCCATCGTTTGTTCTATCCATCATCCATCGTTTGTTCCATCCATCCATCCATCCATCTATCCATCATTTGTTCTATCCATCCATCATTTGTTCCATCCATCGTTTGTTCCATCTATCCATCCATCTATCATTTGTTCTATCCATCCATTGTTCATTCCATCCATCCATCCATCCATCGTTTGTTCCATCCATCCACCCATCCATCCATATCAAAATGCAAAAATATTAAATATATTAAAAATATATAGTAATGGACAATTCATTCAACGGCTGAAATCGTTCACACATTTAATCTAAATATGAAAATGAATCTGACATTGCACCTCAAATCTAATACTTAAATTAAAAGCTGAGGTTTTCTCAAAAGATTTTTTTTTTTAAAAACCACAGCCATCAAAAACATCCAAAGATATCCAAGGCAATGGAAAATGTTGCTAGAGTGACTGTGTAGTTTTGTGGATATGAGACGTTCTGAATGTCATGCCGGTCCAGACATCGCTGAGATTGTATCCTGCAGCCAGCGAGGTTCAGCAGTCCTGGAAATGTCATATTGATCGTCTGCGGATTAATCTACTGTATCAGCCCAATTAAACAGCGTGGCCTGTACTGAGCACAAAAGACCCATCCGTTATTAACTGCCATAAGAAACTACCAAGCCCTTCCACATCTCCTTGTCTTTTCACACACCTCCCAAGAGAGCTCTATTCATACACACAAATTCAAGCACCTGTATTGTGTGTGTCAGACTGTGGAGAGGCTCTTTAGCAGTTATGTTAATGGTACTGGTGCTGGCACTGCCCACAACAGAGCCCATTACTAACAACAACCATTGTCATCTGATCAGTGTACAAAAAGCCAAAACTCTCACAGAAGCTAATGAAGCCCACACAGTCACACACTCTTTAACACCAAATCTGTGAAACTGAGGTGTTGTGATTATATATATAGGCAATAAACAGACAGAAGATCACACACACAAGTGCTCAGTATAGACAGGCAGGGAGACACAGAGGAAACACACACAGGGAGTCTCAGTTCAGCACCAAGGCCAGCACCTCGACTCCACAGCACTGGCTCTCAACTGGTTTTGAGTCATGACAGGATTATACATTGGACAGTGCTAACATTACATATCATTCAAAGTTAACAGAATGCCCTTCAGATAAATACTTTGAATTTGAAAGTTTAATGTTCTTGGAAGCCAATAATTCACCACAGAAAATACTGTGGTTGCCAAAAACCATGGATACTCGTGCAAGCTGCAAGTATTTCATTTAGTGTGTGTTGTATTTTCTTGCACAGTTCTGTTCATGGCTCTTAATGATTATGGTATCTTTGACATTATGCCAAAGTACCATAAGTATACCCATAAAAGTTGATAAGACTATTCATTTTCCTGTACTAACTACGCACAGATGTATGGTTGGTTGCATTTTATTATTTGCATGTAGCTTTTTTGCCCTGTTGTCTGCGAAACTATCAGGACAGACCCATTTTGACCAGTTGAAAATCACTGCTCTCCAGTCCTCCTGCATCACTGCACTGCTGCAGCCCCGCAGTATTTCAAAACTTAAACACTGGTGCATTGATGCCTTCATATGCTATATCACTGCAAACCTGTACTGCATTACTGAACCCCATACTGTTGCACTAAAGTATTACTGCGTTTTTGCATTGCTGCACTAATGAATTACTGCATTACGTCTCTCCTTCACTGCACTAGTGTATCACTGTATGCTGCATCACTGCACTAAAGTTATAAAGCATCCCTGCATTACAGCAAAACTGCAACGCTGCATTCCTGTGCTGCTGCACTGATGTATCTCTGCATTACTGCACTGTTGCATTGATGCTTTCCTAAATTGCTGCACTAAATGACGTTCCAAACATAGGTTCGGGAGGAGCCTAATCATTCAGTCCTGTCAATCATCATTACGAGCACATATAAGCAGCATTCAGTGCGCTGTCCCAGCAACAATTCTTCCGGCATCCCTCCACCTCCTCTATTTCTCTCATTCTACCTCTACATCAGGGGTCGGCAAGTAAGTTTAGCATTGGGCTAAAAAAAAATGTCACCACTAGATGGCGGGCCAGAACATAGTCAAAGGATAATTTAAGAAATTAATTGATATCCATATTGATTAATTTCCATATTGTGAATAATAAATGTGTATAATTTTAATTTGCTTGTTACACAATGGAGCCTAACTTCTTGTAATAATTATTTGACGCAGCCTACATTTACACTACCTAATTATTCCTTGGCATCCACACGTATAATTGCATTTTTTAAATTGTTTACATGCTGGAGGTACGCTATTACGTCATGTGTCCAGAGTGATGCTTACATTTAAGCTAGCTTGTGAGGTGAGAGAAAATGTCACTATCAAAAAGTCTAAAGAGGAACGTTAAAATCAATAGGCTTATAATAAAATCAGTAAGAGGAAAGCAAAGAAGAATGGAAAGACAACTATGCATTCATCCTACCTAGTTTTGTGAATGCAAAGCTGGTGTGTCTTATCTGCAACAAAGTTGTCGCTGTTGGCAAAGAATATAATATTAGAATTTGAAGTTGACGATGCTGACTCGCCATCTCTGCAGTAGTGGACGCGCCTATAGAGAGAAATGCACATTTCATGCGCATTACATAATCAGAGAGTGGCCTATTTCTTTTTGGTTTTGAATTGTTTCGTTTAAAAGAAGACATTTCAAGCGACATATTTCTCATGTCTTTGAGGCAAGTAGCCTCAGCGTATGCTGAGTTTCGGTTCATTTATGAGACACGCTCTAGCTCACGCGCAATGCAAGTGATTGTGCCTGCGCCTCCATGTCACGATTAGATTTTCTGCTATATTTGCTTCTTATTTATTAAATCCAGGCAATTGGTTGATGAAGCATTGATTAAAATTAAGATACAATTTATACAAAATGAGATTCACTTTAAAGAAAGGCTTTCTACAAAACAAAACTTAATGAAGTGGTCAAAATCATGTCAAATTTCATGGACGGGATTAGAGCGAACGTCATTTTACCGGTGAGCAGTTCATAAGTGGAGCGTTCGCTTGGGCCGTGAGCGATTGAGTGGAGCGCGCTGATTGTGAGTAACTGTTGCTGTCATGACAGATCCATTTCAGAACTAGCCGCTATCAAAATAATTTAGCTGCGGGCGCAGGCCAGATATTATTGCTGACGGCCTGTTGCCGACCACTGCTCTACATAGTACCGATATGGGGGGGTTGAGCTCAGAGCTTGAGCTTAGCCTTGGGTTTGAACCTCCATTTGATAACAGCAAGCCAAATTTGTACAATATTACTGCATTCCTGCATTACAGTGTTACTACTGCATTATTTAACTATTATATTCTGTGCTGCCACACTATTGCAACATTATATTACTGTGACAACTGCATTATCTGTTCTGATGTCGTAAAAATATGTAAATGTTGGGAGTGTTCACATTTTCAATACCACCTTCAGTGATGCAATACCAGTCTTAGGTTTCCAACTTTGTCTGTCAATCTTTCATTCACCACATCAAGTAATTTCAATGTTGACAGGTGTAGTGAAAAACGGACACAAGTTTGGGGTTGTTTGTTTTGGATTGTGTTTGGGAAAAGTGCTTTTACTCAGTACCGCATTATGCTAGGTCCCAGCTAAAAAGTCCAGACAACATTTGGACAAATAAATGCGGAATCAAATCAAGTAAAGCAGATTTGCTACACTCACCCACTGCTCTTCCTGGGCAAGGGAAGATCCTTCTGGAACAGAGAGAGAGAGACATGATAGACTGAGTGATTATATTACCCAGTGTAAAATGATACCACCAATAACTGCTCAATACTAGTTTGCTTTAGGACATAAATATCTTGATGAAACCAAACTGGAATAATCTTATGCCAGCTGACATTCATTATGACCCATAATGCTCTTCAGATCTCTGAAAGGGAGGACAGCACTTAGGGGAGAACAATCCCAAACATTAAACTGGCCAATTACACAAACAAGGTCACTGGAGAGGGAGAGAGAGAGAGAGAGAGAGAGAGAGAGAGAGCATGAGTACATGTTGGATAGCGGGAAAGAGGCCATGCTGGTGCACGTGATGGTACACTAAGGGCTTCTGTCGGGGGGAAATGACTTCACCCACTGTGACTCACTTTGATGACATTGTGTGTGACAAGGGCTTCCCTGCCAGCATGACTGGCGCCACTGAGCAACTAATGGAGGATTAAGTGGACAAATAGTCTGTGGCCGGTGTGTGTGTATGTGTCTGTGCTGAGTTCTATTTGTTTAATATATTTACCGACAAAAACCTATAGAAATACTCTTCATCTTTGCATTCCTGAATCTTGACTGGTTAAAAAAAACCTTAATGACCACCAAGATATGAGCATTTGAGTCTTATAAGTATTATAAGTCTTAACCCTCATCCGTCCCTCGCACTCTGTAACAAATAAGTCCCTCGTGGGTCAAAATGACCCAAAGTCCTAAAATTATAGTTATTTTTTAAGGGTCCAGAAAGCTTATATCATTTAATTTTTTTATGCATTTTTTTATTTACCTTTAAATTACTAGATTTGATGAATAAATAATATAATGTAAGCACATTCTTTCAACTTAAATTCAACATAACTTAACATTTCATGTATAACCCTGTTAATTCAGCTCAGAATATCTCATATCTGCCGACCTCTTGTGGAAAAAAAATAATATGACATGATATTTCATGACTCTTGCCACTAGATGGCCTTATAGCTCTATATGGAGCAAATGAGCTGTTCCGCTGGGTCCTAAAGTCCGTTCTTGCGTTTATCTCTTCAGTATGCATTCAGCTACACATGAATCTGTTTTTGGTAATGTTTGCTTAATTTTGAGCATTTTTTAGGTTTTTCTATGTAAATATAAACTCCTCGGATCCAGTCAATTTGGTTTAAGTGTGACAAAAGTCCTAAGGCCTTGGACCAGTCTGATAAAGTATTGGACCAGTCTCATTTTTTTTCCCCCAAAATTAAGGGGACGGATGAGGGTTTACTATTATAGCTAGTCAGCAGCCAATGGGAGCATATGACTGACAGATAGATAGATAGATAGATAGATAGATAGATAGATAGATAGATAGATAGATAGATAGATACACTGATTGACAGACAGACAGATAGATAGATAGATAGATAGATACACTGATTGACAGACAGACAGACAGACAGACAGATAGACAGATAGACAGATAGATAGATAGATAGATAGATAGATAGATAGATAGATAGATTTGTTTGAACCTTTTTTAATAGTTGTGTTTGAGTCCCTCAATTGTCCTCAGTGTGAAAAGATGGATCTCAAAATCATACAGTCACTGCTGGAGAGGGTTCAAATATGCAAAAGATGCTGGAAAACTGAAGCGTTTGCAGGACCTTGAGGATTTTTCTGAAGAACATTGGACAGTTTAACTGCTCAGGACAAACAAGGGACTCGAGAACAACCATCACAAAACAAAAAAAAACAGCCGTGGATCATCCAGTTAACAACACACAGTATTAATAATCAATGGTTCATAAACTTTTGAACGGGGTCATTTTAATAAATTCAGCTATTTTTTTGTCTTGTGGACTATATGTAAACATTTTTTATGTAAAATATCTTATTCAGGACAGCACTAAATAAAAAATAACATGCATTTTGTATGATCTCTCTTATTTAGTTAAAATTATTCCCATTTTCACAGATTCTGCAAGCGGTTCACATACTTTTTCTTGCAACTCTAGATAGATATATGGACATACCAACTGAATCAGTGGGAAAAGAGTGAGAAAAACATGAGTAAAGAGCCAGAGGAAACAGAAAGAGGAATAGAGAGGATACCGTAGTTGATAAATGAGGGGAAAGCAACGGCATTAGAGAGCAGATCAATTCATTACATTAGAAAAAATACTGAACCCTTCAAAGGACTCTGTGGATGGATGTATTATTTAAAACGGTTTCTATTTTCATTTTAACTAGATTATTACATTTTCTGAAGGAAATGTGAGATGTTGCTGTGCAAAACTCGATAGGGAATTGAGTGTGGTTGCCACGGCATTGCTATGCAGTTGCTAGGGTGTTCTAGGTGGTTTCTTACTGGCCCAAGTCCAAGTTTAGAATTTTTTACTTCATTGGAATGGTACAAAACTTGGTGACTTTTATGGCTAAATGTAAAAGCTAAATGGTCTTAGAAAATAATCAGATAAGATAACACTTATCTGGTCATACTTATCACAAGTATGAACCCTAAGTGAGTAACAGCAGAGGGTTAATACTGTACTTAGGGTTTGTGTTTTGCTGAAAACCCTGAACTTATGAGCTAAACATAAGGAAAACCACTCAAAACGGAGCTCTGATTTCTTAATGTATTTATTAGAACATTGTTTTCTGCACTTTGTTTGGATGTTCAGGTCAAAGATTTTATGACGTGACAGCATATCCCATCACTGCTGTACTGTCTTACCACACACTCAAGTACGTACTTGTAAGTATGTAAATTGGGATACAGCCACCTTCTCAAGCCTGTTTCTACTTTTCGCTCATTCCCAATGGAGTGGCCACAAACTGAAACAATATAAGACGTAGAAAGTAGCATATCCATAGCATGCACTTGACATAATGGCAAAAGACGATATTGACAAACACTGGGCTCATTAAGTCTTCCAGACCGGTGATGAATAACAGTGAGCTTACAGCTGAGACTAATGAAACAGACTGGGCTCAACGCCCAGAGGAGAGAAAGCCCCCTCGTTCTAACAGGGGATAAAACAAGGGATGAAAAAGAGGAATGAGGGTAATAACGCAGTCGCCACACTGCCAGACCAGGCTGTCAATCATAGGGCAGTAAGAGAGATTCAACAGACAGGCTGAAATTACTCAACAAATATACACCAGTGAGTATTTACTGTCATGACAAGTGAATATTGTAGAAAAAATTCCACACTAGAATTAATACAGGTTTGCAAAGCCCCACAAAATGATGCTGTGGGGAGACAATAACCAATAAAACACAGACCTGCAACTCACATTAATATTAAAATATGACCACAGAGAGAAAAAAAAAACAGAGTTGAGTGCCCCTTATGCATTTTAAAAATGTAACCCTATATAACAACAAACTGCCAAAACGAGGGAGAAACACGGACAAACATTTAAAAGGTCTAATAATATTTTCAATACATTTAAGAGCACTACAATCTCTGAACAAACGACACACGTCAGTTTAACACAGAAAAAATCAAGACAGTTACTTTTGCCCATTCTTTGAATTGTCAGTCTATTAACTTACATTGTCTTCTATGTATCAGAATAATCCATCGTGTCATTACGTGTTACGGCTGTATCAGTGTCCTTTTTTGCACATATATTTTATTTGAAGAAGACATGATGAAATATGTGCGCACGGGAGTTTTTTTTTGTTTGTTTTTTTTGATTACTTAAACTCGCGCTAGACTGTCAGTAATTCATTGATAAAGAAAGGCCTGGTTTCACAGACAGGGCTTAGATTAAGCCTCAGTTCAATTAGAGCATTTAAGTATCTTTTATAAATGTGCTTTTATAAATGCACATTACTGGTGTGCATCTTGAGACAAAACAATGGCACTGACATATTTTAAGATGTGTCGGTGCAAGTTGCTTTCAGTTAAAACAGCTCAAACATGCATTTTAGGCTGGGATAGGCTTAAACCTTGTCTGTGAAACCGGGGGTGAATGTCATGTTCTTTCACTTTCTGTATATAATTTATTCGCTGTTTGAATAACCATGAAAATGAAAGCGTTATAATTAGTAATTTTCTATCCCTTAAAGCTCTAGTAAACGCTGCACAAAGGTATCGCTCTTTACAATGTCAGACACATAATGGTAATTAATAAGATTAGCCTTTGGCTTGACTACATTATCAAACAACTAATAATGTGTTGCTAATGTTACACAAACCATGTTCCAGTTCGCCATCTCAGTCTGCCTTCTAACAATCAGCATCCTTAGAAACACTTTGAACATTATAGGCAGGGCCGCTGCTGGCCAAATGCCCTAAGCAGAATTATATTGTGGTGCCCCCCTACCCCCTCCAAATATTATGGAAGTAAAAAAAAAAAAAACTACTTTAGGGGTCAAAATAGAACTTTAATAAAATAAATTGTAATTACAGTTATTTACAATTGTAGCTCTACACCAAGAAAATACAAACTAAAATTATTATACATATTAAATAAAAATTATAAATAAATAATATTAGGGCTGCAACTAACAATTATTTTGATAATCAATTAGTTTGCCGATTCTTTTTTTTTCTTCTTACGATTAATTGGATAATAAGCCCTTTTTTTTATTGACAAAACACTATTCCCCATCCTGCCCAAGGCTGTCCTTCAAACAAACGTGTCAGCTGAGTGCAATGAAAACACACAGTAAATATATCTACCATTACAAAAATTAACCATGGTTTTACGACGAATAAAACCATAATAATAATAATAATAATAATAAATAAAACAGGGTTATTGTAGTTATTTCATGGCAACCACAAATCCATAGCTTAACAAATGGTGTGGTTATACAAATGGTAATCAATTAGAGGAATGTTCTGCAGGAACACACACACACACTCTATGGAAACAGTAAATGTTATTGTCTTACATTTGCATTACATGCTGTTATCCCTTTACAGTTACTACTCTCATAAAACACATGAATTACATGTTGACTTTTAAACCTAAATTTAGCATCCAACAGCAGATATTCCAGTTAAATGAATGTTTTTGCCCTGAATATTAATGTCTCCCTCTCGACTGCGTTCTGTCTGTTTGACGCGCATGCGCGTGCCCGCCGCACCAGCACTCGTTCAGTGAAGTTTGAAGCTTAATGTCAGACTTTTAGGAGGCGCTTTCATGCAAAATGGAAATACTCGCGTGAATTAGTAGCATTTACAAATGAGGATATAACCTGTAAAATGAACGTTTTGCGCTGAAGACGCACACGCATCTGTCAAAGCCCATAAATTTAACCTCATATAAGGGATGATATTGAAGTAGCTATTTGGATCATATTTAGTAGCTATTTAGCATGTCACCATTACTAGGTGAGTCGGCTGTATATACTCGAGCTGATTAGATAGTGCTCCTTCCGAACATTATTTATAAAACATAATTTGTCGCTTGAATTCTGCAATATCTCGAGATGAAGACATGCAAGAGGCTGACAATTAGCTGAACATATACCTTTTTAATTAGTGACACTTTTTAAAATCTTTATTTGAATATGGCAAAACAATTATTTTAAAATCTCTATTTGAATATGGCAACATTCTTATTTTAAAACCTTTAATTGAATATGATAACATGATACCTCATTCTACAACATTTCTATGATTGACATAGAGGTCTCTGTCCCCTATCAGCCAATCACTGTGGTCATAGTTAGGAAGCGTGATGACATCATCCATAGCAACGAGGTCAACCCCGTCCTTACGCTTAGACATCTCTCTATTCTTTAGTAAAATTCTCAGCAGCTTTGAGAATAGGTTTTAAGAGAAAACTCTTAACTAAGAACTTTTACTGCTATTTAGGAGAACTCTTAGTGCTAAGATAAAATGTTTTGTGAATACGGCCCCAGGTATTTTAAATTGTAATACTATTTCACAATATTACTTTTTTACTGTATTTTTAATTAAATAAATGCAGCCTTGGTGAGCAGAAAAATAACCAACACCAAACTTTAGAGTACATGTAGGTATTGCTGTTTTTACTGTTTTGTTAAAAAACAAAAAACGAATTTGTTCTTTTTGTGACAAAACAGTATCAAAATAGGCATGTATTATTTGAATCACTATCGTATATTATACTTTTTCATTTACACAAACATCACGGTATATTGAATATTGTCAAAAGGCTGAAAAATATCAAGATTTTTTTTTTGTTATATTACCCATTGCTTCTTTACATAAACATATATACTCTCTATCATATTTATTCTCCAAGGCCATAAACTGTTAGGCTGCCATTAACTGCCTAATGGTGCTTAAAAAAGCAGATTGTGTCTGTCCCAGGAAAATCAGACACTCCCTATCCAGCGCTGGGGACTCTGGTAGCCTGATGGCATGGACTTGAATGTGTGTCAAGGAGGAGTGTGTATGTGTCTCTAAGCATTTCCTGTAAGCCTATGCCTCGGAAGGCATTTATAAAAATCAAAGTGGTTGCTAGTGAAATCTATGCATCCTGTATACACACACACACTGATCCATGCAGTATACTAACTGACTGTGGGCTTTACATCACTTTGATGCACCTTCACACAATAAAGCTGCATTCAATCGTTAAGCTTCCTTCTTAGAATTCCTGAGAGGTCAGTTCCCAAGTGGACAGATTTCTCAGAAGTGCTCCCTAAAACAAGTCAAAACTCCCTGGCATATCTGAAAGTAACCACTAATTTGTGGTCTACATTTAATCACCCATAATGCTTTTCAGGCTGAAAGCCATTCCATCTTCGCATCTCATAGATCCAGATGGCATTTTGGCAGAAAGCAGATCTGCAAACCTCCCGGGGTGTAGATCCTGAATATGACAGTAAAATTATTATTATATATATTTTTTCATTAAGCTTAAAGGGGACTTTTTACATTTTTACACTTTTTAATATATAATATTTTTGGCTGAGGTCCAATTATAATTTCATTATATTTTATAAACACACTTGTTTTTTGTTTTGTTGCTGTGCCTTTAAGACTTCTATGTAAATCATCTTTACTTCACTCTAAAAAATGCTGGGTTAAGGTTGGGTTGTTGTTAAATGTTAAATTGTTTGCTTAAAACAACCCAATCGCTGGGTTAAAACAACCCAATTGCTGGGTTAAAACAACCCAATTGCTGGGTTTGTCCATTTTCAACCCAACTTGGGTTGTTTTTAACCCAGCATTTTTTAGAGTGTTGTGAAATGAGATGCTGCACTTTGCTACATTTAAACATAAGCTGCGTGTTTCCTGTCCAGATTAATATGGTTTTAACCGCCTTATCCTTCAGAAACAACCTCTTTGTGTCATGTCTGGTTTTGTTTCATGTTCATGTTTCATGACTTTTATTTTGAAGTTTAAGCATGTTTCCTGGTTCCTTGTCATGTGATTCCCTTGTCCTCATGTGATTATGCCATGTGCTCCCCTTATCATGTGTCCTATGTTCTCATTGGTTCATTGTTTGATCGTTGCATTTAGGTGTGTCTTGTTTAGTTATTAGTCCTTTGCTGTGTTTGAAATCGCCACCTATACCCTCATTCACTATTTGCTACATTACTCCACTAATATAGTCCACTTAAAGGAGTGAATGAAAACGAGTGAGTGAATTCGGACACTGAGTGCGCCGGAAGGGCTGCTGTTTTTGCATAGTTTGTGCTTGCTGTTTAATAATCATTTGAAACTTAACAAACTGGCAGCTCTAGTAGTAATGAAAAGATTTATCTTGAACTCTGCCATGGAAACTAGAATGTATAAACCTTATTAAACTATTTAGTAATCAATTAAAAAGGAATTTATTCCTGTATGATATTACACTGTACCCACATTGGACCAGCAGTTTGGAAAATGGATGGATGGATGATTCAGCTGCGAGGGGCATTTTCTGGTCAGACGCGGGACTTCATTCGATGCACAGCACGACTCTTTCATTGCATTATGGGTATTCTCTAGCTGTTGATCGTACATCGGTTGTACACATCGGTTATTGTGGTGCGTTGTGGGATTGAATGAGTGCACTCGATAACGTCCACTATGGTTTCGGACATCACTACAAAGGGTTGTGCCCTCAAATAGTTTATATTTAAGGTTATAGGGGGCGATTTCGGACACAGCCCATATTTCAAGTGAAGTTTTTTTTTTTTTTATATTGGTTTCACATTTACGCTAATAAATTGCACATGGATTCAGCTGCAACTTGCCTACAATGGATCTGTTACATTTTACAAAGCCTGATTTACACTGTTACATATTTATAAACAATCCACACTAAAATGTGCCTGAAATAATCAGAAACATATACATATATATTAGGGCTGCAACTAACGATTATTTTGATTAATCGGATAAAAGGCCACTTTTTTTACTGACAAAACACACTATTCCACATCCTGTCCAATGCTGTCCTTCAAACAAACGTGTCAGCTGAGTGCTATGAAAACACGCATAGTGAATATATCTACCCTTACAAAAATGAACCATGGTTTTACAATGAACAAAACAAACAATGATAATAATAATATTAATATTAATAAATAAATAACAGGGTTATTGTAGTTATTCAATGTGCAAAAAAAGGTTACTAAGCAAAAGGAGTTTAAATCCCTACATTAACATATATTAAAGAAGATATTAAAGAAAAACAAAAACACAAATTCAGTGTTACCAGATAAGAGAAATGTTCTGCAGGAACACACACACACACACACACGCACACACAGACAGAGAGACACACACACACACACACAGAGAGAGATGAACTCTTTTATCGCAAAAAATCAAGGAATGTTTTATTCCGTATTGAAATGACTAACTTCATTTTACAAGTAACAATGACGAGTATAGAGACATGTGCCGGTATACCGTAATACGATGTATCACGATAATGAACATGCACAATATTGTTATCGTGGTCACATCAAAATACCGTGAATAATTATTTATTACGGATTATTCGTGTTTTAAGAATACTTTACCCATCTACCGTTTAAAATGAACAACACTGCTGTATGCTACATCAAAGAGCCACGCGCACTAACGTAAACAAGCCCAGCGCGCATGAGCAGCGCATGGCGGGACGAGTGAAGGAGACGCACTGAATGAAAATGCACATTCACACTCTCTGACAGCAGATGGCAGCCGTTTCACCGGAAACCTCGTAAACAAAGCCGCCTCACGCTACTAAACAGTATTGAAATGTTTCAAACAGCCATTCAGTTTTCTGTGCTCATCACATAACCTAATACTTAAAGACTTACGGCTATTTATTTTCAAATGTAAACATTTTATATTTTAATCTGGACTACATGCCCTAGATATTGTTTGAATATGTTCTGATTCTTTATTGTTCAGTCACACACTTTACAATAAGGCTCCATAACATTAGTTAATTCATTAGTTAACTGTAAACTGACAATGAAAAATACTTCTAAAGCATTTATTAATCTTAGTTAAATGTAAATTTCAACATTTAATAACACATTATTAAAATCAATAGTTGTATTACTGTATTATTTAATGGACCTGAGCTAACATTAACAGTTGTATTTTTAACTGACGATATCAAAGAATAATAACTTTGTAACTATTTGCTCTTTGTTGATGCATTAACTAACATTAACTACTAGTGAGACCTTATTGTAAAGTGATAGCCTACCTATTGTTCTTAATCTGTTTGAAACATTTGTTTACTTTATACATTTTTGTGTATTGCTTTATTGTATTTAAATGTTCAGTTTTTTTTGTCATAAGAAAAAGACATTAAACCTGTTCTAGTATGACAATACTTTTTTTGCAACTTATTTCAATACCGTGATAATACCGTATACCGTGATAAAAGCTTCAGCAATTAATCGCAACATGAAAATTTTATACCGTCACATGCCTAATAGACATGTTGCGTTGAAATGTATTATAGTGCTTGGTTTATAATGAAAAAGTTGCTGAAATAACTGTCAATGTGAGCAGCTAATACTGATGTCCAGCACTTTAGGCTAAAGTATAAACACTGAATTCTCTTATTTTCCAGTTAAGGAGCTGAAAAGTGGTGACCTTTGTTTGAAATGTCTAACTGTCTGGGGTGGAGTACAGCGGCGCTCTGAAAGCCAGATCAGCTGGAGCTTGAAAATGGCTTGTTTATTTTCAGCAGTGAAAGAGGGGAAGTGAAAGTAATACGCACACATTTTGTTTTGACTTCATGGAACAGCAGATGGTTTCCGTGCTGTACCAACAATAATACGACAGCTCAAAACCTCTTTTATGTTTTATGTTGCTCTGGGCAAGAACCGGAGACATGAAAACAATAACTCCCAAACCACAAACCAAATATGAACTCCTGTGAGTACGCTGGAACCTAGTGAGTAACTGACAATGAAAACAAATCTAATCCTGTTACTGGTTAGATAACACTTTACATTTATATTCTGTTGGGCAAAGATTTAGTGTTAAGTAAGGTGTTTAAGTGTTAATAAATCACACTGTAAAAACTAGATTAATAAGAAGTCACAGTGGCCAGTGAATGCCCAATTTTACCAGCCAGTTTATTATTTGTTTATCAATGGTTCAGGGAAATTTCACACCAAAGTTCACAATGAACGAACTTCGGTGCACTTTAGGTGCACCAAAACGTAAACTAAGTAAAAAACAAAAACAATCTACTTCAATTAGCATTCACACTGTCCCTGGCCTTGAAAATGGATTCATGTCTTTTTGGTGCTTTCACAGTCACACATATCCTTGGAATATAACTCATATGGACCAAATATATGATACTTTTAAAAGATTAGTTCACCTAGAAATGAAAATTCTGTCATTAATTACTCACCCTCATGTCATTCCAAACCCGTAAGACTTTCGTTCATCTTATGAAAAAAAATATATTTTTGGATAAAATCTGAGAAATTTTTGTCCCTCCAATTATCTGAAGAGACACGATCACTTTATATGATGAACAGATTGAATTTAGGCTTTTATTCACATATAAACATTCATCAACTCACACATCAGTTATGATTTACATTTATTGTTATCATGATGAATAGAAGCTCCAACATGTTCGCTTGACGTGCGAGAGCCAATGAGGTTCATTCTCGTGTTACGCAGCACGTTTGAGCTTCCTCAAGAACCAATGAGGTTAATTCTCGTGTTACGCAGCACGTTTGAGCTTCCTCAAGAACCAATGAGGTTCATTCTCGTGTTACGCAGCACGTTTGAGCTTCCTCAAGAACCAATGAGGTTCGTTCTCGTGTTACGCAGCATGTTTGAGCTTCCTCAAGAACCAGTGAGGTTCATTCTCATGTTACGCAGCACGTTTGAGCTTCCTCAAGAACCAATGAGGTTAATTCTCGTGTTACGCAGCACGTTTGAGCTTCCTCAAGAACCAGTGAGGTTCATTCTCGTGTTACGCAGCACGTTTGAGCTTCCTCAAGAACCAATGAGGTTAATTCTCGTGTTACGCAGCACGTTTGAGCTTCCTCAAGAACCAATGAGGTTCATTCTCGTGTTACGCAGCACGTTTGAGCTTCCTCAAGAACCAATGAGGTTCGTTCTCATGTTACGCAGCATGTTTGAGCTTCCTCAAGAACCAGTGAGGTTCATTCTCATGTTACGCAGCACGTTTGAGCTTCCTCAAGAACCAATGAGGTTAATTCTCGTGTTACGCAGCACGTTTGAGCTTCCTCAAGAACCAGTGAGGTTCATTCTCGTGTTACGCAGCACGTTTGAGCTTCCTCAAGAACCAATGAGGTTCATTCTCGTGTTACGCAGCACGTTTGAGCTTCCTCAAGAACCAATGAGGTTCGTTCTCATGTTACGCAGCACGTTTGAGCTTCCTCAAGAACCAATGAGGTTAATTCTCGTGTTACGCAGCACGTTTGAGCTTCCTCAAGAACCAGTGAGGTTCATTCTCGTGTTACGCAGCACGTTTGAGCTTCCTCAAGAACCAATGAGGTTCATTCTCGTGTTACGCAGCACGTTTGAGCTTCAGCAAGAACCAGTGAGGTTCATTCTCGTGTTACGCAGCACGTTTGAGCTTCCTCAAGAACCAATGAGGTTCATTCTCGTGTTACGCAGCACGTTTGAGCTTCCTCAAGAACCAGTGAGGTTCGTTCTCGTGTTACGCAGCATGTTTGAGCTTCCTCAAGAACCAGTGAGGTTCATTCTCGTGTTATGCAGCACGTTTGAGCTTCCTCAAGAACCAATGGGGTTCATTCTCGTGTTACGCAGCACGTTTGAGCTTCAGCAAGAATCAATGAGGTTCGTTCTCGTGTTACGCAGCACGTTTGAGCTTCAGCAAGAACCAATGAGGTTCATTCTCGTGTTACGCAGCACGTTTAAGCTTCAGCAAGAACCAATGAGGTTCATTCTCGTGTTACGCAGCATGTTTGAGCTTCCTCAAGAACCAATGAGGTTCATTCTCATGTTACGCAGCACGTTTAAGCTTCCTCAAGAACCAATGAGGTTCATTCTCGTGTTACGCAGCACGTTTGAGCTTCAGCAAGAACCAGTGAGGTTCATTCTCATGTTACGCAGCACGTTTGAGCTTCAGCAAGAACCAGTGAGGTTCATTCTCATGTTACGCAGCACGTTTGAGCTTCAGCAAGAACCAGTGAGGTTCATTCTCGTGTTACGCAGCACGTTTGAGCTTCAGCAAGAATCAATGAGGTTCGTTCTCGTGTTACGCAGCACGTTTGAGCTTCAGCAAGAACCAATGAGGTTCATTCTCGTGTTACGCAGCACGTTTAAGCTTCAGCAAGAACCAATGAGGTTCATTCTCGTGTTACGCAGCATGTTTGAGCTTCCTCAAGAACCAATGAGGTTCATTCTCATGTTACGCAGCACGTTTAAGCTTCCTCAAGAACCAATGAGGTTCATTCTCGTGTTACGCAGCACGTTTGAGCTTCAGCAAGAACCAGTGAGGTTCATTCTCATGTTACGCAACACGTTTAAGCTTCAGCAAGAACCAATGAGGTTCATTCTCGTGTTACGCAGCACGTTTGAGCTTCAGCAAGAACCAGTGAGGTTCATTCTCATGTTACGCAGCACGTTTGAGCTTCAGCAAGAACCAGTGAGGTTCATTCTCATGTTACGCAACACGTTTAAGCTTCAGCAAGAACCAGTGAGGTTCATTCTCATGTTACGCAGCACGTTTAAGCTTCAGCAAGAACCAATGAGGTTCATTCTCGTGCTTGAAAGATCCCCGTTTATTGGAATGGCACTAGTAAAGACATTATCAACCGTTTTGCTAACTTCTGCCATTTTTCTAATTTAAATGACTGTATCCAGAACCCCGCCTTCCGAAGACACACCAGCCAACCCGATGTCCTGAACGCGCTAAATAATTGACAGACGGAGAGAGTTTCTGATTCGTTCCAGACAGCTGTGATTTCTCAGTCAGAACGTCGATTTCAGGTAGAAGAGACATTTTATATTGGACGTTAAAAATAAAAACATCTCACCTGCATCCTCCGCCGGCGGATAATACCGGAGTCATCCATGGCATCGCTCATCGTGGCTGTCTGACTAAACCCTTCACCGGTCACATCCAAGTCCACGTGGTGACAGACGCCTACAGCTGATGTTCAGAAGTTTTTCTCCGTTTGCATTTCCCCCCTCAGGTAGAGAAGATGATGGGCGTTGCAAAGCGATGCGCGAGACACATCAACAACAAACACACCGCTGATGGAAAGTACACAAGATAACTGTTAAAAAAATAAACCGGAATATCGTTTTATAATGATTAAAACGCTCCGGTCTCAACGACCAGGGTCAAAGTGCCTGGTTTTTACGTTCAGAAACGAGTAAAAGATTCATCTTGAGTTGTCTCGATCTTCACTTTTTCTGTCCGCGCGGGCACGACCGAGGCGCGTCCTTTCGGAGAGAGGTCCTTTTTGGACATCTGGAGCACTAACGAGGCATCCAGCAGCACTAATGGACCACGGTCTGTCCCCCAGAGGACATCGCCATCATATCATATTCGCTGGCTGGCAGCTGGATCAGTAATGGCATCATTTATGTGAAATACATCCTGCTTTGATTGTTGCCGTGAGCTTCCTTCTGAATGAAGTACAGTAATCATCCCTTCCTGTGGTACACTGATGAGTGCACGTGAAATCTGCACCAGCTACCGCCTCTGCTGATAGATCCTAATACACACTGTGTGCTACCCTGGAGAATGCGCGTGTGTAATGAATCTTCTCTCACTCTCAAGGAGACGCACGTTAACCCTTTGAGATCTGGGCTGAAGTAAACCTATGTAGGTGGCGCCAACAGAAGTAAATCTCGCGAAATCAGTGCAGAAGGAATTGGGACACTTAATATATAATGGTATAATAATGTTTTTGTGTAATGTATTTATTAAAAATATATATATTGTGCCTAATTCCCATTTAATAAATACAATATATTTTATTATAACATACACTCACCTAAAGGATTATTAGGAACACCATACTAATACTGTGTTTGACCCCCTTTCGCCTTCAGAACTGCCTTAATTCTACGTGGCATTGATTCAACAAGGTGCTGAAAGCATTCTTTAGAAATGTTGGCCCATATTGATAGGATAGCATCTTGCAGTTGATGGAGATTTGTGGGATGCACATCCAGGGAACGAAGCTCCCGTTCCACCACATCCCAAAGATGCTCTATTGGGTTGAGATCTGGTGACTGTGGGGGCCATTTTAGTACAGTGAACTCATTGTCATGTTCAAGAAACCAATTTGAAATGATTCGAGCTTTGTGACATGGTGCATTATCCTGCTGGAAGTAGCCATCATGGTGGTCATAAAGGGATGGACATGGTCAGAAACAATGCTCAGGTAGGCCGTGGCATTTAAACGATGCCCAATTGGCACTAAGGGGCCTAAAGTGTGCCAAGAAAACATCCCCCACACCATTACACCACCACCACCAGCCTGCACAGTGGTAACAAGGCATGATGGATCCATGTTCTCATTCTGTTTACGCCAAATTCTGACTCTACCATCTGAATGTCTCAACAGAAATCGAGACTCATCAGACCGGGCAACATTTTTCCAGTCTTCAACTGTCCAATTTTGGTGAGCTCGTGCAAATTGTAGCCTCTTTTTCCTATTTGTAGTGGAGATGAGTGGTACCCGGTGGGGTCTTCTGCTGTTGTAGCCCATCCGCCTCAAGGTTGTGCGTGTTGTGGCTTCACAAACTGCCATGTGATTGGTTGATTAGATAATTGCATTAATGAGAAATTGAACAGGTGTTCCTAATAATCCTTTAGGTGAGTGTATTTGTGTATGTGTGTACGTTTTTATGAAGCAACCTGAATGCACACTGACTCATGGGGAAAAATGTAGGTCCCCATGAGGAAACAAGCTTATAAATCATACAGAATTAGTTATTTTGAAAATGTAAAAATGCAGACAGTTTTCTGTGATGGGTAGGTTTAGTGTAAGGGGATAGAATATACAGTTTGTACAGTATAAAAACCATTACGTCTATGGAGAGTCCCCACAAAGATAGTAAACCAGACGTGCGTGTGTGTATAAAATATAACATTATGACCAGTCACAGGTAATAATCAAAGTGTTGGATGCAGGAGAAATGGGAAGGAATAAAGTTCTGAGCGACTTTGACAAGAGCCAAATTGTTATGGCAAGGCAAATGAATTGTTTCATTCTCAAAAAGTACGTGTTTGTGCTGCTTTGATTTTAAGTTAAGTCAACTCAAATATCCAAGTTGTCACTTAGTTGACTTGACAAGTTAACTAAACGTAACATTTTAAGGCAGCACGAACACTGCCTTTTTTTTAATTTTAAACAGCAAATTTTTTTACAGGCTTGTGGGTTGCTCCAGGTCAGCAGTGGTGAGAATTTACAAAGAAACAAGTGGTCTGAGGTGGTCCTTGGGCGCCCAAGGCTCATCGATGCACAGGGGCAGTAAAGGCTATCCCGTCTGGTCCGAGTCAACAGAAGGTCTACTGTGGCACAAGTCACACAAAATTTTAATGATGATCAGAGCACCTATGATGACCCTTCCATCGTCGGAATCACCTACAATGGGCACACGAGCGTCGTAACTGTACCTTGGAGCAGTGGAAGAAGGTTGTCTGGTCTGATGAGCCCTGTTTTTTTTTACTTTTACCTGGGAAAGTGATGGAACCAGGATGCACTGTGGGACGACGACAGGCTGGCGGAGAAAGTGTGATGGGAAATATTCTGCTGGGAAACCCTGGGTCTGGCCATTCATGTGGACGTAAATGTTCCACCGACCTAAACATTGTTGCAGTCAGACCAGGTGCACCCCTTCATGACAATGGTGTTCCCTGGTGGAAGTGGCCTCTTTCAGCAGGATAATGCACCCTGCCCACTTCACACAGGAATGTTCAGGAATGGTTTGAGGAACATGATGAAGAGTTCAAGGTGTTGCCCCGGCCTCTAAATTCCCTAGATCTCAATCCAAAGGAGCATCTGTGGGATGTGCTGGACCAAGTTCGATCCACCTCACATTCTACAGGACTTGAATGATCTGCTGCTTACATCTTAGTGCCAGAGACCACAGGAAACCTTCAGGGGTCTTGTAGAGTCCATGCCTCAGCGGGTCGGCGCTGTTTTGGCATCACACGGAGGACCAACAGCATATTAAGTCAAGTCAACTTTATTTATATAGTGCTTTTTACAATGCAGATTGTTTCAAAGCAGCTTCACAGTGATAAACAGGAAAATAATGCAACCGAATTTGATTCGGCTGTACAGCCGCTCTGGAGAAAACGATGTCATCTAGCTCATTTCAATGATCATATATATTCAAGTAATGTAGTTAATTTAGTTTAGTAATTAAATTTATTTGGATATTTATTTGAAAATTTAGTGTCAACTGAGCAAGCCAAGCCAAAGGCGACATATTAGGCATATTAGGTCATAATGTTTTGGTTCATCGCTGGTGTATACATTGTGTCTACATATAGACAATTTAAAAAAGATATTTTAACTAAATGACACAGAAAGCATTGACATTACTGAATTCATTTCATGTGCACGGCTGTTGAATATTTGCACTGATTTTACAATAAAATTAATAAATAAAATGGTCAAGAACATTACAGAGCATGTTATATTCCATCCTGCATTATTCATCCCTTCACTGGCTCCTTTACAGTTTTTGTGATGGGATTCAATTCATATCTACTGCAGCTCTTGAGTAAATATTAATACATATTTTACAGCAAAACCACGTGGTCCAAATAAAATAACCAAACAAACATGTTAGAGACATACAAAGACATTTCCCTAGCGGCCAAATTATCAGGAGACTCTTTCTTACCAAAGGATCTTACAAGAAAGAGCTATAGCCTATATATTGCGTTTGAGATTAGATAAAGATTAAATAAGATCTCCAGTCTTACAGTGGGAGCGTGTCGACAAATAAAATGTTTTTCATTATGACGAGAATGCAAAATAATCAAATATAAACTACCCATACTACAGTTATATATATGTGATTGATAAAAGAGTGTGGATCAGCTGTATTTTAGACATTAACTGTGTCTGTGTGTCCATGTGGGTGTGTGTGAGTGGAAATATTAGCTAAGGCGTGGGTTCCTTGTTTAGTTTAGATGAAATCTGTTATCTTTTTCATTGACAGACTATATGTTCCTTTGAACAGTGTTTAAGTGTTAAGAGGGTGGATTGTCCACCTGACATTGACAACAGTGTCAAACTAGACGGTAGAACTTGCCGTATCCTAGAAACATGTCAGACATAGAAATGAGTAAAAACAGCTGCTATTCTTTCTCTGAGCAAAGTCCATTATGATATCTCAATGCTGCATCACACAACCACTTCACTGGATCATGTTGGGAATATTACAAAACCTGTCAAGAATGTGTCATATTTCACCCCAAATTCAAAATAATGTTATGCTGAAAGAAAATGATCCGTATTTTACGACAAATAAGAAATGTGACATTTATTGTAACTGATAATGATACAATATACTGTATGCCAACGTACTGTACGTGTGTGTGGTCCTGGTAAATCCTATATGTTGTGGGGACCAGTAATTTGGTATGGAAGTAAAAAAATGGCAAATATTTTTGAAACAAAAAAGCTTGTTGATGTCAGGACACAGACAGAGGCAGAGGTAGAGGCAAGTATTAAATGTTGACTTAAACAGAGACACGAACACAGGTTGAAGGAATAGCAGGTAATGATGAGAACTAGCACTTCTGACAGTCATTTAGCTGGGTAGACAGGGTTGGTAGAATGCAGAGATATGGAGGACACGAGGAACTGCAGACAAGGAAGACGTTGGCGTTAGACGACGGGCTCTCAGGAGAGTAGCAGGGTAGGAGTCCAGGTATGTTTGACAAGACCAGACACTGAAGTGAAGGGAGTGTGAGTCTTTATAGTGTCTGTGATGATGAGGTGCAGGTGATCAGTACTCAGGGGATTGTGAACGAGTGGGCGGAGCGTGGAGATCTGGTGCCGATGCATGTGCGTTGGTGGGTGTTGGCTGTGACTCTGTGACAGTTGAATTGCACTACTTGAAAAAATATGCATTGCATTAACTGTGCTTGCATTTTAATGCATTGTATTTTTAGGGCTTGCATTTTTATGGGCTAAAATTCAACATGGTTGTATATTTAAGATGTGAATATTTCAATTCAAAACATTTCACACACATTTTCATTATTAAAAATTCAATAATCCATTTTCTCCTCTCAGATTTCACTTCCAAAATATTAATTTTGTTTAAAAATACAACCTATAATATTCGACAGGCAATTTTCGGTCCATTTTATTTTGCTTTACTGTCAGTGGTTCAAATTCGACAGAAAATTCAACTCCGGGAACTGCAGGAATAGCAGTAGATTACAGCATATTTTTTCAAGTAGTGCAATTCAACAAGCATTATTTTACTTCCATAAATTTGGCCTTGTAGGGATATTTTTGGCCACCATGAGAAAACAGCTTATGAATCATACAGAATGATTTTTTTTTTAATGTAAAAAAGCAGAAAGTGTTTGTGATTAGGGATAGGGTTAGGGGATACAGTTTGTACAGTATAAAAATCATCATGTACCAATAGTCTTATTTACAACAAAAAAATCATTTTGCACAGTGCATGATCGCCATTAAGAATGATAATGCCTAATGTCTGTCTGTCTATCTGTCTATCTATCTATCTATCTATCTATCCATCCATCCTCATACAGGCTCAGACTATGTAAATTCTTAACTGAAAATGACCCAGTGTGTTAATTTGCATGCGTTTCTTTTAACATTAAACGGCACACTGGCTTTCTCACACATATTCTCTCACTTTCTCACACACACACGTTCAAAAGCTGTAGGCAAACAGAATGCATTCAGCCATAGAAGAAAAGATTCACCCACGAGGAATCTGTAATCAAAGCTCTGCTGCCGTAGAAACCATTACATGAGAGAAAGACAAACACCACAGGAAACTACATCAAATCATCCACAAACACTGAGAACCAGTAATCAATTTATAATGCACCGCTGCTCTCTCTCTATAAGAACAGAGTTGTTATGAACTCACTCAGTATATGCTTCTGAACTGGTGGGTTGTAACCCCAAAATGGGCCGACAGATCTGTTATGGACAGTGGAGGAAAAGCAATGCTAAATAATAAAATAATACTTAAGGGATAGCAGGCTTTTCAAAACAGAGGAGAAAATGCTATGGTATTTTGTTGTAGATGCATCTGCTACTTGGTAGAAGCTAGTCAAATTAGACAGATGCCAACATGATTGAGACAAACCCAGTCCTTATAAGAGGAAGAGCGTGTGCTGCAAAAGACAAATATACAGACAATGGTTTGCTGTGTTATTCTGTGTGTGGAGTGTGAAGTTAAAGGTACACTACTTTTTTTGTTTTTCAAAATTTACAAATACATAATTAATCCATGATTTGTCTTATGCTGATTCACTATGGTAAGCCCAGTGCCTAAACTAACTTTTTGCCACACCTGCCAATGGCCGGTGAATTTACTGTCCAAAAATATTTTTTTCCAGCCATGTCGCAAAAACAGGCAGTTATGACACCAAAATGTTAAATACTAGTGAAAATTCACAATCCTTTTATTCCAATTTCAATACCAGAGCTAAAACTACTAGCTTAACTAATATAAATCGAATAGCCTACATTTTTAAATACAAGTAAACAGTCAGTAATAAAATAAGAACAAACAATCAAATTACAAGCATAGCACAAATAAATACAATTCAACAAAGATACAAATGAAATAAACAAACAGTTCAGGCAGGTCTTATAGTTTTCAGGCACCGAAATTAACACTGCATAGTCTTCATATCCTTTTTAAAGTTCTTTGTCCTTTGTTGTTTGATTAACATTAAAAACACATACAGTAGCAGAATAATTAGGATGCTGTCACTTTAAGAACGAATGCACACACGGATCATGCATTTTGTGTTACAATCACTTAAGACATAACCGACTGTGTTTACTAGGATACTTGCCGAGACGGGCACAACTTTGTGCGCTGTCTGAGACGGCATTCAGGGCTCGTGCTTCGGATTTAACAAATTCCTTTTCACGTGTTCCAGCGCTTGAATATTTACATTGGAAAGGCTGAAACGTTCGTGATGATGCAGCACTGACCCGTCAACGGTACAGAGCATCGTTCACGTTTGTTCACGTTCATGTTCTCACAACATTGCATTGTTAGAATTCAAAAAATTGTTACCGGCCAACTGGCGATTACGGCAATTATACTCGTCAACGGCAATTTTTAAGAGAAAAAGCTTACTTATAATAATGTAAGCCTATTGTAAGTGTTTATATTATAGACCTGACGGGATGGTTTTCGTGGGAAATTGCGTACATGCGTCACTCGCCTGTGCGTGTCTCGTAATATCCGTAATAGAGAAAAGTTGTGGCTACCTAGATGCATATCTGGTGTGGGAGTGGTATAGGTTAGTTGTCACAACGAGCAAGAAAAGTTGACATGCAGCAGCTAAATCTCTAATCTCCGGGGAATCACCCGTTGTTGTGAAAGTGACACAGAGATGATGGTGTTTGTATTATTCAACAGGTGAGTATTTTATTGAACAAATAAATTGCCATATGTATCTCTAACAGAGTTGATTGTAAAGCATTGTCTATTGTGAAGGGTCGTTGTGGTTGTTGTAGCGCTGGGCTGGAATTTATTTTCAAGGACATACCTACTGTGTCTATTAATAGGTAAAGCTACAGTAACATCTTCATCTAGTCAGCTTGAGATTCTTTCCATCTAAACTGGTTATATCTCTTAAGTCTAGTAGTGAATGTTTTATGAGTGAGCAGTATGATGAGCATCTGTGTATTCATCTGCATAGTCATGCAGAGCTGAAGCACAACCAAAACAATGTTCTTCCACAAAATGCATGCAGTTATGTTTTTTAACCAATAGAGGGCCAAAAATTACATAGTGTACCTTTTAAAACAAAATTATCATTATTCGTCACACTTCAGATTAAGGTCCAATTCTCACTATTAACTCTATTAACTATGACTTTTGCCTCAATAAACTCCTAATTACTGTTTATTAAAAGTTAGTAAGGTAGTTGTTAAGTTTATATTGGGTAGGATTAAGGGATGTAGATTAAGGTCATGCAGAATAAGGCATTAATATGCTTTATAAGTAATAAACAGCCAAAATCCTAGTAATATGCATGCTAATAAGCAACTAGTTAATAGTGAGAATTGGACCCTAAACTAAAGTGTTACCAAAATATTAATATAATTAATTTTATTATTTTTTAAAGATACTTACAGGACACTTCAACATAAAAGCACACATATTATAGAGTCTTCACAAGCTTGCAAGCCTGGCTTACCATCAGGTAAAAGAATTAACATTGACATCTGTTGGTAGACAGTGGAAATGACCCTCTCTCTGGTCTCTGTCACTTGAGCCCCTTTTAAAAAAACTAAACAAAATACAACAAAGCAAAATGTAACAATATTATTGATATTGTAGTATCAAGTAATGAGTAGAATAGAAATACACTATTCCGAAGAAATCCAAGTGCACTTTGAGAGTTATTTATGGATGAAATTTAAATTGTTGTAATAAAAAATGTTTGGAGTGTGTTTTTCTTCCTGAACTAAAAGCCATACATTACTGATTATCAAATTGTAAAGTCATCCTAATTACTGCAAAGAAGTCTCTTTCCGTCACTAAATGCTGTGTCATGTGATGAATTGTTCTTGAAGTGAGTTGGCGGCGCATTAATGCCTAAACCCGACAGTGCCAAGGACAGTCTGCACTGCTCAGCCTCGGCTGGTGTGATTTACTGAGACAGATCATTAGGTTTGTCACAGGTAAATTATAGCTTAATCAAAACATTTATGTGCTTGCTCCATTAAGACTTCATAAAGAATTGGTTTCAACATGAAACCTAATTAATTTAGTAAAATTAGTTCATTGAATTGTAGATGCAGCTCCAGTAATACTTCTGGAGAGAGCTATCCATTGACATTCCCATTGCTATTTACTACAATCAAAAATATTTTGTTATAATGCACAGCTAAGAGTGATGGAAAAAAACAGTTATCTAGTTAGTACTATTGATTGTGAGAAGTGGGTCTCAGTTTATCAACGGCAAACAGGATTAAGGGTTAAATGTGTTTCCTGGGTCAGCTGATTATTTACAGCAGCGTGGCCCTGACTGACATCACCTGTTAATGTCCTCAGTCAGATCAATCAGACGTGAAGTATTTATAAAATGTACAGATGAGTCAGATTCTTTATATACTGTACATTCAACATTCTCAATCCTAAAGATTAGAAACTTGATTGAATGCATGTAAATAGTTCTGTGGAAAAATCAAAAAAATTCTTATGCATGAATTTTTTCCCTATGCAAGAATATATGATTTTTTTAAAGGTAGCATTTATTTATTTTTAATAATTATTTGTTTCTTTTTTAATGTATTTATTTGACACATAATTTCACATTTATTTATTTATTTATTTATTTGATACATCTAGTTGTTTAGTAGGAAAATTGTGCCTATATTTTATATTTATTTTACCTTTTACTATTTACTTTCTTTTTCTTAATTTTTCATTATTTGTTTTTGTTTTTTAGTGCTGGGGAAAATTAATCATGATTAATCACATCTAAAATAAAACTTTGTGTTTACATAATATACTGTATATATATTTTGTGCCTATTTATTTTCTTTTGAAGTCCTTCGTTGCTGTTTAAAAAGTATCCTAGGAAGCACATCAGAAAAACATATATAATAATATTTAAAAAAAAATTACAATTAAAAAAAAAAAACATTTTAAAAAGGTATTAAAATACATAAAAAATTCATTTGAATAAGGGTGTGTAGGAAAAAAAAAATGTAGTCCTGGGGCCTCATTTAGAACCGTTGCGTATGCATAAAACAGGCCCTGGAAGAGGCGTACGCCACTTCCTACACATAAGTTGTGATTTATAAAAACAAACCTGATGGGAAAATTTGCGCACCTGTACGCAAAGTCTGACCCATGCATACTAACATTTTGGAGACAGAGCAGTTTGGCGACACCGATGGTGAGCTGAGGGACTGACGCAGATGAAGGAAAACCACTTTAAAGGATTAGTTCACTTCAAAATGAAAATTTCCTGATATTTTACTCACCCCCATCTCATCCAAGGTGTCCGTGTCTTTCTTTCTTCAGTCAAAAAAAAAAATTAAGTTTTTTGAGGACATTCCAGGATTTTTCTCTCCATCATAGCCTTCCATGGCAACCAAAATGTTGAAGGTCCAAATCAATGCAGTTTCAAAGCGCTTCGAAGGGCTTCAGAGGCTCTGCACGATCCCAGAGTCTTATCTAGCGAAACGATCGGTCATTTTCAACAACAAAAAAAAAAGAATATGCTTTTTAACCTAAACTGCTCTACGACGTGCCAAGGATTGCGTAATCACGTCGAAAAGGTCACACTAGACGTAGGCGGAAGTACTGCCCCCTCGTTTACAAAGCGCACATGCGAAAACTAATACAAACGGCCTTTAGCAAAAAAAATGGTAAAACAACGATGTCGGACGATTTTGAAGTTGAAGATGGAGTGTTTTTTGGTAAATGCCGTTCGTATGGGTCCTCGCACGTTAGCTTGGGGCGGTACTTCCGCCTAGTCTAGTGTGACCTTTTCGATGTGATTGCGCAATCCTTGGCACGTCGCAGAGCAGCGCAAGATGAGCAATTTAGGTTAAAAAGTATATATATATATATTTTTTTTAATGGTTTCGCTAGATAAGACCCTATTCCTCGTCTGGGATCGTGCAGAGCCTCTGAAGCGCTTTGAAGCGCTTTGAAACTGCATTGATTTGGACCTTCAACATTTTGGTTGCCATGGAAGTCTATGATGGGGAGAAAAATAATTATTTTCTTTTCGACTGAAGAAAGAAAGACATGATGACATCATGAACATAAAATATCAGGAAATTTTCATTTTGAAGTGAACTAATCCTTTAAATCCTCATTATGAGTCCTAATCATGAATACAGTGCATGTTCACAATAACTGTTTAAATAAATAAAAGAATGATTTAAACTCTGTTTTACATCTGATATACACATTTTGATGAAATATGCCATTTTCATTTATGGAGTTAAGCACTTAAATTACATGAAATAATTTTTCAGAAGTTACAACATTTTTTATATTCGAATAAATATTTGTAGTGGATGTGACGCTTTTAAACACGTTTCCTGTGGCATGCTGTTTTAATTTTTTAACTACAGCAAGGATCCCTATAGGCGCATGATAATAGCAGAACTGAGAAATGGTCTCATGGTCTGAGAAAATACTTTCGCGCAAATAATGATCAATAATGCGCAATAAGCCCTATCTGTTTCCATTAAAAATGTAAAGCAGTTAAACATACTATTTGGCCAGTGGAAAAAATAGAGGAAAAAACTTTCTTTGAAATGTATTTTATACTATTTTAATTGATTTATTTAAAAACAATGATTTTTAGCAATGTAATGTGACGGCTGTTACATGTATGGTCTGTCTGTTGTTTTCATTGTGTTTTTGGTTGGTTCCTGACCCTGAGCCCAGACCACAGCGAGAGTCTGACCAGGTGCGTGAGCTGGCAACATTGTGTGTCGTGGAGGGAGAACTCGTGGAGCTTGAGGGCTGGGAAAGGAGCCCCACCCACCACCCCGCCGCGGTGGAGGAGATGGTGAGGACCTCTGGTGGATATTTTGAGGAACTGACTGTCATTTTTGAAGCACCTCCTGTTTCTCCAGCGCCCCCTGTCTCACCAGAATGCCCACCAAACCTCCCTCTCCCACCTCCTCAATCAGCCAGTTCCTCAGCCCTGCCTTCGCTGCTGTCCTTCAGCCCCTCTGCTCCACCCACATGCTGTGTGGACCCGCCCCTTGTCATCAGTCCACCAGCTCAATCCGGCGCAGAGGATCCTCTGTCGTTGCTGCCAGTCTCTGTGCCCTGCACTCCACACTTCGGCCCTGTCTGGCTCCGCCTTTCCCCCGGCTTCGCCTCCGTCCTGTTCCACCGGCTCAGCCTCTGTCCTGCAGTCATCCGTCTCCACCTCAGACACTCGTCGCAGCGGCTCCACCTCGGTCTCCTGGGCCTCCGGTCTCCTGGGCCTCCGCTCTCCTGGGCCTCCGGTCTCCTGGGCCTCCGGTCTCCTGGGCCTCCTATCTCCTGGGCCTCCGATCTCGCGCAGAATCATCGACCCAGCAGCTTCTCCAGTGGCTCCATCGTTGGTGGTGGTATCCTCGTCGGTTGTCCCCAGGGTGAATTCCATCGAGTCTGCAACACCTTGGCTCCTCCCGCCTCCGACTCCACCCTGGGGCCTCGTCCTGGCTGGTCTCTTGTATTACACCTGGCTTCTCCTGCTCCTGGCTCCTCACTGGCTCCTCCCACCATCCACTCCTCCATAGACAGTTTTTCTTTCCCTTGGACTGTGTTTTTCATTTTTCTTTCCACGCCCTCCTCCAGAGGCCCCTCACCCCTCAGATGAACTGTTTACGGCACGAGGACGGAGGGGGAGCAACTGTTACATGTATGGTCTGTCTGTTTTCATTGTGTTTTTGGTTGAAGTTCCTGTGACCTAGTTTTCTCCAGTCTGTCTAATTAGTTATGTCATTCACTTGTGTCTTGTTAATCACCTTGTTATCTCATTTGCTCTGTGTATTTAGCCTTCAGTTATCCCTCAGTGTTTGTCCACCTACGTTAATGTTAACATGGTTTCTGTGCCATCTATGCTAGTTTCCTGAGTTTTTGTTATTAAAGTTCCTGTTTCCAGTTCTTCCTCGTCTTTGTGAGCTTTCATCACCACGTTACGTAACATACATATCTCATATTTTTCTAATGTCTTGTACCGTTAAACATGGTATCACATGGATGAATATGCATATGCAAATGGTGTGCAGATGAGGATATGCATAGATTCGTTCACAACCTATGCGTTCATAGGTTTGTTTGTTTGTTTGCGTTCAGATGGCACCGTTTACACTTAGGGTGTGCTCACACTTGGCATGTTTGCACAAACTTGCATGAATCCTGGTACAATTGCTCTGTTTGTGAGGTTCATTTTAATAAGTGTGAACACTGCCATCCGAACCCTAAGTGGACTAGGACAATTTTTCAGAGTAAGGTCTAACCCAACACAATAGAAACAAGCGAACCGAATTTCAGAGTAAGGTCTAACCCAACACAATAGAAACTGCCAGTCACAAAAATGTACTCTGATTATACGAATCAGCATACATTACATAAACACTATATTGCCAAATGTTTTGGGATGCCTGCCTTTACGTGCACATGAACTTTAATGACATCCTGTTCTTAATCTACAGGGTTTAATGTGGAGTTGGCCCACCCTTTGCAGCTATAACAGCTTCAACTCTTCTGGGAAGGCTTTCCACAAGGTTTAGGAGTGTGTTTATTGGGATTTTTGACCATTCTTCTAGAAGCACATTTGTGAGGTCAGGCACTGATGTTGGACGAGAAGGCCTGGCTCGCAGTCTCCGCTCTAATTCATCCCCGTTCTATCGGGTTGAGGTCAGGACCCTGTCCACACCAAACTCGCTCATCTATGTCTTTATGGACCTTGCTTTGTGCACTGGTGCGCAGTCATGTTGGAACAGGAAGGGGCCATCCCCAAACTGTTCCCACAAAGTTGGGAGCATGAAATTGCCCAAAATGTCTTGGTATGCTTTGCATTGCACTTGGTGATGTAAGGCTTGGATGCAGCTGCTCGGCTATGGAAACCGATTCCATGAAGCTCTCTACGCACTGTTCTTGAGCTAATCTGAAGGCCACATGAAGTTTGGAGGTCTGTATCTATTGACTCTGCAAAAAGTTGGCGACTTCTGCGCACTGTGTGCCTCAGCGTGCGCTGACCCCGCGCCTACCACTTTATGGCTGAGTTGGTGTTGTTCCCAATTGTTTCCACTTTGTTATAATACCACTAACAGTTGACTGTGGAATATTTAGTAGTGAGGAAATTTCCAGAATGGACTTATTGCACAGGTGGCAACCTATCACGGTACCTCGCTTGAATTCACTGAGCTCCTGAGAGCGACCCATTCTTTCACAATGTTTGTAGAAGCATCCGCATGCCTTGGTGCTTGATTTTATACACCTGTGGCCATGGAAGTGATTGGAACAGATGAATTCAATGATTTGGAGGGGTGTCCCAATACTTTTGACAATATAGTGTATGTTCGCATGCCATACGAAACAGCACTCACCATTCTTAAAATGCTGTTTAAACGCAGTTTATACATATACTTACTCCATGAACAAGGAAAACAGTGATAGATGGACCTTTACGCTAAAGAGTTGTTGATGTTGTTGAATGTCATGCTTAAATTACGTCATTGTTGGCCAGCTTACATAACTTCAGAGTTACTACTGGCGGTCCGGCTGCAATCAGGAAAATGGCCCTATTGGGGAAAATGTAGTTCTTGGGGGACCCTATACCATTAGTTCCTATAACTACCCGGTGCAAAAGCCCCTTAATAGTGTTAGTGTGAGACTTCCCGTTGCTCAAATCCCTTCTCTGCCTTCTTTGGACTCTTCTAATAGAATTAAACTCAGACGTGTCTGACTGTGCGATCCTGTTTTAGCTGACCTCTGTTGGGCTATCTGTGCCACATCCATTGACGCACACAGATGCTGGGCTAATTTAGGGATTTAGCGCATGTCATGAGGCCGGGATGGTCCAAGCATTATAAAGGAAGGAACGGATCAAAGGGTATCAAAGGGTAGCCTTGATGAATGGACTTGTGTCTCAGTGGAGCCTGAAACTTGACTGATACAATACCTGTTATCTTCAGCTCAAGCCTGTGAAGAAGAGCCAGGTCGGGAATCATGGAATATGTGTCGCATACGTTACCTCGCGCAGAAGGATCTATACCACGGAGAGCCCTAAAGGTCCCAGCTCGCGGGGCCTCCTCACATTTCGTGGGCTCCACCATTGTCATCCTCTCCTCTTACGCTGTAGCGACACTGGCTATGAACTGTGGGAAAAAAATCCAGGATCAGCGAATGGGCACTTTAAAAAACTGAAGCAAGAACAGTTATACGGGACTCAGAGCACTTTAGATCTAATGGCTCATAATGCAATTGCCTTATAAACTCAGTTCATGTGTATGAGCTGGTGGTAAGAGTGTCTGCTGGCTCTGTCAGTGCTGCTGAAGAAAAAGAACAACTAATGGAGCTGATATTACCATCATGTTGTAAGTTAAAGCCACAGGACAGCATGAACGGATTCAGGATGGCATCCGAGGAAGAGGCATCTCTCCTGTGGACGGTCAGCGGGGATAAGCAACAACATTTCACCAAATAATTTCACAATTTTTTTCTTCTGAATGTAACATCTAGAGAGATCCATTACCAAAGAATCAATTTGTAAAGTTAATGTTTTATTTGCAAGGTAGATAATAAAGACATTTAATAATGTCATTATTTTTTGTCTGCCCTGATTGATACATCTTGACAGATTAAATACCAGTGTTATTTTAGAATTATTTATATACTAACATTATATTATATTGTATATAATGCTATTGTAGTATTTATTTAATATTTTGAATTAGCTTTTATTTTTATATTTTCAGTTTTCATGTATAATCTTAGTTTAAGTTTTTAGTAAGCTTGTTATGTGCTTTTGAAATTTTTTTATTTAATATTTAGCATTATTTTTATTACAGTTTTAGTATTTTAACTTATTTTATTTTAGTTTGTATTTCACATGTTCAGTTTTATTTAAGTCTTTCTTCTAATATTTATATTTTATTTTTGTTTCAATAAAGAAAATGTAATTCATCAGTGATTGTGTGTTCAAAATATCTTATGAATTTAATGCCTCATTAAAAGATTGTGCCCTCAATTAATAAAGTAAGAGAACAGAGACAACCTGTCTGTTTGATCTTATTTAACAGAGGTTTAGAACAGAACAGAATAGAATAGAATAGAATAGAATAGAATAGAATAGAATAGAATCAAGGTTTTCAGCCTGGGGTTCAGTGAAGATATAATAGTATAAAATAATTTCAACATTAACTAGAAGATGTGACCTGACTTTGTATAAATCATAGATTAGAGCAAATGAAAGGAAATGCAGGTTGAAGGTTTCTATTGGTCTAATTGCATGAAAGGTCCACCGCCTATAACTAGTGAACACACTGTTATTATTGGATTAAATGCAAACCTGTACAGACTAAAGTAGAATAGACTAGAACAGAGAATATTAAAGTAGCCTATGACCATATAGACAAAAGCAGAAATTTGCCACATGTATGCTACAATGCAGTGTTTATTATATTATGTTAATTTATTGTTTTATTTGTATTATTATAGTTTTTCCATTTATGTTTATTGTATTTGTATATTCTGTACTAATATGTAGCCTGTGTTATTCTAATAATAAAAATAAATATATTTTGTAATGTTAATGTGCTGATACCTCATATTTGTATTTGTATGCATTATTTGTATTATTATACCAGGTTACATTTATCATCACATTTTATCATCTTGTCTACCTTTTGAAGGCGTCATAGATGTATCCTTCCCTGCCTTTGATATCCCACAATCCTATGCTTTCGGTTTCAGTGAAGCTAAAACGAAATAAACAAAGATGGCGTCTGAAAGCTGCGGTTGGTGGTCAGTTTGTGTAAAGCCACAGTTTGTGTGACCAACGTTTTCCACTTTGATGCCAGAAATCACTATTGTAGTAATTAAATATTCGCTTAGTTTTCACCAGAAGCTCTCTATATTTTGCTGTAGATCATTAAACCGTTACGCTGCCTCAGAAGTCTGTCCGAAATCAGTTCACGTCATTTCCTGATAAGGCAGCAAGTCCGATTCTAGGATTTGGGACGCGGCTGTAAAAAAACAATTGTGTTATTGTTCCCGGTCTAAGCCATGATATTTCCAGGCCGGGAGGTGGCAGTATCGCGTCTGCTATGTGTTCTGTATGCCGCACTACAGCCAGCAAAGAGCAGGACGTTGTGAATCACTCCGGGAAAATAACACGAACTGAACAACAGCGTCCTGGACAAATTCGCCTTTTTACACGATGACTGTTGGATGAACACTAGACGAGCGTTATCGGCTCCTCTCACGGACAAATCGACCTGTTTTACGCGGAAACGGTCACATCATCCAGAGCCGGTTACAGTTGTGTCAGTCACTCATGAGAAGCGAGTGAAGTGAGTGTGTGGTTCTGATCCTCAGGGATGTGTCATGGCATCGGTTCGGGTGGCAGTGCGGGTCCGGCCCATGAACAGACGGTGAGTGGGTGTTAAACACACACATAAACTAATAAACTAACACACCATAAACATGTCCGCGTGAACAGCTGTGGAGTGAAATACCTGGCAGTAGTAAAGCACAAATATTAAACCCGCCTAAGAATTAATGAGCTGTATTTATTATTAACATTAATAATACGAATAAATCGTTAATATTCAGTTTAACGCTCTGTTTCTTATTTATTATTATTGTTATGATTATTTTTGTCCATTGGGACGTTGACATGACGCAGGCCAGATTCGAACCTGTCTGTCTCTGAGCGGACGGTTACCCGCTGCGCCGTGACTCCGACCTCATCTGTGAGCGTCATAGGCACGTTCAGCGTCAGCATGTCCATTGCTGTCTAAATAGGCAGATAGATGTGATTTGTCACTGGAGTGTAATTAAGACACAGATAAACATTTTTACATATGGCTGTTCGTCAGAAGAATATCTCCATTGTTTATATGAATGGTTATTTCACTTCCTCTGCATGCCAGTTGTTCACCTCATGAACGTCATGTCCTATAAAAAAAGAACACAGACAGACACAGACACACACACACACACACACACACACACACACACACACACACACACACACACACACACACACACACACACACAGACAGACAGACAGACAGACAGACAGACAGACAGACAGACAGACAGACACAGACAGACAGACAGACAGTGATGCGCATCTTCTTCAAGGTTGGATTTGGTTGAGCCCTAGCTCTGCCAAGGAAACTTTCCCAAAACATACTGATTAAATATACTTTCTCAGTATATTACAGACGCAGTATATTTCTCAGTAAGAGGTTCAGACAATATTCGTCATTATTATTCTCTAGTGATTGAAGATGAAATGTAAAGTAAATGTTTTAACTAAAATAGTCAGTAGGCACAAGCCTGAACGACCCCCAGTGACCTAGGCTCAAAGGATAACCCTTAAATATATTTATTATTGGTTAATTTATTTACTCCTATATTAGCCTTAAATCTTAAATCTTATTTGTTCTCTCTGGCTTTTGATTAGATTGCTAAAGGTTTTATGTAGTTTTTTTTAATATGCTCATTGTTTTACTGTACAGCACTTTGGTGCAACTCTGTCACTTTTAAATGTGCTATAGAAATAAATTTGGACTTGATATGACTAGGTGTCTAATTTCTAGTTTTGATTGGTCTTCTTAAAGTCTATTTAAAATAATAAATTATTCAGATCAAAAGTGAGCGAATGAAAAATGACACAGTTCTCTTTGGTTTTATACTGGCCCTGGCCTTTTTAGTCTCTCTTTTTATTAGACTGTTGCTTTTAGGATCCCAGACCAAATATTTATTATCATAATGTTTTTATAATAATAATACATTATGATTATATATTATTATTATTATTAATAATAATAATTATATTTAAATTGTAAAGTATTTATAATTATTAGTTTACACTTGACGTATACTGATTTTAATTAATGTATTAAAGTAATGTGAATGTAAAGCAATCATTAATGAAAATTATAAATAATCTGTAAAGTTAGACTGAGAATTTGTGGGACTATATGCAAACAAACCTGTGTGTATTTAGCATACAGCGTGTGCAGTTATACAGCTCATTCTCTCCCGCACATCTCCTGATCCCAAAGGTGCTGCGTCTCATAGGTTTCATTTTATTTCATATTTTGTTCCTGTGTTTCATGTGTTATACAGTAGTGTTCAAAAGTTTTACTAAACTATATTAATACTGAGATCTGAAAATGAAGTTTTCATTTCAAATGTTTAGTCTTAATTTCCAATTAAAAACATTTTTAACCAGTAAAAAAAACTAGTCGTCCTTATATATTCCGCTTTCCATCTTAAACCGCTCATAAAAGCATTCGTTTACAATAGACACCTGGTTTGATCTGTTGATTGGTCTAAATTAAATCGTCTCCCTCGAGAGTAAATGCCTGTGGACTTGAAGATTTACACTGTGTGTCAATAATAAATGAAGTGCATAAATATGTTTTATTCATGTATTATTGATTTTTGGCCCAGGGAGAAAGACCTGTCTGCCAAATGCATCATCGAAATGGAAGGCAACAAGACCACCATCACCAACTTAAAAGTATGTTGTATTAAGCGACTCTAAATGATTAAGTTCCACAGAAAGAGTTCAACATTTTTAGGCTTATTATTGTGTTGTTTTTTATGTCAGATACCAGATGGAGTGACTGGAGACTCTGTAAGAGAGAGAGCAAAGACTTTCACATATGATTTCTCTTACGACTCGTCGGACTGTAAAAACGCCAGCTTTGTCTCACAGGAGAAGGTCAGTGGAAATATGAACACATTGGCTAAATCTGAAATCGCCCTCTATACCCTCAAATAGGGCACTATTTGAGTGGACAACCACTTGTAGTGGTGTCCGAAACCATAGTGGACGTTATTGAGTGCACTCATTCAATCCCACATTGCACCGCAATAATGAGTGTACAGCCGATGTACACACAACGGCTGACCGAATTCACTCACTCGTTTTCATTCACTCGTTCAAGTGAATTAGTGGACTAACGTAGGAAATAGTGAATGAGGGTTTAGGGGACGATTTCGGATTCAGCCACTGTCTGCTGAACATTGTGTAACTTTTGTCCTTTGCAGTCATCAATTTGTTAATTATCTGTAAGCAGGGCTCCAGACTAACATTTGAGCCAGTGCCACTAAGTTCTACAGATGGTGGCGCCGGAGGAAAATGTATCAATTATTAATTTAATAATAAAATTACTATTGTTTTGCACTGTGTTGTTAATAAGTGCAGTTGCTAATAATATTAAATGTTTATTTATTGAAAATTTAACAGTGAAGCACTGAGCTTGAATTGATATGCAGATAAAACTCACTTTTATTAACAACAGTAATGTATTATTGTTCTTCTATAGTATCACACTGAACTGACCGACAGCTTTAGTGATAATAAAAGGAGCACTCTTGTTTTCTGGGTAATTCAGTCACAATTTTAAGAAACGTTTTTGTGACTTCCTACTTTTTTCCATATATTAAGGAGTGGAAATTGCTCCTATGCCGCCATCTACTGGTTATAGTGGTAATTACTTGTCTTTTTTAAATAAAAGTGCTTGTTTGCCACAAAGTGGCCTATACCTTTAAACTTTTAGTTTGACAAATCATCACATTTAAAAAATAACAGAAAATTGGATAATACTTATAGCTTTCAAGTGCTGGAAAAAGTGTGAAAAAGGTTGTACGATGAATAATGACAACATTAAAAAGAACTATTCCTCCACAATACCATGGGGTGTTACTACATTAAATCCATGGTGAATGTTTATGATTTGTGGACTGAAACCCCTGAACTTTGTTCATGCAACAATTGTTTCTCCTGGTTTCCACGTCAGCGCTGTTTAATCTATCTGTGGTTTATAGCAGAGAATTCTGCATGAACGCTTCCCACTAGATCTCACAGTAGCAATGTTATTAATTCTGTGGTGAATTCAAACGCTTTCTCAATGGATCTCCCAGCGCTGTGTAGTAACGAGTGTCGCGTGATTGAGATCGGCCCATGTATGAGTTTGCGCTGCGCTGTCTTATTATTGCTCTGAGCTGATAAACGGTCCGTGCAGCACAGTTCAAACAAGTAGCACGGTTCAGTTCCACTTTCGTTTCGTTTGCCATTTGCTGTTTCTCATATGTAACAGAAATGGCAGATGTTATCAGTTAGGCAACGTGGTGGTCGCACCAGTGCGACCTCTAACAAAATTTAGTCGCACCAGCAGGAAAAAAGGTTGCAAAATGCAGCCATTTGGTCACAGTCTGGAGCCCTGACTGTAAGCAATTAGTGCTGAGGCTGGGAGATCAATATTTAGGTGTTTATAATTTCAAAAAAGAAACCAAGAACATCATTTGAACCAAAAAACTGAATGTTAGAAGTAAAATAAGGTAAAACATTTCATAAAAAAAACCGATTGTCATGTTTTCCACACTGTTTTCACTAAATGAACACAAGGAAAAATATAGCCACATATAAATTACTGATATAAATGTCTGATCTTTTTTTAAATTCCTGTTAGCGCCCAGAGCATGAGCTGGACATTGCCTTCTTTTTATTTTATTTTACTGATAATGCAAACGAATAGCATTGAATCAGAGTTGTGGACTGACTGAAGCAGACAGTTTGAACTGATTCATAAATCAGAGATGGATGACTTGGATGAAAGCGTCTGCCAGATGCATAAATGTAAATGTAGAAGATACCTGTCTTAATGCTCACTTGCTTGCAAGGTCAGACCTAGTTTAATTACATGACTTAATGGCCAAATAAATATCATCACTACAATGCAAATACATTCAAATATATTGTGAATATTCTATAATTTGCCCAGCTCTAATTAGTGTTTTGTATCAATTCCTCAATAGATATTAATTTTGTTTTATTTAAAAACTCCAGCAACAGTCAAAAGAAAACTTGAAGACAGGAGTAATGATGCTGTAAATTCAGCTTTTTAAAAAAAAAAAAGTTTTAGAAGTGTACATAAGCATGAGTGTCACATGAATGCTCACTTACTTGCGATCATGATGGTTTTTGAGTTTCCTCCCAGACTGAATGAATTTGTTTGACCCCGTTTATGCATTATAATATAATCAGATCTGATTAGGAATTAATCCTCTTAGTGTTTGTGTTCAGAAAGGTTTGTAACTCTGCACTAAATGTGACAACAGTCTTGTGTGTTGTGTTGTACAGTAAAAACTGAAATATTGGTATTCAGGGCTGGTTTCCCAGATGCAGATTAATCTTAAAGGAACTGTAAATGCCCAGCTGTCATTAACAGTACAGTTGAGAACATGGCTTGACTATATGATTAGATTTGAGCTTTTTTCGGGTTAGCTTTGCAATGTTGCATAAAAAAAAGTACTGTAATGTCACAGGCATGATATATGTGTGTTTCAGGTGTTTAAGGATCTAGGCACTGATGTGTTGAAGGCAGCATTTGAAGGATATAACGCCTGCATCTTTGCTTACGGCCAGACTGGATCGGGGAAGTCGCACACCATGATGGGCATCCCTGTAAGCTCTTCCTGTTTAAGCTCTTTTCTCTTTAGGTTTTGTCATTTCAAATTTGCTTTAGTAAATCTCTCAGGCAGTTGATTTATCACCCTCGACTGCTTCTGGAATGTTGAATATTAGCTCTGAATCATGACTTGCTGTGCTGTAGGGTGACGTCGGGCTGATCCCACGGATCTGTGAAGGATTATTCAGCCGGATTTCAGGAATGACTCGAAGAGATGAAGCCTCTTTCCGTACAGAAGTCAGGTAAGTTGAGTTCAGGTACTCGTATGTGAAAATCCTGTTCTGTGCGATAGCTAAAACATGATAGTCAAATAATAGCCATTCTTTACAGACACAGATTAAAGAGGACCTATTATGCCCTTTTACAAAGTCTTGATATTGTTTTTGGGCTGTACTAGAATAGTAGTTCAAAAAACACTTTATTTTTCACATATTTGACACTGTTGCAGCACCTCCTTCTGTGCTCTGATTGGTTGGCTGGAGAAGTGCGTTTTGAGTGTGTTTGGGAAATGTCACAGCACTTTCCATAACCGCGAGTTTCAACACTCTACTAACTAACTCAATCAGGCCCCTTTATTTGCATAATAGGTCCTCTTTATAGGTGAAGTGCATGAATATGACTGTTTTCAAGCAGTCACTTATCCCATATTCATGCATACATTGTTTGAGCCAGTGTTGCTGTGTCCACCCCAACTGACTCAAACAAACAGATTGCATTTTCACTTGGTGCTGCTAGTGGCACAGAAATGATACACTTCACGTTTACTTCTTTAAAGTGAAGACCAGTTGCCGTTTGCATACAGAAATCCTGCTCTTACTCTTACATTTTGGTCATGCTGGCAGCTATTTGGAGATTTACAACGAAAGGGTGCGGGACTTGTTAAGGAGAAAATTGGCTAAGACGTATAACCTCAGAGTCAGAGAGCATCCTAAAGAGGGTCCCTATGTAGAAGGTAAGACCATGACTTCAAACCTAAACCAAATCTTTGCAAATCAATGCATAAGCTTAAACATTGTCACAATAGTAAAATTTCAGTAGTCAATACCAATACTAATAAAGTTTTACATTTCTGAATATTCAAAAATGAATATGTTATGGATAACACCCCTCTAATGAGGAAAAAAACAAACATTAATATAAATAATAAAAACACAATCAAAACAATGGCATATATTGTTTGAAGTACTAGTTTAAGTAAATATTGAATAAATATTGAGAAAATATTGCAATAGAAATTACATGAGTATAAATTATAATTTATAATTTATATTATAATGTAGTATAAATTGTAATATTAAGTTAATTTTCTGAGAATTTGAAGAACATTTTAAGTAAAAAATAATTAAATATTGAGAAAAGATTGCAATATAAATGACATGTATATATTGTATTTTTGAGTGAATTTTAAGTAAACATTGAGTAAATATTGCAATATCATGTAAACATTGCATAAACATTAAGTAAATATTACATTATTATCTAAATATTACAATATTATGTAAACATTGAGTAAATATTCAAATATGATATCAGTATTTCAGTATTATGTAAATATTGCATATAAATTAGTTAGGTAAATGTTGCATTATCATGTAAATATTGAGTAAGTATTTATTAACTGTTCGTGTAAACATTATTTGAACATTAAGTATAGCATATGAAGTATAAATATGAAGTAAATAATGCAGTTGACGTTAAAACAGATGTTTCCTCACTGATTTCAGACCTGTCAAAACACCTCGTGCAGAACTACAGTGATGTGGAGGAGCTGATGGAGGCGGGAAACATCAACCGCACGACAGCCAGCACCGGCATGAACGACGCCAGTAGCCGCTCACACGCCATCTTCACAATCAACTTCACACAGGTGACGCCTTACATATGTACCTACACCTGAACCAACTGAAAAATTCAGCTAAAGAAACGAGATACCTTTTCTAGTAAATGCTGTTAAAGCAGTAATATTACATTTTGTTATTGTTCCCTTCTTCTCAGGCTAAGTTTGATGCTGAGATGCCGAGTGAGACGGTCAGTAAGATTCATCTGGTGGATCTGGCAGGAAGCGAGAGGGCCGACGCCACCGGGGCCACTGGTGTCCGTCTCAAAGAGGGTGGCAACATCAACAAATCACTGGTCACTCTGGGCAATGTCATCTCCGCCTTAGGTGAGAAGAACTGTTGTGCTCTATTGCTCTTCTTATATATGAACATTAAGATGCAAATGCAAGAACTTTCTTGAACACAAATGTTCTGTCTTTATAGCTGATCTGTCGCAGGAAGGAGGGAACAGTCATTTGAAGAAGAAGCAGGTGTTTGTTCCTTACAGAGACTCAGTGCTCACATGGCTCCTGAAGGACAGTCTGGGAGGAAACTCAAAAACCATCATGATCGCTAGTAAGTGAGCAATCATGTGACACTCATGCTTATGTACACTTCTAAATCTTATTTTTTTAAAACGCAGGATTTTCAGCATCATTACTCCAGTCTTCAGTGTCTCATGATCCTTCAGAAATCATTCTAATATGATGATTTGATGCTCAAAAAACATTTATTATTATCAATGTTGCTTAATATTTTTGTGGAAACCATGATAGATTTTTCAGGATTTTTTGATGAACAGAAAGTTCAAAAGAACAGCATTCTTCTGAAAGATAGAAATCTTTTGTAACATAAATGTCTTTACTGTCACTTTTGATAAATTTTGATAAAAACAAAGAGTATTTCTGAGGAATATCACTACTGTGAGATCTTAGCATATTTTCAAATATTTTTATCCAGCTATATCGCCTGCGGATGTCAACTACGGCGAGACACTGAGCACGCTGCGCTATGCTAACCGTGCCAAAAACATCATCAACAAACCCACGATTAATGAAGAGTCCAACGTTAGACTTATCCGAGAGCTCCGGGCAGAGATCGCTCGGCTGAAAGCGCTGCTCGCACAGGGAAATCAGGTCTGAACGCGAATTTGACAATTGTTATTTACCATAAACAATTATGAGCCTTTTATGCCTTTAAATTGGAATTGCCTAATAATCTTATTTTTGTCATTTTCAGATAGCACTGCTTGATTCCCCCACAGCGTTAAGTATGGAGGAGGAACTGCATCATAATGAAGCCAGGGTAACATACACCCTTTCATAATCACATAGCAACAGCTCCTGTACAGTCACCTCTCAGCTGATGCAGTCGCACTGAATAAGCAGTTTCTAAATCTACTCATTGTCATACACTCAAGCCCATAATGTGGCTACATTTTTGCTAATACAGGGCTTGATGCTTACTTATTTTCCCAGTGATTAAAAAAAATGGAGTGCATAAAGAACTTTAGGGGTGCAATTAAAATTTACCAATTCATTTTTTCCTTAATAAAAGGATATGAGGAGATATTTGCAAGCAAAATTTGGTAAATTGGGATTTGCACTATTATTTACCGCCCAAAAAAATGTCTTAACCGATTTTGTGGCTGACATGCGCATTCTCAGTAAATCAGCTGCACAACTTTACACTCCCATCTGCGCATTTATTGGATTGCAGCCGCACACTAATAATAAATCTGGCCCATATTGGCAGAAATGTGTAGACTGGGTAAACCCAGCCTGATCTGCCGGTGATTTGATTTCGCCCTGCAGCTCAGGCTGGAAACTTGTAAAAAATTTCTATCCTGCTTCTGTTACAAATTTGCGGGGACCAATCACAAACCGGCTTATCCACCTGGCGCGCTATTGGCGGGTTTAACACAATGACGGATAGAGAAGCGACGGATCGTTGGTCTGATTGGTTGAAGGACTATCCAATTGCGTACAGAGTCATTTCAACTATGCCAGTTGATCACGCCTCTTGTGCAGTAAAAATACAGAGCAGACTCCCCAGACCAATGTTCAATCTTAAAAGATTGAGCTTGGTCTGGTGATAGCCAGACAAAGAAATGTGCAGTATTCATTGATCGTGAACTTCTCTGAAACCGCAAGCTTGTAGAATCTGCAACAGTGATGTGTTTTCACTTTTTTATTTTATTTTTAAACTATACATTTATGTGGTGTTTTGGGGGATATGTGGTACTTTTTTACCTATTTACCACAAAATGACTACACCATTAGCTTGCATATGAAATATTTTTTTCTGAAAAAATTTAGTGATGATCTAAATTAAATGAGTTGTTTCTGAAATCTGCTAGTTGAAATAAATATACAGGAGAGGCCCATATAGATTTTTCTGGATGTGGCCAACTGTTCCTAACTTTTATATATACATTTTGTAAATATATATATTATGCAAGAATATAACTAAAATGCCACTAAAATGTCAGTTTGTATTCACAAATTTTCTATAAACCAAATGTAAAAAATCACACATTTTAGAGTAAGAAATTATTTTTATATTTTTTTTAATAAAACCAGTAGCAGTGATCAGAAGTGGGTGTGTGTGTGTTCGGTCTCACCCCTTCATATCTGCATTTTTTTCTGCATTTGTGGCTGATTTTGTTTGCCAAATTATATACAAATGCTGTCTGTTGCAGTCACATCTGTGTGTGTGTGTGTGAACATATTTGTCCCACATTGCATTTGTGCTCTAGTACTAGGCCTTAATTTCTGTGTGAACATTTTCAGATTTATGCTGAATTTTTTTATTTTATTGAAAAATGAAGGAAAAAAAAAAAAAACTCTTTAATTTTTCGCTTTTCCCATTAATGTTCAATGAAAATGAAGACCCTGAGTGTGACTTAAAAAAAAAAAAATTATTTACATACATGATATTTACATACAAAAATTTTACATACCTTCAGAACTACCGAATCAAATCCATTTTTTTTGTGTGTTTAGATAGATAATGTAACAAAAGTCACAAAATCTCATGCCACTAAGATAAAGGGAAAAAAAATTTGAATGAGGGAAACATCAAATGGGTTCGAACAGACACCAAAGACCAAATGCGGGTTAAAGACCTGTGGGGACCTACTTTTTATTCGCACAAGTACTCCTAAATAATATATAGTATATGTAAAATATAAGCCCTGTAATAAATGACATGTGAAACTGAATAAAATGAAGTATAATGGGCCCAGTATACCTAGTGAAGAAATCAAATGTAGGTTTTAGCGGGATATGAAACAACACACAGTCTTGTGCATGTTTTTCTGTGGCAGGTGTTGGAGCTGACCAAGGAATGGACAAACAAATGGAATGAAACTCAGAACATCCTGAAGGTTTGTCGCAGTGATCACACATCTGTCACACCAGCGTCAAATTTTTGTCACCTCATCCACTGAGGCAGACGTTAAGTGTTTATGACGTGTGTGTTGAACAGGAAGAAACTCTTGCTCTGAGGAAGGAGGGAATCGGAGTGATCCTGGACTCTGAGCTACCTCATCTTATCGGGATCGATGATGATCTTCTCAGCACCGGCATCATTCTCTATCATTTAAAGGTAATGAACATTACAGAGTTTGTGCAGACAGCTCTAATTTTTACTTGCCACTGCAGCTAAATGTATTCATCAGTCTGTAGTTTACAGTAGAGTGTGTATTGAGTGAATGTGATTGATTGGTTTGTGTTTGTTTACAGGAGGGAAGGACATACGTTGGCCGTGATGATGCCACTAATGAACAGGACATCAGTAAGTTTGCAGTCTTTTTGTGTTTTCATTGACTCAACTCTCTCTCCTTTAGTTCAGTTACTGTTCAATTATACTGTACTGTCTTAAAGGGATAGTTCACCCTAAAATGAAATTTAAGTAATCATTTACTCTCCCTGATGTTGTTCTAATGCCGTATACCCTTCTTAATTTTTTGGACCACAAAAGGAGAATTTTAATTAATGGCAGTTGCATTCTAAAAGTTGTAAAACTGAGTCTCTCCATCAGTGTGTGACTCCTGTTCGAACATGTAAGGCTGAACACCGCTACTGACAAATTCTGACATTTTGGCTGCGTGACAGTCTCCAGTTTTGTTGTTGTCGGAGTATCCGAAGCACGAACTGTAAAGGCTCCACCCTCTTCTGGAAAGGGGGCGGGGAGCAGTAGCTCATTTGCATTAAAAGGGACACACACAAAGACGGCGGGTTTTTGCTCACACACAAATAGAGGCAAATTTGACCTGCTATAATAAATTATCTGTGGGGTATTTTGAGCGGAAACTTCTCAGATGCATTCTGGGGACACCAGAGACTTATTACATCGTGTGAAAAGGGGCATAATAGATCCCTATTAAAATGAAAAGAAAATTATTTTCCTGTCGTTCCAATTAAACATCATGTGCCTCATATCATGTAATTTATTCTGAAATTTTTTTTATCAGTATTGGTACTTTAGTTATATAAATGTCTTTAAATTTCATGTGAATTCCATCCTTAAGTTAATATTGAAAGTACAATTCTGTTTGCTGCCTAAATTGAACTTCAGATTAAATTGTATTGAAATGCAGTTTTTGATTGGCACAACCCTGTTACTCTCATTCATAAAGCCTGTGTAAGTGTTTTCTCTCTCTCTCTCTGCAGTTCTTCATGGTCTGGGTCTGGAGAGTGAGCACTGTCTGATAGAGAATCGGAACGGAACGGTCACTCTCATTCCTCTGAATGACGCTCAGTGTTCGGTCAATGGAGTTCAGATCACTGAGCCATGTCAGCTCAACCAAGGTCACATATATATATATATATCCCTTTCTCACATTGCAAACTAGAATCTTATAAAATAAGGATTCTCATTTTCTAAGGCAAGTCACCACAAGTGAATAGAATAGACATCACTATACAGTGCCTCCAGTAGTTTTTCGTGATCACTCAATACAACACAAAGATTATTGTGATCCTGCATAATTTTACTGCAAAATAATCACAAAAATTAAAAAGGTCAAAATATCATATTGAATTATACCTAATTTAATTAAAGTTTTAATGCAGTATTTTCTTGAGGATACAGTATGAAACTTTCCCTGCCGTCTTGCATAAGTGCCAAGGACCAGTATTCTAATGTACTACACGAGAGTGGGGTTAAATTGTTTTGCAGTCCTATAAAACATATAACTATATATCCTATATACACTACCGTTCAAAAGTTTTGGGTCAGTAAGAATTTATTTTGGGGGAAAGAACTTAAAGAAATGAATACATTTTATTCAGCAAGGATGCATTAAATCGATGACAGTATAGACATGTATAATGTTGCAAAATAATAAAAATAAATGCTGTTCTTTTGAAGAATCCTAAAAAAAAATGTTTTACACAACTGTTTTTAACATTGAAGCTCAAGAAACATTTATGATTATTATCAAATCCTCATATCAGAATGATTTCTGAAGGATCATGTGACACTGAAGACTGGAGTAATGATGCTGAAAATTCAGCTTTGATCACAGGAATAAATCACATTTTGAAATATATTACAATAGAAAAGTTACTTTACATTTTAATAATATTTTATAGTATTACTGTTCTTTTTTTGTTGTTGTATTTTTAATAAAATAAATGCAGCCTTGCTGAGCATAAGACACTTCTTCTAAAAACATTAAAAATCTTACCGATCAAAAACTTTTGAACGGCAGTGTAAATCAGGTGAATTATACATGAACAGACCCCTCTGAAATAACCTTCAGACTATATATAGGAATAAAACTAGTTTAAGTTTTATTCCCCCCCCCCCCCACCAGTCTGAAAGAAGACATGTTATGAACACAAAATAGCCCAAAATCTCAATTGACCAGTGCATGAAAAAGCAATAGTTTTGCTTTAGTGTCTTTCCTTGAACAGTGCATTTGTGTGTTCTCAGGTGCTGTCATTCTCCTCGGCAGAACCAACATGTTCAGATTTAATCATCCTAAAGAGGCGGCTAAACTACGAGAAAAGAGAAAGGTGAGAGAAATTCACACATGAAACTTCAGCATTAGTCACACGTTTGTTGAAGTTGACATGACACGGAAGTTGTGATAGTCTTTTCCCCCCCTATTGTGGCGTATATCGAGTCAAAATGCTTCCTGAACAAGAATAAATGTAGGGCGGGGCTTGATTTTGTCCATTGGGAATTGATTGGATGGTTGTGGTTTGCTATTGGTGGATCTCATGTGAATGACAGGTTGCTCTGCCCTTGCGCCAGTAAACGCATCATCAGAGAAGAGAAGTGATGTCGCTGCAAGAAGGAGGGGAAGTTATTTTGATTCAAGATTGAGGCACATGAATTAAAAACAATGTGCACGAATAAATCATTTATAATAAACACTGCAATATTCCATAAAAAAATAATTGTCAATTTTGATTTCATGGTGACTTTAATGCTCTTCTTGTTCTCCAGAGCGGCCTCCTAACCACTCTGAGCTTATCCATGTCTGATCTGTCCAAATCCTGTGAAAACCTCTCCACAGTCATGCTGTATAACCCTGGGTAAGCCATCGAATGTGTGTGTATACTTGTGCGTCAGAGCGAGTGGTATCTTCCTCCCCACGCCGCTTCCTCTTCCTCAGCCCTCCTCCCTCTCTTCCTTCCCAGGAGCCTCCTCTTCCCTCCTCTCTCCATCCTCCTCTCTCTTCATGCCCTCCGGCGCCATTGCTGGTACCGCTGATGCCCAGTGCATTAAAACAGCTGACAAAAACACTAATTCAAACCCCGCTTGCCAGATCACCAGAGATCACTTTCCCAAAAACAGCCACTAGGGATGCACGATGTATCAGTCACCATATTGCTATTTAACAATGCAGGATAATGCGCATAATTCAAAGTTTTCTAAAATTATGAATTGGACAAATATTCAATAATGACCACCAACAGCCAATACAATTTCATATCAGTAAGATTTAATTAATTAATTTTATTTTTTTTTATTTAATTTTTTATTGACAAAGGATGCATTGTATTGATCAAAAGTGACAGTAAAGACATTAATAATGTTATAAAAGATTTATATTTCAAATAAGTGCTGCTCTTTTGTTTTTGTTTTTTTCATAAAAAAAGACCATTTCCACAAAAAATATGAAGGAACATTGATAATAATAATAATACATTTTCCTTGAGCAGCAAATCAGCATATTAGAATGATTTCTGAAGGATTATGTTTACAAGAAGCGGTGTACCTATTTTTTGAGTGGTTCCAAATGTTGCACCATAATGATTAATTTTAATCTAAATTATGTGGTTTGAATTTGCCAGTAATGGAGGGAAATAATAGTATTTTTTACAATTCAAATAAGTACTAAACCCATATGCATGAATTTTGCTGTACATATTTTAATATTTTTATGCATGTATACTTTTAGGTTGGACTAGGCTGCTCTAGTGAGAACACTTGTTTACAAAAATAAAAAAACTAAACCACATTGATTTATCGGCTATAAACTTTTTTATATATATCGATGCCTCCCTAATAAACAACAAAACGCATGTTGGCTGTTTGCGTTGTCAGTTTAATAGAAGGATGTACAGTAAAAATTAGTTTATGATGGTTTTGTTGGTGAGGTTCTGATCTGCAAACACGCATGAAGATTGGCCTGTAAAACCCTTAACGGTTGTGATGTCATGATGAATGACGAACCTGGGCGATGACCTACTAGACTATAACTTCATGTCATGAATGAACACCAACCACTCTCCATTTTTACACAACTATGTTTTTATAAAAAAATTTTTTTATAAAGTTGTTCATCATTTATTCTTTTGAATTGTCTTTTAAATATAATTAATTGAGCCTAATAGCTAGGATCTGTGCAGCAGTATTTGGTAACATTTCCTCTTTCTGAACTTCTTCATGGCAGTCTCTTCACTGAAAAGGGTCCCATCTTTCTCAGGTAGAACCAAAGCACAACTAGTGTTGTTCTCATGTTAACTGTCGTGTTATATTATATTTAACATCAGTATTTGTGGGTTCAGTGTCTCCATTTCTCGTTTATCATGCTTGTGAGAAGCACATCATCATCATCATCATCCTCATAACACTTTAGTTGATTGTGTGTTTCCATCTCTTTTTTTTTTTTAAGTTGTGTATTCTGCAGCATGTGCTTCTAGTTGCATGTGACTGCTGGATGCTCATAATAATGCAGACCCTCATCCCATGCTCTAGTGTGAGTTTGCTGTGGTGTGTTTGTGTGTGTATGTGTGTGTTCTAAGGGTAAAAACTAATTATGTCTTATATGTCCCAGACTGGAGTTTGAGAGGCAGCAAAGAGAAGAACTGGAAAAACTGGAAACTAAAAGGTGTGTCTTACGACTTATCAAACATTAATATGTGCAAAACACTTCAGTGAAACATGTAATTTACATAACACTTTACAATAAGTTTTTTGTTAACATTAGTTAACTACATTAGGTAACATGAACTAATGATAAGCAATATTCTACAGCATTAATTCATCTTAGTTAATGTTAAAGGTGCAGTGTGTGAATTTTAGCGGCATCTAGTGGTGAGGTTGTGAATTGCAATCAACCAACACTCACCCTTTCCTTTCGGAACACATAGAGAAGCTACGGGGGCCGACACAAGACACAAATGTTGCCGTCAGCGAGAGCAGAGAGTGACTAGCGCTCTGTAGAGTAGTTTGTCCATTTAGGGCTACTGTAGGAACATGACGGCGCAAAATGGCGATTTCACTGTACGGGGACCCACGGATTGTAGATAGAAATGGCTCATTCTAAGGTAATAAAAACATAACAGTACATTATGTAAGGTCTTTATACACCACTGAAAACATAGTTATGTATATTATATTGCCTTTCTTTCAATAGATCCTCATAAATACTACACACTGCACCTTTAATTTCTACCTTTACTAATACAAATTTATCAAACGTTGTATCTGTTAACATTAGTTTATGCAATGTGAACTAACATGAATAAATTGTATTTTTATGAATTAACATTAACAAAATGCTGTTAAAATGTTAACAAATAAGATCTTATTTTAGATTCTAATGATCAAAAGCGAGCTGCATAAATATATCTACAGTGGTATATAGTGGAATCTCATGGTAACAAAAATCATGCAAAATGCAGTTTTATGGATATGTAATGCATATTTGTGATGGGTAAATTCCACTGGTTAATTTTGGGCCCTGGCCTGTCCAATCACCATCCTTCCCTTTGTGTGTTTTTTTTGTGGTCCAGGCGGCTGATAAAAGAGATGGAGGAGAAGCAGAAGTGTGAGAAGGCGGAGCTTGAGCGCATGCAGCATGAGGTGGAGTCTCAGAGGAAGGAGTCCGAGCAGGTGCAGCTGCGCATACGCAGACAGGAGGAGAGTCTGCGTAGACGCAGTCAGGACATCGAGAGCCGCCTCAGGGACTTGATCGCTGAGAAAGAGCGATTCCAGGTCAGACTGCTGATCAGGAAATTGTCAATTATAATAACAAGACGATAATATTTTATTGCCATAATGCAGGAATTGTTCTATTTTTCCTGCTCATAAACTCATAAGAGTTATTTCTCCACAAGGCAACACAAACGCATTAGGTTGTACTTGGGTTAGCTAATCTAATCTCCAGCCATTTCCACACTAAGAGCTGAAAATCACCTCAGACAAGAGTTTAAATCGAAAAAACAATGCTTTCTTATGAACCATCTTTGAATGTCAAGGCAGACTTCTTTATATGCTATTGTCTATTTTGTTCAGGAGGAGAGACACAGAGAGCAGAAGGAGCAGGAACAGCAGAAGCAGAAGCAACTGCAACCGAAGCAGAAGCTGGAGGAGAAGGAGGTGCAGAAGGAAGATCTGGAGGAGGATGAAAAGACTCAGGTCCAGCGAGAGCAAGCAGAACAAACCGAGCTCTTCCGTGAGCTGGAGCGGCTCAAAAGAGAGCGGGAGGTGCAGGCGGTTAAACTCCAGCTAGAACGCAGGTGAAAAAAGTCAGACTTTTACCTGTTGGTAATGCCTGACTTGGAAAATATTTGTAATGATATATTTAGCTTCAGTATTAAATATTAATGTGAAAGTAATAATTTTTTTAATGTGAAAACTTTTTTTCTTAACTTAACTACAAAATTCAAATAATTGTATTAGTAGTATAAATTATTTAATTATTATAATGCAATAAAATAATTAAATTAAAATAATTAAATTATTAGTTATTTTAAAATATATTTTTTAATTATTATTATTATTATTATTATTATTATGTAAATGTAATAGTTTTATTAGTTAAATGTATAATCATTATTTTAAAATGTATATACATAGTAATATTAGTATCACATAATATTATTAGTATAAACTATTTAATTAATTACAGTATTTATAAAAATAATAATTATGTGTGTGTGTGTTATATTTGTCATTATTTTTATTTGTTTAAGGGTGTTCACACTTGTAGTTCAGTTCGTTTGGTTTGTTTGGTCCGGACCAAAAACAAAACATAACATTTAGTCCTGGGGTCCGTTCTTCGTACCTCGCTTAATACATCTGAGATGATTTGACAGATCCCAGATCTTCTAATCGTGATAACTGATCTCTGGCTCATTTGGTTCTTCAAACGAATTTGCGGATTGGATTAAAATATCTGGATTAAGTTGTCTAAGATTACTGCGCGTTCCTGTGTTCCCTGAAGAGGGCAGATGTATCGATACTCGAAACCACATTCAGCAATGCAGTGATTGGCTGGCAGCAAGACAGCAACGTATTGACATCATATAATTAAAAAAGCCACCTGGCAAAAAACTTTACAAAAAAAAATAAAGACGAATTTCTGGACCTTTATAAGGAAACAGCCAAGCGACCAAAACAACATAAAAGTTATAATAGATAAATGAAATATTTTTTAAACATGATTCCCAATTATTTATATTCACGATTTTATAGTATTTGTACACCCTTTACATTTTTATTTCAATGTTCTAATTAGCAATTCAATTTGAAGCAGATTTGTTATGTGAAAGTATTAAAGTTTCTTAAGGGTCAAGATCAAGTTATCTGCTTCTCCTGCGCTGCATCAAGCCATCCCATAATATCTGTCACCGCTCAAATTAATGCACGGCTCAGATTAACTGTACAGCATGTGTGTAAGACTGCAATAACATTCAAATCAAATCCAGCTAACTGAGTTAGCGACATACAAAGAACAGACCCCTGGTCCGCTTGGCGTTCACATAAGCATTTTAACACCGAACCTAAAGGCGTAGGGATATGTTCACAACCTGATTGGTCGGCTTTATATTATCGACAGAACTTACCGAACATCCAAAACAATGCTGTGTGCTGGGCTAAATGTGCTTGCTGTATGTGCGTAGCCTACATATAATGGTATTTTGACCAGCTGAGAGCCTGTAAAGACCTTATAAAATGTGTAAAGGAGTCAAAACAGTGGCAGGAATCCCTCCACCACACACACAAACGAAGATCTGCTGCGAGGAGACGTGGTTCTGACGCCTGTACCGAACTGTGATGGGCAACATTGTGACTATGACCAGAAAAAACAGGAACGAGTAAGCATTCTGACATTTTTAGGGTCGCATCTAGTGAGATCATGTCCCGTTTTTGGTTTGTGTTGCATTCATCTTTTCAGTGGTCTCGGTTGGTTTGTTTGGTGCGCACCAGGGTTCAGATGGCAGCGTTTACACTTATTCAAATGAACCGCACTAACAGAGCAATCGCACCAGGGTTTGTTTTAATCAAACTGAACATGCCAAGTGTGAACACGCCTTAAGTTATAATCATTATAAAGTTATATTGGAAATGTTATATCTTAAAGATATCATACATTTTTAAATGTATTTACATTTAGATTTATTAATATTGATATGTTTGTATGGAGTGCCTACTTTTGAAACCGTGTGGGAATGAATGTCTTCCAGGCGGCTTGAGGAGCGAGAGAAGGAGCAGCTTAGTCTGGTTGGGCGTCTGGAGGAGCAGCTGAGGGAGCGTAGCGAGGAGACGGCCGCCCTGCTCACTCCAGATGAAGCGCGGCGACTTGAGGAGGAGAGACGGACACTCACCGAGCTCAGGGAAGAGCTGCTCAGAGCGAAGGAGGCGCGCATTGATGGAGAGGAGGAAAGCGGGGAGGAGGCCCGGAGGAGCGCGCAGGCACGCTATGAACATTTCAAGCAGACGCAGGTGGAGGAACTGGGTTTGCTGGAGGAGTCACTGATCCAGCAGAAGGACCGACTGGAACGGGAGGTGGCCAATGAACAAACGTCTCTCGGCCTGCTGCTGCACACACACAAGGACAAACAGAGACAGGTAGAGCTGTCCGTATTTGAAAAGCACACTGAAACCAGAGGAAAACAGATTTGTAACTTTTTGAATAGGCCTATTATTAGGGCCCGAGCACCGATGGTGTGAGGACCCTATTGGAATTGCTCAGCCTATTATTATCCTTCTCCCAAATGAATCGCATTTTTGATGGCCTAAACATGCTCGAAAACTCATGAAACTTTGCACGCACGTCAAAAGTGGTGAACATTTACGTCTGATATGGGTTTTAGAATTAGGCATGGCAAAATGGCTCGATAGCGCCACCTACAACATTTCAACGAAGTGCCCCTCCTGCTACGTTTCACGTACAGGTATGAAATTCGGGAGACACATGTAACAGCCCAATACCTACAAAAAAGTCTTCTGGTACAAAATCTGAAAACCAACAGGAAGTGAGATATTTTTAATTATCTTTGCAAAATTGTTGCAAATTTTGCCATTTCCAGACGTTGTACTTTAACAAACTCCTCCTAGAGATTTAATTAGATCAACATCATATTTGCACAGTCTAATCTAAAGGCCTTTGCGACGTTAAATTGCGAAGATCTTGAGTTTTCCCTGAATGGCGTGTCCGTGGCGACCTCACAAAGTTCGATGTTTCGCCATAAAACAGGAAGTTGTTGTAACTCGGTCATACAATGTCCGATCTGCTCCAAACTTCACGTTTTATTAGAGTCCTGACCTGAAGACATCTACACGGCAATATTCAGTTACAGTCATAGCGCCACCTGCAGGCAACAGGAAAGACCATGTTTTACACTGTGATGATTATCCTCATTGAAATTTAACCAGAACAACATCATGTTTGGTCAGTCTAATCTAAAGGCCTTGGTGATGTTAAATTGTGAAGATCTTGAGTTTTCGCTGAAGGGGCGTGTCCGTGGCGTCCTGTCAAAGTCTGATGTTTCGCCATGACACAGGAAGCTGTTTTAAGTCAGGCATACAATGTCCGATCTGCCCCAAACTTCACACGTTTGATAATAGTCCTGGCCTGAAGACATCTACATGCCAATATTTGGTTATAGTCAAAGGGCCACCTGCTGGCAGCAGGAAGTGTGGCGCATTACTATTGGCTGTTTTCCTGAGGCCACCGGGTGGCGGTGCTCCCAGGTGCGAGGGCCCTTTCATCGCTGCTTGCAGCTTTAATTTGGGGTTGTAATTGTTTATTATATAGAGTGTCATCTTTAACTATTGTAATAAGAGTGTGGCACATTTCCCGACACTTAAATACTGTTGAATATGGTAATGTTGTTAATTTTTACTATTAATATTTTCAAATATATATATATATTTTTTGTACAAAGTTAGAAGAAACAAACAAACATTCATCGTGACCGGTCCAATTCATGAACAAATGACTCTTGTGCACGTTCTTTTTAGTGAATCTATAAAGTGGGTCGCACACTGGATGAGAAGCGCAGTACAGACCTTATCTTAATTTATACTACGGGGCTGTTGAATGCTTGAATCTGATTTGTTTACAAACGTTCTAAGGTATACAATTATTTTCAGGGAAATGCTAAAGTAGTTCAAGGCAGGTCTTGAATGCATTACAGTTCCATATCACCTCGCCAAATGATTTCAGTTATTTCAAAGGTCCTTACAGTCTACAAAAGCATAACCAAAACCCACAGCGACACTGACCAAGCAAATAAATATAGTAAATAATAGGATATAAATGACACATTATTTTCATGTTTTTTTGCCACAAAATTAAGTTCTATTATGTACGGAAAGCACATACTCTTTGTCTCCCACTCAAATGCACACACACACATACAGTATGGACACACACTCTCACAGAAACGTGTGGTCTGATGATTTTAGCAGTAAAATAGTTTAGCAACTTAAAAGCTATATGACATTTCTCACTAGCGAGGTAATAACGGCGCTGTTCTTTAAGCAGATAAATGTACTGTTTTGCTATTAGTAGAGATGCTTTATCTCTCTCTCTCTCTCTATCTCGCTCGCTCTAATAACTGCATTAATAACTGCATTATTCTGCCATCAGTGGCTGAAGCCTCTTTTACTAGCTCTAAAATTACTTTTTGCAATTAGCAACGGAGGCGTAAGAAATTAGTCCTACACACAAGAGCGTTTTAAGGACAAAAACCTGACAAATGTCTTGAAATACATAATCTGATCAACGGCCTGTGAATCTATAACATGCATCACAATCAGTGTAGCTCTATTCCTGAAACAAATTACTAATAGGAGTCATAATAAATAGTTCAATAAGATGAGTTACCAGTTTGAATCAGTCTGGAAAAGTGAATAATTGAAAGCATAATTTCTTTCAAATGTGAGTAAAAAGAACTTTATAACCAAAAGAATCGAAATCAAATCAAGATTAGATTCATCCTGTTCTCCTCAGGTCCGTGACATGATGGAGCGAGGCGTTCATGATGTGTCGTCTCTAGGTCAGGAGGAGGTTCTGATCCAGCAGGCTGAACACAGGCTGCAGTTTAAAGAGAGACAGCTCCTATATCTCCGTGAGAAACAGCTCCCCGCCGTCTCTGAGGAGCGACAGAGAGCCAGCGAGCTCCTGGAGAGAGTGAGAAGCGGAAGAGGCTCTTCTGGTTTGGACAGAAGTTCAGAAGAAATGGACAAAGAACTGGACGAGACTCTGTATCAGGTAACACTCTGAAAACTCTGGTCAGTCAGGTGGTCTCTTCCTGACGCTACTTGGCCAAAATCAGCTGCATTGTTTTCGTTATTTGAAATAACTTAAACTTGTGAAAAACTTTTAAAAAACGTAAACTTTACGAAAATTAGAAATGTTGTCTTAGTACTAAAATGACTCCAACTAAAACTGAAATAAAAATAAAGCTAAATATAAATATTAAAAACCAATAAAATTGACAAAAGCACAAAATTATTAAAACTAAAATTAAATTGAAAACTGACAAATAAAAGCTAATTCAAAATATTAAATACTATAATAGTATATAAATTATACCAAATAACACTAATATTGCTTTTAAATATTTTTGTGAATTTAGAAAAATGACAGAAGTTCAGCTGTTTTCAAAACTGTCTAGCTTGTACATTATTTTTGTCCAACGAATAGTGGTTTGGTGTGGTAAAACACAAGTTCATTGAAATGAATAAGTTCCAAAAACTGATTCACCAAATCATTTGAGTCATTATTCTAGTTTTCCCACAAATCCCAGCATGACATTTGAGCAATCTCCTCTACCATTTGAAGTACAGACATTAATGATAATACTTCACATTGTGTAGGTGGTTCAGAAAAGACTTATAATTTTCATATGGCTGATGATAAAATGGGCAAAACAATTCCTGTAGAGCAATATCTAGATTAGATACCAGAATATCAGAGACTTGTTTAACTTGTTTAAACACAAGATTGTAACCCTAAGAACTTGTTTTAATAGTAGCATCTCAACGTTCCTTTATCTTTCCTCACTGTCTGTTGCAGGTTGAGAAGGAGCTGGAGGAGAAGGAAGAGCGCTTGTCTCAGTACAGCGCGAGCGCCGAGCAGTTGCAGCAGCTGCAGCAGTCGTACGAGTTCACCGCAAACGTGGCCCGTCAGGAGGAGAAGGTTCGCAGGAAGGAGAAGGAGATCCTGGAGTGGAGAGAAAAACAGCACCGGGAGGCTCTGGAGCAGGCGGTCGCACGTTTGGAGAGGAAACACTCTGCCTACCGCAGGAGCCTCAGCCTGGAGCCAGACACTGAAGGGCCCCGCAAGAGGTCACAGTCCGCACATGGACAGAGCACTTCCAGGTTTACAGGAACGCAAGACCTGGACCAGGACAGGTGTGGAGTTGTTTTGTAAGAGCACACTAGCAACGGAGTTTTCGTTTTCAAACTTTGTGACGCTAAGTACCCTCAAATACGATGATCCTCTTGTGGGACACTGTTCATAAATATAAATGTAGCTGAGCTGTATATTTTTATGTATAAAAAAATACATTTATACTGTGTGAGAGACTTGAGGTATGGTGAAAACTATTAATCCCATTAAGAAAATGTTCATGCCAGACCACTCACATAAAACATAAATCCTCAAAAATACAAACATAAACACATAATAATTATTAGTATAAAATATACAGAAAATAATGAGTATCCATTAAATATATAATTGTTTGCAAAATTAAATAATTGGCTTTTACGTAGTCCGTATACTAAAATAAATTATTAAAATATCTGGAAAGTATTTACTTTTTATTAAATTGACAGTGTATCTGTGATTTTTTTTTTGATTTTTTTTTTTTTTTTTTTTTCACAAAGGAAATATTTATAAAACTGAACAAATAAATGTACAATAATTGTAATTAATGTCTTAATTATTATTAATTAACTCATTTCTGACCGGTCGTTAGAAAGCAGAATGAAATGCTATTAAATTTACTTAATGTGAAAAATAATTATGTTAAGCATGTTATGTTTCATTAAGATATTAAGTGCAGACATGAACTACAACATCCTTAAAAATATATATATATTTTTAATAAATAAAAAATCTCTTGAACCCTAGGACCCCCTTGTGTGGCCCCCAGGGGTCTCTATAAATGAATGTGATAAATCCAGAGCTCTTATCCTTATGATTTTATCATGGATGTTTCTCAGGATGGAGCGAGAGATTGCCCAGCTGAAGCAGAGGATCAGTGAGAGTGAAGGAAGTGTGCGGAGTCTAAGTGTGAGCGGGGAGGAAAAGAACAATGTGAACCAGTCGCCCGTCAGCCCCATACAGACCATCCCCACTGTACTGTCTATAGGAGACGAGAGGTGCGCACACTGATTAATGCTCTCAAACAAGCAACATGTAGTAAAGTTTTACTGCATGTTTGTGATTTGGTCAGTAAGTAATGACAGAACTTTTATTTTCGACTGAACTGTTCCTTTAATGAGTCGTTTCTCCCTCAGGATAAGTGCGTATATTGAAGAAGAGGTGCAGCGGAGGCTGCAGAAACTGAACCTGCTGAACAGAGAGAATAACAACACGCTCTCGCTGTCCTCAGACTCACTGCAGGTATATGACTACAGCTCCCACAGTCACTCACTTTAAAATGCAACAACCATAGTCTGGAGACTAAGAATTAAGGAATAATTAAGTTTTTTGTTCTCAAACTTTTTTTTGTGTTACCCTGCTGCCCCAATTAACTTTTCTTGTCCAATGGTCACACCTTAATTTTGCAATATATATAGTATTCTAGTATCCTTCTCATGGGCATTTAATCATTTTTGTTATTTTAGTGTGAGTTATATCTCTTATTTGGCCCATTTTTCGTCTAAGCACTAAAATTAAAAACTGAAATAAAAAACAAAGGTAAATAGATATGATTAAATAAATAAATAGACAAAAATGACAAAAGCACATCAAATGATTAACTTAAACTAAAATTTTAAATGAAAACTGAAAATGTAAAAATAAAAACTAATTCAAAATGTTATAAATGCTATTAATATTAATAATGCTACAAGTGACACTGGTGTATGTTATCCTGTACTGTTTTTTACTTTTACGTATTTATTTACCACTATTTTCTTCAGAAATTCAAACCAGAGAAAAATAATAATAAACCAATAATAAATCGAATATTCAGTGGAAAATGATACAGTTTTATTGGTTATAATAGTTTGTCTCAATCAAGAATACTTGACCATGCATAAATGAAATATGTTGTTTTATGTTGTCTTTAGATTGTAGATCATAACATGTTCTTATCATCATTATTCTATTATAAACTTGTACATGCTGTTGTAAAAGCCTCTTTCTGTTTGATTTGGATGCTTAAAAACTTTTAAAAAGCTGGCCCAAACTGAGTATTAAACTGAAAGCACAATCAAATTAGCCAAAATATTTAACATTTTATCCACAGAGATTTCTGTGCAGGCACACATTGTTTAAATAGTTGAATGAGTGTCATCCTAGTCATGCACAAGAGACGCATTAAAACACACAGGATTGTTTTTGGCACCAACACAGTTGTTTAACTCCACAGGAGGAGGAGCAGGATAGTGACAGTAGCTCTGTTAGATTGACAGATGAGGTAAGCACAGGCCTCAGCCAATCAGCACTAGCTGAGTGAACTGTGATTTGCATGATCCAGCCTTAATAATTTGCATATTTCTCACAATCTCTGATGCCAGTAGATTGGGTTTTCCACTTTGGGGCACTTTTAAGGGCAGTCACGCAGAGGACAAATTCTGAGTATGGGTTACCATACTTGGCCTTCACATGTCACTTTCACTTTGGGAGCATGCAGCCTGCCCACTGATGTCTTGCATAGGTGCATTTCATCTGTTGCTGCAATGAAACTGTTTTCTTTTTGCTACCTCAATAGCTCATTGTTTCCATCCGGTTGTAAGCCTAAACTTGACATTAACTATAAACTTGTCTCTCAAATCTGATTGGTTGATTGGAATGTTGTTTCAGGATCAACAAAGATGTTGATCCAAGAACATGTTGTACTTGGTGAAATAGTGTTCACTGTTTCCATCCACCTATTTTTATGCGAATTTTGGGATATTGCATTAAAAACGCTGGATGGAAACGCCAAAATGCGCATAAATTCTAAGTGAAGGTGATTGGATGACTGGATTAACCAGTGGACCAATCGCATCGCACAGCATCTCAGATGTTGGTTTGGTCATTCTGAAAGCCAAAGTCTGTCATCAGAATGACTTGGAAGCGGTGCTTTATTCGCAAATGTTTTATGCGAAATTCCAATTTAATGCCAAGTTGCAACATTGGATGGAAACATAGCTATTCATGGGAAATGACAAACAAATGCTTGCTTGATCCCTGAAATCTGCTCCGTTGAGTGAATGTGTGTGTGTGTGTGTGTGTGTGTGTGTGTGTGTGTGTGACCCTAATCAACTCTATTTCAATCTCTCAGGACAACGATAAAAAACGCATGGATCCACGCAAACTGAAATACGAGGTATGATCTTACGAGATGCGTTTAGGGAATGTTATATTAGCACGTTTTCTGACTGTCACTGTCTGCCTTTCCACAGCGACTGGTGTCGATTCCTCTGGATCTGAGTCCAGAGAGTCTTAAAGATCCAGTGAAGATCAGTATTCCGCGTTACATCCTGTGCGGACAGGGCAAAGACGAACACTTTGAGTTTGAAGTCAAGGTTTGTCTGCGTTTTATACAGTCTCAGTCAGTGCATTATCCAACAGAATGGTTGCATTGAACATCCAGCGACCCCCACTAAATAAAAAAAATCTCTGTACATGAAAAGCTTTGATGATTTGGGGTTTTTCATCTGTGTTCAGATCACTGTTTTGGATGAAACGTGGACGCTGTTTAGAAGATACAGTCGTTTTCGTGAGATGCACAAATCTCTGAAGCTGAAATATCCAGAGGTATGACTTACATGTACACATGGTAACAAATGTGACGCAACAAGCAGAGCATGAACACACAACAAGCACACACAAACCCTCCTCCCCTCACTCACTCGTTTCATTTGCTCCGGATGAATATTGTTGCTGTTACAGGGTTTGAATTTCAGCGTGGGATTGTGTGTATTGCGCATAATTTTACTCATTCCAACAGATTTTGAGCTCACACCCAAAGAGCCTCTCAGTACTAAATTGAGTTCTTTTTCACTGCTTAAACAGTCAAACACACACACACAATATAATGTCAAAATGCTGGTCTTGGCGAGTAATTACGTAAACAGTCAGTTCTGTTTTAAGTGAACGTAAACAGTTGAGAAAGAAAACGTGTATCAGTATAATGGATCCGTGCATCGGGTCTTAAAGTAATAATAACCTAATATACCTGCTGCCAAATAATGATAATATTAAAAATATCTATATATATGGCAGATTTTCCCCATGGTATCGATGTCAAAATTATGGCCTGTGAAAATGCTGAGTGGCTAGTAACTTTGGAAAACCACGAGCCACAGTGGCTGGTGAGCAAAAAAGTTAATGTCAAGCCCTGCCTGGAATTCATTGCAAGTTGCTTTGGATAAATGCATAAATATAAAAGATATTCATGTATGAGTCAATACAGATCAAATTCATGCATGTAATGTTAATTTTTCATGATTTTTTTTACATATATTTTTATTTAATCAATTATATTTCAACCCAAAATTATATATTATGCTTAAAGAAAATTTAAGCACATTTTTAGGACCATACATTATTTTATTTTATATATATTTTTTAATATATTTAAAAAAATAAAATGCATTTTTTCATGCAATTACAAGTTGTTCTGGATAAATGCTAAATATTTAACTAATTTTAGATTAAGTTTATTCATGTAATCTGTAAAAAAATCTATCATTTTAAATATATTTATTTTAAAACTATATTACCATTACTAAAAATATATTTCACTCTAAAATGATTCTAGATTCTAGATACATTTATTATTTTTTTTCCCACTTGATTTTATTTAAATATGATCTAGACATGTTTTCGTGAGATTATTCATATGAGATATTTTAATCCTTGAATATCTTGTTCCAGCTCACGGCTTTAGATTTCCCTCCCAAAAAGATTTTTGGAAACCGAGACGAAAGAATGATTGCGGAACGCCGGAATCAGTTGGAGGTGATCAGATGTGTTTACTGTCGTTCACCTTTTGAATGAGAAGGTGTTTTTCCTAATCTAAGATGCTGATGATGCCATTGTGTTTTCCCAGCAATACCTGCGGAACTTCTTCCATGTGATGATGACATCATCCTCCTCTTCTCCTCTGAGAACGGACGAGTTTGGATTACACCTCTCAAAACACGCCGTGTGCGACATCTCTCCTTTCTTTAAGAAGGGAGTGTTTGACTACAGCAGTCACGGGACGGGCTGACACACACACACACACACACACACACACACACACACACACACACACACACACACACACACACACTCCAATAAAACACATAAACACTAATTTACATGCACTTTATGTAGCTCTCTGATACACACACATGAATAAACACACACAGACATTTCACCCTAAAATCAAAAGGAAAAAAATTGGAAATTATATTCTGAATTTAAAAAATCATTGTGACATTATTTGCATGACAATTAAGCACATTTTACCTTTATATTACATTGAGTTTATACTTTTTTGTTGTTTGTTATTCTAGGGTGATTCAGAATTTGTTTACTGTGTTCACGTTAAAAATTACTAAAATATTTTTCTTTTAAAAACACAACCTATACTACTATACTTTACAATCAGTTTAAATAATATATAATGTAGTTTTTTGCATATTGTCATGAAAATAATACAATAATGAAAACAATTCTAATAATAAAAAATAGCCTTTTTTCCCCTTTTTATTTTGAGGTGAAATATGACCTGGATTCAATCATATACACATGAACACACTCAGGAACGTTGGAAATCAGGTGAAGCAGGAATGAGAAATGAATGAAAAAGGATCCAAAGTAGATGTAAATATTGCCTTGTTGGCAGTAATTGAGCTTTAAATGCATCAAAGAATCCGAAATATGGAGTTAATCTGACAACAGAAGGTCACCATAACCTGCTTCAAATATTTTGTTTACATCGAGGACCATGAAGCCTGTTTCTGTGGACAAACAGAACGTCCTGTAGCTGCTACTTGGGTTTGTGATTGACTTTAAATCATGTTCATGTTTAAGTTGCTGCATATAATGAATCGCCACTGCTTTACTCTGTTGTAACTGCCATTAATGAGAACGGAGGCCTCTGATTGGCTCCAATCCATATATGCTCATTATCATCCATTATACTCATGCTAACATTTAGCAGATATGTTTTTTAATAACCACTAAGAGGTCAAAGCTCACAAATGGCACATATACTATGAGCCAGTGTCTTCCAGAAACAAAAAACTAATGCATTCGATTGAAAATGATTGTCCTGCTCACTGCCCTGGACAAAGCTCTGGCCTTTTAATGTAGAATATGCTGTAATTTGAATTTAGATTAATGTTCAGCACTATAAAGCCATATGAATATGCAGAATGTAAATGTATTGTACACTTTATCTGTACAGAGGAGCTTGTTCTCATGATGTTTGGAGGAAAGGGATAGTACTGCTATATTAGCCGCTAGGATTTTCTTGAGGTAGTCGGACTGTAGAACAGTAGTTTTCTCTCAGAGAGTACTGAGAGTAAGATGTATACATTTTTAAAACAATATTTTCATTTGCTTTTTTATTTCTGAGACTGAATGTAATCATTTGTGAGTGACATGATTTGTTTTAGAGAGTAAAGCAAACTGTTTACCACCATATTAAATTCATGGTTTATTTATGTTTGAATACATTTTTTCAAACAAGCTTTTGCAAAAATACAGTTTGTTGGTGCAACAATTCAGTGTGATCATGTTCATTCACGTAAAGCAGATCCTTCAGAGCACATACGCTAATTTGAGGGATACAACTTCTTCTTTCTGTCCTAGGACTTGTCATTGGTTTTCTGTTGGTCGATCTGAAGCTTGTCTAGTTTTGACAAATCGGCAAACGAGACATTCGCTGAACCCCGTTTTGCTGGTTTCGCCTGTAAAGATTGCAAGTCAGAATCTGACTAGTGGAGGAATATGATTGCCTGTGGTTTGTTTCATTCTGACCAATGAAAATGCAACTGACCTGAGAATCATGAGGCTTCCAGCCAATCATGTAGAGGATCTGAAACGTGGCTGGAACTGAGCCGTCTTCACTGCCGTACATCTCTAAAAGAAATGATGTTAATAGAATTACAATATATCTAGGGTCATCAATCTCATTTAGGTAAAGAACACAATTTAGAGTTCAACCTTTTTGATATCTGCAGGTCCAATATACTTCTGCTATAATGACAAAACTGATTTTTTTTACAGTAACTAGGAGTGGCAATATAATAAAATAACTTAAAGGTACAGTGTGTGAATTTTAGCGGCATCTAGTGGTGAGGTTGTGAATTGCACCCCTTTCGAAGCACAGAGAAGCTAGGGGGACCGAAACAGGAAAAATGGCGTCGTCGGAGAGAGCAGAGAGTGACTAGCACTCTGTACAGCAGTTTGTCAGTTTAGGGCTACTGTAGAAACATGGCGGTGCAAAATGGCGATTTCACTGTGCGGGGACCCACGGTGTGTGAAGATAGAAATGGATCATTTTAAGGTGATAAAAACTTAACGGTACATTACATAAGTTCTTTATACTCGAAAACTTCCAAACCAACATCTGAGATGCTGTGTGATGTGATTGATCCACTGGTTAGTCCAGTTATCCAATCACATCCTCTGTTGAGGCAAAGTCATGTGTGCATTGGGGTATTTATTCTGTAAACGTGTTTCCATTGTAGTTTATGTGCATTGTTTTAATGGATAAAACATTTATCCACCTCAATTGAGCACATAGTTTTTTTCTGCACATTTTTAGAATTTATGCTAAATCTTGCCGATATTCCAAAACTTGCATAAAAATAGGTGGAATGAAACAAAGCTGTAGTTAAATTTGAGACTAAGGCCCTGTTTACACCTGGTGTTAAGATGCATTTTGGTCGATCAGATCACAAGTAGACGAGGGAGACACATTCCCGTTTACACCTGGTGTTTTAATCAGTCTCTTTTGTCTACTTTTAACCACTTCTGTCCTGATTTCTTCGAGGGGAGGGTCTATGGGAGGGTAAATGTATGGGATTTTTCAGATCTTTCGATCTAATGGATGAAATAAGCTCACGCAATTTACATATGAACGCGCCCGGAGACGATGGAAAAAGCATCAGCTTTCATTTCTGCTCTGACAGCCGCAAGACCAGCCGAGTGTGTGTTAGAAATTAGGAATGGTGAGAGAACATTATGCTTGGTATGTTTTTTATCTTCAAACCAAACTTGGGTCTCCAGCCAACAAAGTTTAAATCCCGTCCGGCTAGCGCGCTTCCCATAATGTGTACGCATTAGGTCAGTAGACGGTCTTTTGTGGCTGTTCGACCACATGAGCGTTTACACTACTAAAACAATCCACTCAAATGCATTTTCAACTACCTCTGGAAGTGGTCGAAAGTGGACAAGCTCAAAACGTTTTAGACCCCTTTTACACCTGTATTTAGCATTGTCTACTTGTGATCCGATCGATGAAAACGCATCTTAATACCAGGTGTAAACAGGGCTTAAATCCTCCACGCGTTCAGGGCAGTTCTCAGTTCTCGGTCTCACCTTTATAAATGGCAGCTGCCGCCATTATAGTGTCTCTTTGCAGGAGTGACTTCCTGTTCCACGCACAGTTGCTCTCACCCATACCTAAAGTGGATAAATAAACCGTAAACACATTCTCCTTCAATTTTACAACAAATCACCAAATTTATAAGACAAAGAGTTTACCTTGTAAATCACTCATGACCTCCAATATATCAGGGTAATGGACCTGAAGTTCATCAATGTCCTGGATTACAACACAATAATGAGTCTCAATATCACTCATAACTCAAATCAAACAGATCCCTTAAAATGCAATATATAAACAGTGACTGCCATATAATGTACAGTAGTGGCCAAAAGTGATGTCTTTATTGGAATAAAGGGAGAAGATCTTAAAGAAGAGAGAGAATTTCCTTAAACCGGACCTCACTTTTGGCCACTACTGTAGCTGAATCTTTGCATTGAGATATATTTGAATACTCGTACCACAGTGAGCATGTTGAAGCCGGCCTGGCCCAGCAGGTTGCCCAGGTCAGTGACGGCTGTGTAGGGTGAGATATGGGGCGCAAACCCGCCCTCCCTCTCTAGCTCAGCTAACTGCAGAGAACATCGCAGCTCGTACAGCGTCTCGCCGCCGACCATTGCTCCAATGAACACACCATCTGGCTTCAACACCTGGTGGATCTGAACGACAAAAAGAGGGTGTTTTGGTTTATTACTTATGCACCACAGGACTGCACACTTGCTTAGATCCTCGTACCTGTCTCAAAGCTCCAGGAAGGTCGTTGATCCAGTGCAGACTGAGGAGACAAATACAGGTTTATAAGTGAGAGTTCATCCTTGAATTTCCCATCATGCACTGGGGTGGTACAGTACCTCATGCTGCTGAGCACTAGGTCAAATGTGTTTGCTTTAAAGGGCAGGAACTCCTCATCTGCCACAACACAGTGAGTAGGAATCTCACATTCCTTCCTGTTCCTCTGAAACACAAAGAAGAGAAGGAAGGTTCAAGTACATGCAAGTGTAGGGGTCTGGAAGATTTTGTTTTATGTTTTTGAAAGAAGTCTCTTCTGCTCACCAAGGCTGCAAAATCAAAAATACAGTAATATTGAAATATTTTTACAATTTCAAATAACTGTTTTCTATTGTAATATATATTAAAATGTAATTTATTCCTGTGATCAAAGCTGAATTTTCAGCATCATTACTCCAGTCTTCAGTGTCACATGATCCTTCAGAAATCACTCTGATATGATGATTTGATGCTCAAGAAACATTTATGATTATTAAATGTTGAAAAATGCATCATATTTTTGTGGAAACAGTTTTTTCAGGATTCTTTGATTAATAGAAAGTTCAAAAGTGCAGCATTTATTTGAAATATAAATTATTTGTAACCTTACAAATGTCTTGACTGACACTTTTGAGCAATTTAATGTGTCCTTGCTGAATAAATGCATTTATTTTTTAAAAATCGTACTGACCCAAAACATTTTAACAGTAGAATCATGAGTTACACAATAAGTTCCAACTGCACATCAGTGAAATAAAGACATGTGCAATCTCTTACCAGGGAAGAGTCTGAGATGTCTGTCAAGAAGAGACGTTCAACAACCTCCTGAGAAGAGAGAGAATCAGTGTCACAATAGGATGGAAACACAGAAAGGAATAATTCACCTGCCCTCATGTCGTTCCAAACCGGTATGACGTTCTTTCCTTTGAAGAACACAAAAGGAGATGTTGTAAAGAATGTTCACGCTGCTCTTTTCCACACAATAAAACTTAGTACTGTTAAAATTAGTGTGTTAACGTATGCGATTAATTTTTTTCTGTTTAACACGTTAAACGCAGCATCCTTTTTTTCTGTCATCCTTTGTCTAGCGTTATAATATATTTATGCTTTTAAACCATTCAAGCGTGACAAGTTGTTATTTTTGAGCCTAATAAATGTTGCAATTGATAGCTTTCAATTATACTGTAATGTTGAATGTCTATCATTAATGTTTTTTTTTTTTTATCTATTTCATAGAGACATCAGTAGCTGTATTAATATCACTGATACTGGCCTTCATTCATAAAAAGATGCTATTACAACAAATATTTAAAATATACCGTCTTTAATTTTTTTCTATATTAATTTAGAGTAACTGTGAAATTACAATATAAAAATTTTAGTTGCAAAATATGCAAATAATTAGTTACTTTTTTTTAATCAATTGACAGCACTAATAAAATTACATCGTGAGGGAATGTCAAGCTTCTAGTGTCTTTTAACCAATACAGCACACTAGGAGCTTGACAGCCCTAGTCTCCATTCACTTTCATTATATTTCTGTCATGACAGCTCTCTGAGTTTTTGGCATGGTAATGGGTATGACAATGTTGATATTTGGTCTTGGTGGAATAGATCTGCTACACTGCTGCTGCTACAGATCAAGTACAGGACTTGCTACTGCCAATACATTCACGACACGCTGCTGTGAGTATGTAAGACATGCTTCTGCTGTACAATATAGCATACATGAATTAGCCGTAGTAGATCTAGACAGGTGGAGCTGGGGAAGGTGAAGGGTTTCTGAAAGCCGTGCTGCACTGCTACAGCAAATGCTGACCAAGTATTTGAAGGTTGAGAAGCGAGCTAATTGGCTACTGATACAGCAGGAACCAATCAGCTATGCTCTATAGAGAATGTTGTGAGTTGAGGACCTATCAGCCTGGGCCATCTAGAGTTTCATGACATACCTTTGTATGAAAAAGAGTAATGTGAACAATTGTCAAATTATCTTATGTATTCAAAAATGAAGTGCATGAAGGTAAGTAAATTATGACAAATCCTAATTTTCCTTTAACAATGCCATTCACTGTAACAGTAAGAACAGTTCTACCTTACTCAAATGCTCTGCGATGTGACTCTTCCCAGATCCTACCTCCAAAGCCAGAGGGAAAGTCCTGCGATGACATTTAGGGGATCAAAAACTTAAATAGTAAAAATTTATTCAAAACCCACATGACTATATTTGTTCTGGTTAACACAAAATGAAATTTCATTCAAAATGTCAGAATTGCTGTTACTATGAAAGTGGATAGGGACTGGAAAAAATAAATGTGTCTGTTCATTACCCAGAACTATTGTATGACTTCAGCAAACTTAAAATATAGCACACAAGTCGTATGGACCACTTTCATTGTGCTTTTTTGGAGAGTCAACAGCCCCAGTCCCCATTCACTGCTATAAAAAGCAGATCAGACATTCTGCTCGATATCTTCTTCTCTATCCCACAAAACAGAATAAAGTCAAATGGGTCTGGAACATGACGACATTAAGTAAAAAAATGACTGTTTAAATTTAAATTTAGCCATCATTTACTCACCCAAAAGTTGTTCTAAACCTGCATGAAGTTCTGCTGCGGAACACAAAAGAAGATATTTTGAAGAATATGGGAAACCAAACAGTTGATGGGCCCCATTTTGACGTCCAAAGTATAGGAAAAAAAATACTATGGAAGTCAACAGTGCCCCACAACCGTTTGGTTACAGACATACTTCAAGATATCTTCTTTTGTGTTCAGCAGAAAGAAGGAATTCATGCAGGTTTTGAAAAACAACTTGAGGGTGAGTAAATGATGACTGAATTTTCATTTTTGGGTGAACTATCCCTTTAACATGCGTTTAATATGTGGACAGTGACCTTGAGACATCATAGACTCTGTCTGCCACTCTGCTCCCCACCTGCAAACACAATGCAGCAGAGGTTCATACACACAGTTTGACTTTTTGTGAAAACAAACGCAGGTATCAGAAGGTCTGTCATCTCACCTCGTCTCGAAGGTAATCGTATTTGTCGCTGTCCAGTAAAGATGATGCCCATTCCTTCTGCTTGCGCTTCATGCTCCTGTCAAACACGTTCATCGCGCCGCCCTGCCTGGAGGAGAAGCACCTCCATCCTCTCCACACACACCGGAGGCTTTTCACACTGATATTCATGCTTCCCTATTCACTCTCATTTTAACACATCATTCCTACAGGATAACACAACACTTTCAAAAACATTTCATCGGTGTGCCTCTAAACAGAGCTCAGCTTTGCGTCATGTGACACAACAGGGAGATGTGAGGTAAAATGTGGACTGGATCTGTACACTGGACTGGAACATGAACTGGAGTCGGTTTAAAGCGATTGTTTAACCAAAAATGACTATTCTGTTCTATTCTATTCTGTTCTATTCTATTCTGTTCTATTCTATTCTATTCTATTCTATTTTGAGACACAAGGTAAAATGTGGATTGCATCATACCCGTATACTGGACTGGAGCATGAACTGGAGTCGGTTTAAAGTGATTGTTTAACCAAAAATGACTATTCTATTCTATTCTGTTCTATTCTATTCTATTCTATTCTATTCTATTCTATTTTGAGACACAAGGTAAAATGTGGATTGCATCATACCCGTATACTGGACTGGAGCATGAACTGGAGTAGGTTTAAAGCGATTGTTTAACCAAAAATGACTATTCTATTCTATTCTGTTCTATTCTATTCTATTCTATTCTATTCTATTCTATTCTATTTTGAGACACAAGGTAAAATGTGGATTGCATCATACCCGTATACTGGACTGGAGCATGAACTGGAGTCGGTTTAAAGTGATTGTTTAACCAAAAATGACTATTCTATTCTATTCTATTCTATTCTATTCTATTTTGAGACACAAGGTAAAATGTGGATTGCATTATACCCGTATACTGGACTGGAGCATGAACTGGAGTAGGTTTAAAGCGATTGTTTAACCAAAAATGACTATTCTATTCTATTCTGTTCTATTCTATTCTATTCTATTCTATTCTATTTTGAGACACAAGGTAAAACGTGGACTGCATCATACCCGTATACTGGACTGGAGCATGAACTGGAGTCGGTTTAAAGTGATTGTTTAACCAAAAATGACTATTCTATTATATTCTGTTCTATTCTATTCTATTCTATTCTATTCTATTCTATTCTATTTTGAGACACAAGGTAAAATGTGGACTGCATCATACCCGTATACTGGACTGGAGCATGAACTGGAGTCGGTTTAAAGTGATTGTTTAACCAAAAATGACTATTCTATTCTATTCTGTTCTATTCTATTCTATTTTGAGACACAAGGTAAAATGTGGACTGCATCATACCCGTATACTGGACTGGAGCATGAACTGGAGTCGGTTTAAAGTGATTGTTTAACCAAAAATGACTATTCTGTTCTATTCTATTCTATTCTATTCTATTTTGAGACACAAGGTAAAATGTGGATTGCATCATACCCGTATACTGGACTGGAGCATGAACTGGAGTAGGTTTAAAGCGATTGTTTAACCAAAAATGACTATTCTATTCTATTCTATTCTATTCTATTTTGAGACACAAGGTAAAATGTGGACTGCATCATACCCGTATACTGGACTGGAGCATGAACTGGAGTCGGTTTAAAGTGATTGTTTAACCAAAAATGACTATTCTATTCTATTCTGTTCTATTCTATTCTATTCTATTCTATTCTATTCTATTTTGAGACACAAGGTAAAATGTGGACTGCATCATACCCGTATACTGGACTGGAGCATGAACTGGAGTCGGTTTAAAGTGATTGTTTAACAAAAAATGACTATTCTATTCTATTCTGTTCTATTCTATTCTATTCTATTCTATTTTGAGACACAAGGTAAAATGTGGACTGCATCATACCCGTATACTGGACTGGAGCATGAACTGGAGTCGGTTTAAAGTGATTGTTTAACCAAAAAAGACTATTCTATTCTATTCTATTCTATTCTGTTCTATTCTATTCTATTCTATTTTGTTCTACAATGAAAAGCAACATACATAAAGTAGGAAAGGGAAGAAACGTTTATTGACAAACATAAAAAGTGTGTCTTTATTTCGAACTATTTTTTATTATTATTTAAAGGTTAATAATAATAAAGGAAGGAAATAATAGTAAAATATTTAGGAGTTGTGGTCATGTTTTGAATAATGAAAGTGACTGAAGATTTTCTTATTTGTACGTTTATTTATATATTTCTAGCTATAAGCTCAATTAAACAAATCAGTGATATTTTATTAGCATATCTATTATAGTTAGAATATTTTGAATTAGTTTTTATTTTTATATTTTCGGTTTTTATTTCAATTTTTTTGTAATTTTGTTTTGAGTTTTTTTTATATCTAAGCAGAAAAACTTTCTACGTTTTTATTTAATTTTTTTATTTCAGTCATAGTTTTAGTTATTTTAGTACATCAATTTAAACTAAATGAAAAGGAGAAATGTTGCTTTGGCAGCTAGCTGAAGAGTTGTATTTATTTCAGTTAATGTTTATTTTATTTCAAATAACGAAAATGATTTTTGTAAAAAAAAAAAAAAATGTTTATGTTTTTTAATGATATATAATTATTGAACTATTTCCTCAGCTTCCCACACAGAGCAAGACTCTCGCGTCTGGTGTGTTTTGAGCTTTTCGTCGCGCCGTAGGAAGAGAAGGCGGGGTTTCAAAGAGGTCACGGAAATACCTACTAGTGAAGCATCACGGGAAAACACGTGTGGAGCTGTGCAACATCGCTCGAAAACCCATTAGGTCAGTTTTAGGTTTTAAATAAGTGTTTTATGTGTCGTGCAGTCTGTTTTGTACTGACTTGTTTCGTGTCCTGTGTTGTAAATTAACGGCATGCTCAGTGTTTTAGTTACTTGTCATTATAGTCATGTAAAATGGTACAAAATGTGTGTTGTGTACATCACAGACAGGAAAGAAGATACACTGTAAACAAATAATTACCCCCCAAAAAAGAAACATGCATATAGCCTAATGACGAGTATACATTATAAAATATAGTGCTCTCTTATTGAAAATAAAAAATAAATCTACCCTAAGAAATACTGCAGTAAAAATGTTGACATCTTGCCCCACTCTACCATATTTTTCTTTATTTGGCTGTTTGTTTTGCTGTAAGGTCACTTGCTAAAATCAGTAGTTGATTATTTTACTATAAAGAAAACACTCAAGAACCACGTTATTTTGGATTGCCTGTGTTAGAAATATTTCGTGACATTTCTTTAACTGGATATACATTGACCTTTTCTGTGTTTTCCACAGTTTAATACTTCCAGTTGGTTCTTCCAAATAATCACCATGACTTCCAAAAACACTGTAAGCGGTGACGACCGCTTCTCCAAGGTTAAAAAGGACCCTCGCTTCTGGGAGATGCCCAACAGAGAGCGCAAAGTCAAGATCGACAAGCGTTTCCAGTCCATGTTCCACGACCAGCGCTTTAAGCTGAAGTACACGGTGGATAAACGCGGCCGACCCGTCAACCACACGTCTGCCGAGGACCTCAAGCGCTTCTACAAGCTCTCTGACTCCGAACAGTCAGACTCCGAACAGGAGGACGAGAAGACAGAGAAGGAAAAGAAATCGGCTGATGAGGAACCTCAAGTTGAGGATGAAGATGAGAGTGATGACTCTGAAGAAGAGGAAGAAGCAGAGAAGGTCCTAAAGTCAGAAAAAGCTAAGAAAACTAAAGAGCCGTTGATAAAGGGAGTGAGAGTGTTTGAAGAAGGTAATGCTCCTGAAATTTTTCTTACTGGCTTCATTTTCATTGTTGATTTATATAATTTATGTAACTGCTTTGTTTTGCATATTGCTTGTTTTGGATCATCTTAAAGTAATTTTGACAAGCATGTTTATACATGCTTCTTCATGCTCCCTCCCAACCAAATCTTTCACAGTTTGAGCTGATGAATCTTGACATTGTCATCCTGGAATATGGCCATATATTCTTCTGAAGATAATATGAGTGGTGTTTATTTATGTTATTTATGGCTTGCTGCCGATTTTTTTTTGGTTTTTATCAGATGAAGATGAGAAATCTGGTGTTGAAGAGGATGAAGAAGATGGTTCTTCTGAAGGTGATGGTGATGATGATGATGATGATGAGGAGGAGGAGGAGGAGGAGGTTTATGAAGAAGATGAGAGTGAGTCAGATGAAGACGGCGACAATGGACCTGATCTGGCCAGAGGGAAGGGTAACATTGAGACCAGCTCTGATGAAGATGATGATGATGAAGAGTTGGAGGAAGAGGAGATTGAGCATGACTGGGGAGAGATGTGGAAAGATGCTCCACGCAGTGACAATGTGAGATTTCATCCAAACACTTTATTAATCATATACACTGCCATTCAAAAGTTTGGAGTCTGTAAGATTTTTGAATGTTTTTGTCTTTTCTGCTCATCAAGGCTGCATTTATTTGATCAAAAATACGGTAATACTGTGAAATATTTTTACAATTTAAAATAACTGTTTTCTATTGTAATATATTTTAAAATGTAATTTATTCCTGTGATCAAAGCTGAATTTTCAGCATCATTACTCCAGTCTTCAGTGTCACATGATGCTTCAGAAATCATTCTGATATGAGGATTTGCTGCTCAAGAAACATTTATGATTATCAATGTTGAAAACAGTTTCATATTTTTTTTTGAAAACATGATGCATTTGAAATAGAAATATTTATTAATATTTATAAATGATTTTACTGCCACTTTTGATCAATTTAAAGCGTCATTGCTAAATAAAAATATTAATTTCTTTAAAAAAAAATCGTACTGACCTTTAGTATTTTACATTAGTGTATTCATTAAATGTGTTATATTTTATATTATTTGTGTTATATAAAATATATTTAATATAGTAATTTATATTATATTAAAACTGAAAATCACAAAAAAATAAACATTTTCCCCACCAAATGTATTTTTTAGCATAATCACTTGAAAGAATTACTTAAAAAAAGTATTTATATATCATATTTGTGTTTGTTGCTGGTGTGTTTACAAGTGTGTTATTTTCTGTGTTTAGACTTCCCAGCGGTTGGCAGTTTGTAACATGGACTGGGACAGACTGAAAGCTAAAGATCTGCTGGCTCTCTTCAATTCGTTTAAGACCAAAGGAGGCGTAGTGCTGTCTGTAACGGTAACTATCCTTTCTCTTCCTGCTCTGGCTCCTCCCACAATCCCATTATCATTTCCGTTCGTGCTGCGTGCTGAGTCTGAATTGTTGGCATGCATTTGTCAGATCTATCCGTCTGAGTTTGGGAAGGAGAGGATAAGTGCAGAACAGACCCAGGGTCCGCTGGAGCTCATCAGCCTCCCGGACGACCCCGACGCAGACACAGAAGAGCAAAGGTACCGCTTTTCATGACCTTTCACTGGCTCTTATTGGTGTTTGTCCGGATACTACTGAGAGCAATAGCAGAATGCTATTACTTAGTGGCTGACACTGATTTAAAACATACGTCTAATTCATTCATTATTAAAAACCAGTCTATAAAATATATATTCAAATAAGAAACATTTATTTTAAATTGTAAAAATATCTCACAATATTACAGTTTTTACTGTGTTTTTGATCAAATAAATGCAACCGTGTTGCGTATAACAGAGTTAAAAAAACAACAAAAAAACTTTTGAAGTGGCAGTGTATATCACTGTATTTTTCACCCTTTTGATAATATTTGATATCTATTTTTAGAATCACTCTGAATGGTTTTAAAGGACAGTATTATCTTTTTCCAGACAGAGGAACCATCCTTTTAACCAGTTATTTCAGCCCAGTGTTTTATGATGTGTTTTCAGGATCTACAGAGAGAAGGTGCGTGACTATCAGTTCAAGCGTCTGAAGTATTACTACGCCGTGGTGGAGTGTGACTCCGTCGAAACAGCGAAACAGATTTATGAGGAGTGTGACGGCTTCGAGTACGAGAGCAGCTGCTCGACGATAGACCTGCGGTGAGTCCCTCCCATTTCCAGAGACAGTTGAAAATGGTATAATATACACTCACCTAAAGGATTTTTAGGAACACCTGTTCAATTTCTCATTAATGCAATTATCTAATCAACCAATCACATGGCAGTTGCTTCAATGCATTTAGGGGTGTGGTCCTGGTCAAGACAATCTCCTGAACTCCAAACTGAATGTCAGAATGGGAAAGAAAGGTGATTTAAGCAATTTTGAGCGTGGCATGGTTGTTGGTGCCAGACGGGCCGGTCTGAGTATTTCACAATCTGCTCAGTTACTGGGATTTTCACGCACAACCATTTCTAGAGTTTACAAAGAATGGTGTGAAAAGGGAAAAACATCCAGTATGCGGCAGTCCTGTGGGCGAAAATGCCTTGTTGATGCTAGAGGTCAGAGGAGAATGGGCCGACTGATTCAAGCTGATAGAAGAGCAACTTTGACTGAAATAACCACTCGTTACAACCGAGGTATGCAGCAAAGCATTTGTGAAGCCACAACACGCACAACCTTGAGGCGGATGGGCTACAACAGCAAAAGACCCCACCGGGTACCACTCATCTCTACTACAAATAGGAAAAAGAGGCTACAATTTGCACGAGCTCACCAAAATTGGACAGTTGAAGACTGGAAAAATGTTGGCTGGTCTGATGAGTCTCGATTTCTGTTGAGACATTCAGATGGTAGAGTCAGAATTTGGCGTAAACAGAATGAGAACATGGATCCATCATGCCTTGTTACCACTGTGCAGGCTGGTGGTGGTGGTGTAATGGTGTGGGGGATGTTTTCTTGGCACACTTTAGGCCCCTTAGTGCCAATTGGGCATCGTTTAAATGCCACGCCCTACCTGAGCATTGTTTCTGACCATGTCCATCCCTTTATGACCACTATGTACCCATCCTCTGATGGCTACTTCCAGCAGGATAATGCACCATGTCACAAAGCTCGAATCATTTCAAATTGGTTTCTTGAACATGACAATGAGTTCACTGTACTAAAATGGCCCCCACAGTCACCAGATCTCAACCCAATAGAGCATCTTTGGGATGTGGTGGAACGGGAGCTTCGTGCCCTGGATGTGCATCCCACAAATCTCCATCAACTGCAAGATGCTATCCTATCAATATGGGCCAACATTTCTAAAGAATGCTTTCAGCACCTTGTTGAATCAATGCCACATAGAATTAAGGCAGTTCTGAAGGCGAAAGGGGGCCAAACACAGTATTAGTATGGTGTTCCTAATAATCCTTTAGGTGAGTGTATACTGTATAATGTATAAAAATTGCATTTTTAAGAACTTAGCGCTTGAATATTTATAAAAAAAAAAATAAAAATAAAAAAAAACATAATCTCTGAGAGCTTTATTTGTCAGTTGTTTCATGTTGGTGGCTGTGGGCATTTTGCAGGTTCATCCCTGATGACGTGACGTTTGACGATGAGCCGAAGGACAGAGCGACCGATGTGGATTATGGTTCCTACAAGCCCAAACTCTTCACATCGACGGCCACCACCACTGCCAAGGTCTGTCACACTGAACGCTACACAAGATCTGAGCGGCTGAACTGGATGTACAGTAACGTCTGCTGTCTGTCATCAGGTTGAGCTGACTTGGGACGAAACGGATCACGACCGGGTCACGGCTCTCTGCCGGAAGTTCAATAAGGATGAGCTGTTGGACATGGACTTCAAGGCTTACCTGGCCTCCTCCAGTGAGGAAGAAGAGGAGGAGAAGGAGGAAGAGGCAGAGAAACAGACGGAAGGTTAGTGATGACTATCGTATGGAAAAGAGCAGCAGCATCAACATCCTGTTAAACGTCTCCTTGTGTAGGTGAACATGAAAGTCTGGTTGTCCTTGAAATGTTTTGTTGTCTTGAATGTCTTATCAGCTGAGGAGCCAGCTCAGCCTCTTCCTGAGGAGAAAAAGGGCAGTAAGGGGAAGAAAAGCGCAGAGCAGATCGCTAAATACAGAGATCTACTGAAGAGCATTCAGGACAAGGACAAGGGGAAGGATGATGGCATGGACATGGAGATCACATGGGTACCAGGTATGACAGTTTCATGTGCTGATCCTCACCTCAAAAGTTTATTTGTTATGTTTTATATTTTACATTATATTACACATATTAATATTATATTATTAATATAATAATAATATATATTTTTTATTAAATAATGCAAAATATATCAAATAAAATATATTTATATATATATATATATATATATAATGTATGTATATTATTATGTATGTTTTAATGATTGCAGAAAACTATTCTCTATGTATTATTATAAAAAAGCATAGTATCGTGTGTGTGTATATATATATATATATATATATATATTTTTTTATTTTTATTTTTTTATAAATTGTTCATTTGTTTTACATATAATATTATTATAGTATTCATTATATATATATATATATATATTCATATCATATATCATATCATATCATATATCATATAAACGATGAGGTCTATATCATATCATATCATATCATATAAATATATATATATTAATAAGTAAATATAATACATATGTACATGAAATATATAATGTAAAATGCATATATATATATGTATATTGTTTGTATTTGTTTTACATTTAATAATATATATTATAGTATTATATATATTATAATGGTTTATAATTATATTATTAATATAATTATATATATTTTAAGTAAATATAATAATGTACATAAATGTGTAAATTAAATATATTATGTAAAATGAACAAAATATATATATAAAATTGCTTTATGCCTAAGAAATGTTTTATGTTTGTTTAATTGTATGTAAACACACACACACACACACACACACACACACACACACACACACACACACACACACACACACACACACACACACACACACATATATATATATATATATATATGAGTTTAAATTTACATTTTTTTATATATCAAAAACAAATTAAATAAATATATGATATATTCAATCATTTATATATTTGATATGTATGTTAATGTTTATTTGTTTTGTTATTTGATTGTTTTTAGGACTGAAGGAAACAACCGAGAAGCTTGTGAAGAAGAAAATGTTGGGCAAAGATACACTGAGTCCGTGGGAGGAATACCTGCAGAAGAAAAAGGACAAAAAGAAAGAGAAGAGGAAAGGAAAGAAGGTAAATGTGTCACTGAGGAATCATTCTGTTTGCCCTTCATTACTGTACTTTTGACTCACTCATACACTGTCTTGTCTGGTGCAGGAAGCGACGGAGGTGGAGCCTGGGATCAGTGATGATGAACTTCCTGCTGATGTTGACCTCAGTGACCCTTTCTTCACAGAGGAGCTCAGCGCGACAGGTTAGCCTGCACATTATTCCCCTCAAGCTTTATTATATTCAACATGAGGGAGATTAAACGATGAGGTCTATGTCGTCTGAATTCAATTGCAGGATCCCTTGTAAACAAAAAGAACAAGAGCAGGAAGAAGGATGAGGAAAAGACACCAGAAGAACAGGAAGAGTTGGAGAGACGGAGGGTACGTTTCTGTGACAACGTGTGTTTATGGGTAATGTATAATGGTTACCAACTGTGTCGTGATCTCTAGGCTGAGATGGAGCTGCTGATGGATGATGACGAAGATGGCAAGCACAAACATTTCAACTACGACAAGATCGTAGAGCACCAGAACCTGAGCAAGAAGAAGAGGAAGAAGCTCCTGAAGAGCAACACGCCACTGGAGGCTGACGACTTCCAGGTCAGAGTCCCAAAACACCATCCTTCACTTTCACTCTTACTCATTTGTTAATTTCAGGAGAGCAAAAATATGTTTTTTTTGTGACTCACTGAATCAGAGTTTTGAATCAATTCTCTGAACTGATTCTGTGAAATAAATCAAACTTACCAACTCTGACTCTATTTTTGCCATGGTTCTCCAGGTGGACGTTCAAGACCCACGTTTCCAGGCTATGTTCACATCCCATCTTTACAACCTGGACCCGTCCGACCCGGCCTACAAGAAGACCAAAGCCACGCAGAGCATCTTAGAGGAGAAACTGCGGCGCAGAGAGGAGGAGCACCACAGTCAGGAGGAGAAGCTGAAGAGCAGAGACACACAGCAGAAGCTCAAAGCAGAGACGTCATCCGCTACTAAAGTCATGGACCCTAATTTATCACTGCTTGTCAAATCCATCAAGAACAAAACTCAACAGTTTCAAGCACGCAAGAAACAAAAGACAAAGTAGACTGGGAACGAGAAACTTGGGTTTGGAGTGGATTGTTTGCTGGATTTTTTTTTCCTTTGCCGTATCTGTGATAGAAGACAAAATGAAAAGATGTTTAATAATAAACGTAATACTTTGTATACAATATGATTAGTGCTGCTATAAAATCATCTCCTAGTTCAAAATCATTAAAACATCTATTCAGACTTTCAAGCTTGACCTGCCATTTTTGGACAAAAACATAATTGTTCACATTGCACACAAGTCAGTATTTCCAATCTTTATTACTTTATTACTGATTATTCTGCAGAACAAAATTTTATATATTATTTTTAAATTATATATATTTATATGTGTGTGTGTGTAATAAATATATATATATATATATATATATATATATATATATATATATATATATATAAAAACGTTAATGTATGCGTTAAAAATATTTATTAATTAACACAGCATTCTTTTTTTTCCCCGTCATCCTTTGGCTAGCCGTACAATATATGTTCACGCTCCTATTCATGCAAATGCTTTTGAACCATTCAGGCATGATAAGACAAAAAAGAAAGCAGCGCGTGGCGTGCATCTGCGACTCTCCTGTCTGTGTGACACACACACACTCGTGTGCACAGAAAGCCGCTTCAGACAGCGATTGAACGGACAAAAACACACAATTATGCCAAAATGGCCATTTTGTCGAGTATCCTCACAAGCCACAGTTAAGTGAGTTAAAGGACTAATTTTTGGAACTTTAGCTTATTCACTGTATCCCCAGAGTTAGATTAGTCCATACATACCATTTTTATCTCCGTGCGTGCCATAACTCTGTCTGATGCACCCACCGCTAGCCTAGTTTAGCACAAAGACTGAAGGTAAACGGCTCCATCTAGCCTACTGCTCAATAAATGACAAAATAACAGCAACATTTTCAAATTTACATGTTGTGATGTGTATAGTTACATTGTGTACTAAGACCGACGGAAAATGAAAAGTTGTGATTTCCTAGACTGATATGGCTAGGGACTATACTCTCATTCCTGCGTAATAATCCAGAAACTTTGCTGCCGTACCATGGGTGCAGCGGCGCAATGATATATGTGCTAAGCTAGGCTAGCGGTGGGTTCGTCAGACAGAGTTATGGCACGCACGGAGATGATAATGGTATGTATGGACTTATCTAACTCTGGGGGATACAGTGAATAAGCTAAAGTCCCAAAAAGTCGGCGTGTTCCTTTAAATGAAGTCTTAAATTACCAAGTTGTGAGAAAATGGGATGTGTGTCAGGTCTTAAAGTGACAGTAGCCTAATAAACCCGCTGCTTTCTGTCATTAAGGATAATCGAAGAACAAAAGAAAAAGAGAATGAATCACATTTGTAGCTTTAATTAGGATGAATCTATATTTAATTTATAATTTATGCAGTGAAGACTGAAGTGTTTGATAACTTTATTCAATTTCTGTAGGCCTATCTTACCTGTTAGACCTACCTAAAAATCTTTAAGCACTATTTACAAAGGTCACATGGGTCAAAAACAAGAAAAACAGTAACTTTATGCATTTTGACAGGGCAAGTAAAAATCTGAACCAATTTGGGCCATTAGAAAAAAAATTGAGCCCTGATATATTGAAGGCACATATAAATGTGACATTTATTATAATGGGTTTATGTAAAGATTGTTTTAAGTACACTTAAATTAAAAGTGGTTATATTATTTAAAGCCTAATAAATGTTAAAATGTATAGCTTTCAATGGCTATAATTAATGGCTACAATTGAAAATGGAAAATTAATTTTCATCGAGACATCAGTAGCATTATTAGTATCAGTGATACTGGCTTTTATTCATAAAAAAATGCCATTAAACAAATATTTTAAATATACCGTCTTTATGTTGTTTCTACATTAATTTAGAGATTCAGTGTGAAATTATTACAATATAAAATATTAAAATCTTTAATGTTAGCTGTGATTATAGAAAAATGTGCGATTTAATTGACAGCACTAATATTTATATAATTTTCAATAATGTCTTAATATATCACAATAGACATTATTCTACTAATTTTCATTAAATAAATGCAGTTGGTGAGCAGAAAAGACTAACATTCCAAAAAAAAATTGTGTATGTATATATATATGACAATTTTCATCTTTGGGTGAATGCCAATGACACTTTTACTGAAAGACAAGACTGCAAAAGCTGGAGTTAAAGTTAGCTTTATTCATAATGACACAAACGCTGCTCACATTCAAATAAGTCTGTTGGCACTTCCACAGGCACCTCATTTTCTACATAACAGAAGAAACAGGCTTGCACTTGTGCTGTATATCTAAATACAGCTGTGGATGAATGAAAATCTCACTTACAACTCCAGTGAATGTGACCAGTGCTCAGAGCATGTAAAAACATCTCAATTCATGGTCCAGGAATATAAAGTGTACATGTAAGGACAGCTTGGGTAGTTCACACCATAAGACCCAATCCAGAAAAGGCACAAATTGCAGATTTTAAAGTTTGATTTGACCAAGCAACATGAAACTCCAGTCTAGAACACAATGGAGCATTTCAAGAGTGAAGCCAACAGAAAGAAATGATTCTAGATTGTGCCACAGTGTTAAAAAAAACAACAACTACTTGAGAAATAGTGCAATATAGGTTTGACATCGACATATAGCCATCTGAAAGAGCTTGAGTGGGGTGTCGACGTGTCGTGTTTCAGGTTGTTTAGTTTACCACATATATTTTATCACCACAGTATCATTTTTACAGTTTCTGAAGATGATGCTAAGCTGTTACAAATGATTGACAGGCCATTGCCATGTGGTTGCGGAGGGTGATTTCTTACTGGCTTAAGTCAAAGATGCCACTGCCTATAACACTCTGGTCTCTAGATATGGCTCAGGACCCTCCTTCAGTGTCAGGGTTTTTTTTTTTTTTTAATGGCAAAAACTGTAACTGTGATTGTTTGGAAAAGTGTCCGAGCACCTCAAATTGTGCACCAAAGTTTAATACTTTAATAGAATCAATAACCCCAAGTTTGAGCAATAGTTTCCTTAACCAGCACCACTAGTTATCTCTCTCCTAGTCTTTTCTCTTTGTCTTTTTAAACCCCTTATAACTTCATGCCACTAACATACAATGTTGTGTTGCACCAAAATGCTAAAAAATATAGGATTACATGAATATTAAGTAGAGAAAATAAGTTCTTAGCGAAACGCTTCAGGACAAATTGTGCTTCACGTGTCGAGTAAAAAAATTATACAAATACTTTATAGAGTTCAGCAAAATACAGTTTCATTACGATATGACGCACAAGGTGATACAAATATGATTCTGTAGAATAAATCAAGTGTGTGACTTCACAAATTAGATTTAAAGAGATTAAATCATCTTTCTCACAGGAAATGCAACATGTCTGCTGTTAGTCAGAGCAAGTAAACATCAACAGAATGATCAGTCACGAGATAATCAATCATGTGACCTGTAAAACAAAAAGAGACCCCGTGTATAGAGGGTTTTAGTGTTTTACCAACACTCACTTCATGAGGATTTACGTGATTTAGATGTTAAGATTTACATTTATTTTTAGCGGACTTGTTCTTGTTCTTACTCAAGTCATTTTCATGAATGCTTTGAGACAAAGATCTGTCCAGCTAAATCAGTGGATCTTAGGGGCCGTTTACACAACGTACTAAAAACTGATCGCGTATAGACTACATTATCAAAACGTTGACTAAAAACGCTGCTTCATTTAAGTAAACTGACCACTACATTCCACAGTCATGAAGAAATTACAACAATTTGCGCTTCACTAGGAATAACGGTCAATTTTATAATGGTTACTTTTCTGAAATAAGACATCCTTTTATGACGAATGCGGACGACAAATGCAACCTCCGAAGGACAACCTTCGAAACGAGACACGGGCACTAATACGCATGCGCATGACATCACAGTTTCCACAGATTTCGCGTTTTTGTGGTTTACGTGGAAGCGATAACGGTAAAATTTTCAGAAGCACTTTCCCGTTTTTCATTGAGAACGGTGTCGTGTAAACGCCCCCTTATGCTGCGTTCCAGACGAGGTTGGAAGTGGGAATATTTTACATTAAATGTCCCATTTCAGACTTCGGTAAGTTCCAGGCAATCAAGATTCGTTCACATGTTGACCACATGATGTCGCCACGACACAACGAGAGCATATCGTGTTTTGTGTCAATTACGGCAAAACAAAACAGAATAAAAACAATATAAAATCTCTTTGAAAGCAGCTGACAAAAAGCAAAAACTAAGGTATTATTATATAGACTTATGCTCATTGGCAGCAGGACTTGCCGACATCTTGGAAGTAACGTCAAATGACGCAAGTTCACACGTCGAATGTCCGACTTTGAGTGGCGTTCCACACGTTATTTCCAAATTCCTAATGCTGTCTGGAACGCAGCATTAATCTCTGCTCTGTGTAACGAAATACGTCACACAAAAATGAAAATTAGGTCATTTGCTCAAGCTCATGTCATCTATTTGATTTGCGCACTGTTTTCCAAGTGATCTGAAGTTGTATGATAGCGTTATGTGAGGAAATTCATTATTAATTGATGAAAAGCATTCCTTCCAATCTCATTTGCATATGCATATTTAAACTTGCCATCACATTTAATCGCAAAACTTGCAATAACCACTTGCCTTCGGCTTCAACAATGTCAAACATTGTGACACACCAAATTTGCGAGACTGGAAACTAGATTTGAGAGCTTGAGGGCCTCAACTGACCAACAAACTTATCAACAAATAACAACTTGCACTACTGTTCAAAAGTTTGGGTCCACTAAGACTTTAAAATACTTTTGGAAGAAGTCTCTTCTGCTCACCAAGGCTGCATTTATTTGATCAAAAATACAGTAAAAAATAATAAATATTGTGAATATTACTACAATTTAAAATAACTGTTTTCAATTACAATATATTTTAAAATGTAATTTATTCTTGCTGCTCGAGAAGCATTTCTGATTATTATCAATGCTGAAAACAGTTGTGCTGCTTAATATTTTCATGGAAACCATTTTCAGGATTCGGTTAATAGAAAGTTCACAAGAAAAGCAGAATAGAATTCTTTTATAACATTAATAATGTCTTAACGGTCACTTTTGATCAATTCAATGCATCCTTGCTTAATAAAAGTATTAATTTCTTTAAAAAAAAAAATAGTATGACCCCAAGCTTTGGTACGGCAGTGTATATTTCAGTGTATATTATAACGCACAAGTTATATGAATCACTTAAGATGTCTTAAAGTTATTTTTCTGAAGCCTGACAGCCCCAGTCTTCATTGACCTGATTGAAGAGTAGCATGAACTTCTATGTTCTACAGTAGAAATAAAGTTGTACACATTTGGAAGGACATGAGGGTGAGTAAATGACTAGTTTTCATTTTTTTAGGTGCACTAACAATATAGTCTATAAGGATTGTCAGTAAACTCTAATATTCTTTTTGCAGCCTTTGTGCAAAATATGAGCAGCACTTCATTTAGGAACAAAACCGTTGGTTTCTGATTAATCAGTTGTGAGCAGGACGCTCTCTCAAGCATAAAATATGAGTTCAGGTATCTGCCCCCCTTGCACACCTGTACCGTTGGTGCTGTCCGACGAGCACTGGAACTGGAAGGTCACCTTCCCGCATTGGACCTCAGTCATGCCCTCCTGGCCAAAATAACTCAGCTCGTTCCCGTCCAGAACCACGCTGGCCGTGTAGAATGTGTCGGGTTCTATCTGCACCGGGTACTCGAAGAACACGGGGAAAGTGTTGCTGGAGCCGTCGGAGAAGTATTTGATGATGGCGACGCCGAGTGTCACGCCTTGGCGCTTCAGCTCGATCTTGGCCTGGTACTCTGCCGAACCACAGCTGGAGCCGTACAACCCAAACCCGGCGATGAAGACGCGCTTGTCCACAGCGAACTGAATGCTGTCGCAGCGCCCACGGTACCGCCACTGATTGCTGCGGTACGCGCACGACTGAAAGCGGTGGCACTTCTGCGGTGTCAACCCTTTCCGTGGTTTGCAGACGAACTTCAGCTCTGGTTTTTTGGCCGCCGTGTACCACAAGAAAATGTCGTTGGTCTCGTTAAGCGTCAACACGCCTGACTGCGCAACGCCATTAGCGAAATCATCAAGCGCCATCGCCGGGATCCGTATCAGATAGATGGCCTTTCCCAAAACAAGCCGTTTATTCTCGATGGTGGGCTGGAGTTCCTGTCGGTGACACTCGGCCTCTGCCCAGCTTAACGCCGCCTCGAACACCACCATCTCCTTGGCGTTGAGCGTCTCACGGCGCAGGATGCTCTCCAGAGTCTGAGTGTCGATGTCACAGAACCCCTCCGAGCGGAGGGCGAGTTCGGCCTGCGCGTCGATGACCTCCCAGCAACGCTGAGTGAGGTCGGGCTCCTCAAACAGGCAGCTCTGAGAGAGCAGGACACAGGCGTTTCGAGCGCTCAGACTGGTCTCCAGGAAGTTGACGCAAGCACGGGCCAAGTGGGGAACAATGTATTTTTTGGCAGCGTACAGTGTGGCGAGGACGGTGTCTGCACACAGGTCGATTTCATCACAGTAGATATACCTGACAACAGAGTGCAAAAAAATTATATTAAATTCTACTGTCATTGAAGCAAATGAGACTATCTATCAGACTATCTTCATATTTAAAGGCATCCAAATTTTTTATTTTTTAATGGAAAAAAGTATTATATCTATATTATGTATTTTATTAGTAAATCTATAAAAAAAATATATATATACAAAATGTAAAATATTATAATTTTATAAAATATAAATAACACCAGTGGTCTCAGACTTTTGGACCCCCACAGTATATTGTTCTCTTTAAAGACTTAGACAATATATTTATTTTATTTTAAAAAATGTGATATTTTATATAATATACAAATTATATAATATTAAAAATATACTTCTAATGTTTTCTTTAAGACCCCATGACATCAAACTTTGAATTTTGTGTCTTTTATTTCATGTTTATTAGCTTTGTGGGTAATGCTAAGTATATGCTAGAGTCTGAAAGTCATACTTTAGCATGGCAAGGAAAGAAGGTGGCTCCACATCAGGGATCCGGATCTCATCCTTATCTTCAGCCAGTTCTCCGTAGAACATGGCATGAAATACAGAACTGCCCACAGCCAGGACATACTGAAAGAGAGAAAGAGATTATGAGCATCACTCATTTTCTGTTTTATTTATTCCTGCATTTGCCAACAGTGAATCTCATGAAACCTATAAATTATATGTATAATTTCTTCAGGAGTTGTGTAGCTCAAACAGTAAAGCATGTTGATAGTAAAGCAAAAGTCATAAGAGTCACCATTCTGCAACAAACTAGAGTGATTCGATGCCCATAACTGTGGTAATTCTGTACCTTGTGTCCCGGCACTCTCTGGGTTCCTCCTGGAGGCCCCACCACAAAATGAATATCGGCCATCAGCTCGTTGTTGAACATGACTGAGTTTCTGCAGAGGACAAATGAATAATGAAAAGACCCTTTACATAAAGTGCCATCAGTGCAACGTCACATGCTGTCTAGGCAGTGGAACAGAGCTACAAGAGAAAGAGTGAATTACCTCTCTCTGATTGTGGGATACAAGCCTTGCCAGTTACATCCCTGAATTGTGTTATTGTTGCTGACGTTCTGCTGTTGGTACTGTTGGACAGCGGTGGCTGTGACAGTGGGCAGTTTTTTGGCAGGAAATAGCTCAGCGGCCATTTTACCAACACGTCAATTAATCAGGAGGATTTCATGGCAGAGGATCTGGCAACCTGCAAAAATGGAAAAGATGGGAGGGAAAAGACAAAACACACTTCAGGTAATCTAAATTACACAAAAAGCATTTTTAATATAACATTTGAATATAAATGCTTGAAATTAAATATTACTTGTATACATTTACTTCTCTCAATAATAACAACATGTATAGGCTGTCAATCTTAACTGCCATTAGCAACCACTTTCATTACTGACTGTTATTATCTCACGATTGTCATTACAGTCTTTTTTATTTGATGCTTGTCATCCATGCTGTCTTAAACTCGTGTATTAAAATGAAAGTTCACATACGAAACCAAGTTAATTCACATTCATTGCTGGACTCACATAAACACAGTTAGCAATCACAGCTAAAGATGCTATAATCTAAATATTCACAGAACAACAACAAATATTGTTAAATGAGCGTTTAAATGACCCAGAAGCACATGCATTTAATAAATCCTTTGATATCTGTAAAAACAGATGCTGATCTGAATTCAGATGTGAGCAACAGGAAATAAACAAAAACAGCTACCGGGCTAACAAACCTAAAAAAAAAAAAAACATCAAACTAAAACACCATCACGACATGCCAGCGCTCATTAACCAATAACAGCTCAATAGTGGTAATTACCAGAGATTGATTAATGCAGTAGGTTTAGTGATAGAGTGAAGAAAGTTTGCAGCTGGTTTGCACATCAACATCCTCCATGATCGGAGGATCCGCCTGACGGACTGCGCATGCGCCATACAAACAAGCCCTTTTTCAAATTATTATTATTATAAAGAAGAAGAAAATACAACTTGTAGTTAGCAGTAAGTACTACTAACTTTTCATGCTTTGTTCTTTTATTTACACATTTAATATAATATACAATTATATATTTATTTGCCCGTTCAATAATTATTAGAATATTTTATTTGGGTTAGGGGATTAGAGACTAAAAAGGTGGTTCTCACAAACTAAACATATTTGCAATATTGTAAGCAAAATTGCTCCCAAATAATTTACTTGCCAAAGAATAAAATTAAGCAAATAAAATATTTATTTTTGATGACGCTGATCAAGACCAGCAGATGGCACTCGATGCAAAGTCTTAGAATATTTGATAACTTTTTTTAAATCGTAATAATGACGTCTGTGTTATAATGACGTCTGTGTTATAATGACGTCTGTGTTATAATGACGTCTGTCCTAAACGTCCAAATTGACGTATACATGATTTTTTTTGTAATTATTTGTTTTATTGTATATTATAGTATATCATCCTTTTTATTATTTGTCATAATATTATAATTGCTGTATTTGTTATTTTTAATGTAATGTTTATATATATATATATATATATATATATATATATATATATATATATATATATATATATATATATATATATATATATATATATATATATATATATATACATACACACACACACACACACAAACAAACACCCATACTTAAATAATATTCTGCACTGTAAAACTCACTTAAATTTTTAGCACACTTTGACTTTAATTGTTGAAGAAAATCAAGCTGAAACTCTGAAAACTAAATTATATTATGTCATAATTATATTACATATAAATAGTAAATTTTATTTTGAGTAGAAATTACTGTGACAGTTTCCTCAGTTGGTCCTCTTCTACAATGATGTAAGAGTTTTGATTGTAGCAGATTTTTCAGTGCCAGCCGTAACAAGAGGTGGATACATGGATAATTCCAATACAAAAATATTTAGCTCATAAATAACAGGCTAGACTATCTAATAATGCTTTTAAAGTGCAGTTGCAATTAAATGTAGACATGTTTAAATCTAGTCTCCCTTGCCATCACTGACAAAGCATGCATTACAAAAAGTTATTGGATTTTTGCACCTTATACGCAGACATCTACTATTCTAACCATCTTCAGCCTTAAGCATATAGAGGTCAGTGTGTGAAATTTACAGACTGCAAAGAATCTCTCTTATTAGTGATAAAATAACAAATATTCAGACCCATCGCTGGAATCCCACGGCCAGCAAAACTCTGACTGAACATTGACCCTGAAAAGCAGCTTGACTGGAGCTTAACAGCAAAAACAGGCACAGGAATGCAACGCTGCCCTTGTTGCACTGATGCAAAGGCTTTACGTAATGATTTACTAATTACACTATAGACGCACCGCCTCGGCCATGGGGGATGCTGGGTAACGGGTCTCTTAGTTGGACACTGGCAGGCACCGACCTAATGGAAGGGGTCCATAAACAAGCAGCACTTTTATTGTCTGGACATTGATTTGTATCTCTCAGACCTATTCTAGGCCATTTAAAAGCTATTTAGAGGGTTTTAAACCCAGGAAATGACCATTGTTTGCCCGTCTGCAGTAGTTATGGTCGGCTTGAACGCAAAATTGTTCTTCGTGTGGAGTCCTGCTCAATGTTTAATCTTCTATTCACATATCCATTTGAAGACAAACTTTTTGTTTTCCAAAAAAGTCTGGGACTAAACTGCTGTGGTAAAACTTGTGAAATGTCATATCAGTTTGCTTTTATAGGATGGGAATGGGAATATATTGATTTGGTTAAAACACTATGCAAACCAGAATGGGCCCAAGAAATATTTGGACACTAAAAATGCCTGCATATCATTGCATTTTCAGAACGTATTTTATCATTTTAGTGAATGTATGAAGTCAGTTCACACAGGTTTCCAATCAGCAACCTCAAACTATAAACACTTTCCACTTATATATTGGACCATCAACAAGGGCCCAAATATTTAATATCTTCATTTTCATAACAGTATACAGCTACACTGTAAATCCCAATAATAATAAAAAAAATGTAGGTAATCAGTTACATACATTTTTTTTAAGTTAAAGGCACAATATGTAAGATTTTTGTATTCAAATATCCAAAAACCATAAGAACAATGTTATATATTTTGTTGACTTGTGTACTTACATTATCCCAAATGTTTCCAAGAATGTTTAAATCCAGAGAAACAAGCAATTTTAACCAGGACACAGACCGTGTCTGTGCGTCGACTATCAATGACATCATACCCGCGTTACCCTCAGTTTCCAGTTTTATTTTGTAGAAACCATGAAACACCAAAGACACTTTAATACACTGCCCGGCCAAAAAAAAAAAGTCGCTGTTTGGATTTAAATAGGCAAATGCTTAAGAGTCAATGATTGGATCATTATTGCAGTGATTATTATGTCTCTAGCATGTTATATGTTTGGCAACAGTTCTGCTAACCCTCATTGATGGAGTGTGTAGCTTTTCATTTCTTACACAACCATGTAGGAAGACACATCATGACCATATTCCAGGATGACAATGTCAAGATTGATCAGCTCAAACTGTGAAAGAATGGTTGGGAGGGAGCATGAAGAATCATTTCCACACATGAACTGGCTCCTCTGAGCACAGACCTTAAATTCATTGAAAGTCTTTGGGATGTGCTGGAGTAGAATAAAATATGAATCCTTGTTATACAGCTTAACACAGTCAGTCTTATTGTTTAAATTTTGTTTCTTGATTTACCGTGAGTACCATGTTTTACCATGCCTAATATCGATCTAACTTACTGCAGTGTGCAACAAGTGTCTCATAGTAGCCGCCGAGCAAATGCACAGAGTAACATTATAACATAACATCAACACACTCAAATAATGTAACAGCACTGCGTTACCCCACTTACATATGACTGGAAAAAGTCGAAACGGTCATCTGCGGCATAATAAAAGCTCTGTGAAATCAAGGCGTCATCAAGCTATGCCTTTGTTTTGAATAAGCGACCTCTAGAGGCGAAACATTACATATTGTGCCTTTAAGGAATTCAAAGTTTAAGTAAGCAGAACTGGCAGATTTTTATTTTGTATTTTTGTAATCATAATACAAAACCTTAAGCATTAAGGCTTGAAATATTTGAGAAAGCTAATTCATACATTTAACTTAATATTTTAATAAAATATTTTTAGTGTTGGAAATGTGGCTAGCTTTTACTAGCCAATTCAATAAATTAACAATGCTTTGATAGCATAGCACTTGCTGAATGAGTACAGCAATATAGAACATTTAACATAGATCTGTTCTCAAACCAAGTTCATGCGCAACTCTTCTAAATGACCATAGCAAAACATTAAACACTTTCCCACTTAACACTAATGTTCCACAAAAAACATTAGGCTATATAATACTTAATTTTAGCATTTACTCTCCCTTTTCGGTGTTATGGCAAAGAATGCCATGGGAAATAATTTTATTCAGTTAAGTTTTTAAAAAACTCAAAAACAATGAAAAAATTCAGATTACTTAAAAAGTGTCAGTTTTGTGAACTCAAAAGAAAAAGAAAGTTCTAAATACTCATAAAAGTTCATTTGATTTAACTAATTTGTTTAATTTAAGTTGGCTCTACTCAAACCAATTCATTATTTTGAGCGTTGTGGTTTATAGTCTATCAGGGAACGTTCTCAGAACTTTGGCTAATGTTCTGGAAAGGTTCTGAACTAACATTCTTCCAGTAACGTTAATATAATGTTCATTCAATGTTATTTGGTCTTTAATAATGTTCTCAAAACATTAGCACAAAAGTATTATTGTTTATGGAACATTTTTAAAATGTTACTAATTGTTTAATTTTGCATTCACTCACAAAAAAGAACACAACAGAGTGATATTTCTCGGGGGATGCAAACATTTTGTGAGGAAACACGAAGGTTTTCGGGGGAAATGCAAAGGTTTTGCTAGAGACCGCAAAAGCATTTTTCTCCCATCTCATTTTTTTCCATCACCATGTCCCTTTAGAAGCTCTGTAGTTTCAGAATGTTCAAAGAAAATTCAAAAGTAACATTTCCACAATGTTTAAAGAATGATAACAATTTAATTGTTTCATTAATGTTAACATAAATATTTAAAACTTAAAAGTGTATTTTTTTGAGAAGCAGACATTATTAAAGGTGCACTATGTAACTTTTCAAAACAAAGGCGTAGTTTGATGACGCCAAGTTTGAGCGCAGAATCTTGGGACATGAGGTCTTTACCTCACAGCCGGTGGAAAAGAATCGGGATAGGACTCGGGCAGAAATCATGTTCATGGGTGCGATTATAAACGTTACTGTAGTATGAAGCAGAGGAGGACCGAGTGTTGTGGGAGCTGAGCAAGTCCGCTGGAGCGATTGCGCAACACACACCTCGCGAGCAGCGTGACTTTTATTATGCCACAGTCGCCAGCGCCATTTCCGCTTTTCTGGTCATGAGTATGAGGTAACGCAGCTCTGTTTATCATATTAGATATATTTGAATGTGTTGAAAATGATGTTATGACGTTACTCTGTGTGTTTGCTCGGCGGCTGCTATGACACTTGTTGCACACTGCAGTAAGAGTAAAGCGTTTTTACAAAATAAAACCGGAAACAGAGGGTAACGCAGATATGACACAATTGACAGGCGACTCCCTTACACGTCCCGGTTCCTTGGTTAAAATAGCAATTTTCTCACGATTTACAAATAGTTGGAAACATTTGGGATATTTTAAGTACTCAACTGAACAAAATATATAACACTGGCCTAGTGGGTTTTAAATATTTTACTGCAAAAAATGTTACATAGTGCAGCTTTAAGTGTGTTTAAGTAACTTTATATCTTTTAAGTGGAGCCACTGTATGTCCAATTAATATTGGAGTAACCATAGATAATGAGCTGTGGTTAACAGCATATATTTACATAAGTCATGTGGCTTTGTTCTGTATGCATAAATATAACATAATATGTCAGCTGCTAGTGAAATCCATTGTTCTCTTTTTCCTCTGTAGTGAGCGGCGGTGATTTATGCCTCAAGTATTGATTTAAGTTCGACCTTTGTGTGCTTTTTCCTTCCTCTATTAGATTATCTGTCACTTTGCAAAACTGATTTTTTACCATTGCACAAAACATCTATGCTCTTGAGATATTGCTTATCATTTCAGCCCACAATAGTAAATTTGTTGTGATAAGACATAATGAGATTGTTTCTGTTCATGGGTATTTGCACATGAGAAATATTTCATCGCCGCATGGAAATAGAAACATGGTCAAAAGATTGGACACATTACTATTTTTAATGGTTTTGAAAGAAGTCTAAAAAAAAGTTTATTTTGATGAGTTGAAGTAATAAAGATATTAAGCATTTATTCATAAAAGCATTTATTCAAAATATAAATATTTTCTAACAATATAAATCTTTACTGTCACTTTTTTATTAATTTAACGCATCCTTGATGAATAAAAGTATTAATTTCTTAAAAAAAGACCCCAAACTTTTGAACAGTAGTGTATATTGTTACAAAAGATTTCTATTTTTTACTTTTTTTTCATCAATGAATCCTGAAAAAGTATCAAAGGGTATAAAAGAAATGTCAAGCATCAAATCATCATATTAGAATGATTTCTGAAGGATCATGTGACACTGAAGACTGGAGTAATGATGCTGAAAATACAGCTATCTGGAGAGAATATTTGTTTTTAATGACCCTACAAATTTGATTAAACCATCAAAATATGAGGGAAATATTTGATTTGTAGTATCTTTGTATGACAACCTGGCCAAAAAATTATGTGTCTGCACAATTCAGCATGTTTCAATGCATTATCACAATTAATTAGTGTCAATTTTTGAGGTACTTTTGGCCACTACTGTATATAGGTGTTCATCACGTCAATATACGTGTATATATATATATATATATATATATACAGTATATTTGACCATTGAAAAGTGTGCACTTTTTTTTTTAATCGCCCAGCCTCTTTTCCTAACAGTCCTGTCATGGTGTCACATTTTCGGGTTATTTTGCTGTGAGCGACGGCACATGCATTTAACCCCGATCCCCCCAAGGTCCTTTTCAGATCCTCGAGTGAGCAGATTGGCCAAAGTCAATTAGAAGTCTATTACAATGAAATGCTGTTTATGGAGATAAAGGATGAATTAGCCGTACTAACTCTCTTCATTCACAGCCTCTCTCTTTCTCTTTATCTGTCAAGTGGCATTCATTGAATTGAATAATACGTCTCATGCCTGGGAACTGCAGCGTTTGGGCTGAACACATGGTGTGATAATGGGAGGCTCTGTATTCATAGGCTGGTCAGTTCCTGCCCCTTGTATTGTGCACTGGCTTTCTCAGGGCTCAGTGTGTGGGTTGTGGAGAAGGAAAGGGTGGTAACAGTGTTTCGTGAAGGGTATTGTAGTATTTCTTAGCAAGGGCTCTTATTGTTCATTTTGGCTGCGAGTGAGAGGAACAGACGGCTGGGCTGCACATCCCAGGTGCATTTTGGGATCTTGTGTATCTTGATTCAACCCCTCCTTTCTCACATCATCTATTGTCTTGATCTCAAGCAGTGTGTGTGAATCTCATAGACAGTCATTTTGCATTTTGAGAGCCAGAGTCATACTATTACACACCTTTGCCAAAGTTTCCATCAAAAACAGGCCCTTTAAATCTGCTGATCTCAAACCAGTGACGTCAGAATGTCTTTTAAAAACGCACATTTAGCTGTGTTTTTACTGACTGTGCACTGTGCTTGTATAATACATTTGTAATTACATTAATATAATGTTCATACAATATATTTGAATGTCTTTAAATCAATTTCTTAATTTCTTGTTTACCTTTTATTATTATTAATCATTTGTATGTGGCACATTTTGAATTACCATTGTATACTGTATGAAATATGCAATATAAATAAACTTTCTTTGCTTTGCTTTAAATTCCAATTCAATTCCTGAATTTCATTTGATTTTGAATTAGGGTAAAAAAAAAGTTTCAGATTTGCAATTCAAATTTGAATGTATGGAAGTAGAATTAAAATGATTCAAAGATCAAAGTTTAAATTTTTTTAAATAACACATTTTTACAACTGAATTTAACTCATTTTTAAAAAAAAAAGAAGAAAGTTTATAGGCCTTAAGGACAGACAGACAGACATACGGATAGATGGATGGATGGATGGATGGATAAATAGACAGACAGACAGATAGACGGATGGATGGATGGATGGATGGATGGATGGATGGATGGATAAATAGACAGACAGACGGATAGACGGATGGATGGATGGATGGGTGGATGGATAAATAGATAGACAGATAGACAGATGGATGGATGGATAAATAGATAGACAGACAGACAGACAGACGGATGGATGGATGGATGGACAGATAGATGGATAGACAGACGGACGGATGGATAGACAGACAGACAGACGGATGGATGGATGGATGGATGGATGGATAAATGGATGGATGTATGGATGGATGGATAGACAGACGGGCAGACGGACGGACGGACGGACGGACAGACTGATAGATAGATAGCTAGACAGACAGGTGGATGGACGGATAGATGGATGGATGGACAGACGGACGGACAGATAGATATCTGTGGCATTCATCTATTTATCTCTCTATCTGAGATAGATAGATAGATAGATAGATAGATGTTTCATGCATTATGCAATCATTTGGCTCTCAATTTAGTGGTCTGTCTCCCACACCATTACCAAACCAGCACTAACCAGCATAAACCAGCCTAAAAAATTCATGCCGGTCTATGCCTCTCTCTCTGAGTGTTTCCTTCTGTCCTCCAGTGGTCATTCATACAGCAATAGAGACCTGTGTTCACCACCAATGAATAGTCAATAAAGAGCCCATCACTTTCCGCTGCATTTGCTTGAAAGAAAAGCACCTCAGAAAGCTCTTCTCCGGCCAAACCCGTCACCCCTGCCATCTGTGCTGCGGTTCTCCGCCCTCCTGCGCATGGTTGAAAGGGATAATGGAGTCTTGAATAAGTTTTGAATACTTGAAAATAGACCATCCCTTATTATCTCTGCCAGCATCTGCTTGCCGCTCCATTGATGTGCTCCGTGTATTTACTCCACTCAATTAAACCACTATAAACTCCATTAGCAACAACAGAGCCAATCAGAAATGGCCACACAATAGAGATGGATGAGGGCCCTTCCCTCACTTCTTCACAGGGAGGAGGTCTCTTATTCACAGGAGCCGTGCTCAGCGCTGGAACAGCTGCTGATAATCTGCTTCTGCGCTGCTCGCCGTGTCTTTCTTATTGTCATGTCAAAACAGGTGTTGCTTTAATTATTGTAGCATTCGTGGGCATTCAGGGGCCCTCTGCCTCATAAGGGCCCTCTGACATAGAAAGAGCAGCTAAACAGGCATGCCATCACTCTCTGGACCAATATTACAGGCGTTAATGACTTTAAATGGGGTTTAAATGAGGCCATTATGCAAATTCCTCCACTTTGCACTCGCTGAAATGAACACACACATGTTGAATGTTAGCAAGTGGTGTTTTTTTAGACTCTTGGGTCTTTTGTAATTTTCGTTATAGAAAAAGATGAGGGATGGTTCAAATGTGTCTGGAGTATATATAAAGTGTTATTCTTTTTCTCCATGTGGATTTCAGGAAATTCTTCAGTAAAAGAGGCATTGAACCAAACCAACCAGATCTAACCACAAATGTTTGACCCTGTTGCAGTATAGCAAGTATTTGAATAGGTTTGTGAAATGGCAGAAGTCGGAATGGCAGAACTGGTACTATTAAGACAAAAACAGCAATAACATCACTATTTAGAGAAAGGAAAGTTTGGGGTTAATTTGTCATAAAGCTCAAAAGCGATAAATTCTGTCGTCATTTATTCTCCCTAATGTCATCCATGTTCTTCTGTGGAACACAAAAGAAGATATTTGGAAGAATGTTTCAAACGTTTTTGCTCATGCAATGAAGGTCATTTGGAACCAAAACACCATTAGACTCCTTTTGTGTTTCATAGTTGTACAGGTTCGAAACAATGATAGCGAGTAAATGATGACAGAATTTTCAGTTTTGGGTGATCTATCCCTTTAAAAGTTGTAAAAAGGCCTGTAAAAAGGTTGTTTGCTATTTTGATAGCATTTTCTAAAAAAGGAAAAAAACATTTAGATGTTTTTAACATTCTTTTGAAAAAACATTTTTACAACTTGAATGTTAGCACAACGTTCTTAGAACATAAATTGTTGGATACATAGTTGTGAAGTCCAGAGTTATTAGTGATTTGTCATTTAAAGTGGTCCTATTATGCTTCTTTTTTCTTAAATGTTTTACTTCAGCGTTACAAAGCACAAAGTCACTCCAGCAGGAGTTATTCTCTTATATCAGTGTCACTGTTTCTGAACTCCCTGAAACGCCTCCATTGAAGTCTTGAGTTCTCTTCCAGGAACGAACACGTCATAATATTCATCATTTAAATAATTCCCGCCCAAGGCATGTGCAAATAAAGGGGAGAGGCCTGGCTGAGTTAGTTAGTGTGTTGAAACTCACAGTTATGGTAAGGGGCGTGACATTTCCCAAACCTGCTCGAAATGGTTGACCAATCACAACACACTGGTCCAGCCAACCAATCAGAGCATATTATGCTTTTCAGAAGGAGGGGCTTCATAAAACAGGAACTAAACCAAAGTCCCTTTTAAGGAAAGTCTGTTCACTCTGCGGCTATATTTGCAACTATTTATCTATTTGAATGGGGGAATCCTGAAATCTAAAAAACTGTTTGGCGAACTCAAAATTAAATAACATATTTCAAATCAGCAATAAAATCTGACATGAACTGTCCCATAAATGTTGTTTCTTATGCTCGAACAGTGTTAAAAAAGCTTATTTTTTCAGGCTAGACCAAGCGGCAACCTCCCCCAGTTTCTCTTGAAGCCAATACGAAAGTGACTTAAACTGCAATTCATCGACTGGCCGCTAGAGACAGGCTCCAGAAGGGAGCAGAATCTCATTGAGCCCCATGTTAAAATGCCCAACTTTACAGCAGAAAAAAACATGGTACAAATTGTGGTTTTGGTCTATATATCTCATTTTGCCCTTCAGGACAACTGTGAGGGGTGTGAATTTTTTTTATAGCTTATTCGTTTACATTATATAAAGCCTTAAAGTTCTGCATAATTAAGGGCGTGGCCACTCTGAGTGACAAATGGATAGCCATTTATCTGCTGTCTGTTAGTCATCGCGTCACCTCAGCTCCACCCACGTCCCGCCTCTTTGCTTATTTTCTGTTATCCGGGAGTGACGCGTGATGATGCGCTGCTAAGATGGCAACGGCCAGCTCGACCCTACTTTACGCTTCAAAACTGCTCTTCAGAAAACTATGGGTGACGTCACAGACACTACGTCCATATTTTTTTACAGTCTATGAGCTAGACCAGCCAATGCACATGTGCAGTCCTAAGCGCGAGTCTCAGGTTTCTATGGGTACAAATGCCCTGTCCAAATACCCACACTTGAGGTCTTGGCCACTTGAGAGCATGTACATGGGATAGGAAGTAAGTGTACAAGACTGTCCCATGTCTTAAAATGCCAAAGTGCCGTGCCCTTAATGCACACTAAACCCACACTATCTCGAACACCGCTTCAGAGCAATATTCAAGGCTAAACGTATCCCATCATGCATTATGTTCGGGAACTCACATGCCCCGAAATCGCCAGATGTTGAGGAAAACATTCCAATGATAGTTAAATTAATTAGATATTGCATATAATTTGGTAGTAAAACATAAAGGCAGGGCTTAGATTAAGCCAGAATTAGGCCTTAGTTCAATTAGGACATTTAAGTAGCTTTTGCAAACATGCCTTAGAAAAAAAACATCACTGGCATGCATCTTAAGACAATGACATTTTTTAAATATCAGTGCAAGTTGCTTTCAGGTAAAACAGCTCAAACATGCATTTTAGTCTGGGACTAGCTTAAACCTTGTCTGTGAAACTGGGGGAAAGATGAGTAGGCTGTGTATTTGGTACAACATTTGCAACTGCTTTTTATCACTTAATTAGAAGCACCACAATTTTAAAATTGTGTCTTCTGTTAATTACATAGCAACTACTGAACAGATATTTAAAAGTTTATTTAAAAATGCAAAGTATTGAAAATAAAAACACTAAAAACACTCTGTAAACACTTGCATTTTTTGCAACACTATAAGTGTGTCCCATCGGGTAATCAAACGCAGTCTTCACGCCTACTTGAACAAGGACCAAATACAGAAAATATGTCATGCAAGTAGACAAGTGGTCAAGTGCAAAGACCGCAAGTGTGGGTATTTGGACAGGGCCTGGAGACGCAATGACTTTTATCAATCAGCGATTGCCTCTTTTACTTAAAAAGCTATTCCGCCATACTGTGCGTTGCAATTTCTCCCATTCATAACTAATAGGAATGAACCGTCTTTCTATATCTATACACTGTAAAACCTAACAGTTATATGTACTAAATAAAAATGAGTTCAGTGCACTCAAATATTACCGAACGTTATGTGGACACAATGACTGAAACAGGACTCAAACTGAATGAGTTATAGAACATGTCTAGTTCCCAGCATGAAAATTTGATAATAATTGTATTATTAAGTGATTAATTAAGTGATAATTGAGGATTAGTAATGAACACCTGATGATAATGAGCAGAATCACTGAAGGAAAGAGAAACACAAGAACTACAACTGACTTCAGCCACAGCCTTGGATGAAATCAACTGAAGATAAAAGATGACATTAAATCTCTGAAGATCTCAGCAGAGGAGGATTAAACAACTCCACAAACAGCATTACCAGCTTCACGCATTGCTAACCAGACTAACTTTATTTCTGTCATTTATGTTTTAAAGAAAATAATAGTTTAATTTGTAGTTACCATTATGGTGATCAGTGTTTGCTTTATTTGGGCTCTTGACCCTTTTCTTTTTAGATTATTTTTTTCTGCCTGCTTTAACTGTGTGTTTATAAAGCACATTTGTTATGGCAAGAAAAGCCAAGAGAAAATGTGATCAGGTGATGTTAGTTAGTTAGTTTATTGCTGATGATATAATCATTATGTAGTGGCTGAATCACTCATCTCATTCATATAGTCTAGTGCTCTGGTTATAGAGCTATTGTGTTATTATTTTTTGTATTATTCATAATAGAAGCCATGTGATTCTACAGCACGAGATCCAGGAAGGTTGTGGTAATCAAACAATATGCAGGATTTAAAAATTAGTGCACAAAAGGTTTTAATCTACAGCATTACTTAGACACACACAGACATCAAGAATCAGCGTATGAATCTCAACAATGGTGACAATCAAAAAAATATTCAGATAAACAGATCAACTCTGAACATAAAACAAGCTACAAAAACGTCACAACAAAAGCAGCAAAAGTAAAAGCAAATAGTAAGAATCAAAGAAAATGAGTCCCAATTCAGATGCATAATTTATTCATGCCGGAATACATGCTGGGACCCATGGGGGAGTTTTGATTGGTGGTACCCAGCATGCACTGCAGCATGAAGCTTTTCATTGATTGTCACCATTGTTAAGATTCATACACTGATTCTTGATGTATGTGTGTGTCTTAGTAATGCCATAGATGAAAACCTTTTGAGCACTACACGATTTTAAAATCTTGCATATTATTCAATTACCACAACAGTGCTGGATCTCGTGCTGTAGAATCACATAGCCACCATTATGAATAATACAAAATTAACAACACATTACTTCAATAACCAGAGCATTCGACTCTGAATGAGATTATGGCCACTACATGATGATTATATCATAATCAATAAATAGCCAACATCACCTAATCACATTTTTTCTTGGCATTCTTTACCATAACATATGTGCTTTATAAAAACACAGTGAAAGCAGCCAGAGAAAAAACTAATGTTAAAGAGTCATGGGTCAAGAGCCCAACTAAAGCAAACACTGATCACCATCATGGTGACTTCAAACAAAACTATTATTTTCTTTAAAACATAAATGACAGAAATAAAGTTAGTCTGGTTAGTAATGCGTGAAGCTGGTAATGGTGTTTGTGGAGTTGTTTAATCCTCCTCTGCTGAGATCTTCAGAGATGTAATGTCTTCTTATATCTTAAGTAGATTTCATCTAAAGCTGTAGCTGTCAGTTGTAGTTCTTGTGTTTCTCTTTCCTTCAGTGATTCTGCTGACTAATGCAGGTTTTCATCACTAATGCTCAATCATCACTTAATTAATCACTTAGTTTCTTGACTGCAATGTATGTCTTTTAGTGAACTCAATTGAAATAAGTTCAGAGTACTCATAACTATTGCTTTCTAAAATGAAAAAAGAATTAAGGTAATCGGTGTCCTCAAATTTAATGAGTTAGCTTAACTTACTGGATTTGACTTTGTGTGTGCTAATGTGAGCTAGCAGTAACTGCAAGCGCTCTGAGTTAACTTAAAGTTTGTAATTTCATCTGTTTTACTCAATATAGGGAAGTTTCAGCTATATCAATTATTTGAATGCAGTGTAAAGTTTAATTGTATATTAAGAAATATCCTTGTTTTAGTGGATTTGATTAAAATAAGTTCAGAGTACTCATAACTATTGTTTTTTTATAAACTTAAATGGTTTGAGGTAATCGGTGTGAAATGAGTTAGCTGAACTTGTTGGGTTTTACAGTGTAGTCTTTGACTAAACAGAGCATTACTGACAGACTGGGAATAGAGGAGCTGCAACAAAGTCAAATATGTGAAAAATAATGTAAAAATAATGTTTTTTGAACATTCAAGCACGAAAACCTATTCTAGTAGACACCAAAAACAAGACCAAGACATTGAAAAAGGGCACAATAGGGCCACTTTAAGGTTTAGGCGATACCAGTAGAGCAAGATATCAGCATTTAGATGATGTATTCTCCCTGATCTTGTGGGATCACATTTCTTGTCAGCTGATTGTTAGCTTGTTAATGTCAAATAAAATATAATTTTAACATACAGTTGTACCAAACAGCATGGCTATTATATCATAGAAATATAATATCTGAGTGGGTATTTTACTTTGGAGAACCTGATCTGCTTACAAAGTAGTTTTGACCCTTAAAACCAGCACTAAAGAAAGACCTACTGGGAAAACTAAAGAAATGGAAAATGTTCTGAAATACGGCATTTGAACTTATTTACCCCGGGTGGGAAGCACTAAAGTTGAGAGAGAACAAGGAAAAGAGAGAATAAAAATGAAATTTTGAAAGAGGTTATGAAAAAAAGCATTGAACCGAGCCATCACTCACCGGAGGGCCTGAACTCTGGCCCATGTGGAGACGGTGCATGGCACATTGGCTGGAAACTATGCATTCACTGCAGCTCTGCATGAAGAAGCCATTACCACAGAGAGCCATGGGAAAGAGCTCCATCCATTATTTAATCAGTGTGGAGACGTTTCCTCTTGTTTAACTGTGTGTTGGATCGGATAGCATGTAGAAGATGTGAAAATCGTCGTCCGAGGTGCTTGTTTCTTCGCTGTATCAGGAATCACAGGTGATTTGTTTTTCAGGGGTTAATGGAGAACAGACCTGAGAGCGCTCACCGAATACTTCCTGTCTTGCTTTGGGACTTCCTCTTACTTTGACATATTAATGTGGTTTGGACTGGACAAACAGTCTCTGAGCACATGCTGGTTGGAGTATAATATATTGATTTGGTCTTTTATATCCAAAAAAGTGGCATTAATGAGATCCTCAGAGAGGAGAGCTGCTGAGAAGAGGTGTGTTTTTACTTTTTAACCTATCAGCCTTGCTATTTAACCATGGAGTACAATAAAAAAAAGTGATAAAGTCAGCTGCGGACTTCACGCAGGAGCATCAGCTCTTTGCATGTGCACAAAAGTTGCAGTCTCACTCTTTCTCTCTGTGTCTCTCTTCCCTGAGGCCCATGGGATCCTGAGCTCTTGGTGTCCTCTGCTTTAGGACAATAGGAGGAATGTCCAATCCTTTCTGTGGCTCAAACTGAGCGTCAGGAGAGGAAGTGGCCTCAGCGCGTTCAGCCCATCCACAGCCTCGGGCCACAGGGAGCAGCTTTCTCATCTAAACCCTCTCTCTAATGCTGCCCTCTCTTCCTTTCTCAATCCCTCTTTCGATCAGTTCCCCTCTCTCTTTTCATTGTTTCATCTCCATGCTCTCTGTTTAGGTAGAGATAGGCTGTTTTCACAGCATGCTTTGCTACATTACAGCACCAGCGTGATGAGCTCTCTTTGTCCAGGTCATGCTGTACTTCATTATATTTTTTAACATTTATATTCATAACATTTTTAAGAATTTTTTTCTGCCTTGTCACATTATTTTCATGAAAACTAAACACATTTTCCTATTAAATTCTCATTTCTGTAATGCAAAACATTTTACCATAAAAAATATTACATCATTTCAACCTTTATTTGTTGTACCAAATATAATTTGTGCCAATTTAAATTGTATTACACAAATAAAATATAGTATCATCAAATATAGTATAAAAATAGTATCAGTATAAAATTAGTAAAATGTCTGTTTGCGTTATTATATAATTTTGGAGGAAAATGTGCTTTTAAATAATAACATCAAAAATATAAATATTCATAATTGTGAAAAATTATTCCATTATTTAAATTGTACTGCTTTTATACATTTCATTGGTATTTATTATACTTAAGTTCATTTATGCTGTTTTAAATCGTATTAAATTAATACAATTGGTCATAATATAGTATAAAATTAGTAAAATGCCTGTTTACATTACAGTAATTTGGGGGGGGGGGAAGTAAATAATTTTAATAATAATTTTATTTTTTGTTATACTTAATTTAATGTATGCTGTTTTAAATTAACACAGTTGGTCATAAAATAAAAGTCATATAAAATTAGTATAAAATTAGTAATATGGGAGGTAAATGTGCTTATAAATAATAAAAAGAACTACAAAATGTAATAATAAAAAATAATACTGCAAAAATTCCTCATGATACTAAAAAGATTTTCTATTTAAATCTGCATAAATTAAAGGCTGTACAACAAATGCTACTATAAACTAGAAATACTTAAAAAAAAAATATTCCGGTGCATCCAGGATAAAAGTGTGTGTAGTTGTCATAAACATTGTCACAATTAAAAAAATGTTAATGGTTCTAAAATAGTCTTTCATCTCTTTATTCTAAATTTATTTTGGGATGAAATGTGACTTGGACACATTCTTGACAGGCTTTTGAGAGATTCATCCCAGTAGAATAGCATGGTTTACTTGTTTAAATGCCCTGATGGCAAAAGAAAAACTCCAAAGCTCTGAAATCGGAGGAAACAGCCTCACTCATCAGTGGAAGGATTAGATGAGCCTCACTGACTGCAAACAAGCCAGAGAAATACTTCACGTTTGTGTTCTTCAGGGCCGTGTGTTTTAATTTAGTCTCTGTGTATTTGTGCGTGTGTAGGGAAGCGGGGGTTTGATATGTTCCTTCCTCTTTCCTAATAAATGAGCCATTTAGTGGCCGAAAAAGCCAGTTTACAGTGAAAGACCCATAATAACTATTCAAAAAACATTGAGATTCACATGAACAAATGTTTCCAACCAATGTAAAGTCACTTACAGCAGTTTATCGTCATTTGCTGTGACAGATGTTTGGAGCATTCAGTGAGCGGATTTTTCAGACACTGAAAACTACAGATACTCTAAAGAGCTTTTAGACACAGAAGATACCCTTGGCACATGCAAAAGTTTGGGGTCAGTATCCAGCAAGGATTAAATTGCTCAAAAGTGACAGTAAAGACATGTATAATGTTACAAAAGATTTATATTCCAAAGAAAAATGCTGTTCTTTTGAGTTCTCCATTAATCAAATAATCCTGAAAAAATGTATCAACGGAACAACTGTTTTCAACATTGATAATACACCAGATCATCATATTATAATGATTTCTGAAGGATCATGTGACACTGAAGACTGGAATAATTGATCACAGGAATACATTACATTTTATGTGTAAAAATATAAGTATTTTAAAATAACAGTTATTTAATTTTATGAATAATATTTCACAATATTACTGTTTTATTGTACACTGTAAACCCTAATGTTCAAAATACTTGGTTTGAGTAGGACAAACTTAAATTAAACCAATTAGTTCAGTTAAATTAACTGTTATGAGTATTTAGAACTTTCTTTTTCTTTTGAGTTCACAGCATTGAGATATTTCAAGTAAACTGAACCGTTTCATTGTTTGGAGTTGAATGAACTCATTTCCTTTAATTTAGACTAACTTAAGTTTAACTGAAACTGGGCTGGGATTTTGTATTTCCCAGCATGCTTTGCCCATGGCACTCGAAAGGGAGAGTAAATGCTAAAATTAGTGTTATATAATGTTTTTTTTGTGCAAGATTAATGGTAAGGGAGATTTAGTAGTGATTAATGTTTTGTTATGCTAATTTAGAAGAGTTTCTGATTGTCAAGTCAAGTCAAGTCAACTTTATTTATATAGCGCTTTTTACAATGCAGATTGTTTCAAAGCAGCTTCACAGTGTTAAACAGGAAAATCTCCTTACATTTATCACATGTGAAGCCCTGTTCACCAACGGAGACAGATATACTAAACATGAAACATGTAGTGCAGATGACAATAAAAGGAGAAGAAGACATGGCTTACCGTATTTGTTGATTAATCCAACTTACCACAGTTGTTTGATGGAGTCTATTTACTAATCCAACTCACCACAGTTGTTTAATGAACTCAGAAAACAAGAGACCCGAGTGCAGAGATGGCAAGCTAACAGGCTAGCGAAATGCTAATGCGTGATAGTGATTTAGATTAAAAGCTAGGGATGTCAGATTTAATGTGGTAGGCAATATTAGACAATATATGTTGATGGGTAAGTTATATTTAGCAGTTTAAACAACAGGGAATGATATCAAATAAAGATTCAAAAGTGAACAGAGCACACACGAGCACAGCAACAAGGCAGACAGGAGCAAACGATCAGAGAGATTGTGGGTTTTTGGAGAGTTACCATCATGGAATGCAGCTTGGTTTGAGAAGTTACATGTTTTAAGTTGCTGTACTCATTCAGTGCTATACCATGCTATTGTCAACATGTTACCAAATTAGCAAGTTGGCATTTTCTGAATTAGTTATGTTAAGAGAACCTGATCATTTTAAGTTACGTATTAATTAGTGTACTCAAATATTTCAAGTTAACAACAAAAATCTTACTTAAGAGTTTCTTAACTTAAAAAAAAAAATCTCATTTCACTTTTTTTGAGTTCTGACAACTTATTAGGGTTTACAGTGAAGTAAATAACTCATTTGATTTGCAAGAACTCAAAATAAAAAAGTTAATTAACTAAATCTTTTATGTTAATTGCTATCAAAATGTACGAGTTAGCTAACTCAGTACTTTAAGTTAGGAGCAATTAACATGCATGATTACTACAAACTCAAAACTTGATAGTTCTGCTTACTTAAAATTGGGACCATTATAACTCAAAAAAAATTTATATGTAACTGTTTACCTCAAATTTTTTGAGCTAGCCCAACTTATTTGGGTTTACAGTTTATGAAATAAATGCAGCCTTGGTGGGCATAAGAATGTTTTAAAAAATTACTGACCTCAAACTTGTGAAAAGTGAATTATAAAAACAAGTGGCATCTGCAAACAAATTAACTTCTGAGCTGTTTTTCCCCTTAAAAAATTACTTTTAATCATTAAAGGCACAATATGTAAGATTTTTCATTTAAAATATCCAAAAAACACTAGAACAATGTTATATATTTTGTTTACTTGTGTACTTACATTATCCCAGCTGTTTCCAAGAATGTTTAAATCCAGAGAAATAAGCCAGGACATGGACCGTGTTAGTATGGCTTCAATGTCCAAATGCTTGAAGATGGTTCGTGTAAAAGACTAAACAAATTAGGCTATAGTTTCTGTATTTATCTATTTTTTGGTTATTTTGTCTGTTCAGAAATGTGTGCTTTTCTCTGCATACTGTGAATGAATTCAGTGATTTACAAAGCATACCTGTCTCTCTCGCTCTGTGTGTGTGTGTGTGTACAACGTCGGAAATTTTCCTCATGCATTTGCTAATGGGGCTTGCAGAATGAACAGTTTACACTGCAGAGACCAAACTACTCTGTATGGCCAGCAAGGTGTATATAGTGTCTGTGTCATTCTCTGCACACTGTGAAAGGGCTTCTCAGTTTGGCCAGGTCTACCTGTGTGTATTTTCCATGCACACTGTGAAATGAGGCCAGAGTTTGCACTGACTGATTTCTGTACACACAAGATACACGCCGACAGAAATGCCCCCTAATAATCACCTTTAAACTATCAACACACCTTCGCTAGGCCTTGTCTAGCACTGCAAATAATTATAGACAACTGTTTATCTGCATTATAGAACACATTGTGAAATATCTGTCTTTCTTTCGCATCATAACCATCTGAAAGCCCCTTATTTGGGTCTTGAGATTTTACAGTGATATCACAACCAAGAGAGATGATTGTTTGGATTAATGGTTTCGTTTGGTTTCCTCTCATGGGTTTGTGGTCGTAATTATTCGCCTCAGTTCTCCGTGTGGGATTTTCATACAGTTTCCAAATCCACATCCACACTCATATAGGCTACATTGAAAATAAAATGCAACTTTAAAAAGTTGTCCACATGAAAATTCTGTCGTCAAAGTTCTAAATCAGTCACTTATGAGGTTTTGTTTGAGTTGAGAAGCACCCTTAAAAGGTAGCAAGGCAGCTCACTGAGTATTGGAACAGAGCTCATGTTCTTACTTGCTCTTATAACCATCAACAGTTCATCCGTGTGTCGTAATTTTTCAAGAAAGGGGTTTTTGAGTTTGAGTTCTGTGACATTTCAAATGATGATGTCATTGCTCTAGGTTCCAGGGCTCCGATTTCCATCCCAGGGAGAGAATGAACAAGGTTGCCATGGAGATCAAGTCATCATAAGTCATCAGCACTCTCTCATTGTGTGCTCGTAAACACAGTTGTATTTGATTAGCGAGGTTTGCCTTGCTTTTTTTGTCTGTCACTCTGCTTTGCTTTTCAACCTCGTTTTGCCTTTTCTCTCAGGCGCGCACAAACAAAACACAATCGCGAGCGTATAAAACAATATGAAAACCTCAGGCCGTGACAGCCACATAAGACTTGTTTGATATGTGTAACATTACAAGCCATGATCATGCGGTTAGACATTCCTAAACGCTTGTGTTTATGTGTGTGTGAAGGAGGAAGAATTGTGGTTTCAAGGGAAAACGATGACTAGAATCGAGGCTTTCTGAACTCTTTTCTCGTTCTGTGTGTGTGTGTGTGTGCAAACAGCCATCCTTTGTAATTAGCATTATTAGGGCACAGAGTGTTTGAAGCTGAAGCCTGTGCCTTGGCCTTCATAACTGGGACGCTACAGCAGATCTGTTTACACCACCACAGTGAAACCGCGGGAAACTTTGTCGCCTGAAGAAACACATGGAGCAAGAAAAAGACTAATTCTGTGATCATTTACTCCCCCTCATGTCGTTCCAAACCCGTGTAAACTTTCTTTCGTCTGTGGAAAACAAAAGGAGAAGTGAATTAATCGTGAGCTGATTCGTTTTAGTGAATCGGTCAAAAAGACTCAAACTCTAACGAATCATTCAGTGAATTAATTCTCTTAGACCATTTTCAGACTGCCAGCAAAAATCTGATTTTTTTGCACATCCAGATTTTATCCAGATGTGTTTTTGAAAATGTCTGGACAGCAGAACAAAAAACATATAAAATCTGATTTTTTCAAATCTGATTCAAACCACATACAGTGCAGTGGTGTTCTGAAATGAGGAGGCAACGTCCTCACTTAATGTTATTTTTTTATAAATCAATTCATGTCCCAGTTACACTTAAAAGTGTCACATTTTCCTTGTTAAATAATCATTACGGCCCGGTTTCACAGACAGGCTTAGATTAAGAATGGCCTTTGTTCAATTAGCACATTTAAGTAACATTTATATATGTGCCTTAGAAAAACACATTACTGGTGTGCATCTTGAGACAAAACAATGTCATTTACTTAATATAAGATATATCTAAAACAATGCAAGTTGCTTTCAGTTAAAACAGCTCGAACATGCATTTTAGTCTGGGATTAGATTTAAAGACACAATATGCAAAATGTTTGGATTAAAATATCCAAAAACCACTAGAGCATTGTTATATATTTTGTTGACTTGTGTACTTACATTATCCCAAATGTTTCCAAGAATGTTTAAATCCAGAGAAATAAGCAATTTTAACCAGGATTACCCTCGATTTCTGGTTTAATTTTGTAGAAACCATGAAAACACCAAAGACGCTTTAATATATTATGGCCTGGTTTCACAAACAGGGCTTAGATTAAGCCAGGATTAGACTTTAGTTCAATTAGGACATTTAAGTAGCTTTTATAAATGTGCCTTAGAAAAAAAAACATCACTGGTGTGCATCTTAAGACAAAACAATGGCACTTATATAGCTCAATGCAGTTAGTCTTATTGTTTAAATCTCATTTTCTTGATTTACCGCGAGTAATTTTGCTCTTGCATTGTGTATGTAAATGAGGCCAGCTAGTGACGCTAGAAAAGAATGCAGTGTTTAGTCCTTGTTAGCGTGCTGTCCTCACATGCCGGTGATCAAGGTTCGAGACCAGCTCGGAGCGAGGTGGTTATGTGCAGGCTGTAAAGTGTTCGTGAATTTTGGAGGCGGAGCAATTAAGAGAGGGGGTAGGTTTGTTTGGGTTGATTTCAAATATCAACAGTATTCAACAACAAGTTGTTTACTTACTTTTTATTTAGTCTTCCCAGTTCCCATTAACGTCATAATTTTGTTCATTCAGACCGATTTGCGAACGTGCACGAAAGCAAGAGTTGGGATTTATTGCGAAAACCAATAATTTCAAATCATGGCGCGATGGAAGCATTGCCTCCTCTCACGGGACTTTTCCCCATTCATTCTCAGTTACCCCCCACCAAACCCACTGCATACATTAGGGGGTCTGTTTAAAGTCAATGGGCTCAGGGGAGGCAAGAGAGACGTGGCGTCCCGCTGTAACTTTACCTGCTGGTTACGCTGTTGGACATTGTTACTAGAAAAACAAGCAATTTATACACTTTCTAATGTCACATTTTGTAATATTTGCATTGTTTTATTTTTGTACAATGGATTATTTCCCATCATTTTGAGGAGGCACTGCCTCCCTTGCCTCCTCAGAGGAAACACCCCTGATATGGAGGTGGTTTGAAATGCGATTCCAATCAAATTTTTACAGAAGCGTCTCAGTCTGGACACTCTAGCTGCTTAAATCACTCTTAACGCAACACATGATAACGTCAAAACTGGTGCCGGAAATACCGGAAGTATTCATACGTTTTTCAAATGGTATGTCCAAAGATTTTAGCATATTCCTGTTTGATTGAGGAGTATGATGTAACTCGACAGGGCGCTTATTTGGAGAGTGAGATAATGCACCTCCATTTTTCCTCCAATGATCTGTTTTGAAAGCCTTGTCAGAAATGTGGATGCGCCTACATTGCTACCAAAACAACCCATGCAGATAGGTTGGTTATGTCTGGACACACAAACATTTGATCACTTGCAATTAATAGTGCAGACAGACTTCCTGAAAATAAAAAATCTGATTTGCCTGCATAGCTTACTGCATAGACCTTAGTCAGGGAAATATCATATTTATAGATATAGTTCATTTAAAAATGAATTACTCACTTTCATGTCATTTCAAACCTATAAGACTTTCGTCAAAGTCCCTTTAAGACAAGTCATTTCACTCAGCGGCCATCTTTGAAATGCCTCACGGGCATGCAAGTGCAGCTCCTATCTCTTTGAATGGGGAAACATCAAATTCTCCAAAACTGTTCGTCAAGCTTACAATTAAATTTCATATTTGAAATCATCAATGAAATCTTACAACAACTGTCTCATAAATTTTGTTTAAAAATTTGTCTAAAAACTCAAATCATGACTAAAAAGTGCATTTTTCAGCCTGGACAAAGCTAATGCGCATGCGCTTTCCTAAGCGCCTGTTTCTATAGCAACCAGAGCTTCTAATGGCAGCTGCGGTGACTCGATGACTTTACTAATCAACGGTTGGCTCTTTCATTTAGTTGGGTGTTGCACTTTCTCCCATTCATAACTCATCGGAGTGCAACGTCTTCCTATATATAAAGTCTTTGCTTTCGTTCATCTTCAGAACACAAATTAAGATATTTTAATAAAATCTAAGACATTTCATTCTCTCCTGAAAGTCTATTCACCCAAAACTGCCGGTTCAAAACTTTCATAAAGAGATCTTAAAATAAATCCATATGAATCAAGCGGTTTAATCCAAGTCTTCTGAAGAGAGACGTGATCACTTTATATGATGAACAGATTTAATTTGGACATTTATTCACATATAAACACTGATCAGCAAACATACACACAGTGCTCAAATATGGTAAACGGAAGCTCAACCATACTTGCTTTGGGTTATTACTGACTAAAGTATGGCACATCTCAGGGTAAAGTTGAAGTGAAAAAGACACAATGATTCATTTTTGTATAGCACTAATTAATTTACAGGAAATGGGTACAGTGACTGAACCTTTAGCACAGGGTGGACCGCTAAGAAATGACATTTTAGATTTAGTGAAAACTGGAATGGCATTTCAGTGTGGGGAAATACACAAAACGGAGAGGAGAACTCGCAATTATTTTAATTGACTAATGTGCAACAAAACGCTAAAGCCAAGAGCTTTTCAAGCGTCCTCTGCAGAGACCGAACCTCCACCCAATCAAAGCTCTCAGAAACATTTTGAATCTGGCACAACCACTCTGTGATTGGTGTGTGTTGTGTCAGACTCTCATGAGGGCAAATGGGAATGTATGAATGTGTCTGTCCAAGCGATTGTGTGTGTGTGTGTGTGTGTAATAAAAGTAAGGTCTGTGATCTGTGTCCTGCGTCCCTGCTGAGAGCCAAACTGAAGTGGGACGTGGCAGCTGGCCAGTACACACACACTCACACACACACACAGGGTCAGAAAGGTTGGGTTTTGTTTTTATAGTTAACAATGATATTCACCTGCAGGAAAACCAAATAAATGTAAATAAACACTGTTAATTATCTTGATAATGTTGATCGAGTCGCCATAAAGCACATTACATGCATTTATTTAAAATATAGGCCTACTCTTCTCCCCAAAGCACTAGGAAACCATTTGAAATTCTAAATGAAACATGTATTGTTATGGTTATTTATTATTTATAGTTGTGCATGAGGTGTTCTGGGTTATTGTTAGGCTTTTGAAAGAAAAAAAAGGTTGCTAAATCAAAGTTCGCAACACTTTTCACGTTCACGTTTTTTTCTCATTTATGGTCGGTACGAGTAATTTATGCTCCAGAGTTTACAGTATACCTACTGAGGATTCTCACAGTCATCATTGTGGCATATTTTTGATGTTCTATTTGTGTGTCCTATCATGACATGAAAGTAAAATTGAGAGAAACAAAGACAGAGAGAGTTTCATGCTTCAGAGAACTGTTTGTTTGCCGTTCTGCACATAAAAGTGAGCACAACAAATGAGCATGTGTGTGGGCTGTTTGAGTGATCTTGTTGTGTGTGAAAGGCTCTCAACACCAGAGAAAGTGGACACTCGCTTCTGACAAGATACTTTGAACAGTTTCCTGCCCAGTTCTGAGTAACAGTATAAAACTAAACGGATAATGCATGATTTCACAGGCTACGTTTGGAATGGAATAAAGTCTTAAAGGGACAGTACACCCAAAATCATCACCTAAGTCATCATTTACTCACCCTCATGTCATTCCAAACCTGGACTTTCGTTCATCTTCAGAACACAAATGAAGATCTCTTTGATGAAAGCGATTTCTTTCCCTTCATCCCTCCAGCTATGCAACTACCAATTTGATGCTCAAAAAGTTCATAAAGTTCTTTATGTGATGAACAGATTGAATTTAGGCTTTACCGTTTAAAGGTTTGAGGTCAGTAAGATTTTTCTTCTGCTCACCAAGGCTGCTTTTATTTGACCACAAAACAGTAATGTTGTAAAATATTATTACTATTTAAAATAATTGTTTTCTATTTGAATATATTTTTAAATGTAATTTATTCCTGTGATCAAAGCTGAATTTTCAACATTACTCCAGTCTTCAGTTTCACATGATCCTTCAGAAATCATTCTAATATGATGATTTGATGCTCAAGAAACATTTTTTGTTATAATCGTATCACTGTTGAAAAAAAAATCGTATTGATCAGCATTGCCTCAGAAATTCACCTAATCACTAACTAGTTTTAGCATTTACTGTCAGAATAATTGTGCTGAGAGTAATATTATGATCATTTTATCGCCCGGAGACGATGGAAAAACATACGGAGAGCATCAGCTTTCATTTCTGCTCTGACAGCCGCAAGACCAACCGAGTGTGTGTTAGAAATCAGGAATGGTGAGAGAACATTGTGCTTGGTATGTTTTTCATCTTCAAACCAAACTTGGGTCTCCAGCCGACAAAGTTTAAATCCCGTCTGGCTAGCGTGCTTCCCTTAACGTTTACGTGTTAGGTCAGTAGGTGGAGAGTAGGCGTTCGAACACATTCGACCACATGAGCGTTTACACTATGAAAGCAATCCGGTCGTTAATTAATATTTTAATATTCTAACCATCATGTTTCGGTTAAATAAAACATTTAAACTCTCAAGAATATTTCTCACCTTAGTGGGTAAATATCAAAGTGTGTAATTTCTGCGCCACTAGAAACCCCAAACAGAACTGCAAAAATACTGTCTGTTTTCTGACAATTTGTTATTTCCACCATTTGTTGAACAAACAGGTAGTCCTGGTTTCTATAAACTGTTGTGACTGACCCAGTACGGCTACTCAAACAAACAAATTGCAATTCTATTGGTGCCTCTAGTACTGCAGAAACGTAAATGGACCTAAATTGACTTTTTTGCACAGATGTCACCAAGCAAAACTTTGGAATATTTTTGGGGAATTTCAGGGCTGGAATGATTCAGCTGGATGTTTCAACAAAATTATCAAACAAATGCACAATTTTGCTGTAAATGCTGTAAAATCCAGTTTGTGTGCAGAAGAACTGTTTGGACTTCTTTGGTGAAGTGTGTGTGTGTGTGTGTAATCGAAAAAAGCTTTTTGTTTTCTCATGCAAACTGAATTATGGGGCTATTTACAGAATTTTCAGAAAACACAAACACACAACCTATTAACAAAGTGGTGGCCACAAACACAAGATTTCAGCTCCATAAATACATGTTTGTCACAGATGTTGAGTCTCCTCATTTTGTCATATGGTGACCACTGAACCTTCAACCACATACAGAGATAGATAGATGGATGGATGGATGGATGCATGGATGGACGGACCAACAGATAGATAGATAGATAGATAGATAGATGCATGGATGGATGGATGCATGGATGGATGGACGGACAGAAATAGATAGATAGATAGATAGATAGATAGATAGATGCATGGACCGATGGACGGACCGATATATAGATAGATAGATAGATGGATGCATGGATGGACCGATGGACGGACCGATAGATAGATAGATAGATAGATAGATAGATAGATAGATAGATAGATAGATATGTGGATGGATGGATGGGATGGATGGATGCATGGATGGACGGACGGACAGAGATAGATAGATAGATAGATAGATAGATAGATAGATAGATAGATAGATAGATAGATAGATAGATGCATGGATGGATGGATGCATGGATGCATGGATGGATGGACGGACAGAAATAGATAGATAGATAGATAGATAGATAGATAGATAGATAGATAGATAGATAGATGCATGGATGGACCGATGGACGGACCGCTAGATAGATAGATAGATAGATAGATAGATAGATAGATAGATAGATAGATAGATAGATGCATGGATGGATGGATGCATGGATGGACGGACGGACAGAGATAGATAGATAGATAGATAGATAGATAGATAGATAGATAGATAGATAGATAGATAGATAGATAGATAGATAGATAGATAGATGGATGGATGGATGCATGGATGGATGGACGGACAGAGATAGATAGATAGATAGATAGATAGATAGATAGATAGATAGATAGATAGATAGATAGATGCATGGATGGACCGATGGACGGACCGATAGATAGATAGATAGATGGATGGATGCATGGATGCATGGATGGACGGACGGACAGAGATAGATAGATAGATAGATAGATGGATGGATGGATGCATGGATGGATGGACGGACAGAGATAGATAGATAGATAGATAGATAGAGAGATAGATCGATGCATGGATGGGATGGATGGATGCATGGATGGACGGACAGACAGAGATAGATAGATAGATAGATAGATAGATATATAGATGGATGGATGCATGGATGGATGGATGCATGGATGGACGGACGGACAGAGATAGATAGATAGATAGATAGATGGATGGATGGATGCATGGATGGATGGACAGAGATAGATAGATAAATAGATAGATAGATAGATAGATAGATAGATAGATAGATAGATGCATGGATGGACCGATGGACGGACCGATAGATAGATAGATAGATGGATGGATGGATGCATGGATGGATGGATGCATGGATGGACGGACGGACAGAGATAGATAGATAGATAGATAGATAGATAGATAGATGGATGGATGGACGGACAGAGATAGATAGATAGATAGATAGATAGATAGATGCATGGATGGACCGATGGACGGACCGATAGATAGATAGATAGATAGATAGATGGATGCATGGATGGACAGACAGACAGACAGACAGACAGACAGACAGACAGGATGGATGGATGGATGGACGGATGGACGGATTGTTGTATAGATAGATAGATAGACGAATAGACAGATGGATGGATAGATAGATAGATCGATGGATAGATAGATGATGGATAGACAGACAGACAGACAGATAGAGACAGACAGACAGACAGACAGATGTTCTGTCTCAATGTCTTCTCCAGATGTGCTTCTTGAACCTGCTACAGTGCCGGCTCTGTTTTCAGAGTGTGAAATGTTTTCCTGACACATCAGGGATGGAGGAATTCATCTCTCTCACAGGCACGTGCAGGCCGGATCTCTTCTCACACACACAATAGACCCTTACCGAATATCCCCTAAACGCAATGGTTTTCATATAAGCTAATGAAATTTGGTGTAGTCTAACCGCACCCCTAAATTTAACCCTCACACAAACCTGCTGATATGAGTATATTTCAAGCAAAACACGAGTCAAATACTGAGGTCCAGCTCACAAACCAGCGGACGACAGATTACACTGTATTTGTCAGGACATTTAAGGCCACACAAATATAACAAAACAAATGCACACAGACAAAAACACAGCTCGTTTTCAGATTCTATTGATCATTCGCTCACAAATGTTATGTGACTGCAAGTGTTGTGTCGAGTAAATCATAGCATTCCTGTTACTGTGTAATAAGGAAAAGATGGTGGAAGCGTCCCATCGAGCGCAGCTGCACGGCCCGTGGTGCAGGGTCTCGGCTCGAGCTGGTCCCGTGTACCGCTTCTCTGGGAACGGATGGGAGCATTGCACCAAAACATCTTCAAACAAAACATGGCCTTCGCCGCATGATGTCTTTTTACCAGGTCACAGATTCAGCAAAGTCTCATGGGAACGACACCTGTTGTGAAACAGACAGCACACTCACAGCTAAGAGAGGTGACTGTTAATATCTGCCTAATGAACACAGACTTCAGCATACAGCTAAAATATATATTTCAAGATTTTTTTTTGATACATAACTCAATATTTATGAATTTAGCAATAAGATAATAAGTGAAATGTATTTCATAATTAAGCAATCTCCTCTGACCTCTAGCATCAACAAGGCATTTTCGCCCACAGGACTGCCGCATACTAGATGTTTTTCCCTTTTCACACCATTCTTTGTAAACTCTAGAAATGGTTGTGCGTGAAAATCCCAGTAACTGAGCAGATTGTGAAATACTCAGACCGGCCCGTCTGGCACCAACAACCATGCCACGCTCAAAATTGCTTAAATCACCTTTCTTTCCCATTCTGACATTCAGTTTGGAGTTCAGGAGATTGTCTTGACCAGGACCACACCCCTAAATGCATTGAAGCAACTGCCATGTGATTGGTTGATTAGATAATTGCATTAATGAGAAATTGAACAGGTGTTCCTAATAATCCTTTAGGTGAGTGTATATATATATATATATATATATATATATACTTTTTTTCTTCCACTAAATTAGATAAACCTAGGGCTGGTCAAGTAAGTAAGTAAGCTGAATGATATATATATATATATATCATTCAGCTTACTTACTTACTTGACCAGCCCTAGGTTTATCTAATTTAGTGGAAGAAAAAAAGTCTGACCTCATATTCCAGTCAAGAGTAATTACTGTCAGTCACTTACACATATAAGCTCTGTAGGAAACGATGAGGGGGAGTTCAGGATACACACACTCTCGGCACAGTTAAAACATAATCACACACACACACACACACTTGAGATCCCACACATACTCTTCCATTGACTCTTGATCGTTGATAACATTAGCGTGCCATTTACAAACCAATGACAACAAAAGAAAAGACGAGCAACCCACTATACCTCAACACAGTCATAAAGAACAAGCTCTGTGTGTTTAAATAATTATTTCACTGTAAAATCTTTAAAAAATACATTAGATTTAGCTCTGCGGATGTCCTCATAAGGAAACTTAATCATAATGACACTATATACTGTCTTTATTATGTAATCTGACATATTTGTGAGTAAAACTAAATATTTAAAGATAAAAAATGTAGGGTGATACATTATTTATCCATCAGGAATTCTTGAAAGATGGACGGTACATTCCAGAATGGAGTCAGGTGGTCAGTGGGGGGAGGTTGAAAAATAGTGGATCTGTGACGTCAGCCAAAAAGAAAGATTGTGTTAGAGGTGGAACAATGCAATAATGATGAATCATGTAAAATAAGACCATGTATGTGTATGCAACAGAAGAAAGTAAACAGTGTTTGTTGGCATTGATCTATAGGAGGCTAATATGCAGAAGTCAATTAAAAAGTGTTTTAAATGTGTGAGTGCCCGTACATCTCTTGTTTTCAAAGTTTGTCCAAATGTGTAAACTTTGAGCTGTGTCTGTAATCATAATCTTTTATTATATGTCATACTATGGGGCCTTTTTGTGTTGTTGTCAAATGTCGTTTGTGTTTTCTTATCTAGTATCTTTGGAAATTCACAACAATACATTTCTAAGCTGTGCTTTGCCATTTCTTTTGTTCTTGGGAATCTTGCCTTATCTGTAACAATTGGTATGTGTGAGAATATGTCCTCCATTATTTCAATGTCCAGCTATAAATGGAAAACTGTAGAAGCTGCAACAATTTTTCATTTAAGACAATGACAACATCTGGCTAAACTCGGAGAGATTTGAAATGTGTTCATCATGTGGTCCAGTTGTAAGTATTTACAGTGTCTGGCTTGCGTTGAGCTATTTAATCTTCAAAAACAAAGAAAGACTTGCAATTAGCTGCGTTTTCCCTTCAAACAAACTCTTTCCTCAAAGCTTTCCTCAGCACGCACACAAACATTGACAATCTTTTTTTGGGGGACCAAGATGCAACAGGGCTGAGCAGACGAGAGGAAGACCGGTCATTTCATTTCATGACCGGTGCTGGACATTCCAGATGTCCTTATACAGGTGCTTATACATAATAGTTTATAGTTTGAGAGCTGATACAACTCAACCATGTTCATTTAAAGTGGCTATATGTAGAATTAAAAAACTCTTGTTATTAGCGACACCGGTGGCTGTTAAGTGAACTGCAGCCAGTGTTTGCACTCGTGCACACGCAACATACAGGAGATTGAAAGTAATTCAAGGCCCCGATACACTCACGGCGAAGTTCTTTTTCATTCTTTGCTTAGAATTAAAAAGAAGTTGGAAATACCTTTAATGCAAAATCTGACATTTATTGTCTACTTTTAACGAACATACTGCCGTCGTCCACCTTGCTGAGAGCGATGGTTATGTAAATATGTGCTGCACGGTTTCCTCTCAGTAACAAAATAAACATACAACAAAAATGACAGCGGTGAGAAAACAGCAGTAAGAAAGCATCTGATCATAGTGATGTGGATATGTTTGCACCAGCTCTGCAGTTCACTGGCATCATGACAGATGAGGTAAGTAAAGTTATGATAGTTTTATGATAGTGTTATGATAGTTTGATTATTAAGTAGCCTATATTTCTGACTACACTCACCTAAAGGATTATTAGGAACACCATACTAATACTGTGTTTGACCCCCTTTTGCCTTCAGAACTGCCTTAATTCTACGTGGCATTGATTCAACAAGGTGCTGAAAGCATTCTTTAGAAATGTTGGCCCATATTGATAGGATAGCATCTTGCAGTTGATGGAGATTTGTGGGATGCACATCCAGGGCACGAAGCTCCCGTTCCACCACATCCCAAAGATGCTCTATTGGGTTGAGATCTGGTGACTGTGGGGGCCATTTTAGTACAGTGAACTCATTGTCATGTTCAAGAAACCAATTTATAATGATTCGAGTTTTGTGACATGGTGCATTATCCTGCTGGAAGTAGCCATCAGAGGATGGGTACATGGTGGTCATAAAGGGATGGACATGGTCAGAAACAATGCTCAGGTAGGCCGTGGCATTTAAACGATGCCCAATTGGCACTAAGGGGCCTAAAACATCCCCCACACCATTACACCACCACCACCAGCCTGCACAGTGGTAACAAGGCATGATGGATCCATGTTCTCATTCTGTTTACGCCAAATTCTGACTCTACCATCTGAATGTCTCAACAGAAATCGAGACTCATCAGACCAGCCAACATTTTTCCAGTCTTCAACTGTCCAATTTTGGTGAGCTCGTGCAAATTGTAGCCTCTTTTTCCTATTTGTAGTAGAGATGAGTGGTACCCGGTGGGGTCTTTTGCTGTTGTAGCCCATCCGCCTTAAGGTTGTGCGTGTTGTGGCTTCACAAATGCTTTGCTGCATACCTCAGTTGTAACGAGTGGTTATTTCAGTCAAAGTTGCTCTTCTATCAGCTTGAATCAGTCGGCCCATTCTCCTCTGACCTCTAGCATCAACAAGGCATTTTCGCCCACAGGACTGCCGCATACTGGATGTTTTTCCCTTTTCACACCATTCTTTGTAAACTCTAGAAATGGTTGTGCGTGAAAATCCCAGTAACTGAGCAGATTGTGAAATACTCAGACCGGCCCGTCTGGCACCAACAACCATGCCACGCTCAAAATTGCTTAAATCACCTTTCTTTCCCATTCTGACATTCAGTTTGGAGTTCAGGAGATTGTCTTGACCAGGACCACACCCCTAAATGCATTGAAGCAACTGCCATGTGATTGGTTGATTAGATAATTGCATTCCTTTAGGTGAGTGTATATATAGACTACAGTTTAAATTAATCCTCTTTCTTTGCATTTCACATTGACATTACAATACAGAATGGCTCTTTTTGCATTTTTCTGTACATTGTAGCCTATATCATATATATATTATATATTAATTTCTTATGTCATTGAACGGAAGAGAGGCTCTCAGGAGCACGCAAATGCCACACCATTTGATTTTCCCGTCAAAATGTCCCGAGTCCTTTACATAAAAATCTGTCTACAGGCTTTCATAGGAAGTCGGGGAAGGTCTTGTTTTTTTTCAAGTTTCACAAGCTGTTCACACATATAATAAAAAAGCAATTAAAAATTAAATAAACAAATTGCAATAAAAAAATCTATTAATATTAATACATGAAAAATCTTACATATAGCCCCTTTAAATTTTTTTACAGTGCACTGAAAGTGGACAAATGGCTATGGGCAGAGGTCATGTAACCATAATCAAAAATAAAATTCCATTATATTCATCTTGGAAAAAAAGTGGTTTAGGGGTGGAAAAAAATTACATTGTCTAAATATACTTAAATTACTTGGCTCTTAAATAAGAACCAAAATTGCACAAAGTATTTTCAGAAAATATATTTAATTTCATTTAATTTAATGTTTGATTTTGCATAGTATATTTAATTCATTTATCAATTAATATATGTAATAAATATTTATTTATTATATAATAATGTTTTTTATTGCATTTGCAAATATGTTTTTCTAGTTTTGAGCATAAATCTATTAAAATTATCATAAAAGAAGCATATATATTTGATATATATGATATTTTACATATATACATTTATATAATAATAAATGTGTGTATATATTTATTCATAATTTATATATATATATATATATATATATATATATATATATATATATATGAAATATATCATGTTTTGAGATATTTTACTGGAAAAAACACAACAGCGCTGATTAAGGAAATGATTTTTCTTTTGCAGTGTCTGTGAGAAATCTGAAAGACAGAAGCATTGCAGATCTAATATGTAACAATAGTTGCTCATTAACTCTTCTCTTTTTTCTCACTGACATGTTTCGCAACGTCGCTCCTGCAGGGAAATGACACACAGGTCAGAGCAAGAAAGGAGAGGAGAGGCTGTGGGAACTTCTGCTCGTACACAAACACACGCGCACACAAACACAAGCCGAGCACAACATTACTGTAAAACATCCCAGTTATGAATGATCGATCTCCAAAAACTAAGTCAAAGGTAAACAGATGAATAAACAAACATGCAAATAAACAAAAACACAGACTGATAAAGTGTTTCTCACGAGGGTGAGGAAACCCTTGCCATCGGTCATGCATGAATAGATAAGGCATGAAGATACAGGAAAGTCAAACTGCTTGCCTCGTGAAGCGTAAGGGGAAAGAGTAACATACTGGCGGCTTGACAGCGTATCACTGCCTGCGGCTACAGGCCTGTTGGGATGCTAATTTCAGTTTTGTAATTTCAGTAATCGTGGTTGAGGTGCTATGATGTCACTGCCTTTATGGGTTCTGAGGAATTGGGAGAGTCTGAGATTCTTTGATAAAAGACACCTGGATTCATTTTTTTATTTGAATAGTTTCGTCAGTGTCCACCCACTAAAGTATCACACATCAATTTTGACTTGACCACAAAGGGGTATGGAACAGATGTCAATATGCCAGCAAACAACCTTCACTTTTTGCTTCTGAAATGCACTGTATTTTAAAGTGGAACAGCATATTTGAGAAAAGAAAGACTTAAAAAAAATTGGAATAACGCTAAAAATTGATGAATTGTGCACAATAACATCAGTAAATAGGATCAATTTTGAATTTATGGTGCGAGGACCCTCTTGTAATTGCTCTGGTTTGTTGACAAAAAAAAAAACATAATTCCAGTCCTGGAAAATATAACTACTACAACTAATCAAATATTTACATAGATTATCTAAAGAGATGATAGTTGATTGTTTGTGACTAAACTTTTAATTCAGCAAGGATGCATTAAATTGATCAAAAGTGACATGATGTTACAAAAGATATATATTTGCAATAAATGCTGCTTTTTTCAACATTGATAATAATCACAAATGTTTCTTGAGCATCAAATCATCATATCAGAATGATTTCTGAAGGATCATGTGACACTGAAGACTGGAGTAATGATGCTGAAAATTCAGCTTTGATCACAGAAATAAATTACATTTGACAATATATTCAAATGGAAAACAGTTATTTGAAATTGTAATAACATTTCACAATATTCTACTGTATTTTTGATCAAATAAATGCAGTCTTGGTGAGCAGAATAAATCTTACCGACCCCTGAACTGTTTACTTGTTCATGAGATAAGCCTCGTGTTTTTTTTTAGTGCTGTCAAATCGATTAATCGTGAATAATCACATCCAAAATAAAAGTTTGTGTTTACATAATATATATGTGTGTACTGTGTATAATTATTATGTACACTACCAGTCAAAAGTTTGGAAACTGTACTATTTTGATTGTTTTTGAAAGAAATCTCTTCTGCTCACCAAGGCTGCATTTATTTGATCCAAACAGTACTATTGTGAAATATTTTTACAATTTCAAATAACTTTTTTCTATTTAAATATATATTAAAATGCAATTTATTCCTGTGATCAAAGCTGTATTTTCATCATCATTACTCCAGTCTTCAGTTTCACATGATCCTTCAGAAATCACTCTAATATGATGATTTGATGCTCAAGAAACAGGATTATTTAATAAAAAATAGAAAGTTCAAAAGACCAGCACTTATCTAAAATATAAAGCTTTTGCAACATTATAAATGTCTATACTGTCACTTGATCAATTTAATGCATCCTTGCTGAATAAATGTATTCATTTCTTTAAGTTCTTTCCCCGAAAAAAAAAAAAATTCTTACCGACCCGAAACTTTTGAATGGTAGTACAATGTTACAAAAGCTTTCTATTTCAGATAAATACTGTTCTTTTGAACTTTCTACTCATAAAAGAATCCTACAAAAAAATGTTTTACACAACTGTTGTCAACATTGATAATAATCATAAATGTTTCTTGAGCATCAAATCATCATATCAGATTAATCGATTTGACAGCACTAGTTCTTTTATATGTGTGGATGAATCATACCTGCTCTCTTCATTGTCAATGTAATGCAGAGGCTGAGGGGGCGTGTCCCAAAGGGAGGGGGTGTGTGACTCCTGCTTAGGCCTGTGCCATAATCTATTCATGACCGCTCTTTAAGGAGAGTGAGACCCAGCTGCTCTAATTTAAAAATAAAGACCCCCACCTTTATCAGCCCCTCCTTCCTCCATCTCTATTTCACAGGAGATTCCCCTCCTGATCCCCCTTTCTTCTCCATCCCCCCTATTCCTGTCATGTTCCTTTCATTAGGGACTCCTCTAGCACGGACTGGGAGATGATTAACCGCTTCACGTTTAGCTTTGAAAAGAGCAGTTTGTCGTCCCGAGAAAGAGCCGTCTCCAACCAGCTGCCATTACAGGCATGAAAAGACTGATGCTGTTTCTGTGGCAAAAACAATGGAGAACTAGCAGCGGTCCTGTGTTGTGATATTCATGGTTCTTGCCCATGAATAATATATGCATATAAACAGGACTGTCACAAAGGCAACTTGTGCCGAAATGTGTAGCGAGTGAGCCTCATTAGAATGCAATCAAGTACCAAAAATGCAATAAGGCAGAGACACCATGCAGGAAAGGAGGTCAGAGAGCGATGCCTGGCGTGCTGATGCGCAGATAACGTCTATGCAGGCTCATGGGAAAATCATGTCTATGCTGTCTGAGGACAGACACCAATTTTAAATTTACATGAATGAAGATGACACTATAAGGGTTAGACGTACAGTCAGTTGAATGGATTGTTTTACTGTGACTTGGTGTTGATTGTTAAGACAATGGAACAATAAAAATATGTCTTTCTACACTTTTTTCAAGATAAAATTCCATCAAATTGAATTGAATAATCCTCACATATTCATATTCATATTATGAATTAAGAATTTTAAATGAGTAAACAAATGCTAGAGCGTAATAAAACATTTTGTATAAATCTTAACGGAACAAGGAATTTAATGTATGTGATTCGTATTCATACATTTAAAAAAAAGAAAAGAACGTTTAAATTTAAGTTTAAGATTTATACAAAATGTTTTATTAAGCTGTAGTTTTTGTACTCATTTAAAATTCTTAATTTAGAATAATATGTAATTTTTGGAATTTTACTATTAATTGAAAAAAAGGCTTACATTTTTGAGTGTAGTGGAGAAAAAACATGGGCTGCAAAAATGATATGTGGCATATAGTAAATACAAAATTAAATGGCATTCACTCTGACTAAGTTTCAGTCTTGTCACTATTTTAATTTATTTATTCTCATTTATATATATATATATATATATATATATATATATATATATTATATGGCAGTCTTGTGTATGAAAACAGTCTTGAAAACAAGGTGGATGTTTTTCCATCGCTGGCCCCGCCCACTCATGAATATGGAAGCCTCGCGAGTGTCGGCCACGCCCCTCCTCCGTGAACGCGCTGTATAGATGGAGCGTTCGCTCAGTCGCATTCGCAGCTTTTCCTCTCCAGCCCGTGGGCATTGTTGTAAAAACAGAAGGACAATACAAGAATAGAGTGGAGGATAATAGAGCCTCTAAAGGGGCATCAGGGAATCTGTCCTCTATTGGATCCGAGCGGCTCTGTCCTCGTGCATGAGGCACTATATGAGAGCCGTGTGTTGGCTGAACTTCTAGTTTCACAGCGAACAGACAGACAGAGGAGGCATGATTCTCAGACGGAGTCCAAGTTTTGCGGTGCTGTCCGTTCATGTGCTTTTGCGGTGCCTGTGGATGCGGGTACGTGCGCTTTGGCTTTTTGAAGATGCATCAGAACATTTATTTATTTCAACAGATTTGAAACCTAGATGTCCTGTAGTTAGTTCTCATCTAAGTTTTTCTTGGATCTCACTTTTTTTTTAAAGTTTTTTTTTTGACAGATTTTGATTCTTTATGCACACAACACCAGATAGATAGATAGATAGATAGATAGATAGATTTAACCCACATGTCAAAGATTTTACACTAATATATTAACTGTTTTCGTATTTTTTTGTTCCAGGTGTGTGAGGCATCGGGGCATTTTGAGATGCAGGTTTTGTCCATGCAGAACGTGAACGGGGAGCTGCAGAGCGGCGCTTGCTGTGACGGCGCGCGCGCCGCGGCGGACCGCACATGCACGGCGGACGAGTGCGATACGTTTTTCCGCGTGTGTTTGAAGGAGTATCAGTCGCGGGTGTCTTCGGGAGGCCCGTGCAGTTACGGAAGCGGATCTACTCCGGTTATCGGTGGGAATACTTTTTCTGTCAAGCCCCTCGACAACACGAGCGATAAATCGAGGATTGTGCTGCCCTTCAGTTTCGCGTGGCCGGTGAGTTGAAAAAGCTGTTTTGTTAGCAAACACGTTGGGAAATCATAATCTGATTAAACAAAACGGCTAGACTGGGACTAGTTGTCACACTCTTTAGTTTATGTATGTGTGTGTGTGTGTGTGGGTCCAGGTTGGGGGGGAGGTTTATATGTGAAAGTCAGTTTCTGTATGAGTATTTAGACTATATTGAACATCCACATTGTTATTGACCATGAAAAAAAAGTTACGTTTTTGTGACAACGTGCCCCCAATAGCAGGTCATGAAACTCTGTGACAACTTGCCCCGGTCTCCCCATACATACGCCTTACCATTTCCGTGAGGCATCCAGCATCACATTCAGTTTGTAAACACACAGTCGACATTTCCCAGGATTCTGATTACAAGCTGTTGTTTTGTGAGCGCCGGTTCTGGCCCCGTTCACGTGCTCTGTGCCATGGCATTCCTGCATGATGACGCTCAGGTTGGACAGGGGTCGTGTGTTACCCCACCCTAGCCAGCCCACTCCGCCAGTATCCTCTCAAAAAAGCAGGACAATGCGTTATTAAACACCTGAGTTTATCTCCAGCACCTACTGATGGACATTCAGAGGCTGTTTAACACACAATGGCCACAGGAAACGGCTTTAGATATCCAGGCAGGGCCACCATTGATCATTTAATGGGGTGGGGGTGGGTTATCTTTCATTCTCTGTATCTCTTAATGAAACCTAGAGAGCTGCCTACCTACCTTTGTGGGCATCATATGTGCATCAAAACGTCAAAACGTGCCTGTGATGCTGGTAAATTAATGCGGTTGGTCCACATGTTTTGAGAGGCATTCAGTAATTCAACCTAAACTAAGCATGCATTCAGATATGAGGAGGTTTTTATATGGCCAGTTCTGGTATGGATAACTAGGACAGAGTGGACTATATAATGCTGTATGCAGAAATAAAAAAATTAAAATGATTAAATCAACACTACAAAATATTTTCTTGAAATTCACAAGAATACATGGTTATCGCCTGCTGAAAATTTCAAAATGGCCAGATATTGGCCAATTGACCACCCAAGCTGATTTATTAGTCCAATATGATTGAGCAATATACAGTCGTTTTGCGATGATTGCCATTGGCTGATAACCATGTACACTTTGGCAAAAGTGTTCCTCTGACAGCCTTATCAATGAATAATACACATTTTTTGGGGGTGATTTTGAGTAAAGATTGTGCAAAATAAGTGTTCATTTCAGCAATTTTATGTACGTCACATTTGATATATATTGACCAGTGACAGACCATCGTCCTCTGTAGTCTAGACATAATCAAGGATAGGATTACATAATCAAGAAGCTCCTATCTAAAGTATAAATCTGTATATTTTACATATTTTGTAATAATTTAAAGTCCCCCTGCAGTCAATAATTTTATTCCTTAAAACTCATCTTTGATCACCAAAATGACATTTTTTTCCTGCATGTAAAAAAAATATCTTCATGCCTTAAGATAGCTTGAATGTATCTACACCCTTGCTTTATTTAGTATAAGCAGATTCATGAATATGCAAATTAGCCCGCCTCCACGTACTCCCACAGCTCAGAGATCCACTCGCTCAACTTTACTGTAGTAAACGCTGCACAAAGGTCTTTACAACGTTAGACACATAACGCTAATTAATATGATTAATGTGTTGCTAATGTTACACAAACCAAGTTCCATGTCATCTCAGCCTGCCTTCTAAAAATCAATATCCTTATAAATGCTTTGAACAACTTACAACGTCAGTGGAGAAAGGCATATAGTTCATCATAACATCGTAATATACATCATATACACAATCCACCCGCTACGCTATATTGCTAAAAGTACTCCGTTTTTCATATCAACAGAAAAATATACCGATATGACTTCTCTTGAGACTTGCCTGCTTCAGAGCGGGCATAGTTAATGATATGTTAAAGCCCAGTATGTTAAACACCAGTGATTGGTTCTTTGGTTCACTGCAGTTTCAAGGAGAAAATACTCAGCAACGGTGTTGACTTTGAATCTGAATTTGCACATGGTTTGTCTTAAAGCATATTAAAAACAACACATAGACATATAAACAACATTAAAAATGTGATTTTCACCACAGGGGGGCTTTAAATTAATAATTTTAGAATCAAGAAAGTTCAATCAATTTAAAGTGTAAATCTATTTATTTTACAGATTTATTTCATTATTTTAGTAAATATAATGTAAAATAAATATGTTTAATTGCCGAAATAGTTAAAATTATATATTAAATAGTGTGATATCATATAGGCCTATATGGGCTTTATATCAGCCACCTGCTCTCTGCTCTCTCAGATCTGGGGTTTTTCTTTTTCTATAGCTGTTCACATTGTTGTTTTAAATATGGCTAATATCAGATTCCAGTGTGAACAGATCATGGTCCTGAACTGACCCGCATACACAAAAGATCGATAAAAACTAAAGATGTCATGCAGCATTAAAGGAGAACATTAAAGTAAGTGATTGCAAGTTTATTTATAACAAAGCTGCTGCTAAACCCAGCGAATTTATGCGCAAGCAATATAAAAAAACTAAGACGAGGATGCGAAAAAATACTTTTTTGTTTGTATATAGAGCTGTCACTGTAATACTTACAAGTTCTGACACAACACTGACTTTCGCAACTGTCTTGATAACTTTGAGTATGTAAAATCTATGAAGTGACTCCTATGAGTGCAGAATTGTGACACATGTTGCTCTAGAGTGACGTAAAAGTCACATGAATTCCAATATGGCTGAGGTCGTATTGCAAAGCATCTGATCTGTATCGAATTTAGGACCACATGTGGAAGTGGCCCAAATCAGAATCAAAAAGATCAGATTCCATGTGGTTTGTGCCGTTCACACTGTCATGACAAAAACAGATCTGAGTCATGTGAGCAAAAAAAAATTGGATTTGGGCCACATTTACCTGCAGTCTGAACTCAAAGTCAGTCGGTCAACCACTAGACTCACTGAAAATCTCTTGATCAGTCGACCACTACTTTTTTTAGAATGCCGCCCAAGGCTGATCTGAGTCTGGCGTTCATTTTTCTCTCTTCTCAATCTGAATGGTGGAATTGTTTTCACTGAAGCCCATGTTTACTTTCACAACTCATAAGGCCGAGCCGTCAATACGAGGTCAAAGCGAGTCAGTCTGATAGTCCAATTAGGGCCCGTTTCCGTGGCAGCCGCGCTCAAACATCTCACCCCCTGCCCACGTGGATCAGAGTGGTCTAGACCTGCCTCACAGCCGCTCTGAATGGACATTAATTAGACATTGTCATCTTGCATGCTTTCTTTTCCGTCACAAGTCTACCTAGCAATTGAACTGGATGCTGGATTGTGGGACGGCGGTTCAACAAAGCGAGTTCACAAAGAAACGCAGGGGGTCTTTGCATGAGTGTGTGTGTGTTCCGATCTGTCTGTTGTTAATTTTTGCATCATCAGCAGTGGTCAGATGAAAATGCAGGGTGTGTATGCATGTTTAGGACGGTGTCTTGGTAACCAGCGTCCCGCTGTTAGTGAACTTGGAGACGCTGAAGACTAGAGAGCTTCAACTCGGTTGTGTTTGACTGTACTGTAGATATTTCATGCTTCACTTTTGTCTAATATGCCCTAAATTCAGCAAAGAACCATTTTCACTGTATAGGGTGTAAGGTTCTTTGTTACATTTGATAGATTTTTAGATCCATATATAGATCTCTCAGTCATAATAACATCCTGTTCGTTCATGTGAAATTAAAAATGACGACTCCTAAAGGTTTGTAAAACTCTTTTGTGAACCATTACATTTGAAAAGTTTAAAGTTTTGATTAGGGCTGTGCGATATAATGAATAGTCACAAATATAAATAGTCATTTGTTTAAATATAAAATAAAGCAACATTAATATCTGGTGTTGGAAAAACTGTGTTGGTAAGTTTGATTCAGTTCTGTGAATCAAACTGTCCATCTCAATGATTCAGTTCGTGGAATTTCATGGAAAAAACATGTAGTTAAATAACGCTGTTCATTGCTATTTATTTATGTTGGTGCATATAGATGAAAATATTAATTAAATATTCTTAATTCTGGTAAATTAGTGGAAAACATTTTTAAACATTTTGAATCTCATTGGTTACAATGATTAGTTGGTTGAAAGGATGTTTTTTCTAACTGAAAGAACTCTCAATTTAAGCCATTACAGATTAAATGCATACATATAGAGATATAAATATTGAATATGGTGAAACAAACTTCTCTGTGAGTGTGTGATGTGAGTGCTGTCTGAGAGGTTTTTCATGTCTTTCTCAGACCATCTCCAGTTCAAATCACTGAGGTGTCACTTGCAGATGAATCCAGTGTCTTTCTGTGTGAGTTTGAACTTTGAATGGCCTGCATGCGTGCAGCTCCAGTCCAAGCTACACACACTCGTCTGAATTTACTTTAGCTTGTGTGTGTGTGTGTGTGTTTGTGGATGGCTGGATTAGAGCTCATAAAGGCCCATAGATCCCTCAGACTGCAGAGGCAGGAAGAGCCGGCATTGTTGGTGTGCGTGACGTGAGGTCATCATCTCACTGACAGAGTGAATGTTTGTGCTCTCTCTTCTCAGAATCAAACTCATATTCTGAGAATCTTTCTCAAACAGTTTCTGTTAGTTTCAGGTTTTTTCCTCAAACATTGTGTTGAAGATTTTCTCATACATTATTTCACTCTCCTGTCTGTCCTGTTACTTATCTTTAATCAAGATTGTGAAAGTAGTTCAGTGTTGTCTGCTGATAAAGCAAAGAGTGATCAAGCATTATTGTGTATTAATGTTACTCAAACATTCTGGAAATGTTTGTTATAAACCCTGTGTATGAAAGTTCTGCGTTAATTCAGCTTGAACCACTTGAACGCATTGAATGCATTCAAACTTTGTTTCATAGATAGTTTCAGGCTTATTAATAAATTAGTACCTTTTTTTTTAAAGAAATTAATAATTTTATTCAGCAAGGACACATTAAATTGTAAAAAATGACAAAAGATGTTAACAGCAAATGCTGTTCTTTTGAACATTTTTCACCAAAGAATGCTGAAAAAAGTATTAGTTTCCACAAAAATATGAAGCAGCACAACTGTTTTCATAAATGATAATCATAAGTGTTTCTTGAGCAGCAAATCATCATATTAGAGTGATTTCTGAAGGATCATGTGACACTGAAGACTGGAGTAATGTTGAAAATGTAGATTTGATCACAGGAATAAATTACATTTTACAATATATTACAATAGAAAACAGTTATTTTAAATTGTAATAATATTTCATAATTTTTTCTGTATTTTTAATCAAATAAATGCATCCTTGATGAGCAGAAGAGACAATAAAATATCTTAACCTCAAATTTTTTAAAGGTAGTGTAACTGTTTTTGGTTTTATGAAATATTAAAGTATACTTTTAAATGTTTACATTTTTATTTCTTTTTTTGTACTTTTTAAATGTTAAACTTTTAAATCCAATAAACTTAAATTGATTGAATAGTCTGAAATGTAACAAACAGTGATGGCATATTATTTGCATATTGACTTGTGATTGGTTTAATGCATATAATTAACCACTTAGCTCTACAATTAGTGAAAACCTTTTGGTGGAATATTATGTGATCAGCGGTTTATTATTTTTAAGTGCAGTTCAGCGGGTCATCCTTATTGTATTCCACTCGACCATTGTGAATGAAAATAAGAAGGACATTTGAAAATTTAAGGTGATTTCTTGGGAGTGTGTATTGATGTTTTCATATGTCTTTTCTTTCTTTCAGAGGTCATATACATTGATTGTGGAGGCTTTGGATTTCAATAATGACTCAAGCACTGGCAGTAAGTATCTCTCACACACACACACACTTTGTTCTGTATGTTTGAAGAAAGTACAGTCAGAGAATGACAGTAAGATCGAGAATGTGTAAAAGCAGCATGCTGTTTGTGTGTATTTGCGTGCATTTCTGTGTGTGTGTGTGTGTGTGTTTGTGTTGTGGATGGCTGGCAAACACATCCTGTTACTAAACCGCTGCCTGCACCTGCTTGCATTCATCAGTCTTTTAAACACATTTTTATAAGCATGAGACACACACACACACACACACACACACAAAGAGAGCAGTGAAAAAGTAGGAAATTTGGGTCATTATTTGCAATAGTTTTGTACACAAACAAAGATGTAATATGTGTGTTCATTATCTATTTCATTCAGATCTAAGTGAACGATGTTAGTGTGCCAAATATGAACAGGAGTGCAAATATTGACTTGTATTTAACACCAACATGTCAAGTGGCCTTTAGCACGGGTCTAGCTTCTGTAGTGCACCGTTTATTAACACACACACATTAGTAAATGAAACAGCAGTAAGCATAACCAATCAAATGGTTATTTTATTTGCCATTTAACTAAGTTTTCAAGGTGTAGTACTCACACTAATTCTCATGCTAATAATAATAATCATACTAATTCTGCAGTATATAGTATACTGTGCATAATTAATAAACTGGGCATACTATTTGCTGTTATTTTCCTTCATTTTATATATGTAAATATTTACTATGACAGCTTTCCCTCTTGCACAATAGTGTGATGTTTCCAGCATCATGCAGGAGTGTGAGGTTCTGTCTCGCTCTCAGGTAAACAGCGAGGAGAGCTAACAGTGAGATCTCAGGTTTGGCAGCCTGACACTGATGCCTTTCCTCCTGTATTTCTGAAGGACAGGTTTGGGTCGGGACAGTTAGTTCTGTTCTCATAAACCACGAGCCACACACACTTCACACGCTCCTTTCACAATTTATAGCCCTTCGGCCAAATACCTCACCGCAGTGCTGGATACTGGCCTGCCCTGAAAAAATTACTACGGTATTTCTCTGCACATAAGAACAATAGTAAACAAAGAATATAGTACACTGCTCTTAAAGGGACAGTTCACCCCAAAAAAATCATCATTTACTTATCCTCATGTCACACATGAACACAATAAAACAGATATTAAAGAAAAAAAACATTTTTACTTTTCTTTATTGTGTAATGTTGCTGTTTGAGCATGAAAAAGTTCTGCAAAGCACAAAGTCATTCCAGCAGGAGTTATTCTCTATATCATTGTCACTGTTTCTGAACTCCCTGAAATGCCTCCATTGTAGTCTTAAGTTTACTTCCTGGAAAGAACACGTCGCAATATTCCTCATTTCAATAATTCCTGTCCAAGACATACGCAAATAAAGGGGTGAGGCCTGGTTGAGTTAGTTGGTACTGTGTTGAAACTCTCAGTTATGGTAAGGGGCGTGACATTTCCCAAACACACTCAAAGTGGTTTACCAATCACAACACACTGGTCCAGCCGACCAATCAGAGCACACTGTGCTTTTCAGAAGGAGGGGCTTCATAGAGACGGAAACTAAACAGAGCGTTAATGACGAGAAGAGAGGGGCTGCAACAATGTCAAATATGTGAAAAATCATGTTTTTTGAATCATGTCATTTATACTATCAAGCTCCAAAAAGGATCAAAGGTTTCAATTTAGGAATATATCTGTCATGCTGAGCTATTCAAAAGACTTTAATTATGTTAATTAAATACTTTAATTGTGCTTTTTGTCATTTTGTGGACTATAAATCATCTACTTTTGTTGTATTTAATAAACATTCAGCCTAAACTCTCTTTTTGTGTTTCATGGGGTCATACCATATCAGAACGCTTTTACCTTAAAGCCAGTACACAATTCCGCTTGTTGCGAACAGACTGTGTGTGCGTGTCAGAGTTGTGTAAACTAGTGGCATAGTTTCACAGTCACGCCGAACACAAGCGTAATTAAACCACAGCTGCTCCAAATCTCCCTGTCTCTCTCTCCTGTAGGCATTAATGGACAAGTAATAGAGAAAGCGGTCCAGTCGGGCATGATCAACCCAAACCGTCAGTGGCAGCTTCTGAAGCACAACGGCCCCGTGGCTCAGTTCCAGTACCAGATTCGGGTGACCTGCGACGAGCATTACTTCGGCTTCGGCTGCAATAAGTTCTGTCGGCCCAGAGATGACTTCTTCGGCCACTATACCTGTGACCACAATGGCAACAAGACCTGCTTGGAGGGATGGGCTGGCCCAGAATGCAACACTGGTGAGGGGCGGGGCATTGATAGTGATCATTTGACATATTTATGGATTATGCTAGATGTACACTACCGTTCAAACATTTAGGGTCAGAAAGACATTTTAAATCTTTTGAAAGAAGTATCTTCTGCTCACCAAGCCTGTGTTTATTTGATCAATGATACAGTAAAACAGTAGTACTGTGAAATATTATTACATTTTAAAATAACTGTTTTCTATTTGAATATATATATATATTAAAATGTAATTTATTCCTGTGATCTAAGCTGAATTTTCAGCATCATTACTCCAGTCTTCAGTGTCACATGATCCTTCAGAAATCATTCTATTATGATGATTTGATGCTCAAGAAACATTTAATATTGATGAATAAAAAGTTTTATAACAGCATTTATTTGAAATAGAATTTATTTTACTAAAATTTGGAAATTCCATTAATACAATTTATGTTTATGTAAAGTACATAATGTACTGAATTTATGTACTGAATGTAAATTTGATAACATTTTTAATAATTATAACCTTTCTACTCGGTTGCAAACTTTTCTTTTTTTTTAAGAGAATTGTTTATAAAGTGTGGGAATTGGATTCAGGCTCGGTCAGACTGGTCAGACTTATAATGGCTCTGTATCATTGACCTCACAGGGATATTGTTATTCGAGAATGTCACTATCACAACAAAGCTTTGGCTCTCTCTCACACACACACACACACACACACAGCATCCCGTCTGACAGCTAGTGTGTGTTAGTGTTTGATACAGTGTGGGTTTGCGACAGTATTAGGGTGGATTTTATCTCTGTAATAGTGTTTATTCCCTCATTCATTCCCGCATGAAGAAACATGAGTGGAGGGGAGGAGAAATGACATCATGTTGGCAGAGTGTGTGCGATGATGTTCAGAGCGGCTGAAATGGCGTGATGAAAGAGAATTGCTGAGATCACACAGATGGAGCTGATAGCAGTAACCGTATTCCTCTTTCTCTCTTGTTTTCTTAGCGATCTGTAAGCAGGGCTGTAGCATAGAGCATGGCTCCTGTAAAGTGCCTGGAGACTGCAGGTAACTTGTAGCATTTATTTACACAGAAAACGGTTTTAATGACTCTGTTCCAAAACCAGGTGAGCTGACTCGCTGTCTACTGTCCAAATAAAGCATGCTAACTAAAAAGTAGATCCTTATAAGTACATCCAAACAAAGCCTTTTTTTGGCCTATTCATTATAAGGGATGTGCCCAGAGCCAAATACCTTATTCGGAAAGGCACGGATAATGAATAACGCATTCTATGGAACCCCTAAACCGACATCGTGATGGAAAAAATATGAGATGGGAGAATTTTTTTTTTTAATGCCTTTGCATTCACTCTCAAAAGTTTCTCGGGGGAACGCGAACGTTTGCGAGCGAATGCAAAAGCATTGAAGTATAATTTCTGAAATCCTTTCTATGTCGGCAGCTCACTAGGAATTGCAACAGAGCCACATTACGTCAGTGTTACAAAAAGTGTGTGTCTTATATTCAGAGGTGATGTTCTGCCCTTCACAGGTGTCTGTACGGCTGGCAGGGAGAATATTGTGACCAGTGTATTCCACATCCCGGTTGTGTGCATGGCACATGCGTCGAACCCTGGCAATGCCTGTGTGACACCAACTGGGGAGGGCAGCTCTGTGACAAAGGTATTCTATTCTATTCTATTCTATTCTATTCTATTATGTTCTGTTCAGTTTTGCTCATTTGTTGAGTTGTTTTATCTGATTTAGACTTGAACACCTGTGGCACGCGGCAACCTTGTCTCAATGGCGGCACCTGCAGTAACACCGGACCAGACAAATACCACTGTGCCTGTCCTGATGGCTACTCTGGACAGAACTGTGAGAGAGGTGGGTCACACACACAAACAGACACACCTCACATGAGTGATGTCCACTGTAAACATCCGGTATAAAAAAAGAAAATGATGGGCAGGGGGACGAGGACTGGGAGTAGCATGGACTCCTGATTGAACTTTGTGACATGAGCTCAGCTTCGTTCATTTAGGGCCAGATTTACTAAACAGGGCAAATTAACATGAGAGCGCAATTCCATAAAAGAGCAGATGGGAGTGGAAAGTTCTGCGCATGATCTACTGACGACACGCACATTAAAGCACACAGACGCAGCCGGATCATTTCCATAATGACCAACACAATCTACCAATTAGCTTCTGGTCTAAGACATGTTTTTTTTGGCGGTAAATAATTTAGCAAATACCAGTAAATTGATGAGCGCAAACCTTATTAAATCACCTTGCATAATGTATTATTTAAATAATCTCCTCCCCTGAATTTTGCGTCTGAAAGGGAATCTCCTACAAATGCATATGCAATAAGGTCAGCTGCAAATAACCCTGTCCACGCCTTTTCAGCGCAAATTTTTCACTGCGTGTCTTTAGTAAATCCTGACAGTAGTATTTTAACGCCAAAAAAAGGGTTTGCGCTGGTGCAAGCTGTTAGTAAATCTGGCCCTTAGAGTATTATGAAACACAAAACCTGAAAATTAAATTTCTCCATAACACTACAGTTTAAAAGTTTGGGGTCTTTAAAAGAAGTCTCTTGTGCTCACCAAGGCTGCATTTATTTATAAATACAGTAAAAACAGTATTACTGTGAAATATTACAATTTAAAATAACCATTTTCTATTTGAATATATTGTAAAGTGTAATTTATTCCTGTGATCAAAGCTGTATTTTCAGCATCATTACTCCAGTCTTCAGTGAAATCATTCAAATATGATGATTTGATGCCCAAGAAACACTTCTTGAGAAGAAACCATGATTATCATGATCATTTATTTGAAGAAAAAGAACAGCATTTATTTGAAATAGAAATCTTTTACAACATTATAAATGTCTTTACTGTCACTTTTAATCAATTTAATGCATCGTTGCTGAACAAAAGTATTAATTATTTTGAAGAAAAAAGAAAAACTAACCCCAAACTTTTGAACACTAGTGTATGTTTTTGATGAGAGGAATATTCCACATTCATGGAAGATCTGGAGAAAAAACGTCCTGGATAAAATACTGATTGATTCAAATTTTCCAAAGAGAAGAAAGTTGTTCATCAATGGTTTGACAGATGTTTTCTTGAGTGCACGATTTGTATGTTTTTGATACGAATCGCTTGTGTTGCTTATCAGCGAGTCGTCAAATTAAGCATGTATCATGTTGCCGTTCATACCGTCCAACTGGCAAGAAACTTTGCCAAAGCCAGTTTTTACTCACATTTGGCACTTGACGAGGGTTCATTTTGGATCCTGCTTGTCAGTGTTGCATATTTCTCTTTCGATTCTTCCTGGATTCTATGATCTGTCTGAGATTTGTTCAGTCAGTAAAAGAGAGGTGATGCCCTGCCAAAAATGCACACATACACTTGAAATACCAATCAAGCAGTCGGTGTCCTGGCCAAGCCAAAGAATGCAGTGTGCATTAATTTGATTTGAGCAGAAAAATCCATCACATCGTGTGCACGCTCTATCGCATATGTGTGTTGGAAAAATAGCTCTGGTTGGTTTGGCATGATGTGTCTCCTGTCAAACACACTTCACCAGGCCGTCCAGGACTGAGATATTTTCTTGTTCTGCTGTTTCCGATTTGTTCTGGTGTGCATCGTTTTTTTGTTTACCCTTTTTCTTGTTGTGTCTTATTGGAAATAAATGCTCACAGCCTCTTGCTACACTCCTCTGTTTTTGTTGGTGGTCTCTGTTCGGTGTGAGAAAGGCCAAAGGGGCTTTCCCATCCACTGACTGATCTGATAAAGAGCGATAGACCGAAGAGAGGGAGTGACTGGGAGATTGAAAGGGGGAAAACCAAGACGCGACCCTGCCTGACTGCCTGTGAACTCTTAAGAGAATATAATTTTGATACAACAAAACTGATACTGATTCTTCACTCTGTCAATTTAACATTCAGTTGACCCTTTGCTAAACTTCACCCCCCTCGGTTAACAAAAGCTTAACAAAATGCCCGGTGATTTCTGAACTGGTGAACTGCAGTTTTCAGTAAAGCTTTCCAAACACAGAAGACTTCCATATACATACATTAGAAAACTGCAGAAGATAACAATGTTCAACAATGTTGAAATGTCAGTTCAATCATGATAACTCTGAATAGTTTTAGCATGTTATTAACAATGTTGATGTATTTGGTCTTGGTGGACTAGATCTGCTGCCGCTGCTGCTGTTGATTATTGCTGCTGTTGCAGAGCAAGTATAGACTTGCTACTGCTAATAGATACACAGACACGCTGACATGAGCATATAAGATCTGCTGCTGCATAAATCATACATAAATCCTGTAGCTGATCTAGGCAGGTGGAGCTGGGGAGGTGGAGGGGTTCAGATGAACTCTGATAGCTGCTGCAGGACCAGTTCACAGCGAACACTGAACCAGAGTATTTAAATGTTGAGCAAGCAATCTCATTGGCTTCAGGATCAGCAGAGGCTAATCAGCTTGTGCCATGCGATAATGATGTGATTGCGTGCAGATTGCATGTAAAGGACCGATCAGCCTGCACCCTCTAGTTTCATGACTGAACTAGATATTATTGATATAACTGTACATTTGTATTGCCAAATTACTAATTTACAATTATAGTATTCATTATTAATAATAATAATAATAATTAATATCTTTTATTTTTAGATTTTCAGTTTTCTTTTTAATTGTACTTTAAGTTTTTTGTTTATAATTGAAGTTTTGTTTTTGTCATTATTATTATTATTTTTAATATTTCTATCTCTATTTAGCTTTCATTTATTTTTGCTTTAGGTTTAGTAACTTTAGTACTTATTTAAGCTTAACTTAAACACCTTAAACTTATTTTATTTCAGTTAGTTGCAAAGGGAACATTTCTAAAGGTAGTTGAATTTTTCATTTAATATTTATATAATATTTTATTTCAGTGTTTTTTTTTTTATATTAACCCTTTAACTGACATCTCAGTCGTACGGTAGAGTTTTATATCTTTTAGATAAAAACAAAAATTTTGACAAAAAACATCCTGTTCAATAATTAGAAATTTAAGAAAAAATATTTTTTCATTGGCTCCTTCTAGGGGTGAGAGTTAAAGGGAAATGAAATGAAATGGATAATAACTAATTAAATACGTAGACATAAAATATTAATTTGAGTTTAAATGATTGTATTACGTGTGTAGAAAGAGACCGTGGAGCCATAAAATGACATGAAACAGGCCTATAGTGTTGCTTGAACAGAAGGTTAGTTTGTCATTGTTTGGCGAATGTGTGGTCCATGTGTTTTATTTTGGGGTAGAATGTCTGTGTATTTTGTGCATTCCTTCATAAAATGCTGTTTTGTCTCAGTTTTGCTTTGATTGTGTGTGAGCACGACATTATAACATCTCTTTCTCTGGCTCTCTATATCAGCGGATAATGCCTGTCTGTCTGAGCCGTGTTTGAACGGAGGCAGTTGTGTGGAGTCCAGTCAGGGATTTGAGTGCCAGTGTGCGCCGGGTTGGACAGGGCCGTCCTGCAATATCAGTAAGTCTTCTCTATGACGTCTCAAGCTGCTCAGATTTGCCTTCATACATTAAAAAAAATCTAATTGACATTGAAAGTGAGCTCCGAGCCATATATAGAAGCCAGAATGTCATAGAGACTTGGAGGTGGGCTCTTTTAACTCGGGCCAGTAACATTTAAACCACTCACAACACTAGTAACATGACAGTGATATGTACCACTCTTACTTATGTAATTTATTTTAAGGTAAACATCTGAGACAAAGATTTGATACTTAAATGAGACCCCTCTTAAAATATGATGCCAATCTCCTCTGGGTTTTTCCATCTTCCTCAGATGAAGATGACTGCAGTCCAAACCCGTGCAATCACAGCGGCGTGTGCGTGGACCTGGTGGACGCTTTTAAGTGCATCTGCCCGGTGCAGTGGACCGGAAAGACGTGTCTTATTGGTGAGTGTCTCTTCTTTACCCCTCTCTGTGCCTCCTCTCCAGCGCTGCGCCTTCTCCTCTCTTTCTTTGAGTCAGGGTGTGTTTGTCCAAAAATCCAATTCCCGTGGTAACCGAGTCCGCTTTGGAAGAATTTAAGTAACAGACCACCATGAGACCCCACCGCTGTTTCATACTAGAGTGCATTTACAGTCCATTAACACACACACACACAGTCGTGCAAATTCTTCAGGGACATTTGGTTCTATGTGTATCTGTCTGATTGTATTTTAGACTACACTCATGCTGATTTCTGTTGTCATTTTTGGCCCAGATGCTAATGAGTGTGAGGAAAGCCCATGCATCAATGCCCACTCCTGCCGGAATCTGATTGGCGGATACTTTTGCGAGTGCCTCCCTGGTTGGACAGGACAGAATTGCGACATCAGTAAGTATTTCATGGCAATCAGAGACTGACTTCTTAGGGACGGTTTTCTGTTAAAAAAGTGAGACGCAGGTCAGTGGAAGTCAGCAGTTTTCAAAACTGTCCATTATTTTTGTCCTATTTTTCCAACAAGTAGTGGTTAAGTGTGACAAAATGCAAGTTCTTTGAAATGAATCTGCTCCAAAAACTGATTCACCAAATCGTTGAGTCATCATTCTAGTTTTCCTACTAATCCCTGCATGACATTTGAGCAATCTGTAGTACAGACATGAATGATAATATCTCACATTGTGCAGATTTTTGAGAAGAGTTTTTTTACAGTGACCAGACTTATAATTTTCAATCTGATGATCTAAAGAATTCCTGTACACTTGCATTGAAGGAGGAACTTGAGCAATATCTAGATACCAGAATATCAGACTTGGCAACCACCTAGAAACTGCTTTGCCATTTGTCTGTTAGTTTATTCAATATTATGGCTAATTCTATTAGCTTTCAGCTGCTAAAAGAGTCTAGTACTCTCAGCCTTCTCTGTTTCACGTTCTACCTTGATTAAACCCAGGATTTTGCACCCTAAAATCAGTGTGCGGAAAAATGCAAAAAAGTGTGCATTGATCTGGGCCTGATAAGCAGCCTAATGTTGTTTTCTTGGCATGATTTATGAAATGTGAACTGATATTTTGATGGATTACCCCCCGCAGATGTTAACGACTGCCATGGACAGTGTCTTAACGGAGGGCTGTGTAAGGTAAGGACTCCGATGTTTCCATTGGTTTTGGCAGAGGTGAAAGCACCCCAGGCTCTCTTTCTCCTTGTCTGCCGCTCTGTTTCTATCACCTCCATCCATTCTTGTCTAAAAATAGCAGAAGCTGAGTCATGCTTTGGAGAATGTACATAAAGACAAAGTGGTCAAAAAGACAGAGTGAGTTTGTAAAACGATCAGATTACCATAAACATTCTTGTCTCCTGCCCTTGTCTCCTATTCATTGTTTTTTTGCTCTTTTTGTATACTTTCTTCACTCGTTCTCAGCGCTGTAGTCCAGGCGGATACTTGTACAGCTGGAATGCATTAGGACATTGTCTGAGCCAGTTAGCTATAAAAACACAGCGAGTAAAGTCCTAATCAGTACTGACAATCCTGTGTTTGATTTGATCAAATGCAACATGTTGTAATGGACTTTAGGATATTAGTCCCTTAGACTGCAAGACATTAAAATATCCTCAACTAGGGGTGGGCGATATTGTTTTTGCATAAACCTCACAAAATTGTTGTTGGTTTTATGCTGAAAAGAAAAAAAAAATTGTCAGTGGGCTAAGAAAAATAAACTTCAATAAATATTCTATGAAAATATGTCTTATCTAAAACATGAATACAATTAATAATTATTTTACTGTATAGCAAGTAAGAATTATTATTATTAATAATATTTATTAAGTAATAATTAAGAAAATATATATAAATTATTAACCATCATTATTATTATTAACATTGTTGCCAATATTTATTATCTTAATCTGTATTAAATAATAATATATTTATTATTAACATAATAATAAATAAATAATATTATTATTAAATTTGACAAATGTATAAATAATTATTAAATTATATGATTTATTGTCAACATCATTATTATTATGAATAATCTGTAATCTTAATCTGTATGAAATAATAATAATAATAATTTTTACAAATTATTATTATTTTACTGTAACAGGTAAGAATTAAAAAATATATATAAATAATGATTAAATATTATTATTATTAATAAATATTACTATTATTTTACTGTATAAGAATATATAAAAGATAATAAATAATAATATAAAAAATAATATAAAAGAACCTAATATAAATAATTATTAAATAATATTAATTATTTTCAACATTATTGTTATGAATAATAATAATTATTGTTATTAATGTTGACAGTAATTAATCTGTACGAAATAATCATATAATAATGATTATTATTATTATTATTATGATTATTCAAATTATTATTATTATTTTAAGGTAATTATATGTAGAAAATATATAAACAATTAAGTAATATTATTAATAATAATTGTCCACATCATTATTATTGCAATTAATGTTGACAATAATTATTTTCATCTTAATCTGTATATAATAATAATAATAATAATTTTATAATTTTAATAATAATTTCATGACAAATTATTATTATTATTATTATTATTTTACTGTATAACAAGTACGAATTATAAATTATAAATAATTAATTAAGTATCATAAGTAATAATTGTCAACATTATTATTATTATTATTATTATTGTTAATAATAATAATTATTGTTATTAAATGTTTACCTTTTTACAATTATTATTGTTGTTATTGTTTTTTTCAGTGAATATACCGTTATGCCGCCCAGTCCTAATGTGTTTCTCCCTCTCTGTGTCTCTCTCAGGATCTGGTCAGTGGATACCGATGTCTGTGCGCACCAGGCTTTGCAGGTGAACACTGTGAGCGAGACGTGGACGAGTGCGCCAGTCGACCCTGTCTCAACGGTGGACGCTGCCAGGACGGTGTCAACGGATTCCAGTGTTTGTGTCCACCTGGTTTCTCAGGAGTCACGTGTCAGGTGAGCAATACACACCCATGCCTGAACACCTTATGTCTTAACCATTTGTGGTCATTTTTATGTCGATAAATGTCGATATTGAATCAACACACACAAAATGACTGAAATAGGTATAAGAGTCTGTGTTGTCTGTGTGATTCTGTCTTCAGCTGGACATAGACTACTGTGAGAGCGGCCCATGTCAGAACGGAGCACAGTGTTTTAGTTTGGCCTCAGATTACTACTGTAAATGTCCGGAAGATTACGAAGGCAAAAACTGCTCCCAACTCAAAGATCACTGCCTCATCACACCATGTCAAGGTAGGTTACCCAGAAGATTTTCATGTATATCAATATATTACTGATGAGACAGTCATATCATTTAATATCCAGTCATTCGTAGATAAGGAAACCATTTTGGGATGACGCTTGTGGCGCAGAAATGACAAACTTCAGCTTTAAGGAACTATCCAATTAGTATATAGTTTGGGAGAGAACCTTAAGGGTTGGAAACAGGAGGTAGACAGGAGTCAAACCTGAGATAGTTGGTTTATTGTCAATGAATGATATCCATGTTAGTCCTAGACCGTGGACTCTAGGAGTCCTGATGTCTCCAGCTTTATTGAGTGCTAATCAGCGCTCTCAGACTCCAGATCTCGACCCTCATGTGTGGGGTTGTAAGATTATCTGGTTGGGCACATACTGAGGTTTTAATGGGCACTCGAAATAGAAGTCGAGTCTTTTTTAGTCAGTGCGGCCGTAAGTCTATCCCCATCTCAAGGCTGCGCTGCGTTTGATGCCGTGCCATTGTGTACACCGTAGCGTTGGCGATCGCTAACTCTAGTCTATTGGTCCCCCGGCCTGTTTCACCATGGTAACAGCTAAGATATTGTTACACGATGCGTATGCTAACCCGACGTGAGCTTACCGAGGGGGGAAAACCCCCTGATAGTCAGACTACATGACGACTTTTCTAATTCTTAGCATGCCGCTAAATGCTTTCATCATATTTGTCATCGTGAAAGAGATATTTTGATGGAGGCAGTTCCCACGGTCATGGAAAACCTGGAAAAAAATTTATTTGAATTTCCAGGCCTGGAAATGAATTGATTCATCGAAATGAATTGATTTTGTTTAGATATTTTTTAACTAAAAAATTACAAGAGTAAATAGCAAAATACTTATATAAAATTATTATTCATACTAATAATAAGTATAATAATCATTTTTATTATTTATTATCTTATCTTAATTAGTATGAAATAATAATGATAATGCTGCATAACCTTTCAAGACAGCACAAGCTTTCATTTTTACACAGACTTGTCGTATAGTCGTCCCTTCATGTGTGTAGTAGTTTGTACCAAAAGGACTCTTGATAACTCTGTCCTTATTTTTTCCCCAGTGATTGACAGTTGCACAGTTGCCGTGGCGTCTAACAGCACTCCAGGCGGCACGCGACTCATCTCCTCTAGCGTTTGTGGTCCTCACGGCCGCTGTCGAAGTCATGCCGGTGGGCATTTTAGCTGCGAGTGTCAGGAGGGATTCACCGGAACGTACTGCCATGAGAGTAAGCGCGATGTTCATCGGTATTTGTGTTCTCTGTTGTCATTAGAAAGAACAGACTTTTTAACATAATATCTCTCACTATTTCCTCTCAGACATCAATGACTGTGAAAGTAGCCCCTGTCGCAATGGCGGTACTTGCATTGATAAAATCAACACTTACCAGTGTATCTGTGGTGATGGATGGGAGGGACCCAACTGTGAGACCAGTGAGTGCATCTCTCCCTTGAATGGCACTTGAAATGGAACGCAATCCTCAAACATCTCTAATTTCTCTAATTATATTTAGCACTAAAACATTGTTTGTTTCCAAAACAGACATTGACGACTGCAGCATGAACCCCTGTCGGGACAGAGGAGTGTGCCGCGATCTGGTCAATGACTTTTACTGCGAGTGCGAAAACGGCTGGAAGGGAAAGACCTGTCATTCACGTAAGCCCCACCTCCTCATTTGCATACCGCTGACTTTGGGCTAGATCATTTAACTAACAAAATTATGTACAAAAAGAAAATAAAAAGAGAGATTTTGTTGTCAAGTAGATTCAAAATGTTTAATGCAAGAACTAAAATACAGTAAAAACCTAGCATGTTTTGTTCAGTGTTATTTTAGGATCATTAAGATGCTATAAGATTTTGAATTAGTTTCGTTTTCATTTTGTATTTTCTGTTATCATTTTAATAAATGTTTTGTGTGTTTTTGTCTTTTTTTTTTTGTCATTTTTCCATCTATATAGTTTTTATATAAATATTTTATTAAATATGTCTATTTAGTTTTTTTTGTTGATTATTTTAATACATCAAGTTAAACTAAATGAAAATAAAAAATTAGCCTTTGCAAATAGCTAAAATAAAATAAGTTTTTATATATATATATATATATATATATATATATATTGCAAGTAACAATATATATATATATAACAATTTATGGTTTTAGTTAAGTTTAAATATCATTATTTTAGTTTTTATTTAATCTTTAGGAATATTTTTTTATATTTGAATTAAATGTTTTATTGAATTTAATCTTTAATAATGCTATTTATCCTTTTTAATTTATATAACAATATTTATATTTTATATTTTATATAATATATATATAATAACAATACTTAGTGATAAACAGCAAGATTTAGCAATACTTATTGTTTTACTAAACTATTTTGTATGAATTCCCTGAACATTTGAGTGATGATGCAAATGAATCATTGAATTAGAGTTTGAATCAGTTCATTTAAATGAACAGTTTGATCTCATTCATGGAAATGAATCACACTCTCTGAGTCATTCACTCAGTAATTTTTGCAAGTTTAAATCAGAGACACTTGTATCTCATAGTGTCAAGACATGGAAGATCGTGATATTCATGATGTTGCTTAATTTTAAATGGGCAGCAAAATCATCACAAATATATTGTAAGTTTCTCTGAATGCAGTCCATTTGTCTGACAGCTGAGTTCTTGTCGTTTATAGGCGAGAGCCAATGTGACGAGGCTACGTGTAACAACGGTGGCACGTGTTCTGACGAAGGCGACTCGTTTAAGTGCATGTGTGCTCCTGGATGGGAAGGCACTACCTGTAATATAGGTGGGCAGCTAATGACCTGAATGACCTTTTTTGTGAGCTGGGCTCTGAATCCGTTATAATGAACGTTTTTTTTATCCTTCACTCTCTAGCAAAGAACAGCAGCTGCCTGCCGAACCCCTGTGAGAACGGAGCCACGTGTGTCGTCACAGGTGACAGCTTCACCTGTGTCTGCAAAGAAGGCTGGGAGGGGCTCACCTGCAGCCAGAGTACGGCAAAACTTCCTGTTCCACTTCCTTACTACTTCCTGTCTTGACTCCTGTCTACCTCCTGTTTCCAACTCTCACCTACTGCTGCTTAAGGTTCTCTTTCAAACTATATACTAATTGGATAGTTCCTTAAAGCTGAAGTGTGTCATTTCTACACCACAAGTGTCATCCCAAAATAATGACTGACCTAATCTACGAATTACTTGCATATATAGTTGTCTCTGCATATTACACTGGCAGAGAAGAAAGTATTTTATCGCAGAAAAATGACACACATCACCTTTACCTTTAGTTTGCAGACCCACACAGAATCTGCACCTCAGAACTCCAGGTTTTCCAAAATGAACACAGAAAACGCCCTAAATAGTCACAGATTCTGTCTGAGCCTGTTTAGTAGGTTGAGCTCAAATATCATTGGCAGACGTATCTGTGATGAATGATTGTTCAGGTGGGATAATGATCTGCTATGTAACTAGGGTAACAATATTGCGACTGTTGACGTGTTGATTTCACTCCAATGACAAGAGTTTTTTTAGATGATTGTTTTTTATCTGTATTCAATCTGTAATAGCAAAATGTTTGATGTTTTGTTTTACAGATTCCAACGATTGCAACCCACAACCATGGTAAGCTTATTTCTAAGTCAACATTGCAATTGTGTTGCTGCCTTCGTTTATTTTATTTTATTTTATTTTATTTTATTTTATTTTATTTTATTTTATTTATAAATAATAATTTCCTTTCATTTAACTTACTAATTTCATTTCATTTAACCTAATTTAATCTTTAAAAATTATATAATTTATATAATTAATAATAATATATATCAATAAAATATAACAATACATTGTGATCAATAGCAATATTTACCCACATATATTTTTACTTTTACTTTCTGAACTTAATTAAGTTTTAACTAAAGAAAATGGTGGAAACTAGTTGGTATTAATCATAATCAAGTGTTTATTGTGAGCATTAACTTTACAATGTAGTTATATTGTAACAAAAAATATATATATATATATTTTGTGTATTGTTAATGAAGAATTGTGATACATTTGACAAAAAAATAATAACAATTTTGCCTGTTCATTTTTCCATCATTCTGTGTGCACAAGAATAGAAAAAAATACACACAGCTACCAATTAATCAAATAAATATTTAAATTAATTAAATTAATATTTTCATACAAAATTATCAATTTAAAAAATATATATTTATTATAAATTAATAATACTTTTATTTAATTTTTGGTGAATTTCTTTCATTACAACTAAAACTCTTTTTGTGAAAACGAGAGAGAGAAATGTGAAATCCATAATTTTTGTTCAGAACTTATTTATATCACAAAGTATTTGATGTCCAGACTTGTAGAAATTCCCCGGAGGACTTGAAGGTAGCATGTGTCCTGTTGAACTTTGACCCCTTATCTCATCACGTGTATCATCTTTGTGCAGCTATAACAGCGGTACGTGTGTCGACGGTGATAACTGGTACCGCTGTGAGTGTGCCAGTGGATTCGCAGGGCCGGACTGTCGCATCAGTAAGTGATTAATGTCGCTTTATATAATAAATGCAATATATATAGTCATATTGACACATAAGATGATGATTTTACAGTAATGTTGTTGTCTAAACATGTGCGTCTCTCCTTACAGACATCAATGAGTGCCAGTCGTCTCCCTGTGCATTTGGCTCCACGTGTGTCGATGAAATTAATGGCTACCGCTGCCTGTGTCCACCCGGCAGGACCGGGTCCAGGTGTCAGGAAGGTACATGGCCCAGACTGCCATTATTCATGCTTGCTGTTTAATTAACATGAATATTATTAGTCATGGTTGCTGTTGCTTATACAGAGTTTGAGATTCTACATTTATTTAATACATTTATTTTGTTGATCTAGATTGAAAGGAGGTATTATAATAGCTTTTAAACTTTTAATGTTATCTTTTGTGTTAATTTTAGATCCCATATTATTATACTTTTTGACTGTGACTATCATGTTATTATTGTGATCATTTTTAGTCATGATGTCAGAATAATTAGGTGTCGTTACTGAAACCCTCAGTATTTTTTATTCTAGATTTAAAAAATATATTATAAAGGCTTTTACACTTTTTGTTGTGACTATTGTTTTAATATTATTTTTAGTCATGATATCAGAGTAGGTTTGTTAGGTGTTGTTACCGAAATTTTTATGTGACTTTTTTTTCCAGGTTTTTTTGTTCTAGATTTAAAGGATATATTATAATACCTTTTATTTAGTATTTTAATTTTAATTATTTTTGTATAATTCAATCATTTTACTATTTGAATAGTAATTATAATTCAGAATCAATTCATTTCTTCTGAGTACTAATCAAGTTCTGAGTACTAGCTAACGTATTGTCTTAGCTAGATCAATGCATAATATGTAATCATTACCATCACAAACTGAACAAATGAACCATAATTTGAAGAAGTTTAATTTTTCAAGATTTCAAATAGTCAAAAGTGGCCCTAATTAAAGAATAAAAAGTGTAAATGTCACATGATTTCTAAAATGGCTTGTTTTTTTCTCTTAGTCACCGGACGTCCGTGTGTGGCTGGAGGTCGAATCGCTGTAGACGGAGCAAAGTGGGCCGAAGACTGCAACACCTGTTACTGTCAAAAGGGGATCGTCACCTGTACTAAGGTATGTGTTGTAGCTGTTGTTTAATTGTTGACAGATATTTATAGTGATGCATTATCATCTCTGAATTTGCTATCTTACAATACTCTCGCTTCCTTCCTCTCGCCGTCAGCTGTGGTGTGGCCCTAAACCTTGCCGTATGCTTGGCTCCGGGCGAGGTGACTGTCCACTGGGTCAGCTGTGTGTGCAGCTACGTGACGAGCAGTGTTTCGTAAAGCCCTGCTCGTCACAGGGCGAGTGCCGGTCTGCTCACCGGCCGGCTGTACGCGCACGCTGTCACCCCGAGAGCGACTGCGCCAATGTCACCTTTACCTTCAACAAGGACACCATGCCACAGGTGAGGCCACTGAGACTGATAGTCAAAGTTTGGCGATAGGGTTGCATATATTCAATTAATGTTCTTATTATATGGTGTCTTTAATGGGTGTATATGTACTTTGGCTCTCAGGGAGTGACGGTGGAGCAGGTGTGTCGTGAGCTGAGACATCTGTATGTGACTAAGAATGTTTCAACTGAGTTTTCCATCTCTATGACCTGTGAACTCTCTTCTGCCGCCAATAATGAGATCCATGTGGCCATCGTAAGTGATCTATCACAATATTTAATTGGCTTTCTATAAAATGCTTTAATATCCTTAAAGTATAAAAAACGAACAGAAAAATAATTGAATTTCATTGATTTTTATTATCGTATTCATTATATAGGATGGTTATATATATATATATATATATATATATATATATTATGGGTGGAACAGTTCAAATTACTCACGGTTTGGTTTGTATCACGGTTTTAGGGTCACGGTTTCGTTACGGTTTGGTATGTGCTATTTTCAGGGTAATTAGGACATTTGTCAAATAAAAATAAACAAAATAAGAACAAATAATCAAACTACAAGCAACAGCACAAATACATACAATAGAGCAAAGATGCATATAAAATAAACAGTGCTTTTCAGGTTTTTAAGGTATCTAACAGTAGTTTTCAGGTACAGAAATTGAATAACGTAATCAAATATAAAATAACATTGCATATTTCATCACTGTATAAATTAAACAAAGATTAATCATTATTGAAGTTACAAAAGCTATTCAGTCAAGAGCAGTGAGTGATTTCTTAGTCATTTGTTGTTTGATTAACATTAAAAACACAGACAGCAGGCTTCTTTCCCTTTAAGACATAATGCACATCAGTACTGTACATACTACTTTGGCCGGTTCTAGGCATGGGCCGTCTGCCTTGCCCACCCAATCAGAATTTAGGAACTGATAGTGTTCAGTTGTTTTTATGATTTGTGCATTGATTAAAACAATCTGAGGTGGACTCTGTGTTGTAAGTGTTGATGAAGGGCTGTAGAATGCCCCAAACAATCACAAAAATAACACCAGAAATTTGCAGTACTTTTTCCTTTATTAACTGAAAGTAATGGTGCGGCGCGTTATAGGCTACTCGCGCACCGTACAGTTTAGTTTTTTTTTATGTATTTTTTACAGAGAACCGTTCCACCCCTAATATATATATATATGTGTATGTGTGTGTGTGTGTGTGTGTGTATATACAGGGCTTGACATTAACTTTTTTGCTCACCAGCCACTGTGGCTCGTGGTTTTCCAAAGTTACTAGCCACTGGCATTTTCACAGGCCACAATTTTGACATTGATACCATGGGGAAAAACTGCCATATAGATATTTTTAATATTATCTCATAATTTGGCAGCAGGAATATTAGGCTGCTGTCACTTTAAGATCTGATGCACAGTTCCATTATACTGTTACACATGCATTTTCTTTCTCAACTGTTTAAGTTCACTTAAAACAGATCTGACTGTGTCTACTTGAATACTCACCAAGACCGGCATTTTGACATCATTTTGTGTGTATTTGACTGTTTAAGCAGTGAAAAAGAACTCAATTTAGTCCTGAGAGGCGGCTTTATGTACACGCACTTTGGGTGTGAGCTCAAAATCTGCGGAAATTAGTAAAATCATTCGCAATATGTGCAATTCCACAGCATAATTCAAGCCCTGTAACAGCAACAATATTCATCCGGAGCAAATGAAACAAGTGAGTGAGGGGAGGAGGGTTTGTGTGTAACTCCGTCGGAGAGATGAGAGAGAAAAGAGTAGCTGGTATGGTTTATCTATTCTGTGAAAAAATGAGTATCAGAAGCGTTTCAGATATTTCAGTAACAATATGTATCAAACAATCGATATTTTTGACAACACCACATTGCACTTAGTTTATTATTTCAGATGTCTTTTTAAAAGACTTAAATTGAAAAATGTATATACAGTATTATATATAAAATTCAACCCGCTAAAGTGGGAGTGACCATGTTACACGCCACTGCTGAAATACATTTTGTGCGTTGGCGGCTGTTGTCATGCCCTGTGTATATATAATTTTATAGTTTTTTTTAACACCCATACAGTTAATTGTGCTGTAATTTTCAGCAGCTTTAGTTGTAAAACAAAACTAAGTCTATCTAGGTCTGAATTGTTTTTTTAAAGGAAATATTGTGTTTTCCAGCATGTGACTGAGGATGGTATTCACGGCAGAATTCCTGTTAAAGAGATCACGGACAGCATCATTGATCTGGTGAGCAAACACAGCGCGAACAGCACCATCATCGGCTCCATCGCTGAGGTCCGCGTGCAGCGCAAACAACCGCAAAACCCCAATGGTAAGACACGACAGGAAGTTCTTAAACCTTTCAGGAAGTAGCTGTAGGTCTAAATGATGGATCCTTATGAATACTTTCTTTTATTCAGCAAGGATGCATTAAATTGATCAAAAGTGAAATTTATAATGTTACAAAACATTTAAATTTCAAATAAATGCTGCTCTTTTCAACTTTTTTTCAAAAATGTATCACTGCTTACAGAAAAATAAGCAAACCAGTTTTCAACATTGATAATCATAAATGTTTCTTGAGCATCAAATCATCATATCAGAATGATTTCTGAAGGATCATGTGACACTGAAGACTGGAGTAATGATGATGAAAATTCAGATTTGATCACAAGAATAAATACAATTTTTACAATATATTCAATTAGAAAATAGTTATTTTAAATTGTAATATATTTTACAATATTACTGTTTTTACTGTATTTTTGATCAAATAAATGCAGCTTTGATGAGCAAAAAATATATTTTAAAATCTCCAATCCTTTAAATGGTGGTTGTGTGTGTGTATACAGTATTGAATCACATGAGATGTCTGAAAAAGAATTTGTTGCTACTCAATTTAATAAAGAATAAATAAAATAACATACTAAATGCTTTGCACACAATGAAGGGATGTCATATTTTGCCAGCTGCTAGTTTTTAATTATCCGTTTTCATTGGTTCTCTTAATCTCGTTCAGTAGACTACTTGGTGCCACTGCTGGTTTCCATTGTGACGGCGATCTGGGTTTTGGCCCTGGCGTCGGTGTTCCTGTGGTGTGTTCGGCATCGACGCAAACAAAGCTCCAGCGCCACTGCAATCAACCCCGCCACTCCCTTCACCACAGGAAGCACAGAAGAAAACACGGTGAACAACGCTCGTGAGCAGCTCAACCAGATCAAGAACCACATCGAGAAGAACGCGTCTAACGGCAGCCTGCCAGGCAAAGAGCACCTATGTGACGACAAGAACACCGTCAACGCCAAAATCAGGACGCATTTCTCGGAATCTGCCAGACTGGCACAGGACGACTCCAACACGCGGCTGCAGAAGGCACGCTTTCCACGTCAGCCGGCCTACATGCTGGTGGACAGAGACGACAGGCTCAGCTCCAACGGCACGGACGTAAAAAACCCGCACTGGACTAATAAACGCGACAACAGAGATCTGGAGTCACAGCACAGAGCTCCGGATTCACAGCAAAGAGATCTGGACACGCAACACAGCTTGCACAAAATGGAGTTTATCGTATAACAATCATTGACGACGTCTCAAAAAGTCAAAGGATAGCGAATGAATCAAAAAGCTTATGACTGTGACGACAAGTCAGGACATTATTTGTTCAGACGTTGCGCTGCAGTGGACCACAGGCTGGTCCGTTTTCTTTTTATGTGCGCCAGTCATAAAAAGACGTTAACCTGTGCAGAACTTCTAGCCTGAAACACAAAACCTGAACGAGAATGTAATTGGCTCAAATCTGCTAATTGCGTGAATCTCACAAAAACATGTCCAGGTCACGTTTCAACCCAGAATTCATAGACATTATGACATTATTTTAATGACAATTAAGCACATTTGTCTCCCGAATTCTCATTATGGTATTTTTGCAATTCTCTTTTTTTGAAATACTGCCGTTTTATACAGTAAAAAATACTGTATTTTCTTTTTTTCTACACAAAATTAGGGGAACATTTTTCCTTCACGTTTTTGAAAGGTTTTGTGTAGGAAAACGACTAAAAACGCTGTATTATTCATGCCAGGCCAGTAGATGGCGATCACTTTGTAAAGAAACACTACACACCTATAGACTGAACATGTAATACACATGTGCATGACGTCACCGTTTTTGTAGTTTACACTGAGACGATAACTATCGTTTTCAAAAACTTGCACTTTGAAACCCGCTTTCAAAAGCTTTCAAAAGCCCCCAAAACGCTGGTGTCATGTAAATGACCAGCCAAAATGCATAAAAAGTTTTCTGTTTTTAGTTGAAAACGGTGTCAAACGGCTTCTAAAGGCAGTACAATAAATTCTACAATAAAAATAACCTACCATTATTTTGATTTTTAAACTTTACATTACAGTAATTAAAATTATGCTTGAATTTTGCTGTTTTTTTGCATTGCGGAAATGAGAATTACAGGGTAATGTGCTTAAACTTTATAGTGCTAAACATAGGTTGTGAAAAATATAGTTTCTTTTTACTTATGACTTTGGGATGAAATTAGCCATGGAAATGTTCCTGAGGGTTTCGTGAGTATCACCCAAGTGTTGAACTGAATGGCACGTGCAGACTGTATTCAATTTTAGAACGTAATGCACCAGAAATAGCTTGTGAATAATTTCCAAAAATCAAAATGTGTTTGAAGATTGTATTTAACTCCCATTTATTGGGTTCTTGACTGGATTTTATTTTCCCGCTTTTTCCAGCAGTTCATTTTTATTTATTCTGCTCTCTTTTTTTTTCTTTTTTACATGTGTACAGTCATGCGTAGAAGTTACTGTCTGTATGAAGAAATTCACTGTCAATTTAGATGTTGTATAGATGACTTTGTACATATTTTCTAATTAATCATTGTGTATATTTGATTTATTAACTTAATAATCGAGAGCCTATCGTTTGTTTTTATTTATATACATTGTTTAGGTTTGATAATGTGTCCGATCTTTTTATTTTTGGATGGAAAATATTGTCTCTTGTTTCTGAAATGCCAAAATAATAGTTTATTTTTGAAGAATAGCTTGTTTATTTGTGTCTAAATCCAGAATACAATGTGCAATGTCTGTTAAGAAAACGTGCATGGCTTGTGTTTGTAATGTCCTGAGACGTAGGCTAGATGGGTTTTCCATCTAGTGTTGATTGATACAGATACACTTTTCTCGATGTTATGACTTTAAAACCATTCCTGAACATTTTTAGCATGTGTTAAATGAATTTGGCAGCCCAGGATATCAAACAACGCTTGTCTAGAGTTTTCTGGTAAACCACAGTATTCAAATGAACTTGAACCAAAACGTCTAAAGGGAACCAGCAGTATTAGAAGTGCAATGTTATGTGAAATATGAAGAAAACTGATTTGAATGTGATAAGCGAGACAAACATGAAATCAAAATAGTTTTAGTAGACCATTTTTATCAATTGTACAATACAATAGGACTGTGGGGCTTTTCTGCTTCAGTCCCACTTGCAGTCTGTGTTACTACTGCCATGTTGTCTAGAGTTTGTTGAATTCCTTTAATTGTTTATTTCTTGTGTTTGTCTATGAAAAAGCAGAGCCGTGAAAACAAATCATCCTGGGGTTTGTCAAAACATTTTGATTTTCATTCAGTTGTTGACATTTGGATCCCTTAAATCAAATAAAATTTCACTTGAATGTTTTGAATTTACAACAACGAGTTTTGGTTTGTGTGTCAAAAAAGATATTTATCAAGTCATTTGGATAATAATTTAAAGCAAACTCTATGGTGTAAATACTAATCCTAAACTGATCATTATGCCATAAAAATACATTTTTATACTGTAGGGTGAAACTTGCTGATATAGTGAGGTCTGATTTGAATCAGTTCATTTAAATGAATCAGTTGAATGGGTTCACAAATTGGTCTGAATGATTCATTGAATGATGAAAAATCATTCAAAAAAGTAAAATATCTCTGAAGTATATTCCCATTAATATTAAATTTTTTTAGCACACCAGGGTGACTAGGAACATGACATTGTCCAGCTATGATGTCTTGTTCTACAGGAGTATAAATATGAGGAAACACAAAGGCCAAATTCCCTTAATCATTCATCACAATGAGTAAAACCAAAGAATATAGTTCTGATGTGCAGCAAAAGATTGTTGAGCTTCACAAAATAGAAAATAGCTAAAGCATTGAAAATCCCCATTTCCACCATCAGGGCAAAAATTAAGAAATTACAATCAACTAAAGATGTTATGAATCTGCCTGGAAGAGGACGTGTGTCTATATCGTCCTAATGCACGGTGAGGAGGAGAGTTTGAGTGGACAAAGACTCTCCAAGGATCACATATGGAGAACTGCAGAGATTAGTTGAGTCTTGGGGTCAGAAAGCCCAAAAATAAAAATCCACCAGATGGGTTTGGTGCAAACAGGGATAAAATGTACCCCATGCCCACGGTTAAAAATACCGCTGGATCTTTAATGTTGTGGGCCTATTTTTTTGCTGGAGGTCCTGGACATCTTGTTCAGACACATGGTATCATGGATTCTAGCAAATACCAACAGATAAAAAATCTAAACCTGACGGCCTCTGCTAGAAATCTTATAATGGGCCGTGGTTGGATCTTCCGTCAGGACAATGATCCAAAACAAACATCAAAATCAACACACAAATGTGTCACTGAACACAAAATGAAGCTTCTGCCATGACCATCCCAGTCCCTGACCTGAACCCTATAGAAAATGAGTGGCTGAACTGAAGAGAAGATCTGGGAATCTGAAGGATCTGGAGAGATTCTGTATGGAGAAATGATCTCTGATCTCTTGTCAGGTGTTCTCCAAACTCATCTGGCATTATAGAAGAAGACTCAGAGCTGTTATCTTGGCAAAAGGAGGTTGCAAAAAGTATTTAATAAAAGGGTGCCAATAATTGTGGCCAACGTGTTTTGGAGAAAAGCATTTATTTCATAATGTGATTTACCCCCCACTTTCAATTAATTTGCTTTAATGAAAGGTTAGATTTTTGTAAAATTTTTTAATAAAAGATCAAAAGAATAAACAATGCAGAGAGAGAGAGAAACATATTTACAAACTTATGTTAACATAGCCATCACAATTTGGCCCTTGTTTGGCCCCGAGCTACTGTAGCTCAAATTGCTCAAGAAGTTAACTGTGCCACTGTACGTCCAACTGATACTGTAATTTATTTTTGTATCCTTCTTTTTTTCTACTGTTTTAATATATTTTATATATATTTTTTATTCTCACCTTTTATTGTTATTTTTATTTATTTTGATTATTTTAATTCCTTCTATGTAAAGCACTTATTACCATTGTGTATGAAATGTGCTATATAAATAAACTTGCCTTGTCAAACTATATATATATATATATATATATATATATATATATATATATATATATATATATATATATAAAGACATATATTTACAAACTTTTATGTTAGATGTGATTAATTGCATTTAATCTATTTGACAGCACAAATCTCTATGGAATTTAAAGTTTTAAGTGCATACTATCAAATGTAGCTTATGTAGCAAACAATGTTTTTGAATATTGTAGATGTTTTCTTTATTTATCCATGATTTAATGTAACCCAGGGTCTGAACTGCAGGCCTGACATGGTGGACATAGCCGTAACCGTCCCAACAGGGTCCACATTGTGTGTGGCTAGACGTTCAGCTGAGTGCCACGGGTGGGCGACCATGTGAGACAGGTTATGAAAGCCTTTCACACTGTCTCTCTCTGCTGTCGTGGGAAAGCTGAAGATGCACACCAAAATAGACGGCATGAGACGCGTTTGCCTAACGTGTTTGCAAAGACATCGCACAAAGAACGTCTTCTTCTAGATCTCCGCCTCCAATCAGCTTTTCTTTGAAAACCGCGCGGTGGCCCCTTTCTCAACAGGCCTGATACACTGAAGCATTGAACACGTGCAAAACTGTTTTTCTGGAGCTAAAGTGACTGCCATGCACCTATCATTAATCATGTTACTGAAATGACACATTGAGAAAGTATTTGGACATCTAAGACATTTAAAAATATATGCATTGCATTAGATAATAAAATAATCATTATTTTAAAGAAAGATGGCACAAGCACATAAAGCATAGGTTTTAAACACCTCATGTCTTCTTGCATTTTTTAGTCATGTCTTTTAGCATGTACTTCTAAAAGTTGACCTCACTTTTAGCACATATGATCATTTAAAATCTAATGTGAAAAAAAAACAGACTATGCAGACCAAATATATTGATGACTCATCTTGCACTACACATTTTTGTCCAATCAAATACACTCTGGAATAAACATGCCCCTCCCACTAATACCACCTTCTTCTGACTAGCAATAGCAACAAATCATGTGCACAGTTATGACGTAAACTAGAGGATGCTGACGATTAAAATGGGAAAGAACTGCGCACTGTTCAAAATGTATATTCCCATTAATATTTACATTTTAGCACACCAGGGTGACTAGGAACATGAAATTGTCCAGCTATGATGTCTTGTTCCACAGGAGTATAAATATGAGGAAACACAAAGACCAAATTCACTTAATCATTCATCACAATGAGTAAAACCAAAGAATATAGTTCTGATGTGCAGCAAAAGATTGTTGAGCTTCACAACATAGAAAGTGGCTGTAGGAAAATAGCTAAAGCATTGAAAATTCCCATTTCCACCATCAGGGCAATAATTAAGAAGTTCCAGTCAACTAAAGATGTTACGAATCTGCCTGGAAGAGGACGTGTGTCTATATCGTCCTAATGCACGGTGAGGAGGAGAGTTTGAGTGGACAAAGACTCTCCAAGGATCACATATGGAGAATCACAGAGATTAATTTAGTCTTGGGGTCAGAAAGCCCAAAAATAAAAATCCACCAGATGGGTTTGGTGCAAACAGGGATAAAAAGTACCCCATGCCCACGGTTAAAAATACCGCTGGATCTTTAATGTTGTGGGCCTATTTTTTAGCTGGAGGACCTGAACATCTTGTTCAGACACATGGTATCATGGATTCTAGCAAATACCAACAGATAAAAAATCAAAACCTGACGGCCTCTGCTAGAAATCTTATAATGGGCCGTGGTTGGATCTTCCATCAGGACAACGATCCAAAACAAAATATATTGATGACTCATCTTGCACTACACATTTTTGTCCAATCAAATACACTCTGGAATACACATGCCCCTCCCACTAATACCACCTTCTTCTGACTAGCAATAGCAATAAATCATGTGCACATTTATGAAGTAAACTAGAGGATGCTGACTATTAAAATGGGAAATAACTGCGCACTGTTCAAAATGAAGACAAAAAATGTTTCTTTCTTGTCTAACATTAGTGGAACGTTCATCTGTAAGAACTTAAGGAGAACTGACTTCATACATCCACTGATAATCATCTTTACACCCGTTGAAATGTTTTTTTTTTTTCGTGAGAATGGCTTAGTTCTGAGAAAATCTCTAGTAGCATTTGAACACAGACAACGCTTTCGACATTTTGAATGAAATGACATTCTTTAATTTTTAAGCGTGGAATAAATGCTTTCAGGGGCCACTGTATCGTTTTTTTTGTTTTTTCATTTTAACAGATGTATAGCAAGCAGAAGCAGAACAAATGCCTTCTGTGAAAGTCCCATATTTGCCTGAAGACGTAGACAAATCCAAAAACACATTCAGACTAACTGACCCTTCCTTTCCTGGTCATCAGAACAGAAAATATGAGCATTTCGCTGACTTCAAAGCCTAAGAAATGGGTCAGGCTGAAGGAAAGTCTCTCTGAAACTTGACTTGGCCACCCTCTCCAACGCTAATGGCTCCATCATGTTAACAAATTTGTCACAGTAACTGGACTCAGTGTCCGCTTTAGAACAACGCCGCGGCGAGTTCAACTGCCAGGGCTGAGGTGATGTAACATGAGCTTCCAGAAGGAGTTTTATCGCCATTTGTTCTCTAAAAGTGTATTAGAAACTGATCTGTGTGTGTGTGTGTTTGTACTGTAAGGAGAGTGAATCCAGAGCAGAAGGTTGGAAAGTACAAAGCATTTAAGAGACACTTGCACTTGAATTTAGCCAGAAAACCATTAGCTCTGTTCCAAAACCTTGTGGGATGCCTACACAAGTATTGTGTTTTAAGATAACATCCCAGCAAACAGGGAACGTTCTCAGAACATTGGCTAACGTTCAAGTCAAGTCAAGTCAACTTTATTTATATAGCGCTTTTTACAATGCAGATTGTTTCAAAGCAGCTTCACAGTGTTAAACAGGAAAATAATGCAACCGAATTTGATTCCGCTGTACAGGCGCTCTGGAGAAAACGGTGATGCCATTAGCTCATTTCAATTATCATATATATTCAAGTAATGTAGTTGATATAGTTAATTTAGTTTAGTAATTAAATTTATTTGGATATTTATTTGAAAATTTAGTGTCCCCAACTGAGCAAGCCAAAGGCGACAGTGGCAAGGAACCAAAACTCCATCAGGTGGCCTAATGAAGAAAAATAAACCTTGGGAGAAACCAGGCTCAGTCGGGGTGCCAGTTCTCCTCTGGCCAATTAACAAACAGTGTATGATTATTATTTTGGCAGCCTTACAGGTCAGAAGTCATATTAGATCGGAATATTCGAAAGATCGGAGACATCACGCCGGAGACGGGTTTATTGAGGATGGCGTGTCGTTTAAACAATTATTAAATAGGAATATTCGAAATATCAGAGTCATTACGCCGGAGATGGATCCATTGAGGATGCCATGTCGATGAGCAATTTCAGAGGGTAGACTAATTGACACGGTCTCTGCAGATCAGGGATGCTTTGGTAATGTCTGGGCGCTGGTCCACCATCTGATCTGGATACGGCCCGGATCCGACTGACTGCGGTAAACCTCGGGATAAACAGAGAGACTAATATTAGCGTAGATGCCATTCTTCTTATGATGTAACGAGTACATCAGGTGTTATGGGAAGTGTTCCCGGTTCCGGCTGACCTAGTTAATGCAGCCTAACAATTTGAATAAAATATAAATAAAAAATGTTTTATGTGTATGCCATAGTAAAGAGATGCGTTTTTAGTCTAGATTTAAACTGACAGAGTGTGTCTGCTTCCTGAACAATGCTAGGAAGGCTGTTCCAGAGTTTAGGTGCTAAATAGGAAAAGGATTGACCGCCTGCAGTTGATTTTGATATTCTAGGTATTATCAACTGTAGTACTGTAGTACAACTCAAGTACTGGGGAGCTAAACCATTTAGTGATTTGTAAGTAATTAGCAAGATTTTAAAATGTATGCGATGTTTAATAGGGAGCCAGTGCAGTGTTGACAGAACCGGGCTAATATGGTCATACTTCCTGGTTCTAGTAAGAACTCGAGCTGCTGCGTTTTGGACCAGCTGCAGTTTATTTATTAAGCGAGCAGGGCAACCACCCAGTAGAGCATCACAATAATCTAGCCTTGAGGTCATGAACGCATGAACTAACTGTTCAGCATTTTGCATTGAAAGCATATGCCGTAATTTAGATATATTTTTAAGATGGTAGAATGCAGTTTTACAGATGCTAGAAACGTGGCTTTCAAATGAAAGATTGGTATCAAAGAGCACACCCAGGTTCCTAACTGACAACGAGGACTTGACAGAGCAGCCATCAAGTGTTAGACAGTATTCTAGGTTACTACATGTGGAGTTTTTTTGTCCAATAATTAAAAATTCTGTTTTTTCTGAATTAAGTTGCAGGAAATTACTAGTCATCCAATTTTTTATATCAGCTATGCATTCCGTTAATCTTGTGAGTTGGTAAGTTTCGTCAGGGCGTGAAGAAATATAGAGCTGAGTATCGTCAGCATAACAATGAAAACTAACGCCATGCTTCCTAATGATATCTCCCAGTGGTAGCATGTACAGGGTGTAAAGCAACAGTCCTAGCACTGAGCCCTGCGGTACTCCATATTGAACTTGTGATCGTTGTGACATTTCTTCATTTACTGCTACAAACTGATAACGGTCAGATAAGTATGATTTAAACCATGCCAATGCAATTCCACTAATGGCAACATCATTTTCGAGTCTATTCAAAAGAATGTTGTGGTCGATGGTATCGAATGCAGCGCTAAGATCGAGTAACACTAACAGAGAGATACAACCACGATCGGATGATAAGAGTAAATCATTTGTAACTCTAATGAGAGCAGTCTCAGTACTATGATACGGTCTAAATCCTGACTGGAAAACCTCACAGATACCATTTCTTTCTAAAAAGGATCATAATTGTGAGGACACTGCCTTTTCTAGTATTTTTGACAGAAAGGGTAGATTTGAGATTGGCCTGAAATTGACTAATTCTGTAGGATCAAGTTGCGGTTTTTTAATAAGTGGTTTAATAATAGCCAACTTAAAAGTTTTCGGTACATATCCTAAAGTCAAGGATGAATTAATGATATTAAGAAGAGGATCTATGACCTCTGGAAGCATCTCTTTTAGTAGCTTAGTCGGTATAGGGTCGAGCATACATGTTGTTGATTTTGATGATTTAACGAGTTTAGCCAATTCTTCTTCTCCTATAGCAGTGAATGAATGTAATTTTTCCTCAGTGACACTACAATGCTCTGTCTGATGTGATACAGTAGTAGACGGCTGCATGGTTATAATTTTTTTCCTAATATTATCAATCTTACAAGTAAAGAAGTTCATAAAGTCATTACTGCTGTGCTGTTGGCAGACATCAGAAGTTGAAGCTTTATTTTTGGTTAATTTAGCCACTGTATCGAATAAATACCTAGGTTGTGTTTGTTTTCTTCTAAGAGAGTCGAGAAATAAGCAGATCTAGCAGTTTTTACGGCCTTTCTGTATGAAATCATGCTCTCTTTCCACGAAATGCGAAAAACTTCCAGTTTTGTTTTCTTCCAGCTGCGCTCCATTTTTCTGGCTGCTGTTTTAAGGGCCCGGGTGTGCTTGTTGTACCACGGCGCTGGACTATTTTCTTTAATCTTCAAGCGCAGAGGAGCAACTGTGTCTACAGTGCTGGAAAAGAGAGAGTCAATAGTTTCTGTTGCAACATCAAGTTCCTCTGGGCTATCTGGGATGCTGAGGAGATGAAACTGATGAGGAAGTTTATTTATAAAGAAATCTTTAGTCGCAGCAGTGATAGTCCTGCCATATTTGAAGCGAGGGGACGGCTTTGCAGCCTTTGCTAAATTAAGTATACATGATACTAGGTAATGATCTGAGATGTCATCGCTCTGCTGCAGAATTTCAACAGTATCAACATTTATTCCATGTGACAATATTAGGTCTAGAGTATGATTACGGCGATGAGTGGTTCCTGATACGTGTTGCCTAACTCCAATAGAGTTTAGAATGTCTCTAAATGCCAATCCCAATGCGTCTTTTTCATTGTCTACATGGATATTAAAATCACCAACAATTAGGACTTTTCCTGTAGCCAGTACTAACTCTGATAAAAAATCAGCAAATTCTCTGGTAAAGTGTGTATTGTGCCCTGGTGGCCTGTATACAGTAGCCAGCACAAATGTTAAACGGGATTTATCAATTTCACTACATAACGTTCCGTAAAGCACCAAAACTTCAAAAGAATTATATTTGAAACTAGACTTCTGAGTAATACTGAAGATATTATTATAAATTACAGCAACACCTCCCCCTTTACCCTTCAGACGTGGCTCGTGTTTATAATGTTCTAGCAAGGTTCTCTCAAAGTAACTTTAATAGAACGTTCAAAGTTATCTGGTCTTTAACTCTTTCCCTGCCAGCATTTTTTTTTTAAAGCACACACAGAGATTCTCGCACCCTGAGGAGATGGGGGCCCATTCCTGCAGAAACACTTTCCTGGGTCAATAATTAGTTCAGTATCTCAGCCTGCGAATGTGTGTGAGACAGCAAAACAGAGACACAAGACTGTGTGGGAACTTATGCGTCCTTAGATGATGATGTCAACTTTCCTTTAGGCCAAAAACATTTGCAAAATAAAATGAGGGAAGGAAGGAAGAACAGCAGCCGCCTCTTTAGGCTTTAGTCAGCAATTTACACTGCAGTTGCACTGACAAATAGTTTATTTACAGACTAACTTAGGCAGATTGCCACTAATTGTATACTGATTTGCAAGCAGAAGATGTTGTTTTACAGGATATTAACAGTGCAACACAAAATCATAATTGACTCTATTTGCTTTCTTAAAGGGATAGTACACCCAAAACTCAAGCATTCTGCGTTAGTTCAGGCAGGCCACGTGGTCAAGCTCCACTATCAGCTGATTAAAAAAAAATTCCAACCCTGCCCATATCAGCTGATCCGATTCCTATGCACTCAATTGGCAACTCTCAAACAGGGCGCCTTACTTAATCGTAGCTTCAGTTCAGTCTGCCTGCTTGCTGCTTCCACTGCACGCTGCTTTGCAACCCACCTCCACCCCAGCTCCTCCTTAAATTGTGTTTAACTTAATCAATGTCATTCTGTTGTCATTGATGCATGCTCTGTTCTAAATGGGGGATTTACACTGCCCTCCCAGTTTAAAAATATGGAAGGTTATCCCCAGAATCTGCTGCTGTTCCCTGTCTTGGCTTTTCATGGAGCTCATGAAAAGGATGGGGAATTTAGAACAGAGCCATATCGCCAAATGTAAAATTTTGCAAAATATGCCAATAAAAAGTTGACTAAAAGTTTGTCTATGGTGTTTTTGACTTAGGTGGACCTGACTGAAATGAAATTTATCTCACAATCTACTAACCCTCAAACCATGCTTGGTGTATATGACTTTCTTCTTTCAGCCAAACTAAAAATATTAAAAATATCCTGGCTCTTCAAAGCTTTATAATGGAAGTGAATAGAGTTTAAAGCCCAAAAAAGTGCAACCATCCATAATAAAAGTAATAAAAGACTTAGGCGTAGCATAAGCTCAGGTGAGGGTAGACGCCTCTCGCGGACAAACAAATAGGGCTGGGCAACAAACTCAAGCTCCTCCGACATTTCTCTTTTTTTCTCATTTTAGATTTCTAATTCGTGACCTGTGTTTTGCTCTATCCTCTGCGTTTCAGTGTTCGTCAATACATCATGCGTTGGGTCAGAGGTCACTCTTCCACCAGAACTAGACTCACATACGGCCGTTACCAGAAGCCAGTGATTATAGCTTATAAAGTTATAAATATGGATATTTTTCTTACACAAACGCATGGCTTTGCTTCAGAAGGCCTTTATTAACCCCTTGGAGTCATATGGATTACTTTTATGATGGATGGATGCGCTTTTTTGGGCTTCAAAATCTAAGGTACCATTCACTCCCATTATAAAGCTTGGAAGAGCCAGGATATTTTTATTATAACTCTGATTGTGTTTGGCTGAAATAAGAAAGTCATATATACCTAGGATGGCTTGAAAGTGAGTAAATTATCATTTTTATTTTGGGTGAACTAACCCTTTAATGCATATCGCTGGCAGGGTTGCCAGGTTTGCATAACAAATCCAGCCCAATTGCAATTCAAAAATCCGCCCAATCGCATTCCGGAGGGGTTTTCTATCTAAGTAATCTATATAAATTGGAGGGCTTCCAGACTTCCACCACGGTGGAAACTGGATTCTATGCCCACGCAGAGTGGCTCTGAGTGGGCTTCATGACGGTCTGTATAGGAGGGTGTCATCCAACTTCATCACCCCCCTTGACAACACCCTGAGGATCCGTTTTGTGACCGTTTTCGCTCGCAACCGACCTCCAGGAGCGGTTGGATCTGACTTTGACCGTGCATGAGCCACCCTCCCTGGGCTAGAGGGGGGACATCAGAGAGCATGGAGCTCCCATTTATTTATTTATTTATTTATTTTTACATGTCATTTATCACTCTTTTTCAACCCCACCCCTCCAGCCACTTAGTTCATTTTACATTTTATCAGTGAAAATTTTTCAGTTAGCAAAATTATTATTATATTATTATTATTTCTGGGTACTTTACATTTTGGTCAGACAATTTCTTCCTGTCTAAGTAGACATATTCTTGGCCAGAATAACCTGCAACGTGGACCAGACTTCATGTTATTAGTCAAAAATCCCACTATTGTGAAGTCAAAATAGATATCACATGCTTTTATGCTAATAGCTTATAAGATCAGAGAAAACATCCAATTAAGAAGTTTGAGAAAGTGGGGGAAATGGCAATTATAAATAAAAATACTTTAATACCCAAAGTGTCAATTAAAATAGACCAAGTTTTATGTGTGCGTTGTTAGCTTAGCAACATGCTAAACATAAACACCATAGGCTTTCATGCTAATAGCATATGCTAATGATCATACAGAGTCACAAAACCACACATAATCCCATGAGGTGATCACACACACACACACACACACAACACAAACCCACTGACACACTCCTGTTTCCTCTTTAGTTCCTTTAATCACTCTGAAACATGAGAGTGTTTAAGAGAGGTCATAAAAACAACATACAGCCTTACAACCGAGAGAGAATTTGGCCTTTATCTAGAACGTTCCTGTGTCATGGTTTTTAAGGTCTTTTTTATCTGAGCTGAAAACAAAAGCTGGATCTTTGGTTTCGGAGGCAGGAAGTGTGTGATCAAACAGAGACGGCCGATGTAAGACAGTCTAGATTTCAGGGCTTCAACGTTAGCGATTAGTTTATCTGCAAGGCGTAACTGCTGTGCTATTCTTCAGCGTGATAACAGTCTGATTTGCTTCTCTGATGTTGTAGATATTTCCCACAGTATCATATCATTGACATTGAGCTACACATGACTACTTAAACACTTAACAACTGGCTCACTGGCAAAGATTTTGTGAGTTCTGTTTTGGAAAAGGTTGTAAATTCGCTCTACATGCAGCACATAATCAACATCACAGCAAAATAAATATTTCACCACAAGTCAGACATTTCTTTAATAGGAGCATGTATTTATGTTTCTGCTTGTTGCATTGACTAATGACATAACTAATATTCGGCATAACCAAGGCATTGCTAGGTTTTACACTGTTCTGGATGATTTATATAGTGTTATGCAATTGGGTCTTCAGGTGGTTGCTGAATTGTTGCTAGGTTCTTCTCAGTGGTTATTAGGTTGTTGCTATGGTGTTTTGGGTGTTGTTAGGGTGTTAAAAGATTAAAAGATGGTTGCAATGGCATTGCTAATTGCTGCTTAGTGTCTTTCCCTAAGAAATGGCAGGGAAATGGAAATAGCAACAGATCTTTTCTACCTTAATGTTATGTACATCGGAGTGTAACAGATTACATTTACATTTACATTTATGCATTTAGCAGACACTTTTATCCAAAGCGACTTACAACTGAGGAGTACAGGAAGCGACCCGTTATGAAGAGGCGTAGAAACGCAAGAAGAGCCTTAAATACTACGTTTCGGGCATTGCTCAGAGTAGCGTAAGCTAGAATAGGGAGGGTGTAGAGAAAGATAGAGGAAAAAAGAAAGATTTTTTTTTTTGTCACATATGAAATTTTTTTTGTCACATATGAAAAATTATTGAAAAAGAACAAATGCAGATTCAATGCATTGGTTGTTGATATGGACGCATATCTAAATGCAAAGTTTGTTCAAGAATATTATTTAATCAATATTTTTGTCTTGTTTTTCCAGTGTAAATTTTTAAACATCCATAAGAGAAGATACATTTACTTGAGAATTATAATTGCATGAGATGTTTAGGCTTGTTTTCACAAAATATATGTTTTCACTTATTTTAAATCAGTGCTGCTAACCTTTTACTAACCTTCCAATTAAGTTTTGGAAAGGTTACATTCAAAACGCCCAGTTGAATTTTTAAAATGTTTTAATTTTAAAAAATGCCCTTGATTATTGCTAAACAATGTTAGCTAAAACAAGAACGTTCCATTTTATAATTTTGCAAACATTATGGGAACATTTTTTAATGTTATCTGAACATTCTGAAACAAGAAGTTAATAACGTTTAAATACATTAGATGAACATCCAACAAAAAAAAAACAATTAAAAACCAATGTATAAATAACTTTTTGAGAACATTATTAACATTATTATTTTTTTTTTTTTAAGTTGACAGTCACCACCAGCATTTTTGATAATTTTCCCAAAACTTTCATATTTGATTGTATGAAAATCTGAACAAAAGAAAATAAATATATATATATATATATATATATATATATATATATATATATATATATATATATATATATCAAAAGAAATAACTGCTTTTAAACAACAACAACAACAACAAACGTCTTATTATATAGCTTCAAGCTTAATTTTTTTATCAACACTTGAATTTAAAAAGAAACATTTTGAACAAAAGTCTGAGGAAATCGCAGGTTTTTTCGAAGACTACAACATGCATAAGCAATGTTTATATCGCTTGTTTCTGCAATTTTTTTTCCGTGTTTTGATCTTTCAGAAGATGTATAATAGCGCCCCCTACCGTATAACAGGGAAAACACAGAAAGTCAGAAAATTCCGTCAATGGCGGGGAAAGAGTTAAAGCATTCAGCAAACATTCTATTAAAGTTACTGAAGTTTCTTTATTTGGTTGTTGTTGTTGTTGTTTTTGTTGCTAAAAATCAAAAAATAAATTAAGAAAATATTTATTTTCAGTGAACCAATCTCCTTTTGTAGACTGTACCTTTACTTTAGAGTGTGGAAGAGCTGATCCTGTTGCAGTGTTTTAGATGGAGTATATGGTGCTGAGAGTCCAGCTCTCTGTGGACTCACCACTGGGCTGTTTGTGTGTATTTTATAACCCTACAGTGCAAACTGTTGACAAACCACATGCTATTGCAGTGCATGAGGAATGTAGGTCAGGCACAAGTAAAACTAAAAGTCTGACCTTTTCAGGCCCTCTGAAGTTCAAAAACAAAATGGACAAAAGTCTCACAGATGTACTGCCAAGAACACACTCACTCATTCATACACACTGAATCGCCCTAGCAATTGTCATACATGCATATCCAGCCCCCACATCTCCACACCTATATATATTTTTTGGCTCTGATACCTTTGTTTTGAAGGTTTGTTACAGAACACTTGAAATGTATCTCAGCACTGACACACCCAAAAGATTTACCTGTATCTGCAGATGTATCTAAAACGAGTGTGTGTGTGTGTGTGTGTGTGTGTGTGTGTGCATGTTTGGTGGACACACCTTATTCCAGTAGATTCTCATATGTGATGTAAGTAAGGATGCCCTGATGATGTCATCAAAGGTGGAGGTAGTAATTGTTTGACGGGAATGAATGAATCGTAGTCAATCAAAGATGACTCTCTTCTGTTCTGGGAACTGAACATCACTGCTTGACTAAAACATGATTTATCATCATGTCATTTTTTTGCATTCACATTAAAAAAAAAACTTGGATAAAAATTCTCCTTCACAAATACCACAGAAATTAATATAGGGTGTTGTAGGCTGTTTTATAGTGCATTGCTAGGCTGGTGCTGTGCTGTTCTAGGGTGTTGTTGGGCTGTTGCTGAATTATTCTAGGCTGTTGCTACAGTGTTGCTAGACTGCTGCTGGGATGTTATAGGCTATCGCTATGGCATTGCTAGGTTGCTATAGGGAGTTGTTAGGGTGTTGTCAGGCTGCTGCTGGGGTGTTTTATGCAGTTACTACGATGTTACTAGACTATTGCTGGGGTATTCTAGGCTGTTGCTGCACTGTTCTTGGGAGATGTTAGGGTGTTGTCGGGCTGTTGCTGGGATATTCTAGGCTGTTGTTAGGGTGTTGTTAGGCTGCTGCTGGGATGTTCTATGCAGTTACTAGGCTATTGCTGGGGTATTCTATAGGCTGTTGCTAGACTATTGTAGACTGTTGCTGCACTGAGTTGTTAGGGTGTTGTTGGGCTGTTGCTGGACTACACTGTAAATAAAAATGGTGCTAAATAGCACTAAAAGGGGTTTATTGGCTTGTAATCATAGGGGAACCACTTTAAGTGCTATATAGCACCTATCTTGTTGCATCCCACCATCACCCCATTCTCCTACTTAGATTTTAGATATGTTACTCCACGCTCATATGTTTTGCTATGAATGGGAATTTACAAACATTGCAAAATATTTTTGAATCACTTTTATGCTTTTCTGAGGGAAAAAAGTGTTGTGTGGGGGCCCTGGAATATTTCCTTATAGGTGGGACTTGGGGCAAAAACATTGAGAACCACGTTATCTTCAATAAATACACTGTATTTTAATGTTGTTTTAATCCTTTCCCTGACCAAGAGACTAAGAGAGAGTTAGAGAACCTTTAAAGAACTACACAGGGGCTTAACGAGTTCTTTGTATGCCAGTGGTGCTATTTAGCACCTTAACCACCCAAAAGAACTGCTAAAGAACTGCTGAAGAGCCACACTGGGCGTAACAGGTTCTTTATACGGTAGCGCGGTGCTATATAGCACCTCAACCACCCCAAAGAACCACTGAAGAACAAATTTTTTGTGTGTGTGTAGGTTGTTGCTAGAGTGTTGCTAGACTGCTGCTGGGATGTTATAGGCTGTTGCTATGTCATTGCTAGGTTGCTGCTGCAGTGTTCTAGGGAGTTGTTAGGCTGCTGCTGGGGTGTTCTATGCAGTTACTAGGGTGTTACTAGGCTATTGCTGGGGTATTCTAAGCTGTTGCTAGTGCATTGCTAGGCTGTTGCTGCACTGTTCTTGGGAGTTGTTAGGGTGTTGTTGGGCTGTTGCTGGACTATTCTAGGCTGTTGCTATGGCATCACTAGGTTACTGCTGCAGTGTTAAAGGGAGTTGTTAGGGTGTTGCTAGGCTGCTGCCGGGGTGTTCTATGCAGTGACTAGGGTGTGACTAGGTTATTGCTGGGGTTTTCAATAGGCTGTTACTAGTGCATTGCTATGGGTGTTGCTGTGGTGTACTAGGGAGTTGTTAGGGTCTTGTTAGGCTGTTGCTGGGGTGTTCTATGCAGTTGCTTGGTGTTGCTAGGCTGCTGCTGGGTTGTTCTTTGCATGGCTAGGCTGTTGCTGGGCTGTTCTGTAGACAGACAAAAAATATGATATGATAGATCAAATTTTTACATTTAAATTTCACTCAAATTGTCATTCTAAAAATTTTGTTGTCCCCATGAAGAAAACAGCTTATAAATCATACTAATGTGGGGTTAGGGTTAGGGTAGATGTAGGGTTAGGGTAAGGGGATAGAATATACCGTTTGTACAGTATAAAAGTCATTATGTTTATGGAAAGTGGAACATGGAAACTAAACATGTGTGTGTGTGTGTGTTTCCTATTTTGCATGTACTGTAGGTGAAGGGAAATTTGGCATGTTTCCTCTTAAAATTTCCTGGGAGTGAGAAAAAAGAGTGGAAAAAAGGAAAAAGACTGGGTGAGAGAGGGGAAAGGTCTTGCACTAATGGTTGTAAGTGGTTACTGTCATCTAGGAAATTGCCCTAAAGCCTATTAAAGTAATAATGGAGAAGCTGTAGTACCAGGTGTTAGTAGTAGAGATGTAGCTTGGAGGCTGTTGTCCTTAAAAAGTGATAGTCATGAAAATGAGGTAAAGTAACAATGCTGCAACATTGCTGACTAACCACAACACATGTACCTGTATTTGCAAACACAGAAGACTGGACTGTGAATACAGTCACATGACATATTTTCCATATTTTTTTTAAATACTATAATTTTTTGTTACTTTTTTTATTGTGTATGGAAGCTCATTTAAAATAATAAACCTTTCAATGGTTCTTTTTGTTCTTGCTATGCACATGGTGGTCAAGTCTGCCGAGGTACAGCGAAGGGACCTCTTGACAAAGTCTAGTGTACGACAGCTCCCGATAAGAGCATTCATGGATGACCTGACAATTACAACAACATCTGTACCCGGAGCAGGTGGATTCTACAAGGCTGGGAGAAAATTTTCACTTGGGCAAGAGAGAGTTTCAAACCCATTAAGGGATCACTGGTGTTGAAGAAGGGAAAAGTGGTAGATAAATTCTGCTTTTTGCTATATGGAATGACCATTCCTCTATTACAGAGAAGCCAATTAAGAGTTTGGGTAAACTCTATGATTCCACACTGAAAGACTCTATTCCTATTCAAAAAACAAAAAAAGAGACTGAAGATTGGCTTAGCAAGGTAGACAAGTCAGGCTTGCCTGGCAAATTCAAAGCTTAGATCTACCAGGATTGCATTCTACCACAAGTCTTCTGGCCTTTCCTGGTCTATGCTGTCCCATTTGAATCTCTAGAGAAGATGACCAGCTGATTTCTCTGTAGGTGGTTGGGTTTTCTGTGGAGCTTGAATAGTGGTGCACTATATGGAACCAGTAATACCCTGCAGCTCCCGCTCTTACTGAAGAGTTTATGGTGGCACAAACGAGAGAAACCTGACACTCAGTACAAAGATTTAAGGGACCCAAAGGTGTCATCAGCCAGTATAGAGGTCAGGGCAGGCAGAAAATGGAGGGTGGAGAATGCAGTGATGGAGGAGTCCCACCTAAGGCAGAAAGCATTGGTGGAACATGTGACAACTGGCAGAGCAGGTTTAGGATATTTCCCAAAAGTTGGCATGATGGCAAGTTGGCAAGGCTCGGGGCAAGGATCATCACCACCTGATCGAGCAGGAAGTCCGAGCTGGTGTGGAAGAGGAGCGAGGTAGTAGGTTGGTAGGGCTAAGGCAACAGGGAGCATGGACGTAATAGGCATATCTCAGAGCAAGATCACCTGGACAAACATCATGCAGGCAGACTACTTTCATGTCAAGTTCCTTGTCCAGGCAGTGTATGACACACTACCAAGTCCAGCAAACCAAGTCCTGTGTCCAGGGAAAGACTCATCTTCTCAGCAGCAGCCCAAAGGTCTTGGGGGAAGGATGTTACCAGGTGCTCAGGGCAGTTGCTGATAGTATAGCCAAGGCCATAAATACCAATAAAAACCACCGTGGCCCCATTAAGTCCATCTGATTTGTAAAAGCTGGAGAGAAACACCAGGTACATGCTAAAACAACGTCGGGCCTCCTCTAACCTGCCTCCGACTGGCTGTTGAAAGTTGACCTGGGCAAACAGTTGAAGTTCCCACCGCACATTGCAATAACATGACTCTGGCCAGACACAATCATTAGCTCTGAGGCCACAAAACAGCTGATCATGCTGGAACTTACAGTGCCCCGGGAAGAGCAGATAGAAGAGGCAAATGAGCAGAAACATGTAAAGTACCAGGATCTGGTGGAGACTAGCCGGGGTAAAGCCTGGAAGACATACTGTGAGCCCACAGAGGTGGGATGTAGGGGATTCGCAGGGTGATCACTTGCAAAGACTTGAGCTAGCTAGGGATCACAGGGGCGGCCATCAAATCTATATGCAGCTTTGGTTGGGGCCAGATCAACCCCGGCCGGGTCACCTGGGAGAGGGTGTCTGATGCTGAAAGACCCGAAACACCCGAAGACCCCAGGGAACATCACTGATGCGCCCCATCGAGACAATGTGTCTTACTGCTACATTAAAAATCATACTTATGAGATAACATTTTGAAGTTATGATTACTCAGTTATAATTGTGACTTAAAAAGTAGAATTTATGACATACTAAGTCATAATGAGATAAAAGTAGAAATTATGAGATATAGTCATAATTATGACAAAATCATGAGATAAAAGTTCATAATTATGACAAAAACAGATGTATTTTGTTATGATAATTATGACTTTTTATGTTATAATACATATTTTATCATAATATTGATTTATATACACTGTTAGACCGTACCAGGCTTTTTTACAGTAAAATACTGGCAACACTGTTGCCAGTAATTGACTGTTAATTGTACATATATTTACAGTAATCTACTTTACAGTATATTACTGTAAAAATACCATGCACTAAATTAAAACAGAAAATGACTGCTTTAAATTAGCCAACTGCCATTTAAATGTACAAACTAGTATAATGTGAGCATATTATTTACAGTAAAATGTAACTTTAAAATGTAAATTTAAATAAAGAGATTTTCACTCAATCAGCAACTACACAATTACTGACTTTAAATAAAGCAACATGCAACATTAATGTTTCTTGGTCTTCTCCTGGACTGAAGCACATGCTCTACTCTTCACCACAATGGTGACACACAAAACTCAATTTTACAGTAAACTACTGGCAACAGTGTTGCCATTATATAACTGTTTTTTAATTTACAGTTTATTATTGCTAAAATACATCTCGTGGGTGTGGCTTTTTATCTTACACCTTTAACCCTTTCAACCCCACAGAAACATCCTGTAGTGTCCACACTACAAAGAGTAAAAGTAACATTGACACAGTGTTGCAGTGAGATAAATAAGTGATTAATTAAGTGATGATTGAGCATTAGTAATGAACACCTGCTGTTAACAAGCAGAATTACTGAAAGACAGAGGAACAACAAGAACAGAAAAAAGAGAAACACAAGAACTACAACTGACTTCCAGTCATTACACATTATTACACCTATTATTAACCAGTTTGACTTTATTTCTGTTATACGTCTACAGAAGCTCTTATTGAGAATTAACAGAGGTTTAGATGTTGATGGTTAATTGAAAATGCTTAGTTTGATGTCACCATTATAGTGATCAGTGTTTGCTTTAGTTGAGCTCTTGACCCTTGACTTCGTAACATATATTTTTTTTCCTCTGGCTGCTTTAACTGTGTTTTTGTAAACCATTGAATACTGATTGTTATGCATTGATGATGGTACAACCAACTAATCGTTTCTTGATTCACTGATCTCATCCAGTGTTCAAGTTTGTATCAAAAGAGTTACATTATTAACACACTTACATTTTGCATAAACACCACTGTGAAACTATAGCAAAAGATTCAGCAGCAGTCAGTTATAATAAAGGTTAAAAAAAAAAAAAAAAAGCATGCACAGTACAACAGAGCTTCAGTACTATTTAGACCTTTTAAAAAAATCAGCACATGAATCTCAATGAAAAAGATCATTCAACTGCATAATTTATTCATGCTGCAGTGCATGCTTGGAGTTTTGCACTATGCTGGTGCCCAGCATGCATTGCGACATGAAACTTTTGATTGTCACCATTGTTGAGATTCATATGCCGATTGTTGCTGTCTGTGTGTGTCCACGTGTCCGAGTGTTATGCACTGCATGATTTCAAATTCCTTCAAAACTGCTTCCCGAAATATTGCTGGATCTAATGCTGTAGAATCACAGAGCTACTATAATAAATCAAAATAAAATCAAAGATTAGACACTGGATGAGATCAGTGAATCAGACAAGTCCATGATGATTATAGCGTCGTCACAACAGCCGAAAACACCTGATCAACTCTCTCTTGGTTTTTTCTTGCCATAACAAACGTGCTCTACAAACTCACTGTCATGGCAGCCAGAGAAAAACTGACGTTACAGGGTCAAGGGTCAAGAGCCCAACTAAAGCAAACACTAATCACCATAATGGTGACTACAAACTTTATTATTTTCAGTAAAACATCTAAATCTCTGCTAATTGTCAACAAGAACATTTGTACATGTATGAAATAAATAATGTCAAAATGGTTTGTAAACTGGTTTCACACTCAGTGTGGCTGAAGTCAGTTGTAGTTCTTGTGTTTCTGCTCGTTGCTTTTTTTTTCTGTTCTTGTTTTTCTTATCTTCAGTGAATCTGCTTATCAGGTGTTCATGTTCACTCTCTTCTTTTCACTCACTCTGTCAAGTGGACTATATTAGTGAACTAATGTAGGGAATAGTGAATGAGGGTATAGGGTGTGATTTGGATCACAGCCTTTGAGTGTTGCCTTTGAGCGCTGTTAACTCACAGTATATTCCTGTAAGCTATTTTCTCGAAAATGACAAATATTACCAAGAACGCATTGTTTCTACGGTAAATAACTGTCTTCATGGAAAATAGTGTGTTACTGTCAGAATTTGGCCATTTTTTTACAGCAAGGTTTAACAGTGTACTTTTTATCTCATAATTATAAGAGTGAGGCTTATTGAAAAATTGAAATGGTTGTTAATAACAGGTGTAAACAGGACCTCTGTCTGCACAAGCCCAGAGAGAATGGGTGCTGATTGGAGGATTAAAATGTGTGTGTGTGTGTGTGTGTGTGTGTGTGCTGGGGGGGGGGGGGTAGTTTGGGCATGTCACTGTAACACAAACTAGTTTCCCACACTAACTGTGTCTCTCTGTGTGTGTGTGCGTGCTTGTGAGTGTGTGAGTGTGTGTGTGTGTGTGTGTGTGTGTGTGGGGGGGGGGGGGGGGGGGTATTTTGGGCATGTCACTGTAACACAAACTAGTTTCCCACACTAACTGCGTGTGTGTGATGACTGCTGTATAGCCCTGAGCTTTTTAGCCAGTTTAAATTGTTATTACCCTCTGTCATTCCTTTAAAACCTGCCATTTCTCTTTCTCAGTCTCCTCACTGCATGGGAGGACTGGCAACTCTTTGAAGAGAGATGGAAATAAACAATCACCTTAATTCAGGGAATGAGTATTACACATGTTTTCTGTAAAGTGACTTTGTAGTGATCCAATACTGTCTGTTTCTGTGAATCGGAGACGTGAATGAAGGATACAAACCAAAACTGAGACAGACACTCCCTCTCATTAATCTTTATTTAGCGTCTTATAGTAATCTAGATGTCGTCTTGACACACACATACACACACAGTGGGGGAACCTGGCACGCTCTCGGGGGGATTACTTGTGGAGTTACAGTGTGTGTGTGTGTGTGTGAGGGCAAATTCTCATGGGAACTGCAGAGACGCTGGCCTGTTTTAACAAATGCAGTGTGTTTACCACACAGGCTAATTAGAGAGTAAGCCTGGTGTCGAAATGAGTGGGAATGCTGTATTGTGAAGGATATTTCAGTCCCACTTCATGCATAAAGCTCAGAGGACTGGATTTATGGAAGCGTTAATAGAAGAGCTCACCCAAAAATGAAAATTCTCACACTCATGTCATTCCCAACACAAGCCTACAGTGTGAATTTTTGGTGAATTTTCATGAAGCTCTCTTCCAAACATTCAGTGAACATTCTGAAAACCAAGAACTAATGTTTGCCAAACGTTCTAGGAAGCATAATTTGTTATTATCAGCCGTTGTTGTACATGAAAGAGCTGCTTGAAGATGCGCCTACATGGTATAAGAGTAGCAATCAGTTGCAATTGAGTTTTCCTGTAATTCCTATAGTCATGACAGTGGATCGGAACTGTGTGGAATGATCTCGCATTTAATGTTGGAGTATCAAATCCTCAGAAAGCTCCACACCCTATCATTAGTGTCCTTAAACAGATAAGACCCAGATGCTGCACATTCCTGGCATTATAAAAGATACTTCACAGACTATAATATAAACGGCATAATGCAGTAAAACTGTCTTCAGGTATGCAGAAAGTCATTACATTTTATACATTTTATACATGTTTTTGGAATGCAGTGGAACAAAATGCAGCAACATCTTGTTACACAGGAGTGAGACACTGAGAAAAAGAGAGAAAGATTGTAAACTGTAATGTCAAAGCAACAGTTTTAGCTTTAACTAACTTAAAACTAATTCCACACACTAACCAGAAACACATTATTCATTGCATAGCTTATACTGCATAATATGTTGTAAGCAGTTCACTAGTATCCCGTCCAAATTGCTCATCACTTTTAATGTGCATATATGCTCAAACAAGTGTAATTCTGTGATTACATGCTTAAATGAGTCTATACTATATGTGAGTGGCTCCCCCTGCTGGTGCTTCATAGGCGTGACTATTTTTTTCCCTGTTTGATTGAGTTTCTGTTGAACCAATTATATCACGCCACATGAAAAGTAAGCCAATTAAAAGTGTCCTGTAATTCAAGAGTTTAAAAGCATTCCTTTAAGGATCAATTCAAAATTTGGAGCGGCTTTAACAAATCTACGGATGTGTCCAAAATCACCCCCTATAAACGGCACTATTTGAAGGGACAGCTGCTCAATTCGGAACAGCGTACTAGCATACTACTCTTACTATTTCTGCCATAGAAAGATATGATAAAAATAGCATGAGTGGTAGTATGCTGTTCCAAATTCAGCAAACCATTTGTTGTAGTGTCCTCGATCCCATAAAGCAACAGCGAGTGTATAACTGGACACTTGGCATTGTAGGTAGGCTACTTTTTCATTTTGAATAAGTAATTACTTCAAGACTGCTAAAATAATAATAATAATAATTTGTTACATTTATATTTTCTGGGTACTCAATACACAAATCCTCTCCCGTGGCGGCGTGGCCTCATGGGATAGTAAAGTTACTGTAAAGGGTGCATCTCAATCAGCTCCCTAGTTCAGTAGTCAGGGCACTGATCATGCAATAAGTCAATGGGCTGACTGCCTGATTAAGACGTACGCAAAGTGTCCATCGTATGCGCACTTCATGCGGAAGTAGTAGGTCATCCGGGTACTTTTTGCATACACTTTTATGGCCCTGTCCCAAATGGCACCCTTAAACCCTCGCGGTCTTCTTACAAGTCTGCACTTTCATGACGTAACGCCGCTTTGACTGTCGGGAAGAAGTCTGCTGCGGAACCCGGACCAGTGCTGACTCGGCAGAAGTGCGCATCGAGGGTGCATATCGACCACAAAGGGGGTGCTCGTGAGCACCCTACTGAGACCTAAAATGACAAATGGGACATATGGTCTTGTGGACCTAACGAACATGCGCACGCGGCAGCCATTGTAAGTCCGCAAGACCGAAAGTGCATATGAAGTGTGCCATTTGGGACAGGGCCTATGAGTACTGTGAATTTGGACATACTTCTTTTGTCACATACTGTTTTTCACCTACTATATAGTAGGGAAGTATGCGATTTTGGATGCAGCCAATGTGGGTAGTATGAAAGAAATTCGGACATTCTACATCTATGCTATGCTATGTTGTCACTGTCATGTGACCTACCAGTGTCAGTTGCGGCGGAAGTATTCGGTCATCAGAGTACTCTTCGCCTACTGTTTCATGAATACCATGAATTCGGACATGCTACTCGTCTCACATACTGTTTTTCGCTATACTATATAGCATAGAAGTAGGCATATTCACTGCCATACACAAATCCTCTCCCGTGGCCTCATGGGATAGTAAAGTGTCCATCATATGCGCACTTCATGCAGAAGTAGTAGGTCATCCTGGTACTTTTTGCCTACTCTTTTATGAGTGCTGTGAATTTGGACATACTTTTGTCACATACTGTTTTTCGCCTACTATATATAGGGAAGTTTGCTATTTCAGATGCAGCCTCATGCTGCGTTCCAGTTCATTTTTATTATGCCCTTCACTCGCTAACTTCCCTCCATCTCGTTCACTCTGATGTGCGTCATTGCTTATATGTTGCCCACTACTGGCGGAAACTTTGCAAGGGGCTGAACTGGAACGTCCTAAGCCCTTGATCACTTGGAATCCACTATGAAGTTGATTTATTATCTATTTTTTTTCCCCTTGCGAAATTGTTTAATGCAGCATTTTATATGTATATAGGTGTGTTTGGGTTGTTTTAAATATTTAAAAAAAATATTAAAATATCATAGAGTTGATTGTGGTGGAGTAAATTAAATGCGATAAGCGGTGATGTCACAATCGTGTTGCATTGTGGTATGGAGCTGCCTGAAGTGTACATATGAAGTAGACTCTGTCAAAATCGAGGGAGCGAGAGTCTGTCCATATAAACTTCTCTCGTCCACTTCACGAAGTGGAACGCACTTCAAAATGGCAGCAGGGATTCCCCCGAGGGGAAGTGCTTAGGGAAATTCGCAAGTGCGTGTCTAAAAGTGGAGTGGAACGTAGCCCAAGTGTCCGAATCCGCTTACTCGTTTTCATTCACTCCTTCAAGTCATCTAGTGGAGTGCTTTAGGGAATAGTGAATGAATAGTGAATTTGAACACAGGCTACATTTTGTGTAAATAAATCAAGCCCAGTATTATGACTAATAATAGAGTCGCCTGTTAAGAAAATGTATTAATTTATCATTTGTCCTGAAGTAACTTACAAATTAGTGCAAATTGCAATACTATCTCCCAATGAGCGACCTAAAAGCAACTTTAGTAAGGAAACCTTCCTAGGACTAATACTTTAATTTAAATTGATAGATTGTACCAGGCCTGGCTTCAGCTTTGAGATGCAGGGTGGGCCAAGTGAAATTCCTGGTGGGCCCAGACTTTTAACATTATTTTTTCATATTTTTTCAGTGACAAAACTATTTTATAACAAAAGAGGCAGGTCTTGAAAGGAACTCTCTATATTTACAGGGCTCAATGCAAAGGAGCTTTTCTACAGGTTTATTCTGGTCCAGATTTTTACTTTTCCTGCAATAAATTTTACTGGCCCCACCACAAAAAAAAAAGTCTTATTAGTATTTTAATAAATATTAAGACAAGTTAACAGTCAGTAAGAACAAATTACAAGCAATAGCACAAATAAATAATCAGGGCAATACTGAGGGGTCTGGGGGGCCCCTGGGCTTGAGTTTATGTTTGGGCTCTGCCTACGCTACAAATGACCTCAACTACATCATTATATAGTAGCAAAAAATACACAAAAAATTAAATATCCTTTGAGGTTCCTAGAACAATGAATATGCAACATGCCAAGCCTAGTCAAATTTTAGAGGTATATTACAGTAAAATACAGGATGTGTCTCTCAGTCAAGAGAAGATCAAAACCGCGAAATAACACTGAGCAATAAAGCCAGAGATTAACTTTTTTTTTTCAGTGTATTGTCATATCTGTGTCCTCTTATGTCAGATTCTTACATTAAATCAATCAATTCAATCAGAAAAAGAAGACACTATATGTCTATTACCAATCAAATAAAGTCAGTATCAACAAAATCCATCAATGTATTTACACTTAATGCAACTTACATGGATTTACACTGCAGTTGCATAATCAGTGTTGGTGTAGGGCCTAATGCATTACTAACTGATTAATGAATTACTGTAATTTCAAAGTAAAGTAAGGAATTACTCTTAATTTCTTTGTAATTTACAGTTACTTCTGATGTGATTCAAATACTGTATAGACTACAACAGCAATTAAAACAATAGTGGATTTAAACATCCAAATTATGTTAAACTGTAAATCTTCTGCCTTTAAATATTTTGGTCAGTTCAAGAATAATTTATTTTATATTATTTATTTGAAAGAATTAAAAGAGCAGTTTCATGTCTATCTTTGTTCAACTGGTCGAGATTGATGTGGGATTTAGATAATGGAATAGTTTTTAGAAAGATAATACTTGGTAAAGTAATCTGTTGAAGATGTATTAGTAGCTAGTAATTAATTAAACAATAGGCTACTTAAAAAAAAACAAAAAAAAAACATAGGCTATATTTTTAAATATGAAACTAAACCCGCCAGTAGTGTATTATTGAGTGAGTTGAATTCAACTGATTCGTTCAAAGTGCTCATTTATTTTATAGCAAACGCCTGTATTTATGAAAGGGTATCTTAAATAAATCATTTATTCATTTGAGTAGTTCAAAAACGTTAATTATTTGAGGAATAAAACACAGGTTGTGCTGTTTCCTTTGATAGAGCATGTCTATGGAAGTTACTCAGTAACTTTTTTTTCTGTAGTCACAGTGCAGATGTTCGGAAAGACAGCACTGTTGCTTGTGTGATAACTCATGTATCATAGATTTATGTTAAATACAAAGAAAAGGAACTCATTAAATAGATTTCCCCCCCACAAATTTTTATGACATTTCTGCCCTATTGTGTGATAGCGAGATAGCTCAAAACCATTCAGATCGCATAGTTTAGTGGAAAATAACAGAAATGATCATTCTCTGTAAATAAATGACGCGTGAACATCAGACGCAAAAGAGAACAATCTAGACGCGGCTCTCAGCGGGTGTAGGCTTTTTACCAAGAGCGAGGGTGCGTCGCAATCAGCTCCCTAGTTCAGTAGTCAGGGCACTGTTTAGGGAGTCACCCCATTGACTCATGTCCTGATCAAAGCCCTGACTACTGAACTAGGGAGCTGATTGAGACGCACCCCGAGTCTTTTTGCGAAATGATTTAAAATCGTTTGAATGCTTAAACTGAAAAAAGAGACTTAAATCAGGCTTTCTAGTTTCTAAATAACAAGCTGATTTTTTTTTGATGGCAAGCAACCGAAAACCATAATCTCTCTCAAAATTTGGAGCTGAAATATTGAAATCGGTTATTTGGCATGGGGCCAGGGTGAGCCAAGCTTCTCCTAATACTTAAAACAACATTTCAATGCTTGAGTGGCATTAAAACGTTTACTCTAAATGGTAAAATTAATTGATAGATTGTACGTTATTGTAATAATTAAAACAACATTTCAATGCTTGCGTTGCATTAAAATGTTTACTTTAAATGTGGACATTTTCCTAGTAATATTTTTAGTCAGGACAGTAATCAGGCTACCTAAGCCTCCATCGTCAGGACCCAAAATGGTGGCGACGTGAATCAAAAAGCTGAAGGTGAGTGAGAAATTGTTATAATCATGTGCACGCGTAACACATTATCATATACAGATATTAAATTTATCAACCAGCGTATTTACTTCTAAACATGTAAGTAATAAACGAGACCGTTATACAATATTACTGCATCTGACTGAAGTGTATGAGATTATTAAATCACACATAGAGGAGGTTGTCACTTTTTAACTGCAGTGAATGTGAAGTCAGCTGCCTATAACCATCTCTTCCCCACTGGTCTGGCATTAGTTTATTCATATGTTTCTTGTCTTTTGGTTTCTATAGACATGAGTAAGCTCCGGAGCTTCTGGCATAACTATAAAGTGCTGCTTGTTATGGGCTCTGGCCTTGGCTTGGTTCACTGGGGTTGGTACTCGATCAAATCCAATCCACTGCTGAAGAAGAGCAGGGAGGAGTATATTCCCGAGCCGGGCATCGTGTCGTACGTAACCCCGTCCCCGCCGCCTCTTCCTCCTCTGCCCGAGAAGAGTAGAAAGAGAGAGACCAAAGCCAAGGAGTAACTGCAGCTGCTGCTCAAGGTGGGAATTGTTTTGATAGCTCAACCAAAAATGAAAATTCTGTCATTATTTACGCACCCTGAAAGGTGCTTCTGTCACTACAACCTAGACACCACAAAAAGATATTCTTCAAAGCTTTTGCTTTCCATTCAAGTAACAAAGTCATACAGGTTTGGAAAGAAATGAGCGAGTAAACTATGACAGAATTGGCTCATAGATAAGTGTGTGCAATCTGTTATCAGTCACTGGGTTCATGTCACTATTTCTAGTTGTATACAAAAGAATATGAAATCACACACTGCTCTTTCTTCTGATGAAATGTGTGTGTGTGTTTACTCTTATCTGTAAAGATTAAAAGAACGTCAGTTTTGGTCAAAGTGTAGAGTGGAATTTTTATGATGGCACTTCTCAATTTCTACAGGGCAAAATTCCCATAGCATGTCCAAACAGCACACACACACACACACACACACACACAGGCCACTTTATTAGGTACATCTTGCTAGTACCAGGTTGAACCCCCTTTGCCTTCAGAACTGCCTTAATTCTTCATGGCATAGATTCAACAAAGTTCTGGAAACATTCCAGATTTTGGTCCATATTGTCATGATAGCATCACGCAGTTGCTGCAGATTTGTCGACTGCACAGCTGCACATCCATAATGTGAATCTCCCGTTCCACCACATCCCAAAGCTACTCAGTTGAGATCTGGTGACTGTGGAGGCCATTTGAGTTTAGAGAACTCACTGTCATGTTTGAGATGATTTGAGCTTTGTGACATGCTGTGTTATCCTGCTTGAAGTAGCCACCAGAAGATGATACACCATGACCATAATGGGATGGAGATGGTTGATTGGCTGTGGCGTTTAAAGTGTGCCAAGAAAATATCCCACAAACCATTACACCACCAGCAGCCTGAACCGTTGATACAAGGCAGGATGGATCCACGCGTTCATGTTGTTTACGCCAAATTCTGACCCGACTATCTGAATGTTGCAGCAGAAATCGAGTCTCGTCAGATCAGGCAACATTTTACTAATGTTCTATTGTCCAATTTTGGTGAGTCCATGCAAATTGTAGCCTCAGTTTCCTGTTCTCAGCTGACAGGATTTGCACCGGTGTGTCTTCTGGTGCTGTAGCCCGTCTGCTTCAAGGTTTGACGTGTTCAGAGATGCCCTTCTGTAGACCTCAGTTGTAACGAGTGGTTATTTGAGTTACTGTTGCCCTCGCTTCAGCTCAAACCAGTTTGGTCATTCTCCTCTGACCTCTGGCATCAAGGCATTTTTGCCCACAGAACTGCCGCTCACTGGATATTTTCTCTTTTTCGAGCCATGTAAACCCTAGAGATGGTTTTGCGTGAAAATCCCAGTAGATCAGCAGTTTCTGAAATACGCAGACCAGCCCATCTGACAACAACAACCTTGCCACGTTAAAAGTATTTGTTTTAACTTGCCCTGGCTGCTAACATTTATACTATTCCCACAACGCACACATTTTTCTCTTATAATTACGTGACATAATCTCGCAATTGCAAGTTATAATGGCAGAATTGCGAGATATAAATTCACAATTGTGAGAAATTCAAAATTGTTAGATAAAAATGACCAAATTACGCAATTACCTTTTTTTTTAAAATTCTGTGGTGGAAGCAAATTTCCATAGTATTGAGAGTAATCTTTCACTCAGCAATACATTTAAAAATAGGAATCATTAAAAAAAAATCCCATTTAAAATTAGCAAATCTACCATGAGAATTGTGATATAGTGGGTTTTATTTTTATCAAACTATAATAATAAATAAAATAGCTCAAATAAATTGAGTTAACCTCTTTAATTAGTTAATTAGTTTAATTATTCATTAATTAGAGATTATTCTTTATGCACAAGTTTTGCTGCTTCTGACCCACTTCTTGTTGAACAAGAATGACATTTACTTAGTCTTTTACGACACATCCCAGTTCATTCAGTTGTTCAACTTGTTTAGCCTGTTCAGTAACGGGATGTCCAATCAGTGAAATGCTTCTTGACCAGTGTTGGGGAAAGTTACTTTGAAAAGTAATGCATTACAATATTACATTACTCCCTTAAAAAGTAACTAATTGCTTTACTAATGCGTTACATTACTTTTGCATTACTTTTTCTTACCTGGGCTGGGCTTGTTTAACAAAAAGTTCTATTTTTTGGGCAAATGTAAAGGCCCTTTCTCACCAAAATTTCCTTTCAAAACGGAAATGCAAATTCTTTAACACTTACTTCACCAATAAAAACAAAAAATCTAGAGTCATTTTTGCTTCTGGTTTAACTAAATCATCGAAGGTTAGTAAGTACATTGGTCAATAAAGTGAGACTAAATGCATACAAATATTTGTTTTATTTAACATTTGATTATTGGAGGTTTGTGTAGTATTCTGATTTTACATTTCACTGATTTTATTCACTTTGAGGAATACTGAATCTTTTTTGTGCTAGTGAGATGAGCAAATGCATGCTCACATTTATTCTAAAACTACAATAACCGTCATGTTCACACACAACACCTCTGCACTTACTCCTGATTTCTGCTAACATGAGGACAGGAGAGCTGTCAGTCAATAAATGGGATAACAAAGTAACTTGCATTACTTATTTGAAAAAGTAACAGATATTTTATTGTAAATTTAAAAATAATGTGTTACTTTACTAGTTACTTGAAAAAAGTAATCTGATTACGTAACTTGATTTACTTGTAATGCATTACCCCAACACTGTTCTGGACAGCCCGATATTAGTAGCGTTCACACACAATTTCTCAGAGTGATAAAGAGCCTGGAAGTCATTCATTTTCAATAAAGCAACAGCGACTGTTGATAAAGTTGAGCAGAAGATAACACTTTTATTGATTTAGCATTTTCTTTCCTAACCTTCTCACTTGCATTTGCAGGTCCTGAGCTGCACCTCCTCTTCTGAAGACGTTTGTGTGTACAAGGACAGAGAAGATGAAAAACCAGAGCTGGCTTAGAAAGAACTGGTTTTGGGTTGCTGGTGGTGCATTTGCTGGTATCCATTTTAGCACATGGCTCCTGCAGAAGGCCATGAAGAGTTCGGTGCGCACAGAACGGCAGATCAAAAGCAAAACAGCTTCAGAGGAGTAACAGCAAATGATTTATGGAGCTTGTGTGTGGTTTATCACAGTTAATATAAGTGCGTTGTTGTGCTGTCTGTCTGGTGACAAATTAAAATTACACTGGTTTCTGGTGCACACACATATGGAAATAATTTGAAAGTAATTAACTTTTCAGTTTAATCTATCGCCATGAAGCATTTACTGAGGGCGCATATCGACCGTGTTCAATGAAACAGTTCAGTGAACTTTGAACAGCAGCTTTGCTCGGTTTGCGTTTCATGTTTGAGCACCAATGACATATGACACAGAACACTCATTTATGACTGAGGAATTGTTTTATGATAAGTCCATGCTCAAATGGGAATATGTATATAAATGACCATTCTTCACTATGTACAGATGTAAACATAGATTTTTAATGGTGTATTTAAAAATAAATAAATACAGACCTTCAGAAATGTCCACTCGTGTGATATTTGTGTGTGAGCAGGGCATGCGGTAACAACATCAGCACGGGCAGTTCTTATTTAGCTCACGGCGCAAACTTGTTTTTATGAGCTGGAAACAAATTTTTGAAAACATTCTTTTTAAAATTTTTGTATGGCTGCTGTTATAGCAGAAAAGGGATCACAGCCTTTCTTGATCTTGGGTAATCTTTAAATTTCTCCATGTAATACCTGTGAAGAAGACAAGCAGGCATTTACTTCCAGGTTGTTAGCATAAGATAAAGACATAAACCCTCTATTATAATCCATAACTTAACTTTCTGTGCCAGATGCTGGATTCTGGACTGATTTAAATGTCAAGCTAATGTCATGTACCCTAATAAGTATAAATATTTAAGTTAAACCGTTTATAAATAAGTAATATAATCAATAGTTAAAATAAATAATAATAAAATACTATGATCAATACCCGAAAGCAGATATCTTTCGAAGGCAGCATTTTGGAACCACATCTGAGTGTGCCAGCATAGGGCACTCATAGATTTTGGAAGAGAGTTTTGGAGTTGGATGAGCACCTGTGATGGTGGTAGGCTCGTGGCCCAATGGAGCAGATGGTGAACAGAGCGAAGGAGAAAGCAGGAAAGGACCAGCTAGCCACAGCATATCCACACCATTCAACGATCTCCCCAAAGAAGTTTGCGCCAGAGACCAACTCAAACAGTCCTCCTGAAGAAAACACAATGCAAATATTTAGTGTACAATTTAAGAAATAAGGAGGTTCAGTCACACTCAGATAAATCTCTGATCTCTGACCCGTCGAGGCATGGACTCCACTAGACCCCTGAAGGTGTGCTGTGGTATCTGGCACCAAGATGTTAGCAGCAGATCCTTTAAGTCCTGTAAGTTGCAAGGTGGGGCCTCCATGAATCGGACTTGTTTGTTCAGCACATCCCACAGATGCTCGATTGGATTGAGATCTGGGGAATTTGGAGGCCAAGTCAACACCGCAAACTCGTTGTGCTCCTCAAACCATTCCTGAACCATTTTTGCTTTGTGGCAGGGCGCATTATCCTGCTGAAAGAGGCCACAGCCACCGGGGAATACCGTTTCCATAAAAGGGTGTACGTGGTCTGCTTAGGTAGGTGGTACGTGTCAAATTAACATCCACATGGATGGCAGTACCCAAGGTTTCCCAGCAGAACATTGCCCAAAGCATCACACTGCCTCCGCCGGCTTGCCTTCTTCCCATAGTGCATCCTGGTTCCATGTGTTCCCCAGGTAAGCAACGCACACAAACCCGGCCAGCCACGTGATGTAAAAGAAAATGTGACTCATCAGAGCAGGCCACCTTCCTCCATTACTCAATGGTCCAGTTCTGATGCTCACATGCCCACTGTTGGTGCTTTCGGCAGTGGACAGGGGTCAGCATGGGCACCCTGACTGGTCTGCGTCTATGCAGCCCCATACGCAACAAACTGTGATGCACGGTGTATTCTGACAACTTTCTATCAGCATTAACTTCTTGAGCAATTTGAGCTACAGTAGCTCGTCTGTTTGATCGGACCACAACGGCCAGCCTTCAGTCCCCACGTTCATCAATGAGCCTTGGCCACCCATGACCCTGTCGCCGGTTCACCACTGTTCCTTCCTTGGACTACTTTTGATAGATACTGACCACTGCAGACCGGGAACACCCCACAAGAGCTGCAGTTTTGGAGATGCTCTGACCCAGTCGTCTAGCCATCACAATTTGGCCCTTGTCAAACTTGCTCAAATCCTTACACTTGCCTAAACATATCAACTTTGAGGACAAAATGTTCACTTGCTGCCTAATATATCCCACCCACTAACAGGTGCCGTGATGAAGAGATAATCAGTGTTATTCACTTCACCTGTCGGTGGTCATAAGTTTGAATTTTTTAATATATATATATACACCCACCTAAAGGATTATTAGGAACACCATACTAATACTGTGTTTGACCCCCTTTCGCCTTCAGAACTGCCTTAATTCTACGTGGCATTGATTCAACAAGGTGCTGAAAGCATTCTTTAGAAATGTTGGCCCATATTGATAGGATAGCATCTTGCAGTTAATGGAGATTTGTGGGATGCACATCCAGGGCACGAAGCTCCCGTTCCACCACATCCCAAAGATGCTCTATTGGGTTGAGATCTGGTGACTGTGGGGGCCATTTTAGTACAGTGAACTCATTGTCATGTTCAAGAAACCAATTTGAAATGATTCGAGCTTTGTGACATGGTGCATTATCCTGCTGGAAGTAGCCATCATGGTGGTCATAAAGGGATGGACATGGTCAGAAACAATGCTCAGGTAGGCCGTGGCATTTAAACGATGCCCAATTGGCACTAAGGGGCCTAAAGTGTGCCAAGAAAACATCCCCCACACCATTACACCACCACCACCAGCCTGCACAGTGGTAACAAGGCATGATGGATCCATGTTCTCATTCTGTTTACGCCAAATTCTGACTCTACCATCTGAATGTCTCAACAGAAATCGAGACTCATCAGACCAGGCAACATTTTTCCAGTCTTCAACTGTCCAATTTTGGTGAGCTCGTGCAAATTGTAGCCTCTTTTTCCTATTTGTAGTGGAGATGAGTGGTACCCGGTGGGGTCTTCTGCTGTTGTAGCCCATCCGCCTCAAGGTTGTGCGCGTTGTGGCTTCACAAATGCTTTGCTGCGTACCTCGGTTGTAACGAGTGGTTATTTCAGTCAAAGTTGCTCTTCTATCAGCTTGAATCAGTCGGCCCATTCTCCTCTGACCTCTAGCATCAACAAGGCATTTTCGCCCACAGGACTGCCGCATACTGGATGTTTTTCCCTTTTCACACCATTCTTTGTAAACTCTAGAAATGGTTGTGCGTGAAAATCCCAGTAACTGAGCAGATTGTGAAATACTCAGACCAGCCTGTCTGGCACCAACAACCTTGCCACGCTCAAAATTGCTTAAATCACCTTTCTTTCCCATTCTGACATTCAGTTTGGAGTTCAGGAGATTGTGTTGACCAGGACCACACCCCTAAATGCATTGAAGCAACTGCCATGTGATTGGTTGATTAGATAATGGCATTAATGAGAAATTGAACAGGTGTTCCTAATAATCCTTTAGGTGAGTGTATATATATATATATATATATATATATATATATATATATATATATATATATATATATATATATATATATATATATATATATATATATATATATATATATATATATACACACACTATATATATATACACACACTATATATATATATATATATATATATATATATATATATATATATATATATATATATATATATATATATACACACACTATATATATATATATATATATATATATACACACACTATATATATATATATATATATATATACACACACTATATATATATATACACACACTATATATATATATATATATATATATACACACACTATATATATATATATATATATATATATATATATATACACACACTATATATATATATATATATATATATATATATATATATATATATATATATATATATATATATATATATATATATATATACACACACATATATATATATATATATATATATATATATATATATATATACACACACACAATATATATAACAAAAAAAAAAGTTTTAATTATATAAAAAAAAAAAAAAAAAATCTCAATTATTCATAAATTTGTTTGACCGTAACAACTGAGCTCATCATAATCAAATACTGACCTCTAGGGATTTTATAGCTGACCTCTCCAGGTTTCCTCAGGTTTCGTAAAATATAGTCGCTGTGGATGTTGATGGCCATTCCAGAGAAAAACATCAACACACCTGGAAGGAACATTCATTTCAATTGAGTGTTTTTATGATTTGCAACTAATGAAACCACAGCATAAATTGATTCCATTCAAATGAATCACGTAGTTGATCAAAGAGATCGGTTACACTTTATATTAGGTGCATTTACTTGCACAAAATGTTTGGTAGATGCACTTATTGTGTTCATGTTGTATCGGTAGACACTTGTGCTGCTATTGAGGCGGATACAGGTAAAGTTAGGACAGGTTTGGTGGTGTGGGTCGGTTTAAGTGTGGCTTATGAGAGGGTCAAAGGAAGGGTCAATTATGTAATTATAGACGTAATTAAAGCTGCAAGCAGCGATGAAAGGGCCCTCGCACCCGGGAGCACCGGCCCCCGGTGGCCTCAGGAAAACAGTGAATAGTGGGCGACATGCATTTAAGTGGGTAAATATAGGAGAAATATGGCAAAGTCACTTCAATGTGCCACACTTCTTGCTGCCAGCAGGTGGCGCTTTGACTATAGCCAAATATTGGCATGTAGATGTGTTCAGGCCAGGACTATTATGAAACATGTGAAGTTATTATTTAAGCATATTTAAATGTGTTTCTGGGAGGGAATTACAGCGTAAAGCATGCCATTTCCTGTTGCCAGCAGGTGGCGCTATGAATAACTAATATTGGCATGTAGATGTCTTCAGGACAGGACTCTTATCAAACATGTGAAGTTTGGGGCGTATCGGACATTGTATGCCTGTCTTAGAACGGCTTCCTGTGTCATGGCGAAACATCAGACTTTGACAGACCACGCCCTTCAGGGAAAACTCAAGATCTTCACAATTTAACATCAAGGCCTTAAGATTAGATTGACCAAACATGATGTTGTTCTGGTTAAATCTCAATGAGGATACTCATCACAGTGTAAAACATGGCATTTCCTGTTGCCCACAGGTGGCGCTATAACTGTAACTGCATATTGACGTGTAGATGTGTTCAGGTCAGGACTCTAATAAAACATGTGACGTTTGGGGCTGATCGGAAAGTGTATGTCCGAGTTACAACAGCTTCCTGTTTCATGGCGAAACATCGAAATTTGTCAGCCCGCCACGGCCACACGCTTCGGGGAAAACTCAAGATCTTCACAATTTAACATCACAAAGGCCTTTACATTAGACTGACCAAACATGATGTTGATCTGATTAAATTTCTAGGAGGAGTTTTTTGCAACAATTTTGCAAAGAAAATTCAAAATATCTCACTTCCTGTTGGTTTTCAGATTTCGTACCAGGCGACTTTTTTGTAGGTATTGGGCTGTTACGTGTGTCTACCGAATTTCATACCTGTACGTGAAACGTAGCAGGAGGGGCACTTCGTTGAAATGTTGTAGGTGGCGTTATCGAGGCATTTTGCCAAGCCTAATTCTGCAACCCATATCAGACGTAAATTTTCACCACTTTTGACGCGTGTGCAAAGCTTCGTGAGTTTTCGAGCATGTTTAGGCCATCAAAAATGCGATTCATTTGGGAGAAGAATAATAATAGGCTGAGCAATTCCAATAGGGTCCTCACACCATCGGTGCTCGGGCCCTAATTACACGCAGGTATTTTTTGGGGGTTATTTAATGTCATTGTTTAAGTGTAATTATATATTTAAGTACTGCGTAATATTAATTGTATTTACTATACTATAAGTACAATGTAAAAACATGCAATAACATGTAAAAACATTAAATTATTAACTACATAGTAGTTGAAGACTTAATATAAAGTGGGACCAATAGATCTAATGGTTAGCAGCATGTACCAGTTATGAAGCGTGTGTCTCTCTGCCAGTCGGTGTGGTACTGAGTGCAGTGGAGCATGTAGTGACCCTGCAGAAAGCCATTCACAGAGCAGAAGATGACCGCACTCACCACAATGTGGAGAGGAGACGGTCTGCCTTTGGTCAGTAAGGAATACACAAAGGTCCTGCAGAACAGCAAAGAGTGTGATGAAACAAGTGATTTTCTTTCATTTCAGCTGGGACGTGACTATACTCTATCATGCTGTATCAGCACAGACTTGCAGGATATGTTTACAGGCAAGTCTTATGGTAACAGATTTGATTTGATAAGATTTGCATGGTGGCATTTCCAGTAAATAAGATATTGTCAGCAGAAATGTGGCTAAAAATAGATATGTGGGCAATAAGCATGAGAGTACAGTCCTGTGTGATTAAATGCAAGTGCAGCCCTGTTAAACTCAAACTGTGTCTAGATTATGTTTCAGTCACACACTGGCAGGTGAGCAATAAAATATGACAGCAATGGCATCTTAAATGTTGCTTCTTCAGTTCAAATCAAAACTGTATTTTTCCAAGTTAATGTAGAAAAAATTATTAATCACATCCATCTTCATGTAAAACCAGCAGTAGTTCAATTGCTCCATGAGTAACAAAATCATTGATGTGCATTGTTGCTCTGTTATAAGTCAGTTGACATATCCTCACAAGAGCCGTTACAAAACATTTTCCTTCCTTCATTCTAACTAAAAGGAGCTGAACCTTAACTGAAAACTAAACGACTTCTGCCTGTACAAAGAAAAACTGTCTAAAAAGACAGAAACGTACACATAACAGGGTTTAAAGAACTTGAGTAACTGTTCTCTACTATAAAGTATTTTGAAAGTTTGTACTTCAGACATCCAAAGTACAAAGTACATTTGTGCAGGTCATCAAGTTAAATGGCAGTTTGTCAAATTATGCTCAAATTAATTTACTTTTAAGATTTTGACCCCTTACTTATAGTTTCAGTATGATTTTTCAGTACATCTTCCAACTTGTTATGGACATTAAGACTCTGATAGTGATTTCATGCACCACTCCAAAAATAAAACAATACACAAACCAAAACTAGTTTATCTTATACAGGCAACAAGCATGCACACAGTCCACTAGATTATGTTTCAGTAACATACTGGTCAACTGTGCTTCTCTAGAACATTCAAGTTCCTTGTCTGTATTAAAATATTGTGCTTAGGGTATTGTTGACATTAATGCACTAATCTATATGTGAAATGTGAGAGTTATTACCTTTGAAAGTAGTGCAAGCAAAAGGTCCAGAGCAGTAAATGTCTTCCTGTCCCTGGCAAACTTTCTGTTGTCAAAAACAACAGCACGGGAACAAGGAATGATGGAAGTTCCTGAAAAAACCAGCCTGCCCTGGCTGGGACCATCATCCCGGGGGATTTTGTGTCCACATAACGTCCGTACGGTGTGTGGGTGGTCATTTGCCGCAGGAGGTAAAGCAATCCACCGACTACAAAAGCCCAGCTGCAATAGTGAATAGTGTTTTCCTGGCAAAGCATTACTACGTCTGTTATGTTTCTCAGCGCACTGCAGTGTGCCCTTCTCGGTTTTGAATAACCACCCTCATGAAAACCCTTGGTTCCCTCCCACCACATTTTATTGACTCTGTATGTGCCTGAAATGTACAAGAGCAAAGAAACGTCTGTCAATCAGTAAATCAGTGACTCCAGTCACTGGGACACTGTGAGCTGTCCTAAAATGCTCCTGGATTTTTGAAAGAACTAATGAATTCCATTGGCACACTCTCAGAAAAAAAGGTACAAAAGCTGTCACTGGGGCAGTAACCTGACCATTTCAAAATACGTAGAATACAATTTAGTAGTTTTACCCCCGGTTTCACAGACCAGAGTCTAAACTAAAATTCCTGTTTTAACTGAAAGCAACTTGCACTGATATATCTTAAAGGGGTCCTTGATTATGATTTAACTTTTGTAACTTTAGTTAGTGTGTAATGTTGCTGTTTGAGCATAAACAACATCTGCAAAGTTACTAAGCTCAAAGTTTAAAGCAAAGGGAGATATTTTATTTTTTTTAAAATAGCTTTTTAAGGACTACAACAAACAGCTGGTAGGGACTACAACAAGCCTATTCATGGTTAAGTGACATTACTAACCCTAAATTTACATAAACCCTGCCCCCGGGAACATGCAACAAAGGCCATGTTGAAAACAGGAAGAGCACATTTAGAAGTCTGCTCAAGCTGTCGCATGATCGCATCCCTCTTTTCACATTTATTGCAATACAGTACATAACACAAATAAAATAGCATGTCATAAAAGCAAGATGATAACATTGGCGTTAGTTTTCATTGTTATGCTGACGATAGTCAGCTTATTCTCAGCATATTTCTTTGCGCCCTGACGAAATTTGCCAATTCACAAGATTAACAAAATGCATAGCTGATATAAAAAATTGTTTCCTACAACTTAATTCTGAAAAAAACTGCATTTTTAATTATTGGACCAAAAACCTCTGCACGTAGTAACCTAGAATACTGTCTTAAGGCCTGTACACACCGGGACGATTATCGCGCGCGCTTATCACCAGCGTTTTTTCGAGGCGTTTTCCGCCGCGTCTTTGTGTTCACACCCAAGCGATTTTCACTGCGAAGAATGGAGTGAATGTGCAAATTCACTCCCTGACAATAGATGGCGCTTATTGAAAAACTTGCTTCTGACACTCGCTTGTCACACAGAAGAAGAAGAGAGACAGTATTTACAGTATTTACAGTATTTGCGATTCCTCTCCATAACAGCTCCCTCTTATCAAGATACCAATCTTACATTTGAAAGCCACGTTTATAGCATCTGTAAAACTGCATTCTTCCACTTTAAAAATATATCTAAATTACGGCACATGCTTTCAATGCAAAATGCTGAACAGTTAGTTCATGCGTTCATGCTAGAGTATTGTAATACTCTACTGGGTGGTTGCCCTGCTCACTTAATAAATAAACTCCAGCTGGTCCAAAATGCAGCACCTCGAGTTCTTACTAGAACCAGGAAGTATGACCATATTAGCCCGGTTCTGTCAGCACTGCACTGGCTCCCTATTAAACATTGTTTAAAATATTGCTAATTACTTACAAAGCACTAAATGGCACTGATCCGCCCGCATGGACACTATATGAGAACTGAACTGGACAATGACATTACTGTTTTCTCCAGAGCGGCTTTACAGCCGAATCAAATTCTGTTGCATTATTTTCCTGTTAACACTGTGAAGCTGTTTTGAAACAATCTGCATTGTAAAAAGCGCTATATAAATAAAGGTGACTTGACTTGACAACATAAGCAGCAGCTTATTTGCATTTAAAGGGACACACACAAAAACAGCACGTTTTTGCTCGCCCTCAAAAAGTGACAATTTTAACATGCTATAAAAAATTATCTGTGGGGTATTTTGAGAACTTCACATACACACTCTGGGGGGACATCAGACTTATTTTACATCTTGTAAAAAGGGGCATTATAGGACCCCTTTAAAATACGTCAGTGCCATTGTTTTATCTCAAGATGCACACCAGTAATGTTTTTTTCTAAGGCATGTTTTTAAAAGCTACTTCAATGCCCTAATTAAACTAAGGCCTCACCAGCAGCCATATCACCCTGTAGCCCAAGACTGGTTTCCCACTAAGCAGGGTTGAGCCTGGTTAGTACCTGGATGGGAGACCTCCTGGGAAAGCTAGGTTGCTGCTGGAAGAGGTGTTAGTGAGGCCAGCAGGTGGTCTGTGTGGGTCCTAACACCCCAGTATAGTGATGGGGACACTTTACTGTAACAAGCACTGTCCTTCGGATGAGACGTTAAACCGAGGTCCTAACTCTCTGTGGTCATTAAATATCCCAGTATGTCCTTCGAAAAAGAGTAGGGGTGTAATCCCCGGCATCCTGGCCAAATTTACCCATTGGCCTCTGTCCATCATGGCCTCCTAATCATCCCCATATACTGACTGACTTCATCACTCTGTCTCCTCTCCACCAATAAGTTGGTGTGTGGTCATGCACGGCGCCAGAATTTTTTCTCTACCGGTGCTACGGGGGGGCTAGACCAATATGTGGGGGTGCTAAGAAAATAATCGATATTCATGAGTTTCTTCATAAAGAAATTGTCGTTTTTTTTAAATAAATTATAAAAGCAGCTATGGTACACACCACATTCATCAGAAGTGTAGTTTTCAATTATATTTAGCCAAAGAATAGGCATATTCAACCAAATAGATTTTTTCTTTAGCTTAATACAAGTGACCACAAGACAACGACAAAAACCTTTTACATGCAAAGGTGAAAGACTTCAGCACATGTATGCATAATCCGAACTGTGCATTAAATTAAACGAACACCACATCACAATCTTTATGTAATGGATCAAATGTAGCCTTTTAATGGATTTAAGCATTTTTTTCACACGGCCGGCATATCCAATTGTTTTCAATGGGAGCGCCGTTTTTAGAACTCCATGAGCGCAACGAGGCGCTGAACGTCTATTTGCTCAACGTTTTCACCTAGAGCTGATAAATGTTCAGCTTTGAGTAAAACGCACTGCTCATCACTTTTTACCCAGCCGAAGCACTCTCAAGCACCCACAGCTAGGTGTTTTCAGCTGGCTAAGATGCTTTGGTGAACACGCAGCCTAATAATGCAGGAAACAGCGCTCACATGACGCGGAGGTCACCGGCAGTGCGCCAGATATGTTTATGTCAGGAGTTTCTCTCTCCAAATTTCTCTTTCTTTTCTCCTTCTTTGGACCCCATCACAGACAGGGTTTCCTACCTGCGCTCTGTCTTTATCAAAAAACTGTCCATCTCATTCTCAACTGCTTGGGGGCTAAACCGTGTCTATTCAAAATTCTGACAGGGTTATAGCCCCCCATAGCCCCGGTGTAGCGCCGTCACTGTGTGTGGTGAGCGTTCTGGCGCAATATGGCTGCCGTCGCATCATCCAGGTGGATGCTGCACATTGGTGGTGGTTGAGGAGATTCACCCTTCTATATGTAAAGCGCTATATAAATGTAACAAATTATTATTTTATTATTATTATAAGGCCTAATCCTGGCTTAATCTAAGCCTTGTCTGTGAAACCAGGCCTTAAGGTACTAATATGCAGCTTTTAGGGGTAAATAAGGCACAAATGTGTACTTTAAAGGACCGCAGTGAAAGATTTTGTACCCTTTTGGTGTACCCTTTATTTGCAGTCATATGTAGTTTAAATGGTCTGAAGAGAGAGCTGAATGTGTTGCAAGAATGTTCTGTGTGTTTGCTAAACGTGTTCTACAGTTGATAGATGACAAACTATGCAGATTTTTCCTTAATTTCTTCCTATGTTTACCACACACAGTACTGTGCAAAAAGGTCTTAGGCACATTGGTATTTTCACACGAATTTTTTTTTTCATCCAGTTATTTATATCTTTTACTGTAGTGTGTCAGTAGGAAATATCAGTTTACATTTCCAAACATTCATTTTGCAATTAATTGTAATAATCCAGTGAGATTTTTTTTTTTTTTTTTTAATGCTCAAGAAGTCTGATAGCAGCCGGTCTGATCTCACCATCATCGAGTCTGTCTGTGATTACATGGAGAAACAGAAAAACTGAGACAGACTAAATCCAGAAAAACTAAGGCAACGTCTCCCAGACACATGAGGAAACCTTCCTGCAAAACTACAGTACTGTGAAAAGTTTAGGCACTTGTCAGAATGCTTCAAAGTGAGAATGCTGTCAAAAATAATAACATAAATAGCTTTTATTTATGAATTAACTTCTATTAACTAAATCAAATCGATATTTGGGGTGACCACCCTTTGCGTTTAAAACGGCTTTTGTCACCTGCATCTATTCCTACACCTATTCATGTAGTTTTGCAGGAAGGTTTCTTCAAGTGTCTTGGAGACGTTGCCACAGTTCTTCTGGATTTCGTCCATCTCAGTTTTTTATGTTTCTTCATGTAATCACAGACAGACTCAAGGAAGATGAGATCAGATCTCCATGTGGAGCATAGACACTATTGTCAGACTCTTTATGCATACAAAAATCTCACTGGATTATTAAAATTAATGGCAATTAATTTATAAATGTAAACTGATATTTCCTACTGACACACTACAGCAAAAGATATAAATAACTGGCTTAAACACACTTTTTGTGTGTAAAACTAGCGAGCCTAAGACTTTTGCACAGTACTGTAAACTGTGTCTCTGTCAGTGTCAGATTGCATTTATATAATACCTCTTTAATCCTGTTAAAAATGTATTTTATTGTTTTTTTTGCCAAAATGTAACCAGACTCTTCTCCTCTTCTTAAAATGGAGTAAAACATAAGTTGACAGATGTGCTATTGTGTACACAGTATAATTGATCGTAAATTTTTTAATGCTGTGTAATGACCGAACCAAGCAATCATGGTTTTCAAGGCACAGACTGATTCAGTAACCCATAGCACCGGTCAAAAGTTTGGAAACATTACTATTTTATTATGTTTTTGAAAGAAGTCTCATATGCTCATCAAGCCTGCATTTATTTGATAAAAATAAATACAGAAAAAAACTGTAATATTGTGAAATATTATAAAATGTTTAAAATAAGGGTTTTCTATTTTAATATTTTTAATATATAATTTATTTCTGTGATGCAAAGCTGAATGTTTGTCAGTCATTAGTCCAGTCTTCAGTTTCACATTATTTATTATTAATGTTGAAAACAGTTGTGCTGCCTAATATTTTTTATAACCTGTGATAAGATCAGGATTCTTTGATGAATAAAAAAGAACAGCATTTATTTAAAAATATATATATATTGTAACAATATACACTACCGTTCAGTTTGGGGTCAGTTTTTTTTTTCATTAAGGATGTGTTAAATTGATGAAAAAATATATATAAGGCTTATATTGTTAGAAAAGATTTTTATTTTGAATAAATTCTGTTCTTTTTTAACTTTTTATTCATCAATAAATCCTGAAAAAAGTATCACATGTTCAAGTGCAAGAACAACTGTTTCCAATATAATATAGGGTAAACGTACCCATTAAGCTCACCAAAGTCTACATTGAGACATTTTAGTGCACAGGGTATTGGTTTCAGTACAAGAAGTTATGTTAAAATAAAAGATTAATCTCTCACACAATAATATTTAATTTTATTTTAAATGACAAAGGCATTTCAATTAAGATATACATCATTAAATGCAAAAAGTCTGGCTGTGATAATGGGTACATGTTTGTACCCTTCACACCCCTGTTCCCATTAAGCTCACAACATGTTTTTTTTTTTATTCTTGTTTATTTTAAACAACATTTTTAAAGAATAATTTTATAAAGATTAACTTGAAGTGACAACCATCAGTTAATATTTAAAGTCTGTTTATGAAGTATTTACATAGACGTTCAGTGTGGATGAGCTTAAAGGGAGCACACTGAGCTTAAATGGAACAGCAAACATTTTTTTATTAATGAATATTATTCAATTAAATTTAAAAGGACAATTTTGCTAAATAAATAATCTAGGTCATGTATTAAGTTCATACATATTTTAATATGGACCGCTATTATTGAAAATATCTATGAAATTATACTTTTTCTTATTGATGTCCCACTGAAGCTGTGATTTTCATAGTAGTGCAGCCTTTAAGCTCACCTTATAATAATATAAAGTCTTTAAAGAGCATCAATAAACTGTAAATTTATATTATAATGGATTTAAAAGTACAAGCCAGTAATGCCTGTGAAGTAATATATTAGTGTAGCACACAGTCTTATACAGCTAGTAAGCTAACAGTGTTCTGCAGCACATGCACTATGTTGCTAAAACTATCTTTTGGATCTAACTTTAATTATTTCCCACATCCAGGTTCCAGGTTATAATATGCACAAGTCTAAACATTAATCTCTTAATTTTGCAATAAGAAGTTATACTTATCCAAAATAAAGGCTTAAACATCTAAAATATGCACATTTAAGGGGCTCCACTTTTGGTGAAAGTTTTCAGACAGCTTTCAAAATGGCCACCAGACAGTGTGGACACATGGATACCCATATCTCAGTGTGCAATGGTCTGATTAGCTTGAAATTACAGGAGGTTTATAGTAATAAACACATCAATTGGTTAAGACATCAAACAGGATGATAAATTAGTTTTTTCTTTTTATTATCTGAGCTCAAAGATAGTAGTGTGCTTAATGGGTACTTGGGCTTAATAGGTACGTTTACCCTAATATAATTTATATAATACAATATCATCATATTAGAATGATTTCTGAATGATCATGTGACACAGAAGTCTGCAATAATGACTGATGAAAATTCAGCTTTAATTATATTTTAAAGTATATTAATAGAAAACCATATTTTAAATTGTAATAATATTTATTACAAAATAATAAAATAATTGATGCATGATATCAGCTGATCAGAGCACTACATGATGATTATATCTTTATCATCGTCATAATCAAGTAGCTGACATCAATTTTGTTACACTTTCATTTGCTGTTTTTACCATAACAAACAGTTACAGCAGGCAGAGAAAAACTAGCATTTAAACTGCAAGGGTCAAACTGCCCAACTAAAGCAAATACTGACCATCATAATTGTGACATCAAACCAAACTATTATTTTCGATAAAACATCATCTAAACCTCTGTTAATCTCAATAAGAACTTTTGTACACATATGATAAAGTCAGTCTGTTTGTAATAGTTTTGTATGCTGGTACCCAGCATGCATTGCAGTTTTTGGTACTTTTGATTGTCACCATTCTTGTGCTGTTTGTTGATGTCTGTGTGTGTCATTGTGGATTTTGCTATGAAAAATAGTACAAGTTTGTTGTTGCATTTTTATCAATCAATTCAACACCGTTTAATATTAATTTGGATAAAATGTGACTTAAAAAAAAATAATTATAGAACTTGTAAACAACAGGCACCAAATACAAAGGCTCCAAAAAAAAAAAGGAAAAAAAGAAGAAAAACAACAACAACAAAGACATTCACAAGACACCAAATACACAGTACCTTTTACATTTTTCACAACTTTAAGAGACTTCATTAACAGAGTGAGTTTGTTACAGAAACCCTTGTATAAAGGAGGAGATTTAAATAATTTATGATTAAGGAATTTGCCGTTGAGGATAATGAAATTTACAAAATTGTCAATATTTTTATCTTCGTGTTCATAAAAACAAATAATTCCTTTCACATTCAATGTTATCATTAATCCAATTTTGGCAGAGAAAGTGTAAAATAAGTCTTTCCAAAATGTCTGTACACTTTGACAATCAAAAAACAAATGGCATAGAGACTCTTCAGTATACTATTACAAAAAGAGAATTCTTTCCAAATATCCATTAAATTAGAGAGTATGATATTAGTTATATATATTTTATGAAAGATCTTTAAGTGAATTTCTCTTGCCTTATTTGAAATACAAAACTTGTAGGGTAACAGCCATGCCTTTCTCCAATTCACTTTAGAAAGGAATTCCAATCAAATTTCCCTCTTGGAATAACTTTCTTTTTTTCCATGAAAGACCTGTCTAATATCCTTGTTAGTGCATTTTTTTCTTTATTATCTACTTTATAATAGGACAAATACATTTTTCTTACTTCATATACAGTATAGAATACAAAGATTTACATATTTATACACAAACCAAACAAAAACAAACTAAACAAACAAACACAACAAAACATGCCAGAGTGTATAAACCCTTGATCCATTCATTAAGAATATGACAAGTCTTCCTTGCTTTTTTATTGACAATGTTCTCCAAACTGCTGCAATAGTCCTTGGTCTCCTGAAGAAAATGAAGAAAATTTGGCTTGGATCCTGACCATTTCTTCTTGTGTATACGAAATTTCCCCAAAATAATAAAAAGTTGTACAATAAAAGTAAAATTATTATTGTTGTTACTTTTATTGGAATAAATCAAAATTATTTAATTTAAATAAAATATTTGTTTTCCTTCTAATGAAATGTTCCACATGCACCCAATAACAATTTGTGTATACAATTACAAAACAGATGGATAATAGATTATTTTTCTATGGAACAAAAGTCACATGAATAATCAATATCTAAATTAAACCTCTCTAACACACTTTTAGCTGGATATATACCATGTCAAATTTTAAATGTAACCTCATTTACTTTATTATTTAAACAGAATTTGCTTCACAAATACACCAAGCTTTATTCCAGTTTATATTTCTAAATACACTGGTCCACAATAAGCTTCTATGAGTAGCTGTTTCCCCTGCTATAATATTCCTAATATGTTTTGTTTATTAGCACAACTGTGTTTCAGAACCAAATAAAATGTGACTTGTTGACAAGAATGTCAGATGACGTCACGCGCTCGAGCGTCACGTGGGGCGGTGAGGATCAGCTGATCGGCATCACTTCCTCATTGGATTTCGCGATGTTTTGACGGAGTCCTTCTGCAAATAACACTGCCGGATCATCCTTCATGTAAATAAACACCGTCACATTAAAGGTATTTCAGTCTTCTAACCTGTACTTTTCGGTGGATATTATTTTTCTTTAGATACGTGGAGGAACTGGGTTTCCAGACACATTAGGAGACGTTTGGAAATCATGGATCATGATGAATGCTTTCATCTGCGGAACATTGTTAGAACATGACAGGGAGATGAATAAGAGCAGGGCTGTAGCAGTCATTAACTGAGAAAACGCATACATTTTTTTTGTTTTCTGTATCACAAGATCACAAGATCCATGTTTTCTGTATCACAATACTTCAAAAAAAATCAAGGCATAAATTCCACTTACAGAAGTATTACGATGGGAATGTCATATCACAATATAGTAATAATTAGAGATGCAAAGATATAGATACATATGGATATTATAAATCTATATTCTTCTGCCTGTTGTGTAAAATTGTTCACACCGAAGCTCCAATCTTTAATCCTTAAAGTAACAAGGGAAACATGATACATCAGCACCATATCAGTTACTGACTTGTTTCTATAGAATATTTTAAAAGGAAAATGTTGTCTTTTTTAATGTACATTTATAATATCAGCCGGTTATCGGCCATAACATTAAAATAATTATTTGTGCATCACTAAAAATCACATCTTAAAACAGTTCAATGCCTATTTTAATATTTAATTTTTTTAAAATATTAAAATATTTTATTTTAGATTTTAAATAAGCCCTGATAGTAGCTGCTTCCTATAATCAATTTAGGCAGATACATATAATAATAACATTTTAAAGAAATTCTATTATTGGTCTATACCAATATTGTTTCTGAAATATTGTGCATTATATAATAAAAAGTACAATAATTTTCCTGTATATAACTGTATGTGACGAATAAAAATCTTGTATAATATTATCTTATTCATTTATACCATGATACTGTATACCATTACCATAATGCTGAGTTCCACATGAAAAAAACAAGCTATATGGTATTACTATGGTTTTTTATGGTCATTGAAGGCTGTCGTGGTGCATTTTTCAGCTCTGGGCATTTGGCTTCGGTCACATTCTCTTCATGAATACCTCGGACAGTGAAGAGGACTCTTACAACGAGAGGTCCGCTCTGGTCCAGTCCGAAAGCCCAACCATCCCCACGTACAACCAAGATCATGATGTGTCTGTGCCCCAGGAAACAGACACTAAACGAGTAAGTGGACATGAGATCTCCCTACTGGCTTTTTATTAAAGTGTTAGACATGTTAGCTCAAAGAACTAAACTTGAAGTGTGCCAAAATAGAGTTTTTACTTTGCATCTGATTTAAATCACATCACATTTCAGTCATGACAACTCTCTGAATAGTTTTAGCATGTTTATTGAATATGGCAATGTTGATGTATTTGGTCTTGGTGGACTAGATCTGCTGTCGCTGCTGCTGTTGATTATTTCTGCTGTTGCAGAGCAAGTGTAGACTTGCTACTGCTAATAGATACACAGACACGCTGACATGAGCATGTAAGATTGCTGCTGCTGCATAAATCATACATAAATCCTGTAGCTGATCTAGGCAGGTGGAGCTGGGGAGGTGGAGGGGTTCAGATGAACTCTGATAGCTGCTGCAGGACCAGTTCACAGCGAACACTGAACCAGAGTATTTAAATGTTAGGCAAGCAATCTCATTGACTGCAGGATCAGCAGAGGCCAATCAGCTTGTGCCATGTGGTAATGATGTGATTGCTTGCTGATTGCATGCAAAGGACCGATCAGCCTGCACCCTCTAGAGTTTCATGACTGAACTAGATATATTATTGATATTTGCACGATTGAAGGCTCCATTATGCTCAACGGTTTTGTGGCAAATGCATTTTAGTGGACATTGTTATTGTATACTTGCATACATGCATCAACAAATTCCATTTTTCTCATCCGCACCTTTAATTCCCGCAGCGACGGCCGGTTAGCTCAGGCATGGACGAGCCCATGCCGGTGGAGAGAGAGAGAGCAGACACTCCTGATGGAGAGGAAGAGGAGCTGACCCTCAAATATGGCGCTAAGCATGTCATCATGCTCTTCATCCCCGTCACACTCTGCATGGTGGTCGTCGTGGCAACAATCAAGTCCGTCAGTTTCTACACGGAGAAGAGTGGACAGCAGCTGTATGGGTTTTGTTACCTTAAAGAGAAAAAAAAAGAAAATTCTCCCTCATGTTCTACACCTGTATGCTGTTATTTTTCCATAGAACTGAAATTATGCTTTTGTTTTTTAAAAGGAATAATTCTTCTCTCTTATTTTTTTTATATTGATTTTTCTATAAATATTTCTTTAATATTTTAAAAAAGGTTTTTTTTAAAGTATTTTTTACATATTAAAGTGAGAAATTATGAAACACAAAGGAACATTTTCTCTTTTTAAAATATTGAAAGAAATATTTCTCTTTAAAAAAGATTTTAAAAAGGGAATTTTAATTAAAAAAGAGATTTTCCTCTTTTTAATATTTTTTAAAAATATTTTTAAAAACGCATTTTTATTTTTATTTTTTAAATATTTAAATTATATCATAATGTCAGCCATTTAGCAGTTATCCGCCATAACATTAAAATAACTTGGTGAGCATTAAAAAGCGCATAACTGTTAGTGACCATCTTAGCCACAGAAAAAGTATCTGCATCCAATATTAACTGATTTAGGCAGATATATATATAATAATAATTTTAAAGAAATGCTATTATTTGCCTATACCGATATTGTTACTGATATATTGTGCCTTTTATAATGAAAAAAGGTGTAATTTATATGCTTACATTGTCTTTTTTGAAAATTAAATATATATTATATATATAATATTAATGTTCTTATCATATTGTTATGTAACTGATCTCTTATAGCAGGATGCATGATTTTATATTTTTGAATCAATTTTGCAGCATCTACACTCCGTTCGAAGAGGATCCGAACTCTGTTGGTCAGAGGCTCCTGAACTCGCTCCTCAACACCATCGTCATGATCAGTGTCATTGTCTTCATGACGATAATACTGGTGGTGCTTTACAAGTATCGCTGCTATAAAGTGAGATCCTCTTTATTACTAAAACACTATATAACACTATGAAGTTCTGAGCTTTTGATTGTGACTTCATGAAACACTAAAAATCATTGTATCTGTATCTTCTGAGAGGTGTTTTTTATTTTCTCTGTGTGTGCAGTTTATTCATGGCTGGCTGATTCTGTCTTCACTGATGTTGCTCTTCTGGTTCAGCTTCATGTATCTGGGGTGAGATTCTGCTGAGCTTTGCTTTCTTATCATATCGCTACTGTATGTAACCCATCTCATACAGCAGGATGTGTCAATGCTGGGCAATATAGCTGAACAAAATTATATATCTATAATTTTGGCCTTTCGATTGGGCTGCACGATTAATCACGTTTTCTGCTTCTCTCGATTAATAAAGCTTTCACGGCATGTCGTAATCACTGTAAATAAAGCTCTGTATGCCTTCATATCGCTCTCGCTGTACTTTGATGTCATACGCCGGACGGTCTGCACAGCGCCGCTTCAAGTCGAAGACCTGCACTGATTCTGCAGTGGTCAGGTAGTACAGTGGCCACATGGTACAAGTCGTAGCTCTCAGAAAATTCCGAGTTCACACGTTGTAATTACAAGTTCTACAAGCACGTGAAGGCCTTTTACAGTGCAGAATCGTTAATTACGATATTAGAAGATATGTTAGGACCCCCACCAAAGAAGATGCATACCAATTTTCAACTTTATGGATCATATGGTTGCGGCGTTATAATGTTTTTTTTAGTTGTAGTGCCCCCTATAGGTGGAAAATAAGGAAGAAGAAGAAAATCAATAGATGCTTGGACCCCTAAATATGTGGCTCAGAATTAAAGTTGAGCAATGTTAATGAGCAAAACAAATACATAGTAATAAACAGCTATATTTACCTATATGCAGTTTTTACTACAGTATTTTAAAGCATGTAATATGACAGAGATTTCATTGAACAGTTTTGAGCGGGTATGCAAACAAGAAATCGAAATTAATCAACTTAGAACTTAGACCAAAAATGTATGCGCCTCTAGATGGATACAACATCACAACATTTATTTCCATCAAGAGGTGCATCAGTTTTTGGTCAAGATCTTGTATTGACAGTGTAAGAGTCCAGCACTCTGTAAAGTCTCCTCCAGCACATCCCAAAGACTTTCAATGAATTTAAGGTCTGGACTCAGAGGAGCCAGTTCATGTGTGGAAATGATTCTTCATGCTCCCTCCCAACCATTCTTTCACAGTTTGAGCTGATCATTCTTGACATTGTCATCCTGGAATATGGTCATGATGTGTCTTCCTACATGGTTGTGTAAGAAATGAAAAGCTACACACTCCATCAGTGAGGGTTAGAAGAACTGTTGCCAAACATATAACATGCTAAAGACATAATAATCACTGCAGTAATGATCCAATCATAGACTCCAATCATTTGCCTATTTAAATTCAAACAGCAACTTTTTTTCCGGCTGGGCAGTGTATCTTCCTATGTGTAAATATTTGGTTTGAGTTGATTTAAATGTGTTATATTAATACTTTTGTCAAACCCTTTGCTTTTCAGAGAGGTGTTCAAGACATATAACATAGCCATGGACTACCCAACGTTAGTGATGATCATCTGGAATTTTGGCGTTGTGGGAATGATCTGCATCCACTGGAAAGGGCCGTTACGGCTGCAGCAGGCGTACCTCATTGTCATCAGCGCCCTCATGGCTCTCATCTTCATCAAATACCTGCCCGAATGGTCGGCATGGGTCATTCTGGGAGCCATCTCCATATATGGTACGTTTGCCTGAAGATTGATTGACAGCCCTCAATAATATATTATTTTTGAATTGCATTTGTTATAGGTTGCGAGGGAAGGATGAGGGTTTAATAGATATTTCAGCCTAAAAATTAATCCTATCATTAATTACTCACCCTCATGTTGTTCCAAACCTGTACTCTCTTTCTTCTGTGGAACATGAAAGAAAATTTTGAAGAATGTTGATCATTTTGGTTCCCATTGTATTATTTGGCCATCCAATGGAAGTCAATGTGAACTGAAACCGTTTGGCTACCAAAATTCTTCAAGCAAAATATCGTCTTTTATGTTCTGCAGAACAAAGAAATGCTTACAGGTTTGAAATGACATGAGTGTGAGTAACTTATGCCAGAGTTTTCATTTTTATGTGAACTATTCCATTCTTAAAGGTACAGAACATCATTTCTGTAATAAATAAAACAAAAATTAGTGGTGCAAAAATTGCAAACTTGACATTTAATCACTGAAAATGCTCACATCTATGGGATTGGTGCACATGATAATGTCAGTAAGAGTCAATGTGTTTGTTTTCCAGATCTGATAGCGGTCCTGAGTCCAAAAGGCCCTTTGAGGATGCTGGTTGAGACCGCTCAAGAAAGAAACGAGCCAATTTTCCCCGCGCTCATATATTCATGTATGTTCTGAAAAAAATCATCCCAGCACGTACTACAGCTTTGAGACTCAGAGCAGATGGGATTGTCTAAAATTTACGCCAGTTTCTATTACCACATGTGAGCTCAATTTAAGTCAAGATGGGTCATGCACTAATAAAAGTTTCTCTTTCTCAGCTGCCATGGTTTGGATGGTTGGAATGGCTGATGCTAGTAATCCAGATTTAGGTGAGCATTTTAGTTCTTTACTAGTATTTATAGTATTTTTTATAGTACTTTTTAAAAGACTGTGTAAAAAGTAAAATAATACCCTGTGAACTAGATAATGGGGAATAAGCTGTTGTTGTCTTCTCAGCTGATGAAAGGCAGCGCGGTGAGGGCGGAGCCCGGGCACAGGAAGGGGTGGAGTCAGAGGATGAAGTGGCTCAGGGAGGGAGGCGACGCTACTCGGCAGAAGAGGACCTTGAGGAAGACCGTAAGTGGTTTCAATGTCAGGGTCATACAGATCATATTCTTACACTTTGCTTACAAAACATGTAAAAAGGGCTCATATGTACTGCATTACTTATGAGAACGAGGTGAACTAGTTTAAATAGACGCCCCAGGGAATCAAGGCAAGCTTTACCAACGGGTTTAATAATTTTTCTTTCTAATGCCATGCTGAACTGCCTGTTGGTTGACTTTGACACAGGAGGGGTGAAGCTGGGTCTTGGAGACTTCATCTTCTACAGTGTCCTGGTGGGAAAGGCGGCAGCCACCGGAGGAGACTGGAACACCACCCTGGCCTGTTTCGTGGCCATTCTCATTGTGAGTATTTCAACCAAACTGTGAGCTTACAGTCAGTACAGACTAATGTTCACTACTGTTCAAAAGTTTATATGTGTATATATATATATATATATATATATATATATGTATATGTATATGTGTGTGTGTGTGTACGTGTATATATTTTATATACATACACATATATTATATATTTACAAACTGATGCTAGATGCGATTAATCGATTTCACAGCACTAATTATATTATCATTTTTTTCTAATATTTATCATTTAATCAGTATTGATAAATATTGATAAAAAAATTAGTGTATTAGTGTAATCTAATAGACATTGACTATAATACACATTATTTGTATGTATCTATGTATTTTATGCATATTGTTGTGTGGTCTTAGATTTACAACATGTTCTTTACAAACATTTGGAGTTGCTGCCTGTGTTGAATGCTCCAAATCAGGGAATTATGCCTTAGTAGGGCACTAGACCTAGTGAGTAAGACAGCTCACTAGGTTTTGAAATGGAGCCTAAGAGTCTGATTTGGGTTTTGATCTTAAGTAGTCAGATAACTTGTGAAAGTTACTATGGTTGTTTTGTAGGGACTGTGCTTGACGCTCCTCCTGCTGGCCATTTTCAAGAAGGCTCTGCCAGCTCTTCCCATCTCCATCACCTTCGGCCTGGTGTTCTACTTCTCCACGGACAATCTGGTTCGCCCCTTCATGGACAGCCTGGCAGCCCACCAGTACTATATCTGACAGAAACCCGCTGACACAAGAAGGACTTTATGAGAACATGATGAGTGCCCTTCAGTCGTAATGTTTCAACGGGATTCAACTGTTTTTAGTTCTTATAATTCTGAGCTGGTTTCTGATATTTCTGAGATGCTCTCGGTGAGTGAGTGAACGTGTGAAATGCATCAAAACAAGCAAACAGATATCAGTTTGATATGAGTTGTCATGCATCTTTGCATTGGCATTTTGGTTTTTATTGAGCAGCGACACATTAGCTCTTTGGAATATACAGTAGTTTTACTAATTTTTTGTACTTACTGACAAGATAAATGACTTAGGAGCGTGACCAGCATCCAGACAGGTGACTTTTTCATCGTATATAATGACTTATAGAGAGAAGAAAAGAATGCAGCTAGATTCAGCCCTAAGAGAGAAGCCTGTATATGTGGCCCCCATGCAGCAGATGTTCCTGTTACAGCATACACTGGTTACAGCATAATAAACTAATGACACAAATATAGTTTTTCCTGCATACTTTCATTTTTGGAACCACTAACATTGTGTCAGGTAAAAAAGCCAATGAAAGTGCATGATGTTGATTTATCATATTTGTTGGTCCTAGATAGGGCTAGGTGATATATATATATATATATTCACAATTTTGCTGGTGATATAAACTTTGTTTTTTAAAACGCTATTTATTTGTCATTTACAATTACTTTTCACTATGTTGCATTTTGGTACAATGTTCTAGAAAACACCTACATTTAAAAACATTTAACATTTTTGGATTGCTAAAAATTATCAGTACCAAACTGCAGTTTTAGAAAAGTTACATTAAGTTTTTAGTGAAATTACAGTGCAAGTCCTACAACTGAAGAGCATGAAAGTGTTAATGGAGAGATGTTGTGATAGTGTCTCACATTTACTGCAGTAGAAAAAATGGCAGTAAAAAATATTTGTTCTCAAATATAAATACATATACACACACACAAGTGGACAAAAGTTTGGAAACATTAAGGTTTTTTTTTATGTTTTTGAAAGAAGCCTCTTAATCTCACCAAGGCTGCATTTATTTGATTAAAAATACAGTAAAACCAGTAAATATTGTGAAATATTATTCAAATGTAAATTAACTAGTTTCTGTTGTAATATATTTTAAAATATAATTTATTCATTTGATGCAAATCTGAATTTTATAGATATATATATATGACACATATATCTTTTACTGCCAACTTTGCTACTGAAGTAAATGTGATATAAATCATATAAATAAAAACATACATACATTATAGTAGCACTTCATAATAGGTCCCATTAGTTGACATTAGTTAATACATTTCATAATATTAAACAATGAGAAAAACATTTGTTACAATATTTATTAATTTGTTAACATTAAACAAAAACTGTTAGCTCAGGTCCATTAAATAATATCAACAGATACAGCTTTTCATTTCAATAATGTATTAGTAAATGTTGAAATTAACATTAACACTAATATTAATAAATGCTTTAGAAGAATTTTTCATTGTTCATGTTAAAAAATTATAAAGTGCTACCGAAATAAATGTCAATATTTATATATATATATATATATATATATATATATATAAACTGAATGTTAATAATCTCAAATATAAAGTTGAAGATTTTTTTTTAGTATCACCCAGCCCTAGTCCTGGAACAACATAGACAAATCATGGTCACTAATGTAACTTTTTTTAAATATATATATTTTTGATTATATAGATGAATCGCACATTTGTAAGTACCAGTTTACAAATCCTTTGGTTTACATTTAATCTAGAAACTCTTGCAGGCAATGTCACGGGCATTGAAAGAAATACACTGGGAACGTGAGCCTCGTCGCTCCATTTATATCTAGGTTTTCTTCTAGACCCATATCAGGTATGCCAGCTCATAGAAGTTGTTGGTGCCTTGCTTTGTTGTTTTTCTGTGCCATCCAAATTGTGCATGTGAACTAGTGCACTGAAGCTGCAATACATTACTGAGACACGTGGCCACAGAAAGTTTCAGGTCAATAACAATGTATTTTTTTTCCCAGCATCTTCAGTTTAACATCATAGTCATACTCAATGTAAAGAGGCATCTATAATCACTTAATCTTAGCCTGAATTTTCCAACACTAATTGAAAACATGTTGGCTATAAAATGATGCCCTCTTTATCAGCTGTTACCTGAATGAAACAAACCATTGCTTTCACATGTTTTTATACTGCTTTCCTTGACATGGTGATTTTCGCTGTTGAGAAACAGATCTGCTGTGAGCAGTTTAGGGATTTTTTTTTTGCATATGCTGAGAGTGTCTAATCTTTATACAGAAGAAAGAAATTATATTTACAGATTTGAATTGTTTTTATATGTTCACAGTTAAATGGAATTCTTTCCCTCACTAGGTCTTGTTTGTTATTGTCATGCACTGTGCTTGGTGTCGTGTAATAAAATATCAAGCAAATAAAAGGGGAATGAAGCCGAGCTGGATTTTTGTATCCACATGTCTAACACAGTTTGTATGTAAATGTAAAAGGTTTGGCTGCCCAGAAAACCACACAATTGAAACGTACATCACTGCTTGAACATTTTATTAGAGTTTAAAAAACTACAGTAACATTGGCAAACAAACAATGTGAAGAGCGCGACACCATTACATTTAAATTCACAACACAAAAAACCCAAAAAAGGAAATCCTAAGTCTTCCGCAGCACGCTGTGCCTTTAATTCCTTTCCTCAAACTGGGACTTGTTCTTCAGTAAGAATGCCGCTAAAAACTCAATGGGATTTGGAGGCCTGAAGGAAGATGGACAGTGATATTAGAAACATGTTCTTAATTGATACAAGGAAAGAAATTTAATTGCAATTAGACTAAATATAATATTTTTATTGTATATTTATATTATTTCACGATATATTCAGTCACAGTGTCCAAGGGCTAAATTAAAAAATGGCAAACACTGACGGCAGACACTCCTTTGTTTTTTCCTTTCTATTTTTTGTAGTGGCTTTCAAAAGGTTGCAGGCAGTGGTTCTCAACCAGGGGGGCTCAAGATGACTTAAAATTAGGGATAAACCAATATATTGACCAAAAATCGGTATCGGATGCTAAAAGCAATTATAAAAGCAATAAAAAAAAACGTCTCAGACTGCAAGTCATAGTGTGTGTGAAGGAAATCTCTATTTAGGGCTGTCGAAGTTAAAATACCACATTAACGGTTAAAAACAGCGACGTTAAAGCAGGCTCTATTTGACCCTATGAATTACCCATAGTTCAAGCCAGGGTTGTCATGTCCGCAGTTTTTCCCTACACCAAACATTATTTGTAGCACCTCCCATCCAATAATCGCAAAAAGCTTTGTGCTTCTGATAAGAAACTCAGCTTTCAAAATCTGTCCATTTTATCTCAAAATTCAAACAATAAATGCCGTTGATGCTCTTAAAGGGTTAGTTTGCCCTAAAATGCCCTATGATTTACTCACCCTCAAGCCATCCTAGGTGTATATGACATTCTTCTTTCAGACGAATACAATCGGAGAAATATTAAATAATGTCCTGGCTCTTCTAAGTTTTATAATGGCAGTGAATAGAAGACATGATTTTGAAGCCTAAAAAAGTGCATCCATCCATCATAAAAGTACTCCACACGGCTTCAGGGGGGTTAATAAAGGCCTTCTGAAGCAAAACGATGTGTTTTTGTAAGAAAAATATCCATATTTAACACGTTATAAACTAAAATAACTAAAACTATTCGATTTACGGCGAAAGAGTGACCCCTGACCTGACGTATGACGTATTGATGAACGTGGAAGTGCAGAGGATAGAGCAAAACAAAACACCGGCCATGAATTATACATTTCAAACAAGATTTTTTTAACGAGAAATGTTGGAGGATTATAAGATCTAAGAGAAGAGGAGCTTGAGTTTGTTGCCCAGCCCTATTTGTTTTAACCGCGAGAGGCGTCAAAACTTACGCTACTCCTACATTGCGTCAGGGGTTACTCTTTTGGCATAAGTCGACTTGTGTACGCCGTCTGCTGGAATTTTGTTATCTTACTTTATAAAGTTATAAATATAGATATTTTTCTTACAAAAATCCATCGCTTCACTTCAGAAGGCCTTTATTAACCCACTGGAGCCGTGTGGAGTACTTTTATGATGGATGGATGCACTTTTTTGGCTTCAAAATCATGTCCTCTATTCACTGCCATTATAATGCTTGGATTAGCCAGGACATTATTTAATACATCACCGATTGTATTCATCTGAAAGAAGAATGTCATACACACCTAGGACGGCTTGAGGGAGAAAAATTAATGGGGTAATTTTCATTTTTGGGTGAACTATCCCTTTTAATGTAACATGACAGATCTCTATGATGTTGAAGCGCCAGCACGGAGCACGAGTCATTTCTTCCTTTTTAATGCAAGTTATAGCAAGAAAAACATGCATGGACATCAGAAGATACGTTGAAAGATACAGTACAACTTACTGAAATGTCTCATGTAATCGATTAATCAGTGTTTCAACCGCGGAAAGACAAAAAAAACAGGTTGTGAACAATGTCATTTAACATTGTATTTACCTCAGGAAAGTTTTCCAATGTTCACTGTTGTTAGTTATAAAAACACTAGAGTAGAGCTTATTTACTGTTAATTATATTTGTATGCCTGAATAAATTTGTCATGAAGACAAGTGTTTATGAAAACTACCTTATGTGCAACTGAGTTGCATACAAACATTTCCATTTTCAGTGCAATTATAATTTCTGCAAATAAATAACAGTTGAATACAATAGTTTTCTTAAAGCAAATGAAACTATCCACAGAAATCATGCTTGAAAATGTGTTATCAGTGGAGAAATTAAGTATCGGTGCATCTCTGCTTAAGATTATTTAAAATAAAAAACAAGCATTAAAATAAGCTAAAACAACTAAGAAAAAAATCTAGATATTTCTTAGTATTTTTTTGTTTAAACGAATTGGGGGGGTTTAAAGTTAACAAGTTTGAGATCTACTGGTTTAAGGCAATCATAATCCATACAAAGGAATTCATTTTTACATTTGGAAAGGTTAGCAAGAAGCACTGATGCAGACCTTTCCTTGGCCAGAACTGACAAGCCCTGCAGGAGAATAGGAACCACAGTCTGATCCAGATACGCTCGTGTAGGAAGCGTCTGCAGGGTCTGAGGGTCCACCTTCTGTTTGGTGACTTTTTCAGCGGTTGTTTTCTCATTCTCCACTATTCTCTAGAGGAACACACAGAAGCCTAGGAGTTATAATACAATCACAACACTAATGCATTATTCACAATGCAACCAATTCGGAACTGTTTATCAAATAAGACCGTCAATATAAATTCAACTTCCTCGTAGTTAAGCCTGTTAAAAACAAAGTACTGATGTTGTACCTGAATGTTTTCAGTGAGGCCATATTCTGCATGAGGATTTTCTGGGACCTAACATAAACAAGAAACATCTTGTATATTGCTAATTGTCTATTCCTTGTTTCTCTATCTTATTCCCTTTTAATTCATTGTGATTATTTTTTTTATATACAGCACTTTGGTCAACCTCGGTTGTGTTTAAATGTACTCTATAAATGAACACTGATTGTTTGATTGACATCAACTGATCACTCCTACTGAACCCAGAATGAGATAAAATTGTGAATGAAAGTGTGCAATGATACTCACAGGAGTGTGTCCCTCCATACTCTGCTCAGCATCAGTGTGTTCTGTTGGGATCAAAATTAAATTACCACCCTAAATTACAGTAGTTTGTTAATAACAAGTTTAAGAACTCATGCACAGCACTACATTACACACGAGTCGTGCATATGTTGATGAAAAGTCATACTGTACTAGTGAATGGCGGGATTCAATGAGCCACTGCTCAACGCCGCCAATAACAAACAATCAAACGTTTGCCAAGAACTTCAACTCTCCCTACAGTATGCTAACATTGACGATGTCTAAAAATATAATTACACAATTCATGAGTGTAAAATAAACCACAAAGCTCAGAAACAGCACTTACCGTCCGCCATAGTTTGTTGTTGGTTTCTACGCTGCTGGCGTTGCGCATGCGCAAAACACACGCTTGAATGACGCGAGTGTAGGTTCTAAAACGGGCGGGGCTTGTCGGCCCAGACGTCGCCTCTGATTGGTCAGATACGATTGTTCTAAATTATTTTAACTATTTTATGTGTATTTAATTGTGTACAGTGTTTCTCAGTTATTATTGAGATGTAAAACTTTTCCTAACCGCTGCTGAAGCAAAACGTTAACGGTGTGATCACGTGACACATGTTACTGATACGTTCAAGTTGTCACGAGATTTGTCTCCAATTAAGTTAAAAAAAAATATTGAATTATTAATCATATGCATATTAACATAATGGCAAACGTTGTTGTGAAAATGCTGTTTCGTTTACCAGTTTTATATTTAACAATATTTTTTATTTCTAAAAGCCTATTACAATAGCTTCATAAAATCATACTTTTTAGTAATTGCTTAAGGTCATGTATAAAATGAAAAGACAAAAAAGTATGAAATTACAACATTTGTCGCTCAATGCCAGCGACGCGATATGGTTCACGTCATTAGCGCGAGACCGTGTTCACCAAACACACAACACTGACTTCCGCGATCGATGCTAGCGAAAACAAACCGGAGAACTGACATCGCAGAGAAATACAACTCTTCTTTATCAAACACCCGGCCCATTATGGTATGGAGAGCCCGAATAGGGTGAATGAATTCTGGGGACAGAGCGAGACAAAGAGGATCCGCGCGTGCGGGAGGACGCACCTGCGCACAGGTGTCTGACGGAACCGACCGGAGTCCGCTGCTGGACCGGCTGCGCTCTTTCATCCGAACCCTCGTCCGGCTCCCACTGTCCCTGCTGCGAGCTCTGCTCCTGCTGCTCTTGTGGTTGTACCGGCCGATCCGCCGAACCATGGCAGCCAAGGCCAAAGATCGCGCCTCCGACGGCTGCGATGAGACCGGAGAGCTGATACGACACTACCACAAACAAGCGTTCGAGTTCATTTCTTTGGCTCTGCAGATCGATGAGAATGATAAAGGTAGCTGTTTTTATTACTGTTCTGTAAATATGTTGTATATCTAAAATAATATGTGTGTCTTTACAAATTAGCCTACCTAAGTAGTTTGGACATGTACCATGGGATATAAAATTATTAATTATGAATAATATATGATTATTATTATTATAATCATTATACAAGGTATTTATCTTTTAGCTATATTAATTGTATTATTTTTATGCACAGTATTTTAAATTGTTTTGGGGGTGTTCCTGGTTCTCATTTGCTTGTAATAATTAATGTTATCTATAAATATTGTTTTCATAGTACTGTTGCAATGCTGTATTGTAAGGGAAACTTTTTTTGGGTGCTGTTCTTTAGAGACCCAGCAAAAGGCACTATTTATCTGTAGACCCACTGAAACTATATATATAAAAATGTGAATACCATGGTATATGAGCACCGTAATCATTAAGTACCATGGTATTACCATCTGATACCATCACTTTACCATGGTCTCGCCTTGGGACTTTTTGTAAGTCTACTTTTGCCTTATGTTTTGTACTACATTACAGCACTGTAAAGTAGGTTTGGTGTTGGTTTTACTTTCACTTCGTCTGTACAGAAGGATCCTGTACTTCAGTAATCGAGAGAGAGAGGCTGGATAATGAACATTAAAATGCTAATTTATTTATTTCTCCTGATATATTTGTAATTATAGCAGGTGAGATGTACACCAAATTCCAAAACCCCCCCATAAAACATTTACAGTATGTATTTGAATGCACACACACACACACACACACAAAAAGAAAAGTAGAACAATTAATCATGCATTAGCCCTCAACATTGTTGATGGTTGTTGTTGTTGGTAGAGTGTGGTAGTTCTTGCTGTTAAATATCTATCACTAATGTAACAGATAACTAGCTAACCAACATCGATCTAACCAGGTTAACCTTGTCCCATCCAACTGGTAGCCCTGATTAACCCCCTAAAATAGTTTGGACCAGCAACAATACATGACCTGCTTAGAAACCATATAAAACCTCCAGAAACTCCATAGTCATTCAGAATCTCCAAAGGTTTCTGTTTGAAGTGCTTAGACTCTTGACTGAGATGATGACTGATCTGAGATCATATGTTGGACGTCAGTCATGATAACCCCGGTCCCAAAGCAGTGTTTGCTGCTTGATCCCTGAGGTCAGTAGAGTTGAGAGGCCTGATTCAGGTTGACATGGATTGTCCTCATCAGCAGTCGAATGGAAAATGAGGCCCCGTGTACTGACACTCTGTTAGAACCCAATCACTGGCTCAGCTCTGCATGCCTGTCTTTATATTTTTATATCATTGTATCATGTATTTTCTTTAGGAGTTTTCACCTAAATTCAGGAGTTAACATGTTCTTAAACTACTTTTAACCAGGGTTTTTTTTTCTTTACACATGGCATTTAAAGGTGGATTAGCACCATGTAATGTTTAGCAACAGACAACCAATCATAAACTGCCTTAGTGTAAAACTGCAATAGTCTTTATACAAAAATAACTATATACGGTCAGAGATCGATGGTCGATACACTAGCATTCAAAAGTTTGGGGTCAGTAAGATTTTTTTTATTAAGGAAATTAATACTTTTATTCAGCAAGGATGCATTAAATGGATCAAAAGAGAGTAAAGACATGTATAATGTTACAAAGCATTTCTTTTTTAAATCAATGCTTTTCGTTTGAATTTTCTATTCATCAAAGAATCCTGAAAAAAAAAATGTACAGCACAACTGTTTTCAATATTGATAATCAGAAATTATTAGAATATTAAAATGATTTCTAAAGGATCATGTGACATTATTTTATGCATAAATATAATTTTTTCATGTGATTTATTGTGACCTAGATCTGTTCCACTCATCATTATGTTGTTTGTCGCTCTGTAGTCTCATCGTGTGCCAGCGGCAACAGTGAAAACAAAGAACTCTGTTCAATAGCAATAGGTTCATCAGCTGTTTCTCAATCCCATCATGCCCGGGGTCATATGGTTGGGCCATGCATGACTGTTAGCACGTACCGTTTTATTTTAACAGCATCTTTCCAACTTGAAGCTCCTTGTAGACCTTTAACATAAAGCATTGACAACTAAATACAGACAATAAAAAAATCTGTGATGTAAATTGTATCTGAATGTTTTACAATGGTTCTTTGAAACCCAGGCGTGTTGTTTTAGGGTTGCAGTATTGGTATTTTGTGTGTATAATCCCTACAGGATGGAGAATGATGTGTAATCTGTCTAACCTGTATGGTGTGTTGTAGGTGATAAAGACAAGGCGGTGCAGTGGTACAGAAAAGGCATCGCTGAACTGGAGAAGGGCATCTGTATCCAGGTCACTGGAGCTGGTGAGATTATTCAGTCATATTGATTTCCGCTATTGTGTAAACAAACTGTGTGATGTGTTTTAAATACATTAGCATTCACTTGGTAGTGCAGTCTGTATTATACTGCAAAACAGTTTCTTTAAGCTATTTTAACAGTTTCCAAAAAATTATGATTACAAGAGAGTCGCAGTAGATTGTAATTTTGCTTCCTGTGTGTGTGTGTGTTGGCACTGTTTGACCCTATTTTCTTTAATGTACATTTGTTCAAAAGTTTGGGGTCAGTAAGAAGGTAAGCCTCACAAAGGCTGCATTTATTTGCATTTATCTAATTTATTGTTAAATGTAATTTATTCCTGTGATTTAAAGCTGTATTTTCAGCATCATTACTCCAGTCTTCAGTGTCACATGATCCTTCAGAAATCATTCTGATATGATGATTTGATGCTCAAGAAACATTTATGATTATTATCAATGTTGGAAACAGTTGTGCTGCTTCATATTTTCATGGAAAAGTGATACATTTTTTAAAGGATTCTTTGATGAATAGAAGGAATAGCATTTAATAAAAAATCTTTTGTATCATTATAAATCTTTACTGTCAGTTTTGATCAATTTAATGCATCCTTGCTGAATAAAAGTATTAATTTTTTTTTTAAAAATCACCCAAAAATGTAATGTATTGTATTGTCATCATTTATTCACCATCATGCTGTTCCAAACTCATGTCATTTATTTTTTTTCCTTGTTACACAAATGTGATTTTTTTTTTTTTTTTTTGCAAAATATTCTGACTTTTCTTTTCTAAATGAATGGCTATCAAAGTCTAAAATGGAATTGGCCCATATGACTTATGCAGTCTTTCTAATGGTGACATTGTATTTAAGAGTTTCAGTGATTTTAACATCTGAAATCTGTTTGTCTAGATATCTACACTAGGGCTTCTTTTATGGTGCTTTATTTGTTTGCCTTTTACTTTTATTATATTGGAAAAAAAGAGATAAGGATATTCTTTTTGAATTCACCTTTTGTGTTAAATGGAAGAACAAAGAAAGTCAAAGCGGTTTGGAACAACATGAGGGTGAGGAAAAGACAGATTTTTCATATTTGTCTGAACTATCCCTTTAAGCCTAGATATTTTTGTAGGACTTCATAGAATGTCTTCATCTGGCTGTTTTAGGTGAGAAGGCAAACAGAGCCAGAAAGCTTCAGGACAAAATGATCAGCAACCTCACCATGGCCAAAGACCGGCTGGAGCTTCTGGGTAAGTGGATACAGTGAGGTGATGATTTGTGCTGCTGATTCATGAACTCGAATAAGAGATGATGTCATGTGTTGTGCTTGTGCTCTCTGGCCTACACACTCTTCTGTGAAAAGCCTGTGTGATTGTTCAATGATTCAAGTCAGTTTTATGTTTGATCAGATAAAGGTGAAGTGTTGTTTAATGTCGGTCCATTCACAGAAACAATGTGTTGAAGTTTTGGGTTACTTAGTTGTCTTTGCACATTACAGTGGGATAGGAGAAAGCATTTAAAAATGACACGCTTCACTTTTATTAAATCAATCATTGTTTCATGCATACACACACACACTGTTCTTATTCCTCAGCATTTAACACTTTGTGTGTTTCTGCTTTGGTTCTTGTGTGAATCTGTCAAGAAATGTGTCCAGAACATTCCCAGATCACCTCAAAAGCAAGGGAAAAAAATCCAATGAAATTTTGCTCAAAGAATATGAAGACTATCATTTTATTTTATTATTTGTGACGTTTTTCTCATATTTATATCATATGATATAGTTATGCTTCACAATATCACACGAGTGCTGTTTTTGTCCCGAATAGCACAAATGCAAATGTGATATTGATTTTATACAACAGTTCAATAAATAAGTAGATATTGTGTTATATTTAATTTTTTTATACTTTTGCTAAATTTTACCAATGAAAATATTACCTATAATGCCAGAGCAGAACTGTTGTGCGTCTCGGAGCGACACACAGCAGTGTTTCGTTTCTGAATGAATCTGTGTTTTGAGCGAATCAATCAGGTGAACCAATGATTCATTGACCCATTCATAAAGAGAGCCATTTACTTCATTCCTGAATGAATCAGCCTTTTGATGAATCAATGACTCAATGACTTACTCATTTAGACATTTACCCCCACCTACTGGCAGTTTTAGTTTCTAATTTAGTCTCATTTAATATATATATATAAAAAATTGTATTTTGGGGATAGTTTGCCCAAAAATGAAAAATCTTTTCATTTACTCACCCATGTGTTGTTTCAAACCTGTATGACTGATTTCTTTTGCGTAACATAAAAGTATATTTTGAAGAAGGTTGGTAACCAAACTGTTTTGCTTTGTAAATATATCTAAATAACAGTTCAGATGCAGCTTCCGAAAAAAATCATGGCTGTTAAAACCTAAAAATTTGTGTAATCAATTCTATGTTAAATCAAATAAAATATTTGTTTCTAAAGCTACTTTTTATAATGTCTATTTGATGCTTTTGAACACAATAATGACTTTAAATGATCAATTGGGGATAATTTGCGATTAATTAATCGGCACATGAAATTAATTAGATTCAATTTTTTAATAGTTTGTCAGCCCATTCATATATTCATATATTCATATATATATATATATACACACCTAAAGGATTATTAGGAACACCATACTAATACTGTGTTTGACCCCCTTTCGCCTTCAGAACTGCCTTAATTCTACGTGGCATTGATTCAACAAGGTGCTGAAAGCATTCTTTAGAAATGTTGGCCCATATTGATAGGATAGCATCTTGCAGTTGATGGAGATTTGTGGGATGCACATCCAGGGCACGAAGCTCCCGTTCCACCACATCCCAAAGATGCTCTATTGGGTTGAGATCTGGTGACTGTGGGGGTACAGTGAACTTATTGTCATGTTCAAGAAACCAATTTGAAATGATTCGAGCTTTGTGACATGGTGCATTATCCTGCTGGAAGTAGCCATCATGGTGGTCATAAAGGGATGGACATGGTCAGAAACAATGCTCAGGTAGGCCGTGGCATTTAAACGATGCCCAATTGGCACTAAGTGCCTAAAGTGTGCCAAGAAAACATCCCCCACACCATTACACCACCACCACCAGCCTGCACAGTGGTAACAAGGCATGATGGATCCATGTTTTCATTCTGTTTACGCCAAATTCTGACTCTACCATCTAAATGTGTCAACAGAAATCGAGACTCATCAGACCAGGCAACATTTTTCCAGTCTTCAACTGTCCAATTTTGGTGAGCTCGTGCAAATTGTAGCCTCTTTTTCCTATTTGTAGTGGAGATGAGTGGTACCCGGTGGGGTCTTCTGTTGTTGTAGCCCATCCGCCTCAAGGTTGTGCGTGTTGTGGCTTCACAAATGCTTTGCTGCATACCTCGGTTGTAACGAGTGGTTATTTCAGTCAAAGTTGCTCTTCTATCAGCTTGAATCAGTCGGCCCATTCTCCTCTGACCTCTAGCATCAACAAGGCATTTTCGCCCACAGGACTGCCGCATACTGGATGTTTTTCCCTTTTCACACCATTCTTTGTAAACTCTAGAAATGGTTGTGCGTGAAAATCCCAGTAACTGAGCAGATTGTGAAATACTGAGACCGGCCCGTCTGGCACCAACAACCATGCCACGCTCAAAATTGCTTAAATCACCTTTCTTTCCCATTCTGACATTCAGTTTGGAGTTCAGGAGATTGTCTTGACCAGGACCACACCCCTAAATGCATTGAAGGAACTGCCATGTGATTTGGTTGATTAGATAATTGCATTAATGAGAAATTGAACAGGTGTTCCTAATAATCCTTTAGGTGGATGTATGTATGTGTATATATATATATATATATATATATATATATATATATATATATATATATATATATATATATATATGTATATGTATATGTATATGTATATGTGTATATATATGTATATATAGCTCTGAAAAAAATTAAGAGACCACTTAACATTGATTTCTCAATGTTAAGTGGTCTCATAATTTATATATATTGCAGTAATAAAAAGCGCAAAATGTGCATAAATGTCATGAAAAAATAAAATGGTAGACTTTTAAATTAAAAAAAAAAACATTTCTCTTCCTTTTTTGTATTTTGAGGTGAAATGTGACCTGGACATGTTTTTCACCCTCTTATAACTTTCTGTTCTGCTTCATTATTTTCCTTTGGAGGTTTTGGTTTCCCCTTAAACCTCTCTTTCTCTCTCTCTCTCTCTCTCTCTGTTTCCTGTTCTGCAATCACAAAGGCAAACTGCGTTCAAAGTCCCCAGCAGAGGGCTGCTCTGATCACAGCGGCTTTTCTTTCTCCAATGGGAACCTGCGTCCAGGTGGGTGTTTTAGGGTTTACGAGGGGATTCTGGGAGATCTGTGTGCTGCATAAGAAGGTGATCAGAGAGACTCTAGAGTGAGATTTCTGTTTATGTTAGAGCATGTGTTTGTAGTTGCAGGTGGTGGAGCAGTTTCCAAAAAGAAGGACACTCTCACAATCTCTAGTCAGTCCCATCCGCGGCCCAAAAACCCTCCCAAATCTGGCCAGAATGCAACTGCCCTGCACCGCATGCCTTCAACTGGTCATAGCAGCAGGACCGGCGCTCAGAACAGCCAGAAGGTTAGTCTCACAGGGGTCAGACTTCAGACTGCCTGCACATTGTAACTTCTTCTGGCCATGTGCCATTTTAAAGGGATAGTTCGCCCAAAAAAGAAAATGTTCTATTAATTTACTCACCCTCAGGCCATCTGAGATGAGTGACTTTTTTTTTCTTCAGTTGAACAGTAAGTTTTTAGCTGAAACCATGGCCCTTGGTGATTGGTGAAGTCAATGGCTACCGTCACTTTAAGAGCCACGGGTATTCATTTTGTTTTGCCTGTATATTACATTTTGTAATTCATCAGTACATTTTCATTTCTGGGTGAACTAACCCTTTAAGATCCTGTCTGTGTAGGCAGCTCTCTAGTTTTGGAACAGAGCACATGTGGATGAATGTTGTTGTCGTGTTTGGCTTTGTAGGGGCCCTCGGCAAAAGGAGGTGTCAGACATAATGTGAAAGGCAGCAACACCGCCACTGCGTCACCTCAGAGGAAAAGAGACATGAAGAACTTAAAAAATGTGGACAGCAAACTGGCCAACCTCATCCTCAACGACATTGTAGACAGGTAGCATTAGAACCATTCAAATAAAGCATGTAGAATATAGATGCATCAATGATTGTCAAATTTGTTTTAAAAAATGCTTTTATATTGTTTCGGAAAAAAAATTATATATAGGCAAATATTGCTGTTTACGTTAGGGGAATGTTGGAGGATAACGTTAGGGGACATTAGAATATAACGTTAGGGAAACATTAGAGGATAACGTAAGGGGAACATTAGAATATAACATTAGGGGAACATTAGAGGATAACGTTAGGGAAACATTAGAGGATAATATTAGGGGAACATTAGAGGATAACGTTAGGGGAACATTAGAGGATAACGTTAGGGGAACATTAGAATATAACATTAGGGAAACATTAGAGGATAACGTTAGGGGAACATTAGAGGATAACGTTAGGGGAACAGAGGATAACGTAAGGGGAACATTAGAATATAACATTAGGGGAACATTAGAGGATAACGTTAGGGAAACATTAGAGGATAATATTAGGGGAACATTAGAGGATAACGTAAGGGGAACATTAGAGGATAACGTAAGGGGAACATTAGAATATAACGTTAGGGGAACGTTAAAATATAACGTTGGGGGAACGTTAAAATATAACGTTGGGGGAACGTTAGAATATAATGTCAGGGGAACATTAGAGGATAACGAAAGGGGAACAAATGGTTTGTGTGGTTGTGTTTGTTTCAGAGGGGCAACGGTGCAGTTTAATGACATAGCAGGGCAGGATTTGGCGAAGCAAGCGCTGCAAGAAATCGTCATACTGCCTGCTCTTCGTCCAGAGGTCGGTCTCCACACCTGTACACATCTGTATCTCACTCAAGTTTTAACTTGTCACTAAGGCCCAGATTTACTAAACAGGGCAAATTAGCGTGAGAGCGCAATTCCATAAAAGCGCCGATGTGACTGAAAAGTTCTGTGTGTGATCTACTGACAACGTGCAAAATATAGCACACAGACGCAGCCGGATCATTTCCATAATGACCAACACAATCTACCAAGAGCAGCGCAAATTAGCATCTGGTTTAAGACATGCTTTTATTGGGCAGTAAATAATGGAGCAAACACCAGTAAATTGACTAGCGCAAACCTTATAAGTAAATCATGATTCATTTAAATAATTTCCTCCCATAAATTTAGCGTTTGAAAGGGAAATTCAATAAAATAAAGTCAGCCACAAAAATAACCCTGTCCACGCTTTTTCAGCGCATATTTTTAACTGCGTGTCTTTAGTAAATCCTGACAGTAGTATTTTAACAGCAAAAGAGGGTTTGTGCGGGCGCAAACTGTTTGTAAATCTGGCCCTAAGTGTTTTCTTAATCTTGCGTTATGTGTTCATAATGGCATGTCTGCTGATCTTCACAGCTGTTTACTGGTCTCAGGGCTCCTGCCAGAGGGCTCCTGCTCTTTGGCCCCCCTGGCAATGGGAAGACAATGCTGGTAAAACATAGACCTTTTTAGATGAATGTATATTTATATACCATAAGAACAGAACTATATTGATCTTTTCCATTTTCTCACAGGCGAAAGCGATTGCGAAGGAATCTAACGCTACGTTTTTCAACATCAGTGCCGCCAGTCTCACCTCCAAATACGTGAGTAATTATGAGATGTTGAAGAGACTGTCTACAGTTAGACTAATGAACTGTAATTGTGTATTTGGGGCCAAACACCAAAGGAATCATCTTCTTCCTCTTCCATGAGAGTTTATAGCAGGCCATAAATTATGAGATTTGGCACACTTATTGGGGTGGTCCTGAACAATAATCTGACCAGCTTTGGGGTCACCAATTTTATAGTGATACCAACTAGTTAAAAAATATACTCTGAATGCTTCGGCATATCAGCATAAATTTTTTTTGTAATCATTAACATTTTGAAGATATAATGCTTTTTACTAAAAAAAAAAAAAGAAATCGTGTCATTTACATTTCTCGGTTTATACCAATTCTGATGATATCCCACTTGTCATTTTGCATAACTTTGCTTCTCCGCCATTTTGAAGTATATGAAAAACAGTTCTTTCTATATTCCTCCTACAAATCTTGTCCAATTTTCTGCAATATTGGCTCAGATGATCCAAGCTGTACAAAAATAACCAAACAGATTTTTGATATTCACAACCATTTCCGAGAAACACCTTTCTGGATTCAGCCAGGTCTGTGTTTGTTGCATTTTGAAGCGTATGAAAAACAGTATTTTTTAACTATTCCTCCTACAAATAGACCTAGTTTTGTTTAAAATTGGCTCAGATGATCTTTGGATCAAACCGCACAGAAATGACCAGAAAGATTTTGATATTATAAAATGCGTTTTGGTTGATCGGATCGCGTCTTCTGCAGCACATGACACGCTGTTCTAAAAATGCGGTGCTCAAGTTAAAAGAAGTTCAGTTTTTGTGTCTCTAGACCTTGCGCTTTTTTTTCATTCCACTTACCGGCATCTCGTATTTTTAACAGCAAAAAAAGCATTCTGTATGAACCAGCCCAAAGCCATGTAAACACTTATTCATTCATGTTGTTGTGTGTGTGTGTTCAGGTGGGAGAGGGTGAGAAACTGGTTCGAGCTTTGTTTGCGGTTGCTAGGGAACTGCAGCCGTCAATCATCTTCATCGGTAAGAACTGTCAGTCAGACTCATTGGTGCTTCATGACTTGTGTATTGCTGTAAATGTGTCATTAATGGTGATTTCGATGCAGATGAGATCGACAGTCTGCTGTGTGAGAGGAGAGAGGGCGAGCATGACGCCAGCAGAAGACTCAAAACAGAGTTTCTCATCGAGTTTGATGGAGTAAGTGTGTGTGCTTCGTATGAGAGACTTTAACAGGTATTCAAATTCCCGATCATGGGTGACTGACGCTTATGGTGTGTGTGTGTTGAAGGTGCAGTCAGGAGGAGATGACCGGGTGTTAGTAATGGGAGCCACTAACAGACCTCAGGAGCTTGATGAGGCTGTTCTGAGGTACCTTTAACCTCTTAAAGGTTTCTCTCAAAGACTTCATAATTCTGCATCCTCTAACGGATTTGTGTTTCCCACAGGCGATTCGCTAAACGCATATATGTGACTTTACCTACAGAGGAGGTACTGTGTTCACAAAAGTCATCGGTTCTCTTTCACTTTGAGTGTGAATTTGAATTCAGTTGAACATTTCAGTTGAAGCATGCTGTCAAAGCATTTGTTGTGGACATCAATATTTTGCCATCCAGAATCAAAACATCCACATTACTTTCAGATAACTTTAGTGACATCAAAGTTTAGGATAAGTTATTTTGGGAAATTAAATCTTGCTGAACCCAAACTTTTGAATAATAATTACATTTATAATTCAATAAAAATAAATTCTATCGTGGAGTTTCAGATGTTGATTATGAAAATTTATATATTAAAATAGTTTGTGTGTATGACATTGAGTAATTCAGGCTGAATTAACTGTACAGTTTTGAATTGATTAGCGATAACTACAGGCAGTAATCAGCTCTGTGTGCGTGTGTGTGTTTCAGACTCGTTTGGAGCTGCTCAAGAACCTCCTCAGTGAACACAGAAACCCTTTATCTCAGAAAGAGCTGAGTCAGTTAGCCAGGTAAAATACAGCTTCATGTTTATGTAGAGTATGCAAATAAGACTCATGACTAGTGTTTAAATTGGTTTTATATTGGAACGTGTTTTCAGGATGACTGAGGGTTACTCCGGCAGTGATCTGACCTCACTGGCTAAAGACGCTGCTCTTGGTCCGATACGAGGTACGATTGTGAGATGCATTTTATTTTATTAAAATGTACCAAGACAGTTTGGTTTACAGCTAGACTTTATCTCAGATAATTATGTCCTGTTCCTTTTGAACACAGAACTGAGGCCTGAACAAGTGAGGAACATATCACCCAGTGAGGTAGAGACATTTCACTCCTGAATATTAAAGTGTTATTTTAGTATCATTTTTATAAACACACTTATTTTAATAAGCACACACACATGCGCACACACACACACACACGCACACACACACACACATATATATATATATATATGTGTATTGAATTATTTATTTTTTTCTGCTTTTATTTTAACTTTTGCTATTTTTATAAAAAAGTTGTTTGTTTATTTCAGTACTATTAGTTATTAGTTTCTATGACTATTGGTTATTTTAATCAAATTAAACTAAATGAATATGAGAAATGTTGCTTTGGCAACTAGCTGGTATAAAATAAGTTTTATTTTATTTTAATTTAATTAACATTTATTTATTGTTTTAATGCTTTTAGATTTAGTTAACTATAATAACCCTGATATTAATTATTTTATTAAAGGGGTAGTTAACCCCCCCCCCCCCAAAAAAAAATCTGTCACTATGTACTGCTTTTTTATATATATATATATAAATATATATACTCTAAAGTCAGCTAGTTAAGTGTTCAGGCTGATCTTTTCATATAACAAAAAATGAAAGTATTAGAGTAATTGAAAAATAATTTTATATCCAAGATGAAAACTAAGCGCCACTTGCTGCATTAAACGTGTTGCATCATGTGACAATGCAACATTCTACACTTGAGACATGTTGTTCTATTTCATGTTCTACTTTTGGAAAAAATAAATACCCATGCTATTTTTGAACAGCATGTAAAGTTTCTCCCTCATGTTCTGGTGTTTTTCTGGTTCAGATGAGGGACATCCGTTTTTCTGACTTTGTCGATTCGCTGAAGAGGATAAAGCGGAGCGTCTGTCCTCAAACGCTGGATCAGTACGTACGCTGGAACAGAGAGTACGGCGACACGACAGCTGTATGACACCAACATGCACTTGGACCTCCTGGTCCTTCAGAACTGGGAGGAAGTGGAATATTTTTTAGTTGGAATAAAATTTGTCTTTTCTATGACTTTGCGTCTAACCTGGTGTCAGACATTTGGAGCCAATTTTTTTTTGTTGACCGAATCATGCCCAGAGCTTGAGATCTCAGATGATGTGGACAGCAAAGCATGACAAAAGATTTTTCTACAAAATCGAGAAACTTTTTAACGTACAAGTTTAAATCTGTACCTTGATTGGTGTGAATTTGTTGATTGATGTGTTTTGCACCGTGTAACCGGATAAACTGAATCCTCGAATGACGGTGACAGGAAACAGTGCGTGCTGAAGTCAATCAAACGTGCTGAAGGATACAGGTGATGAATGATTAAATTATCTGTTATTACTGTTCAGATTTGAATTGGCAAACTCTCCTGAAGTTCCTTCCATTTACAGACACTAGGGGGCATCAATTGAGACTATGTCAATGTCTTCCCAAAGAACTAAAAACATGATATTGCTCAATGTACAAATGTTTTTCCAAGTCTGCTGCACCTTTAATAATGTTAAATTTCGAAATGTTTGCAGTGAGCCATTGGCCAACGAGTTGATTAATTTGTAAAGCGCATAACAGATTTATATAAAGATTGTAATGCTTGATGTTGGTGTTGGTTTAAATTGAAAACTATTTAAAATGATGCGCATATATATATATATATATATATATATATATATATATATATATATATATATATATATATATATATATATATATATATATGAAATATAGTTTTATATTATTAAATTCTTTTTAGTTATAAATAATTATATTAAAGCTGCTGTCCGTAACTTTTTTTTTGTTCAAGATTTACAAAAATTATATAATGAGAAATGTACAATATGAATCCAGTTTCCAAATCGGTTTTTTGTCTTACCTTGAATTATGGTACACTTATAATAAGTGTTTATATTGGGACTATTTCAGACCGGTCGGGTAGGAACCGCTGCGGAGGAGCACAGTCCCTGCGTGACTCGCCATAGACATAAGCAGAGAGAAGTAGCTCCGGCTGCAATGTTCTTCCGCAAGACGCATGCAGTTCTGTTTATTAACCGCTAGAGCGCAAAAAGTTGCGGATTGCAGTTTTAATAATTATGCATTTATAGTCATTCGAGTCATTTTCTACACTCCAAAAACAGCAACATTGTGATTTCTGCCGTAAAGTGAAAAGGTCTGTTTTTAAAGGGAGGTCTCCTGCTTCCATCCTCTGCCACTTCTTATCTTTAACTGAGTGAGCTACATACATAGCCTACATTGTTTAAAAACTGAATAAAGGGTTTCTGCAGGTCTTAAAAAGTCTTAATTCGCCCTTAAACCAATTAAGGCCTTAAATCAGAGCAGAAAGTCTTGAATTCATAGAGTTATGGCATTAAATATCGCATGCATTGCAAAAAAAAAATGTGTATCTTCCTCAGTGTTTTTGTCCTGTTTTTCCAATACAAGTATCAAAAAAACATATTTGATACGTTTATTTGAGATGCAAATGTAAAATGAAGAAAAACTGATGAACAAAATGTGCTTGAGTTTATGTTTAAATCAAGAGCAGATATCTGTCAATGAGTTTCCCTTTGAATTAAGTTGATTTTTCGGAGCCATTTGGCAGATATTTGTTCTTGTTTTAAGCAAAACTCACTTTGTTTTGATCAATTTCACAGAAAACATTTTATATCTCCAGTAAATGCATCTTGATTTAAGAATCTTTAGACAATTGCACTAGAAAATGAGACGAAAAATACTGAAGAAGTACATCACTTTTTTGCTGTCTGATCAGAAGATACAGTAAAAGTTGTTCATATTGAGAGCATAGGTATTTAAGCTACTTTTTTTTGTAAAATGATTTAAAAAGTAATGGATATCTGTTGGAAGTTGTATTTTCAAACTCTGAAGAGTTGCTAATGCTACTCATTGTGTTTCTCCCTAGACATTTACATTTCGAGAACATATTCACGTATTGTGTTCCCTTCAATTTTATTTACTTGGTCTTAAAAAGGTCTTGAAAAAGTCTTAAACTTACATTCATAAACCCTGTGAATATACAGCCCTTTTGAAATTCACTGTGAAAAGCATTTACAGGGAATGATTGTTTTCTCGTAGGCATTTAATACTAATCAGATGGACGGCTTTTGATGGTCACACATACACAGAAATGTCCAGGTGAAATGTTGGACAGCTAATGTGGTTGTAGTTTGGTTGTAAAGGCCTCAATGGTCCAGGATGCGCAGGTTTCCTGAAACTATCTTGTTCTCTAGCATCGCTCCAGCTGGGATGTCGATTCTGTCTCCATGATTGGCAATAATGATAACCGTTCCCTGTTGTACAGAGACAACGAGTTACGATATGTACACAATGCTTGTGAATGCCGTACCTTATCTATCCGTACCTTGAGCGCGACTTGTTTTCCGAAGGTAACGTCCCCTGATACAGTGAGGTGATCTAGTTCCAACATGTCTGGGATGCTCTCAAACCTTTTCAGGAAGTCTCGAACCTAGAAAGTTAAATTTCTTTTATGCTGATGTGCAAAGTATGTTTTATTAGTAGGCTTAAAAGGGTTGGATCACCCAAAAATGAAAATTAGCCCATGATTTACTCACCCTCAAGCCATCCTAGGTGTATATGACTTTCTTCTTTCAGACGAATACAATCGGAGATATATTTAAAAATGCCCTGGCTAATCCAAGGATTATAATGGCAGTGAAATGGAGCTCAAAATTTGAAGTCCAAAAAAAGTACATCCATCCATTATAAACATACTCCACACTCCGAGGGGTTAACAAATGTCTTCTGAAGCAAATCTATGGGTTTGTGTAAGAAAAAAATTCATATTTAAAACGTTATAAAGTAAAATATCTAGCTTCCGGCAGACCGTCTTCCATATTCAACTATTCAAAAAGTGCTCCCATTCACTGCCATTATAAAGCTTGGATTAGCTAGGATATTTTTGAATAATCATATACACCTAGGATGGCTTGAGGGTGAGTAAATCATGGGGTAATTTTCATTTTTGGGTGATCTATCCCTTTAAAATAAAAAGTACTTAATTACTGTACAAGTAATTCAATGTTTCAGGCCTTGAAGATTGAATAACTGAATTATGTCTCTGAAATTAACTTGTTTTAAATTAATATAATATCTAACATTTTTTTATTAATAAAGTAAATAATTTAAAAGTATTTTATTACTGAACAGCTCATTTAATGTTCCTTTAATTTAAATGTTTTATTTTTAATAGGGCTGTCAAGCTATTCAAATTTTTAAATCTAATTAATTACATGATGTGACAATTAATTAATCGAATTAATCACACATAAAATTTGTCTAAGAAATTCCCCCCCAAATGATAATTTAAAGTCATTATTGTGTTAAATTATTACACATTATAATTTATTACACAAACTTTTAGGCTTCAATGGCCATGAGGGTGAGTAAATGATGACAATTTTCATTTTTGGGTGAACTAACCCTTTAATGTTTTTTCTATTAATATGGAAAAATTTATATTTTTTTAATTAAGTGATACTCTAAATAAGAAACAAAAACTGCCAGTAGGTGGCGGTAACTGTCTATGTGTTGCTTGGAGACGCACAACAGTTCTGCTCGCTTTATAGGCAATATATTCGTTGGCAAAATTGAGCAAAAGCAGACAATATTGTGTCTAAAATATAACACAATATTAACTTCTTATTTATTGAACTGTTGTATAAAATCATTATCACATTTGCACTCGTGTTATTCACAAATACAGGATGTGTGTGATATTGCGCTCGTTACTCGTGTGATATTGCGTAACTATATCATATGATATAAATATGAGACAAAAACGCATTTTTGCCCTGGTACCTTGAATTTTAATGTCATTCTAAGTGCATTCTATAGGCTTCATCACACAGTGAGCTGAACTACATAGGTCTGGGGCGGGCCGTGTGTGTCAATAATTTTAATGCATTATTTTTTCCCCATAACTAATTAATTAACATTAAACTGACAGCTCTAATTTTTACGCAAATTTATTTCATGTTTTAAATATCAAATTTATATTAAAACAATATGAATAGCCTATTATAGTCTATTATTATGATATTGAGAGAAAGGAAGAGAGCGTTTGACTTTAAATGTAAAGCAGCCAGTCAAAGTGGCCAGAATAAGCGGCACAGTGTGACAGTCTGCCTCAAGGCTTACCTTGGTGAAGGAGCTGCCCAGTTTGACGTGAGGTGTTGAGGGGAACTCTCTCTTGGGGCTCATGGTCAGAGAACCCGCATCCATGCTGTACAGGTTGGACATGACCAGCAGGAGGTCAGAGGTGGTTTTGACGGGCAGGAAGCGGCTGCGGGGCACGTTGATGCCAAGCGCGTTGTCGAAGCTCTTCATGGCAGAGCCCACAGCCGTCTCCAACTGAATGACATTCAGACCGCCATCTAGAGTCTGGAGACAGAAGACACTGTTTCATACACAAACGTTGATATGCATTAATGTAGATGGTAGATGGTTCACCTTAGGGTTAACAATGATCTCCATGTCCATCGCATTCTTTTCGTGAAGCCTTTTAATGGCCGGCAGGCTGATCCACAAGTTGTTGGTGTTGAAGATCTTGAACTTGGTGACGGATTTAAACTCGTCTACGTGAGCTTTGGGCACCTGAGCGATCTCCAGCAGCCTGAGTTTACCATCATATTGCGTCAGCGTACCACCCTGAAACACACAACACCAACTGATTTGCATTAGCCAATGAGCTTCAAGGCCCTGATATACTCCCTCAGTTCTTTTTCGTTCTTCGCTTAGGGAAATACTTAGTTTGAAATACTTTTTTCATGCTGTTAGTGAACATCCCAATGCTGTCCACACTGCTGAGAGCGATGTATGTGCTGTGCATTTTCCTCTCAATAGCAAAATTAAAATGCAACAAAAATGATCATAGCGATATGTATATGTTTGCACAAGCTCAGCAATTCGGCTCCCCAGTCAAATCAGGTCACGTTTATTTATATAGCACTTTATACAATAGATTGTTTAAAAGCAAGCAGCTTCACCGTATTAAACAACTTCAACTTCTACTTAAAAATGCAGGTCTCCAGTGTGTTCATGTTTTTACTCGCTTCTGACTTTCGACAGAGTGAACAGAAGAAATTAACTGGAAAAGATTTCCATGTCAAAGAAGGTGGATTATAAATAAATAAAATTAAATAAAATATAATAATTAATATAATACTTTATTATTAATAAAAGTGTTTAATTACTAAACAGCTACTGCCCAAAAATTATATAAACTTTACATTAAATTACATCTGCACTATTTTTTAGGCCTGAATATTTCTGATAAATATTTTGCAGAATTTTTTATTTTTTTAGCACTCCAGTCAAGTCATGCCACATTTGTTTATATAGCACTTATATTTAAATATACTACAATTGATTGCTTTAAAGCAAGCAGCTTTAAAGGCGGGGTAAGTGCTTTCTGGTAACCAATGTTGATATTTCAAATCACCAAAACAAACACGCCCCTATTTTGACAGCTCCGCTCCACACATACGTAACCCAGGCAACGACTATGGCGGAATCTGTGTGTTACTATGGTAATCCAGGTCGAATGTTCAATGAAAAAGTCATCCCTTCCATCCCAAAAACACAAACAGTTCTCATGAACAACTTGATAGCACAAGCACGACAGTCCAACTAACGAACATATTACAATTATGACAAGATTAGAGGGATAACGATCACGAAAAGAGGAAACAAACATATATTAGGAGTATATTATCTTACTTGTCGGACACATTTTGGGAGCTGACGCTTGAAACAGACAGTGAGGAGGTTTAGACGCTCCAGGCTTATCGGGTGTGGAAATGAATGGGTAATTGTCATAGCTGAAGTGAACGACAATACGATCGCAAATGGACAAACAACCGAACATAAGCATATTGAAGCAAAAGCAAGCATATATTAGTTCTGTGAAACAAAACAAAATCAATGTTACTCGCCTATCAAGAAGAAATAAAGCAACCTCGGCCTTCACTCCTTGAGTTCTCTCCAGCGCTGGAAAGCTGATACTTCTTGCCTGATTGTAAGCCTTCTTTTGTTCCACAGACATCTTCCACATTTGTTTTTTATCTGCTCTTTCTGTCATCGCTTAGCTAATGTCCGTCCTGTGTCGTGACTTTTGAATAATGACGTGCACTGAGCACTCTCTTCTCCCCATCATTAGAAGACACGCCCCTTACTGCTGATTGGCTATCAGTTTGTTATGGTACTCGGCCGAGGCACATTTCTAAAGCAGTTTTGAAATAACACTTACCCCACCTTTAAAGCATTAAAAATAAAAAACAGTATCAGTGTCGCTTTCAATTAGAATTACAGCTTTAATTTCTACTATACAGAAGCTCTCCAGTGTGGTCATGTTTTTACTCGCATCCGACTTCGATGGACTGAACAGAAGAAATGAACTGGAGAAGATTTCCACGTCAAATAAGGCAGAGCTGCAGAGCACACCTACCTATTACCTAATGTTTACAAGTCAGAGCGAACTTTTCTGAAAAGTGGTTTCAAACTCCAGAAGCGAACTCCAAACAAACTTCATTTTGCCTGATTTTGTTCGAAATGACATTACACCAGTTCATTTGATTTCACTTGTAGTACACTATATTGCCAAAAGTTTTGGGACGCCTGCCTTTACATGCACATGAACTTTAATGACATCCCATTCTTAATCCGTAGGGTTTAATATGGAATTGGCCCACCCTTTGCAGCTATAACAGCTTCAACTCTTCTGGGAAGGCGTTCCACAAGGTTTAGGAGTGTGTTTATGGGAACTTTTGACCATTCTTCTAGAAGCGCATTTGTGAGGTCAGGCACTGATGTTGGACGAGAAGGCCTGGCTCGCAGTCTCCGCTCTAATTCATCCCAAAGGTGTTCTATCGGGTTGAGGTGCAGGCCAGTCAAGTTCCTCCACACCAAACTCGCTCATCCATGAAATTACCCAAAAATGTCTTCGCATGTTGAAGCATTAAGAGTTCCTTTCACTGGAACTAAGGGACCAAGCCCAACCCCTGAAAAACAACCCCACACCATAATCCCCCCTCCACCAAACTTTACCCTTGGCACAATGCAGTCAGACAAGTACCGTTCTCCTGGCAACCGCCAAACTCAGACTCGTCTATCGTATTGCCAGACAGAGAAGCATGATTTGTCACTCCAGAAAACTCCAGAGTCGGCGTGCTTTACACCACTGCATCCGACACTTTGCATTGCACTTGGTGATGTAAGGCTTGGACGCAGCTCCTCGGCCATGGAAACCCATTTCATGAAGCTCTCTACGCACTGTTCTTGAGCTAATCTGAAGGCACAATCTTAATCACACGAAGTTTGGAGGTCTGTATCTATTGACTCTGCAGAAAGTTGGCGACGTCTGCGCACTGTGCACCTCAGCGCGCGCTGACCCCGCTCTGTGATTTTACGTGGCCTACCACTTCGTGGCTGAGTTGCTGCTATTTCCAATTGCTTCCACTTTGTTATAATAACAGTTGACCGTGGAATATTTAGTAGTGAGGAAATTTCACAAATGGACTTATTGCACAGGTGGCAACCTATCATGGTGCCACGCTTGAATTCACTGAGCTCCTGAGAGTGACCCATTCTTTCACAGTGTTTGTAGAAGCGTCTGCATAGGTGCTTGATTTTATAAACCTGTGGCCATGGAAGTAATTGGAACACCTGAATTCAATGATTTGTCATTCGAAACAATTCTGAACCCATAAAATTAGGAATTTTGAAGAATGTTCATGCTGCTCTGCTTTTGCGTTCCATGGAATGAAAAGAGGAATATTCTTGGCATTGACATGGTAACAACACTCACCTTCACATCCGCTCGTGTCTTATCAGTGACCTCCATGACGAATTCGCAGCGTTTGCCGCTGGCCTGGCTCACCAGGTGGTTCAAGATGTGCAGGTCCACCGTGGCGCCCAGGTTATCAATGTTGGACACAAAAATGTACTCTTTCCCTTCAGCGATGAGCTTGTCCAGCAGGCCAGAGTTGTAAAAGCTGGCGTAGATGTCTCCGTGCCCTGGCGGGTACCAGGCTTCTTCATTCTCACCCGTCAGGCCCATGTTAGTGGCCACTGGTAACAAAGACTCCTTATTGATCCTAGGATACCTGTGCAGGAGCGGAAAATAGACAAGTTGTCAATCGACAAAGCAGTTAAAGCTGTGGCCTAGCAGTTAGGTCAATCAATCTTAAAATAATAATAACTCAATTACTGATGTTTTATTGTGAGAACTGATGGGTTAATCAATCGTGAAATAATAATAAATAAGGACATTTTATTGTATAAGGGACATTTTATTATTACATTCCAAAATAATGTAAAATCCTTTCAATTTAATGGTATTTATAATACAGGAATGAAAAATATAACTCTAAAAAAATAAAAAAAAATTACTGTGCCTTTAATTAAAAAAAATTACTGCAAGTTGATATTTCTCTTTGGCCTAAATAAGGATGCATGTACCTGCTCTGGTTGAAGGTGTGTATCTTGACTCGGTGATGTGTGTACTTCTGCAAGATCTTCTTAGTGTCCTCATCTGTGTTGAAGGAATTCATCAGCACCAGGGGCACGTCTGCATTATACGACTTATTTAGATGCTGAAAGAGAGAGATTCACCCAAGACCTTTCATTCGACGCCAAAATTCTCCAGTCACTTTATTTTTGGTCAAGTGAAACCGTTTATATGTTTTTATATAAATATCATATGTATCTTACTATATGTGAAGCTGGACCACAAAACCAGTCATAAGTCGCACGAGTATATGTGTGGCAATAGCCAACAATACATTGTATGGGTAAAAATGATTGATTTTTCTTTTTTATGCCAAAAATCATTAGGATATTAAGTAAAGATCATGTCCCATGAAGATTTATGATAAATTTCCTACCGTAAATATATAAAAAATGTATTATTAGTAGTAATATGTGTTGCTAAGGACTTCCTTTGGACATATTTTTTGGCAATTTTCTCAATATTTAGATTTTTTTGCACCCTCAGATTCCAGATTTTCAAATAGTTGTATCTCGGCCAAATATTGTCCTATCCTACCAAACCATACATCAATGGAAAGCTTATTTATTCAACTTTCCGACTTTTTTTTTAAATAGAGGGACTGGTTTTGACTGGTTTTGTGGTCCAGGGTCACATATACATCAAAGCATATAGTGGCATAAAGTCACTAAATTAAATTAGTCTAGTCTTCTCAAAACTGGGAGCAAAAATCTTAAAGAACGCAATGTGCTATGGTTGTTTGTGTGCAGGTTATGTAGTAAAAAAAGAAGAATTCACATCACTGCAGAGCCAAGCACGGGTTGCCATTTCAATGTAGAATGTGTATCAGAGGTATTTTTATTACAGTATTTCTCAAGATATTACTGTAAATTCGTTTGTTTGTGTCATGTGGAAAAAAACTGTTATTATGCAACTCTGGGTCATTGACACAGAGGGAAACCTTTACCAAGGTCTGAAAATGCAAACAGGGTCTTACATCATCTTGAATAGATTGTAAGTAAGCCAAAGAAATGTCTAAACCCATGTATTTGAACTAGATGACACATCATACACTATTACACATAATTCAGTTACGTTCAATTATAAAATCTTAAAGAAATGCTAAATTCTACATACAAAAAAAGTTTGGGGTGAGTAAGTTTTCATTTTAAAAAGGACCTATTATGCCCTTTTACAAAAGTCTTGATTTTGTTTTTGGGCTCTACTAGAATAGGTTTTCATGCTTGAATGTTCAAAAAAACATTTTTCACATATCTGACATTGTTGCAGCACCTCTCTTCTCAGTCTGTCAGTAACACTCTGTTTAGTTCCAGTGTGCTTTGATTGGTCGACTGGATCAGTGTGTTGTGTTTGGGAAATGTCACGCCCCTTACCAGAACTGTGAGTTTCAACACACTACTAACACAACTTACGCAGGCCATGCCCCTTATTTTCTGCATATGTCTTGGGCGGGAATTAATTAAATGAGGAATATGTTCGTTCCCGACAGCAAAACTCGAGAATAACTTCCTTTGGGGTGACTTTGTGCTTCGCCGACCTTTTTCATGCTCAAACAGCAACATTAAACAGTAAAGAAAGTTAAAAATGTAAAAAAGCATAATAGGTCTTTAAATAAATGAATTCTTTTATTCAGCGAGGATGCATTAAATTGATCAAAACTGGCAGTAAAGACTGTTACAAAAGTTTCTATTTAAAATAAATGCTTTTTAATATTCTATTAATCAAAGAATCCTGAAAAAAAGTGTTCACAAAATATTAGGCAGCACAACTGTTTTCAACAATACTATTCAATATTATTTGAGCATCAAATCATCATATTAGAATGATTTCTGAAGGATCATGTGACACTGAAGACTGGAGTAATGATGCTGAAAATTACATTTAAAAAAAAATTCAAATAGATTAGTCATTTTAAATTATAATAATATTTCACAATATTACTGTTTTTATTGTATTTTCTTTCAAAAACATACATAAAAAAAAAATCTTACCAACCCCAAACTTTTGAGTTAAGTGAATAATATCACGATCTCATCTCTAGTTTTTGCTGTTGATCAGTAATGCTCTTGTTATGAATAATGGCAGGAAGCATGTGTGATGTAATACCTCAATCTGCTGTACAGTCAGGTCCAGGAAAGTGTTCTCATTCCGGACACTGATGAGACTTTTGGGTCCTTTGCAGCCCATGCTGGTCCCCAAACCTCCATTGAGCTTCACCACAGCCAGTTTATTAAGGCTGGACGCCACATCGGCAGGAAGACCCTTAAACTTGATCTTCTCATAGGGCTGGATCTGTTGAAGCAAGAGAAATAATGAGGGAGTGAAAGACACGCATAAACCATATCATTTGTCCACTGAGCTTTATATATTTATCAGTATCTAGGAAACACAGACGTATTGTTAATAATTTTTTCATGATACAGAAACCTTGTGTGGAGTTGACAGAAGATAATAATTATCTGAATTGTGCTTCTATATAATAATATGGTTTCATTAGAGCAAGTCCTTTTGAGGTTAACAGGAGATAACCAGAGCAAAGATTTTGGGATGTATAAAATGATGCGAGAAAGAACTTTGACAGAAGTTTATTTCACTTTCCAGTGCAGGTTTTATTTACTCCAGTCAAACAGAGCTGGCCTATTAAACTGACCTCTGAAAATCTCATATCTTACAAAGGCATTAACCCCCGAGATCATGACATGAAGAGCAGAACACTGAGAGACTGAAACAGAGACTTACATACAGTAATATGCATACAACGGATCTAGATCTGCACACAGATGAACAAAGCATGAATTAAAAATTGTGTAAAGCAAGTCTTGCTACTGCAGTTTCATCACAGCAGCAACTGTTGAATTTATTTCACTGCTGTCAAGGCAAAAAGGTCAAAGTCCCTAGCAACTAAAAACTCTGCATTTTGCAATATGCATCTGATTAAACTACAAGTTGCCATTTTATTTATTTTCATTGTGGTCCACTTAAAATGTTAGCATCAAAAACTATTCAAAATCATTTAGATTTCTAGGAAATATTATGCATTCAGGACAAATGAAAATTACCCCATGATTTACTCAACTTCAAGCCATCCTAGGTGTATATGACTTTCTTCTTTCAGACGAATACAATCTGAGTTATAATTAAAAATGTCCTGGCTAATCCAAGCATTATAATGGCAGTGAATGGCGTAACTTACGGAAAAAACTTAACTGGCGCGACAATGACGTCTGACGTAGCGTAAGCATTTTGAACTGCGAGAGGCGTTACACTTTCTGCATAAGTTGAATATGAAAGGCTGTCCGTCGGAAAGCTAGATATTTTACTTTATAAAGTTTTAAATATGGATATTTTTCTTACAAAAACCCATCGATTCCCTTCAGAAGGCCTTTATTAACCCCCCGGAGCCGTGTGGATTACTTTTATAAATGGATGGATGGCCTTTTTTGGGCTTCAACTTTTGGGCTCCCATTCACTGCCGTTATAATGCTTGGAAGAGCCAGAACTCAGATTGTATTCGTCTGAAAGAAGAACGTCATATAAACCTAGGATGGCTTGAGGGTAGGGCTGCACGATTAATCGAAATCGAACCGCAATCGATACTCAAAGTATGGTTTCAAACCACCTCGCTCCTGACTGAACATCCGCCAATGCCACAAAACAAAACATTTGAGACGTCGATTGAGAAAGTGACACATAAACACTCTTTCAGCTGACCGATCAAGCATCCAGCCAATGAGAGCTTCCACGAATGGGGGGTGAACTAGAACCATTGAGAATTATGCTTTACTCCTCAGTGCGGATCTAGAAGCAGCCATGATGTTTATTTTGTTATGGGTCTGATGAGTGTCGATCTAATGGAGCTGATTTCAGATCAGCCTGCTTTACTACGTGCTGTAACATGAGTTTCACAACGACTGTGTGAAAAGAAATGTCAGCCAAGGTTGTGGGATGCTGGAAGTGCTGTGCTATTCATAGTTTAACCTTCAGTGTGGGGGCCATTTTTAGAGGGGCCGTGGGTTATTTGGGAAGGGGATCAACAGGGAAATGTCATGGACTTGATAAAGCACCCATACACAAGCACGTTCTGCTGCTGCTGCTCTCCCTTTCTCGCTGTTCAGAGGTCCTGTGAATCTGGTGATTGGAAAGTTGCAGGAGCACATGTATATGTAAAAAAATATGATATATTTTATAATTTTGTGTTATAATGTAATCTAACTGCAGTTGTTCTAAATAGATGTCCTTTTTATATGTAATGTACACATAAAATATACAGTGGACAGGTCTATAACTCAAAATAAATTATTTAAAAAAAGGAAAAATATTGGGGATTATATTCTTGTTTTGAAGTAAAAAAAAAATCTGTTCATAAAATTTGGGTTATTATTGTTAGTTAAAACTATTAAAACATTTCTGTTAATTGAAATAAAGCTGAAATAAAATAAAATATAAAAACTTTAAACAAAAATCAGAAATGTTGCCTTGGCAATAAACTGAAATAAGTTTAAGTTAAAGAACTAAAATTATTAACTGGAAATAAATAACTATAAATAAAATATAAAAATAAAACTGAAATAAAAATAAATAGCAATATTAAAAAACGTATATAAAATGACAAAAGCACAATGAAATTACTAAAAGTTAAACTAAAATTAACATGAAAACTAAAAATATAAAAATAAAAGCTAATTCAAAATATTCATATTTTCTATATTTACAGTAGGGGCCAAAAGTGATGGAAAATTGACATCTTCACTCTTTATTCAAATATAATTAAAAACGTGTTAAAGATCTTGTAATTATATTGCATAGTTGTGCTTGGAGTCGATTGTTTTATTTGTGATAACATGATGAAACATGCAGAATTGTGTTATTTTTATATATAAAATAATATAATAATATAAACACTGATTATGTTGTAGTAAATGTATGCTTTTTCTTTTTGCATAGTAAAATAAAACCTGTAGCTGTAGTTTGCCTTTTTTGCCAAATAATTTTGTCATATAAATACCTTAACCAAGTTTAGGGTTTTGCTCTCCCTTCATACACATTTTTTCCTCATATTTTGATTGTAGGCTCATCTGGATATCACTTTTGGCCACTACTGTATATCTCAATATCTCATTTTTAATTCCTCATCGGTCTCACCGAGTCTTCGGGCGGTCTCTGGATCTTGGCCCAGTCAACAGACGGTCCTTTCTCCTGAAGGAAACGGTGAAAGAGCTTCTTGAAGCCCTCAAAGTCCTTCCTGGAGATCTGCAAGAGCACAAATAAGCACATTACAGTTCAATTTTTGTACATTTTTAGCTTGGTAGAATGTTAAGCTCTATATCCTGAAGTTCAATATTCAATGTTTCAGGACCAATAGTGAAGAAGAGTCTCCTGACAGACAAACATTTGTGAGGTTTTGGGAATGGCTTTGTCGGCTTTCACCAGAACTATGAATAGAAATAACATCTAGAAACTACACTTGTCCCATAGACTGCCATTGCAAGTGCTGTACACACATTTTTCCTTTGATTTTACAAATTGAACACTACTCCATAGAGATTAACTTGTATTAAACCTGGAATATTAATTTAATGGTTTATTAAATGGATAAAATACTTTAGAATATTGAATCTGAATGCTTTATAAAAATGAATCAACACGTCATAGAGTTACGATTACGAATGTGTAATTAGTCATATCCCTAATTACTCTGTATAACACTGTGCAGCATAAATGCATAATTAATACTCTCTTTTAACCTTTAGACTAAACCTGGTGCTGCATCATGGGACGACAAGCTGTAATTAAGGCACACTTCCTTTGTTAGGTCACAGTTTCTTATTATTAAGACAGCATGCTGTGTGTGCCATAACTGATCACATTATCAACAGCAGTTTCATTGTGAATAAACATTATAAACAACTAGGCTGAATAAAATACATTTCCAACATGTGCATAAGACTTCAAATTAATCACTTCCAAATGAGTTTAGTTTTTTTTATAAATAAGCAAATATTAATGTTAATAAATGTCTTCTGATAATTTTTATTTAATATGAAAAAATAGTTTAAAATGCATGAACCAAATTCTTAGAAATATATGTTTTTTTTTTCTAATTTATGTTAGTTGCATGCATTTAAAAAAAAAAAAAAATCATACTATTTTTAAAACATATTTAATGTGTTTGATCTAATGACTAAATGTAAGGTGGTGTAACCATCAAGTAAAAAGTAATAAAATATGTACCTTACACCTTAATAAATGTCAGTATACACATCATAATCATTAAAATAGGTAAAAATAGGTTTTACAAACATGAATTTTGAAACATAAATATCATGATTTTTCATTATTTGACAACCTGAGCTAACCTTACAGTAATGTATACATGCATATAATATATAAATGCATACAGATATAATATCTATATCTTATTTGTATTATAATAATTGGTTCATTGTAGTCATTATTTATTTTAATTGGTAATTGATTTTTAATTAATAAATAATAATAATTATGTAAATATATAATAATTGCGACTTTTTGGCTCACAAATGCGTGATATAAACTCGCAATTGTGAGTTATAAAGTCAGAATTGCAGGATATAATGTCGCAATTGCAAGAAATAAAGAAATGATCTCGCAATTCTGATTTTTTTTCCTCCCATTTCAAACTTTTTTCTCGCAAATAGGAGTTTATATCTCGCAATTCGCAAATTTCTTTATATATAAACTCTATAATTGCTGTTTTTCAGAACTGTGAGTTTATATCTCACAATTTTGAAAAAATGCCAGAATTGTGAGACAAAAGGCACAATTACCTTTTTTATTTTTTATTCAGTGACGGAAACAAGCTTCCATATACTGTCCCTTCTGGAGACATTCTAAAACGCTTAATGTGAAAAACACTTAACGTGGCTGAATGAGCTAAGACAGTGTTATTAACAGACCAAACTCCGGAAACATCATATTAATAAAGTATACTATGGACAAAAAATCTGATGAGCCCAGAATATGAACGCAACGCGTTTAATTACATTAAGCATTTTCCTCCTATAGAAAACCATTATAAGAGAACCCTTAACGTGGCTTAATGTACTAAGACAGTGTTATTAACAGACCAAACTCAGTTCATATTCTGGGCTCATCTGTCTTAGTACATTAAGCCACATTAAGTGTTTTAGAATGTTCCCCCTTCTGCCCCAAGTCTAGCATGTTCTCATTCTGCTATGTAAACGTATGTGTGGTGATATATTTGGGTACATATGTTAGAAATGTATGGTTCAAGGACAGAAGCACCTCAGACGAGCGCATATTTTGCAGGACAGGTGTCTCACCTCGGCCTCCGGTGTCTTGGCGGTGGTCAGGAGCTTCTCCAGCTCTGTGTGCATGGAGTTCTCATGCTGCAATCTCAGCTTCTCCTGAAACTCCGCCATACCAGCATTAGGGCTGCTTCTATACAGATCTGACATGCAAACACAAGGAAAAGGAAACATTACTTACAACATTACATGCTGTGACGACTTTGCAATATGGAATATTTTGTTCTACCATTCGGTTCTCTGAAGTACCATGAGTATCATGCAGATAATGTAGGTCAATATCAGAGTAGCATTATTATCATCTAACACCATTGAACCACCACAGCAGGCTATGAAGAAACCACTTACCAGCAACAAAAGACATGATCAAGAACTTCTGACAGCTCCCAGATTTAAAATTATATCAATCCTAAATGGATTTCACCAGTCTAGAAAGGTCCAAATCATCAACTGTACAGTTCCTTCTGTTACACTACTACACAATACTACAACAGCCTCAATGTAGCAATAACAAGATGCTTTGAGAACCAATTAAAAAAGAAAAGCTACAAAGTGTTGAAAAGTGCATCCAGCTCCCAGCATGCCAACTCGAAGCGAACCCTGTGTACAGCCTGATCAGATGAGATTTCAGACAGACTCACTGACTGTCATTCTCAAGACACAAGATCAGGGCTTTGTAACGCACTGCTGCTATGACCGAGATGCGCAAAGAGAGAGAGAGAGAATGGCGCACGATTCTTTTAATAAACTCCAGCACTGCCCACCCGTCACGTCACGGACTCGGGGGAAAAGTAAATAAGTACATAAACATAGACAGGTACAGTATTTAATGTGCCAGTTAAATTATGAATCGCTTCACCATCGCTTTGTCATGTGCAGAACGAAGTGGCCGCTGTTGACACCTGACACGTGATGCGTTCTGACTGAGCGCTGGACGTTCGAATAGAACGCGTTCTTAAATCTGTCTGTGCTCTAATGGTGGCGGGGGTTTTGATTCATCCCAGTGAGTTCACAGAACACGATAATTGACTGAACATTTATGTGGGTAAGTAAGTGAATCCGAGTTTCACTCTTGGGTTCATCTGCTGTAACTGATCATTTGATTCATCCCAGTGACTCGAATCTTTTGAATTCTTTCACTAAAACGTTCGTTCACTGACCCTTTCTGTGGGTAAAATGAATTATTAAGTGAAACAAAGTCATTGTTCTTTATGAAATTTGTGTGATTTTAATTGTGTCTGAGAAAAAAAGTCAGAATTGTGAGTTTATATCTCAGAATTCGGACTTTATAACTCGCAATTACTTTTATTTTTTTTTATTTAGTGCCGGGCTTCCATACATAGAAAACAGTTAGGGAAGAAAAACGTTTAACATGATTAATGCAAAGAGTATTTAAAGACCAAATTCAGTCTACACCTTATTGACAATGCAAAGTAGCCTACAGGCAATCCAATGAGCCCAGAATATGAACGAAACGTGGGCTCATCTGCTTTCCTGTACATAGGCCTATATCTTTAACAAACTGTATATTAAATTTGGTACTTCAATATCACTCTCTTAGTCCATTAAGCCACGTTAAGCGTTTTCTATGCAAGGAAAACGTTTGCAATTGAGCTTGTTGCGTTTATATTCTGGGCACTTCTGCTTGATTGTATAGTAGGCTTATGCTTTTTTAATACGTTTTATACTGCATTAATGCATGTGCTTCCACCGTGTCCGTTATCAGATCTGTAAAAGATGTAGTTTCTGTACCTACGTGTGCCAGACATTTTAGAAATCCCGACCTGTAGTATATTTACAGCCAGATAAAGGAACGCGGGGTCATTTGTAACACACATGTTTTAAAACTTCCCACACATGCCAGCAACTTAATGTTGTCATATCAACAGTAGGCCTATATAGAGGAAAAATTGCTCCAAAATTCAAGTCTTTGGAAGATATCACTGAACATTTATTTAACCATAACAAAAGTTAATTTCTTACTTAAGTTAATTTTTCATCTCTATTTTTTGTGTTTATTTTAAATGAGACAAATCTGATATTATTGTAATCTTAAATATGACATTTAACAGTTGAGAAAGTTCTTTAATGCTGATCTAACAGCAGAAGACCGTGGTTTAATCCCAGTTGCGCATGTTAACTGCGTTACACTGAGCCCCTATTAGAACTACGCTATTATATTCTATACTTTTATGAGTTCTATTGAGAAACCATGAAGGGGGAATAAACATTGAACAATGTTCCAAATGTATTAATTATTATGTTTTGATCGAATGCTATGCTGGGGTGCGTGTCCCGAAAGATTCGTTAGCCAACTTTGGGCGCAAGTTCCATCGTAATCAACATAGTTCAACGAGTCAGTGTTTCGCGAAACCATATTCCAACAAACTTTCGTAAACTATCGCAAAGTTGTGTGGTTGCAACGACAGCTCTTGAGCTGTGGTTAGAAGCATAGTTTCTTGTTTGCATGACATGTGGACTCAATAAATCCTTATCTTGAGCAAAAGAAGCAAGCTGACATTCAGTTCGATCTGTATCTTTTATTTAGAATACATACAAATATCATTTACGTCTTTTATTTTGTCAAGAGATTTAAAGCACCGTTTTTGAAGAGTGCGCATGTGCGTAAGAACGAGCCTATGATTGAATCTGGAAATAAAGCAAAATAAATGAGAAGAAATAGAAACAGTCCCTCAGATGCCATGTCTGTAATTTATAGAAAAACATCTAGCATTAATTTGATCTCAAACAGATTCATTGAAAAAAGTTACTACTCCACCACGTGCGTGACATCATTAAACCAACGTGGTTGAACTATAGGCCTACTTGTTGATTTCTTCAACAATGCATCGTACTATGGTAGTACAGCAGCGAGTTACGTCGTTGTACGGGAAACGCACCCCAGTATAACTGTGTTTAGGGGTGTGTTTGTTATCAAACTCAAAAATGTGTTTATTTTTAATTATTAAAAAATGCCATTATTTTATATGAAAAAATTATAATTGTATTTTATTGAAAAAATATTTTAGTTTGTCTTGCATATATATTTTTTATTATTATATCAGGTTACATTTTAAAATGTCATATGTTAATGTTATATCGTGCCCCTCATATGTTGCAATGTACCCCACCTATGGTTGTCTGGCTATTACCAGACCAAGCTCAATCTTTTAAGATTGAACTTTGGTCTGGGAAGTCTGCGCTGTGTTTTCTTTGTGTTGCATTTGAGCGTTAAGCTCTGTTAAAGGCCCCCTGAAATCAAAATTGAACTTTTAGCTTTTAGTATGACTATGTTAGCCTTAAGGTTAGGAATAAGCTGGTGTGTTCCAAAACAATGGCTAAATTCGCATTTAGGAGCTATAAGCATTCAAAACTAATCTCTAACTTCTGTTAAAATGGATCACAGATTTTGATGACATCATCGCAGACTTCAGCTTCTCATCACATCTTCTGTCCAATCAAATGCTCTCTAGAATCTGAAGCGTCCCGCCCCCTACACTATAAATAGACGCTGAAGCTGAGCTGAAATCGGTCAGCTGTTCACACATTTACTATTTCCTACATGGTGAACGGCACATAGCGCACTATACATGCGATAGGAAACGATTCAGACAGTGTAAATATGCTTTCAGTTTAGGCGAATGAAGTCTGGTTTCACGTTAGATTTCACGCTATTGGCCATTTCATAAAAGGGGAGGAGCTGCTAACAGCTGGAGCCGTTTCAGGGGAAATTACGTCAACACTTTGAATAATGCTGCGCGTAAGTCACTTCAGTGGGCCTTTAATGTGGCGCGCATCTGGAGAAATAGAGAACGCGCACAGAGCTGAAAGGGCTTGAATGAAGCGCGTTTGGCTTTAGATAAAACTAGATAAAAGGATATAGTGCTGAAATATCATTACCACAAACAATCCTGAGTGCTTGTGATGTGATCCACACTGCTGGGGTCCGGATGCGGACCGTGGTCCGCCATTTGAATATCATTGGTTTAATCTGTGTAAAACATAGTAGCCTATAATTCGTTTGACGTTTTTTTGCACACTAAAATATTTTGTTTAAATTGTGTTCATTAAACTGTTTTGAATGTAATTTGTTTTGTGATTTGGAACAACTTCATTATTTGCAGGGGGTTGTGGGGAAATCACGATGACACCTGATCAACATCATCTATCGGCCCAACCCTAATGTCCGCAAACCTCTTGCAATTTGTTTGGTCTCACCACAAGATGTCACAAAGCTTCGCCCTAGCCACTCTGAACTCGATTGCTATGCCTGCGATAAAACACGCCCCCCTCATTACCATACGGACAAAGAAATGTATAAATACATAAATGTATTTATTGATTTGTGCATTTATTCAAAATTATGTAAAAAAACTAAATATATTTATTTATAAATAAATGCACAATAAAAATTATACATAAATAAGGAAATAAAAGTATAAATACACATTTATTTATTTACATTTTTTGTAGCCTATGTTTATTTATGTATTTATTATTTCGGCAGCTTTGGCATTCCATAGGAAACAAGCTTCCATAAGCAGGCCACTTTAGTAAATTTACCACGTTAAGGTTGTTTTAGTAGCCTACTTTGCAATTCTTCTAGCTGTTTTGTTTGAAGGCCCCCTTTAAATGAACAATCACAGTTGACTGATACAGCACACAACTATTGCAGGGGGAGGTAGCTTTTTCTGCTAATACAGTCCTAAATAACTGCTCCTGTCAGTCCAAACACAGCAAAAGTCATAAATAACCTGCCTTTCTAATTGATATTATTAAATCTGTCATGAACTTTGCCCTATAAGTCCAAGTTCGATGGCCCCTTACAAGCAAACACAAGCACACTGCCCACACAGAAAGTGGTTTTGAGGGGTTGGGGAACTCTAATGCTCAAGCACATCTACACAGCAGACAGGCTTGCTTTGCTCATTTTCTGACAAGCCATGCGAGGATACTCACGTCCAGTGCACAACACGCTGCTTCAAGGGCGGAAGTGTCGCAAGAGATCAGTGTGTGGGTATGATGTTTGTTCACGGACCAATCAGAGCAGGGGGCGACGTGGCTTGACCAATCAAGTAACAGCTATTTGCGTTGGCCAGAGCCGTTGAAAAATGGCTGTGGGTTTGGCGTTCGACAGAGCATAAGCATGTGGAACAGCGTCATCTCTTGGTTATGGTTGTAAACAAACACACAATACACTTTTGTTTTATCCGTGCTTTAATTTCGTTTATGACAATTTACCAAAGTATGACATAAAAATTCGAATGGAATGTAAGTCGAAATTCACATAATTATGACAAAACCTAGAAATGTCTTATATAATTTTGATTTGATGGCATAATTGCAACGTTGTGATAATTTATCTATTTATTTTTCTCATGACACATGTCATAGCTGACTTCTCATAATTATGTCCTAATTGACTTTTTATCTGAGATGTCATAAATTTGTACTTTTGTCAATTTATGATTTACCAAAGCATGATTGCTTTTATGTGGTGGAAATGGGCTTCCATAGGTTTACCATCCTTTTTGACCAATGAATTTAAATGATTTCACAGTCCTTTATTATTAGATGAGGATTTAATTCATTATTACTTGCTATTATTTAGATTCACTGTAATAATTTCCTATGACTCTCCCAAGCCATTAAATAGTTATTTCCAAGTTCTGGTTTATACAAGTAATCTGGCCTGATTTGTCATCTACAATGAAACACGAGACTCAGACTGAAGCGCCAAGCTTCCTCTGGAGCTAATTATGGAAACATTTTTACACAAAAATAGAGCTAATATTCAAGTAGCTTTTTTATATTTATATATGGTTTAATATTTGTAACTTGTTCATAGCTAGAGATGAGATGGACATGATCTTGCATGAAAATGACAAATTAAAAATAATCTCACATTAATTTTCCACATGGCCTTTTATTGTTGCATGACAGATGATTATTATTTTGGTCAGGACAACCATGTGCGTAACAGTTTTAATTGGAAATGTTCTCCTTCAGGTGTTGCCCTGGACACTCCAAGCAGAGTAAGTTACATTGCAAACGTTTCTTGTGACGACGCACGCACACGTTAAGAGACATGAATATCCACGCACACACACACACACACACACGGTCAGCAGTGACATCTACAGGACTTTACAGTCGGGGATTTGGGGACTTTGAAGGGTCTAGCGGCTGCTGTGTTGTCTTGGAGACGTCGAGTCACGCTCCAAGGAAGGTGAGTGCCGTGTCTCTCTCGTCTACCAGCTCAGCGGCAGTGGCGTCCATCTTACCGCGGGAGAAATCGTTGATGGCGAGTCCGTCAACCACCTTCCAGGTCTTGTTCTGTTGTGGTCAACATACAGAAACACATAAAAACTAAACATTTCTAAACTACTAAATGCTTTTATTTTATTTATACATTATTATACAAGTGCCCCTATTATGCCATTTCTCATTTCTCATATTATACATTGCAGCATCTGAAATGGTTTGATAAAGATTGGGTCTCTCTAAACCCCTCCTTTCAGTGAGCTACTCTGCTCTGATTGGTCAGATGGCCCAGTCTGTTGTGATTGGTCTACGGCTTACAGCTCATATCAGAAATAAAAGGCTCATTACCATATTTGAATTTTACCATATTGGATCTTCCTGAGCACTTGATACGAACAGTAACAATGGTGTCAGTTTTACCAATTCGATCAATATCAATTCGAGACTGAGTACTCATCCTCTTTGCATTTGCTTTTGCAACACAGAAAACAGCACGTCAAAAACACAGACCACACAATGCAAGAAAGGTAATATCCAAAAAAAAGCATAGGGGCACATTAATTTCACTTTTTTTTTTAGGAATTTAGAATGTTCAGTGACGAAGCCAAACCTTGATCATAACAGGGAAGGAGTACATGAGGTCATCAGAAACTCCATAGGAATTACCAGAGGAGTAGACGCCCATAGACACCCACTCACCCTGCTCAGAGACAGAATTATTTAACATTAATAAACATTCAGGGGAAAAAAAAAAAACTGGAAATGTTTTACTCTACTTTCATTGGTGCAAACTCACATCAGGAGTGCCGAACCAGATGTCCCTCATGTGGTCACAGATGGCTTTGGCAGCAGACATTGCACTGGAGAGCTTCCTGGCCTTGATGACAGCTGCACCTCTCTGCTGCACCGTCTGCCACACAGAAATTAAAAGACTCACAGATGGGCAAGTTAAAACAAGAAGATACAAGAGGTCATGTGTAAAGATACGGTCACATTAGAGCACTTGTTGTAATACAATATTGACAATAGTCAATTGTGCAACGATCTATTAAGAACAGCTCACACAGATTCAAGCAGCCTTCTGCTGGTCAACAGTGAATCTGACTTGTGGGGAAATCTTTTGCCTATCCCTCTCTTGAAGCCAACACGGAAGTGACTTAAACTGCAATTTGGAGCCTGGCCACTAAAGACAGGCTCCAAAAGGGAGTCATTGTTTTATAACTCATTCGTTTAAATTATATGAAGCCTTAAAGTTCTGCATAATTAAGGGCGTGGCCACTTGAGTGACAGGTGGATTGCCACTATGGTCGAGCTAGGCGAGTGTGGTTTCAGCAACCAGGCACCTCAGCTCCACCCACGTCTCGCCTCTTTGCCCATTTTCAGTTATCCGGGAGTCACACGCTGTCAAGATGGCGACGGCCAGCTCCACCCACCGTAGGCTCTTCAGAAAACTACGGGTGATGTCACAGACACCACGTCCATTTTTTTTTTTTACAGTCTATGGCCCTCACACAATTCCGGATTGTGTGGATTCCTATTAAATCAACACCTGTGAAAATTTACCAAACAACAATAAATGTGATGCCCTTTAAAAGTGACTTTGCCTAAACCCCACTGGACAAATAAATATTTACATTTATTACTATTATTATTATTAATAATAATAATAATAATAATAATAATAATAATAATAAGGCTCATCTAATCTAAGGCAGGATCTAGGGCTGCATGATTTTCGGATATCCCATTGTGATTTTCCTAATAAAAAAAAAAATTGCTATGCTTGTTTGTTTAATAATAATAATATCATCATCATCCTAGTTGGAACTATCCATTTTATAAACAAAAGTCCCAACAAAGGAAAACTAATTTTATTCATCATTTACAATAGGCATCTTTCTTTTGGAATCACTTATTTATATTAGAAAAAGAGATAACACAGCAAATAGAAAAAAAGGGGGCCTGATAATCTCACAAAGGTGGTTCAGATGTTGGACTTACGGAGATGAAATCACCCTTCAGCCAGCTTTCGTCATTCACGGCGTCAAAGGCTGCCATCTCCTTCCCATTGTGGTTCACAATAGCGTGGTGCACATCTGGGTACTGAGTTGAGGAGTGATTTCCCCAGATAATCACATTCTTCACATTGTCAGAGGACACACCAACACGCATCGCCACCTACAGGCACGGAGGAAAACTGCAGATGAGCAAGAGGCCTGTATGTGTGATATGTGCAGGGAGAGCTAGAAGTTCCTCTAAATTGGCATATGATAATTACACCTCAACTACATCAAAGTCACTCTTATGGTCTATGAACTATTTTAGAGTACATAACTATAAATGGCTACTTTAGAACTAAGCTAGATGTGGGACACTGCCATTGAGATGGACAATAATAAAAGCTCAGTTACCTGCAGCTCTGGAAAGCACAAAGTTAGTTGAGTTAGAGAACTTCAATAAAGCAGAATAACAACTGATGGTGAATGAGGCAGTGGGGTTCGGACCTGAGAGCGGGCCCTGTTATGGTCCAGACGGGTCAAGCAGGAGAAGTTCTCCTTAGGAATGGAGGGAGCAGATTTGGAGGCAATCAAACAGTTGGTGTTGGCTGGGTTCCCGACAACTAGCACCTATGGAAAGAAAAGAAATTGAATGCCAGAAGAGTGTACACCAAACACTGACAAGTGATGATTCGACCTGTATTAAATTATCACAATGTTGTCCAACATTAAATGGCTAGAAAACTCATGAAAACCCCAATCAAGCTGCATTATTTGTTGCAGACTTTTACCTTGACGGTCTTCTTGGCATACTTCTCCAGTGCTTCACCTTGGGTTTTAAAAATGGCCACGTTGGCCTTCAGTAGGTCCTTCCTTTCCATGCCCTCTTTTCTTGGCATAGAGCCCACCAAGATGGCAGCGTCAAGGTCCTTGAAGCCCACTTCAACCTTATCAGTAGGAATCACATCTGTGAAGAGGGAAGACAGAAACAAAAGGACACAGAAAGAGTATCATTTACAGATCACAAAGTTCTTTACGGATAAAAAATAAATAAAAATTTGCTGTATGAAAACTTTCCAGCTATTATTGCAAATTACACGTATATATAATTTTAGTAAAAAAGAATATTTAGCTAAAAGTAAAATCATTTCTTGTTGATCTTTGAACTAACCACCTATGGAAGCTTGCTTCTGCCACAAAAAAAAAAAAAAAGATAATTGCAACTCCCCCCCCCCCCCCAGATAAAGTCGCAATTATCTTTTAAAATGTTATATTCTGTGAATAAACTGGGACAGGAGGAAAAAAATTGTTTATTGAAATAAGTTATAAATAAGTAATAAGACTATTTTAGTTGAGCAAGCAAAGGAGAATGCATGTGACAGAACGATAAACTCACGTAAACTGCAGTGCACATGCAAACATTTTAGCATCAGTAATGGGAAATGCAGCCTCATGTTTGTACCTAGACTATAATTGCTCAGGAACATGTGCTGATATTATTATCTCCTGACACTTTCATCTCACATCACCATAAATCATTTATCAGGCTGTTGATATTTCCTGAAGTGGCTCATTTCACTGATAATCTTCAGAATGACAGCTAGTAAAGATCTATTTATCAGAATGGACTTCAACCAAAGCACAACTTCTGTGATACAAGTTGTTCTTTGGCCTCCTCCTCTCCGCCTCCCATTGTTGCGGCACCATCACGTTTCCCATTGGTCGGTGACTATCCCACAGTGCGAGCCAATAAGGTCAGGCAGTGCTGGTTACACCTCCCTGCTCTTCAAACACTGCGTACCACATGCTGTTTTCTGCAGAGCCATTCTGCAGACTCATGCTTGCGCTTCTGCATTAATACATTCAAGATGTTGGCTATAAATAAACCAAGTTGCAGTACAAAGAGTCTCCAAGTGTCACTCAAGAGTCCGATGAAAGCAGTTACATTGTGATGAAGTTCAAATTGCTTAAAATCAAGAGAAGCAACCCCTCACCCCTCAGAAGAGGAAGAGCACAATCCTGCAGTTCCATGACGACCCCATCCAGCACGGGCAGCATGGGAGTGATATCCAGAAGCACCAAGATAATTGGCTGACAGAGGCAAAGAGAAACAACATGCATGTTACAATGCATCAGCCACAGACAGAAAACATGTTCGGAACAGAATATGTGCAGCATAGAATACACTTTAGACAGCAGACATGCAATAATACACATGTTGTTGTAGCACACTTCGTACAGGTCTTCTTCGCAATTCAGGTTTCAAATAAGTGAGTGAGTGAGTGGCATCTCTAGTATAGGTCAATGCACATAGCAGGCATAGCAAGCATAGCAGGAAGTAGTGTCCAACTGATGTTAATACAATGCCAATATACAATACATATGTGATATAGACCAAGCTACTGAGATATACACATACATATACATAGAAATGACACATTTTTAATGAACATTACCAAACATTTACACAATATCACTCAAGACTCACTAAAATGTTTGAAAACGAATAGTTCAACACAGGCTATTGATTGCCACCATTTGGTGGCTCTCTAAAGAATAGCACCTAACAATGCCATAAATAAAGAAAATACCTTTGCATTTATATATGGAAGCTTGTTTTCAACCAGAAAAAAAAAAAAAAAAATTGCGAGTTTATATCTCACAATTCTGACTGTTTCTCAGAATTGTGAGATATAAACTCGCAATTACCTTTTTTTTCTCCTTTTCTTTTTTTCTCTCTTCTGGGCGAAAACCAGCTTCCATATAAACTTGCAATTGCGAGTTATAAAGTCAGAAATGCAAGACAAACTCGCAACTCCAACTTTTTTCTCCGAATTGCAAGATAAAAACTCGCAATTGCAAGAAAACGTCAGAATTGTGAGCTTTTTTTCCTCAAAATTTGACTTCATAACATGCAAGTTTATATCTCACAGTTTAGACACACACACGAAAAAATCTTAAATTGAGAAACACAATTCTGACTTTTTTCCTCAGAATTGTGAGATAAAAAGTCACAATTACCTTTTGTATTTTTTTCTTCCATGGCGGAAACAAGCTTCCATATTTATCTCTCAAAAGTATAGTAATAATACTACACTCTAGTAATATTATTGTTGCATTTTGCCAACAATCACTCAAATGTTCATAAAGAATACTTTATTGTAATATATAGGCTACTAATTATTGCGTCAATTGTATTGTATGGTCAGAAACAAACATTGATCTGTATCAGTCGGTTTTTACAACAATCTCAAAATGACTCAATATCAGCTTTCAAGTGTTCCATGCAAACAATACATGCATAAAGTGCCTTATTCTGAAAATAAAAAAAACGTGCATCACAGAGGGACCAGAAGAGTCGCATATTTTAATCACGTTCTTATATAACACAAGTGCATGGTTTAAAATCCAGTTTGCTCCATTTGCAGTTTCCCCCCAGTGTCCCGTTACGCAATAACACAGTCGGGCTCTGTCTCACCTGGTCCTTGCCGAACACATCTCCCTTAGCGATGCTGTACAGCAGAGAATAGGCGATCTGTCCGGCTGCGCCAGTCACCAGGACACGGATCGGTTCGGCCTGCAATAAAAACACAAAGTCAATGGCGACAACATCATGACCCATTTATTGGAACAAAGGCCTAGCGATCTGGAATGAGTCTCAATTTATATCAGAAGATTTGAGCATTTATTTACACATACTTGTTTCAGCGAACGGGAAATCATTTCTATTTATATCCTCAATGAATGAATGAACGAATGGATGAATGAAACTGTGATGCAACGGATGCTCCGGGCAACGCGACGCACGGTAACGATCATGGTAACGTCACTATGTGCGCGAGACTGTAACTTCGACGTAACTTAAATTTCAGACTTGAAGTATTTACAATCTTGACAAAATTGCGACAAAATAGCGCCAATTAAAAAATGGCACCTCATAATTACACCCACTCCACAAACGCGGAAGTGGCAGTTAAACGGTTATAAAACTGATTCAAAATTATATGAATCGTTACCTGATCACAAATTTCACATTAATCCAGATATGAAAAACCAAATATCACCCACAAGTGTTTAAAAGATCAAACTAGCCCGCCACGCTATACAAAAAAACATTGCGAACTTGAATTATGCTAAAATATCGTGCAGGACTAAAATGGAGTGATGAGAATCTCACCATGATTCAGGTCTGATTGTGCAGGAGGTTGAGTTGTACGCCGAAGATGTGCTGCTCTGCCACTCAGACCGAACGTAGGGTCACCTCTACTCTTGTATGGAAATATGTCATATGCCTTCACAGGCACAGATACGCTGTACACTGGGATATGTAGTTGATTTCGCTACTCCCCCCGACCAAACAACTTGCAGAAAGAACTCATTTACCCATGAGAACCCGCGGTGGCGCCCTCCCATCATACACGCCCCCTGCACTACCATATATGGAACACAAGCGTTAGTAAACGTATAAAGGTCGAGTTTTAAAAACTGCCGTTGATTTATGGTGTTAGGTTCGGGTCCTTGATTGGTTTATGAACACAAATATGAACTACATATTAGGTATGAAACAGATTAGTTAAAGAAGTTATTTGAATGAACAGTTAAACAGAATAAGCATCTTTTACAGCATGATAAAGAGGACATTAAAGACAAAAATGAGTAGGTGTATATCCTTATGTCCTTTACAATAGACATTAAGAGGACATGTGTGTGTGTATTTCTAACTCTTTAATAATAATAGTTATATCCTGCTCAAATGTTGACACAATAGCTTTGTTGTCACCTTCAGATGACATTAAAGAGCATATGAGCCTCCTACAGATTCTTGTGGCCTCTTTCAGCTCAACTTCCTATGAAGCACAAAAAGCGTTTGGGAACATTCTCAAATCATACAGGATAACATGATCAGCATGTTTTGTTCAAGAGGTCAAATCAAATTCAGCAATCATTGTCTATGCAGTTTTCAGCTTAATTTGAGAATTTTTTAAAAATAGAAGCACTTTTCACTTTGGACCCCATTGAAATATATAACTAATAACTGAGCTTATTGCCAGTTCAGTTAGAATGAAATCATGCTTGTGCTCTCTGGGAGTTTGTGTGAAGAATCTAAAACAAGTTCCCCTTCTGTCAGCACAGACACATTTCCGATGTGCACACAGAATCTCACATGGCCTCTAGCATGATGCAACTGTTATTATGTTCTAAAGTCATGATTTCACTTTCAATATAAATTCTTGAATTGAATGTCCTTTCAGGCTGAACAGGAAACATGTAAGACCATGTGCATTTCCTAAAGAGATCAGTAAGGTCAAATAGCTTGTGCTTTCACTTCTGTGGTGTGCTTTTAGTGTTTTTAACCCTATAACCTTATCATATTTGTTATCACAATCTACAACGTGCCTTCTGTCGCCTGATTGATATTTTATACTTTTAAAAGTAAACGTTAGAATAACTTTTACAGTTTTATTAATATTTTAAGATGAACACTTACTGGACTGAAGCAACTTAGGTTAACGTTATTATTCATACATCTTTTTTTCTTTTTCTTTTTTTTTTTTTTTAGAAAAATCATGTTAAAATATAAGTAGCCTATCAAATATGATGCAAAAGGCTTTTGAGTAATGTTTATTTGTTCATCATAAATTTTTATTGCATTGCATTATATGTTTCGCCGCACAATTAAAACTATAGAGCTTTGATCATAAAACTATGCATTTTAATATCATCTTACATTATTATTCAGAGATATAAAGTGACAACTGATATTTGTGCATTTTATGCAAGTATGTCTGTTTGTCTGTTATACTGTAGTAAAAATCTCAAATAAATAACAAATTGCACATTTGAATAATATATTCAACATTTGAAATTACATATCTACAGTGTGTGTGTGTATATAAATGTGTGTGTAGTCATACAAGCCTGATGTATCAAATATGCAAATAAAGCAAACTTTTTTTGACATTAAAAAAAATTTGTCTAAAGGTTCAAAAACCGTTCAATTAAAAAAAGAGATTTTTCTGACTATTATTTCATATGTCAGGCTTTAAACCTTGCAAATACAATATTATGGTGCTAAATGTAAAGGGGAGGTCAGGACTTGATGACACAAGAGCTCAGCAAAAATGAAAATGTATACTTTTTAAAGTTTAAAAAAAGAGCCTATAATTAACTATTTAATGGTTGGTTTCCATTGTGATCTTGAATGCCATAACTTTCAAAAAATTGACATCCCCACCTTTACAGTATGTTGTCACAAAAAGTCAACATGTGATAAATAAACTGTAAAACTATGAAATGTGAAAACATAACAAGATAACCCATGATTATGAATCATTGACTCAGGATTAAATAATGACTCTGGGTTGACCATTTCAAGTGTTAAAAGCCTCTAATGGGCTTGGATCTGTTCCATGACCCCTTCTCCTTTAGGCTAAATGATGCATTTTACTATCATAGTCTCCCTCTGCGTTTCACTGGTGTGATCAGCATAGGCGTGTGTTTAAAACACAGTACAGCGCTACAGATCAGCCACAGACTGATGCAGATATGTGCTCCTGTTTGGGACAGAAGCACTGTTCAGCCAAGTAAACATTACATAACACGCTGTTGGAAGGGTGGAGCGGGCATATGTGGATCCAGACCGGAGCGAGTGCTATCCATGGTGCTGGACTCTGCTTGCCAAAAGCATCGTAAATTAATCATCAAAGAGGTTGCTGCCCTCCCGCCGTACTATAAGATTTCAAGGCGTGCATAATGAATGAAACTAATGCCAGTATCCCTACTGGAAAACCAGGTTTAGTAGCTGTTTTTTAAATGTCCAAGCTGGACATTGGCTAGTCCAAGGTGGTTTTTACTTGGTCTAACATGGTTTACCAGATCCTAAAACTATATAGCCTGATGATCACCTTAAATTGCTATGTCCAGCTATGACATAGATGATCCATCAAACTGGACCAGCTAATGACCACTGGGCCACCTTGGACCAGCTATAAACCAGCCACCACATTCCAAAACACAGCAACCATTTTAATAAGGAATTTCCAGCATTACATCACTTGCTTTAAATATAAACTATTAGATATCGGATATGGCGAATTATGCTTTAGCATGCACTGTAAGATAGTACTATTTTAACGCATACTGACTGTGTTCAAAGGGGGAAAAAAACGATTATGGTGCATCTTACGCCTCCGTTGTCAAGGAGAGGCGTCTTACCTGCGCCGAAGCCGTGCGCACCACCAAGTACATAGCCGACAACAGGGTCAACATTTTCAAGCAGTTTGTCCCTCGAAGTGTCCGATGGAGTCTGTGTCCCCCCCAGAATACAAAGGTGTGTGTTTAGGGACGCGCTGAGACGCAGAGCAGTGTTCGTGGTAACCTGAGCTCAAAGGCGCGAGACAGATACACAAGAGCCGCTTCCTACTTGCGCGTGGTGTTTTCACAGTCACCCTTCCACAACTAATGAGCTTTGGGAGACAAAAATAGCTGGACATCGAGTAATCTTTCCGCCATTTCTGATCACAAGGCAAAATTAATGAGGTAGTGATGGGAGCTGCGAAATTTGGGGGTGACGTCAGAATGGGATTGATGCTGCAAAGCTGAGCTGAGTGAGGAAAAAACATCCCTCATGGGCTTCAGCAGGACATGCTGCGGATTTCCAGACGAGGGGACACTCGTTCACAGGACAGTGCTTTTACCATGTAACCTAAATTATAGGCTAACAATGGCTAGACATTTCATTGTGGGTTATTTATTTATTTAATGCCATCAGGCTAATTACACTGCAGTACATTTTCATGTCCCCCACATCATGTCTTAAAGGGACAGTTCATCCAAAATCTGTATGACTTTCTTCTATGGAGCACATAATAAGATATTTTGAAGAATGTTGGTAACCAAACCATGTATGGACAAAAACACAGAGACATTTCTCAAAATATCTTCTGTTATATTCCAGAGTAGAAAAAGAGTCTGGACTGACATGAGGGCGAGAAAATTATGACAGAATTTTCATTTTTGGGTGAACTATCCCTTTAATAGGCTATAATGTATACATTAAACTCAAAACTTGAAAAGATACATTTAAAGATGAAATCATGATTTTAAGTCTTAGTCATCTGTGATCACAATTGAGTGAACATTAGGGTGCATTTTAGAAATGTCACTAGCCTACTAAATTACTTATAATATGAAAGGCTTACTAAAATACCCTCTTAAAAGGGTTAGTTCACCCAAAAATGAAAATTATCCCAATAATTTACTCGCACTCAAGCCATCCTAGGTGTATATGACTTTCTTCTTTCAGCCAAACACAATCAGAGTTATATTAAAAAATCCTGGCTATTCCAAGCATTATAATGGAAGTGAATGGTAACTTAGAAGCCCAAAAAAACACATCCAGGGGGTTAATAAAGGCCTTCTAAAGCAATGCAACGCATTTTTGTAAGAAAAATATTAATATTTATAACTTTATAAACTATAGTCACTGATTTCCGGTAACGGAAGTACGCGAGTCTAGTTCCAGTGGAAGAGTGACCTCTGACCCGACACTTGACGTAGGATTTAGGAGTAGTGTAAGCTCAGGTGAGAGTAGACGCCTCTCACAGTTCAAACAACAAACTCAAGCCCCTCTGACATTTCTCCTTTTAGACTTCTAATTTGTGACCTGTGTTTTGTTTTGCTCTATCCTCTGCGCTTCCACGTTAGTCGTGCGTCGGGTCACAGGTCACTCTTCCACCAGAACTAGACGCGTATGTCCGTTACCGGTTTTATAAAGTTATAAATATGGAAATTTCTCTTACAAAAACCCATCGCTTCACTTCAGAAGGCCTTTATTAGCCTACCCAATATTGTGTTGGTCCCCCTTTTGCTGCCAAAACAGCCCAGACCTGTCGAGACATGGACTCCACTAGACCCCTGAAGGTGTGCTGTGGTATCTGGCACCAAGATGTTAGCAGCAGATCCTTTAAGTCCTGTAAGTTGTGAGGTGGGGCCTCCATGAATCGGACTTGTTTGTTTAGCACATCCCACAGATTCCCGATTGGATTGAGATCTGGGGAATTTGGAGGCCAAGTCAACACCTCAAGCTTGTTGTTGTGCTCCTCAAACCATTCCTGAACCATTTTTGCTTTGTGGCAGGGAGCATTATCCTGCTGAAAGAGGCCACAGCCACCAGGAAATACCATTTCAATGAAAGGGTGTACATGGTCTGCAACAATGCTTAGGTAGATGGTACCTGTCAAAGTAACATCCACATGGATGGCAGGACCCAAGGTTTCCCAGCAGAACATTGCCCAAAGCATCACACTGCCTCCGCCGGCTTGCCTTCTTCCCATAGTGCATCCTGGTGCCATGTGTTCCCCAGGTAAGCGATGCCCGGCCATCCACGTGATGTAAAAAATTCATCAGACCAGGCCACCTTCTTCCATTGCTCCGTGGACGAGTTCTGATGCTTAAGTGCCCACTGTTGCCGCTTTCGGCGGTGGACAGGGGTCAGCATGGGCACCCTGACTGGTCTGCGGCTATGCAGCCCCATACGCAACAAACTGTAATGCACTGTGTATTCTGACACCTTTCTATCGGAACCAGCATTAACTTCTTGAGCAATTTGAGCTACAGTAGCTCGTCTGTTTGATCGGACCACACGGGCCAGCCTTCGCTCCCCACGTGCATCAATGAGCCTTGGCCGCCCATTTACCACTGTTCCTTCCTTGGACCACTTTTGATAGATACTGACCACTGCAGACCGGTAACACCTCACAAGAGCTGCGGTTTTGGAGATGCTCTGACCCAATCGTCTAGCCATCAGAATTTGGCCCTTGTCAAACTCGCTCAAATCCTTATGCTTGCCCATTTTTCCTGCTTCTAACACACCAGCTGTTCACTTGCTGCCTAATATATCCCACCCACTAACAGGTACCGTGATGAAGAGATAATCAGTGTTATTCACTTCACCTGTCATAATGTTATGCCTGATCGGTGTATACTGCAGCAATAGTAAGAGCAGTGTGATAGTATGACCACTGACGTGGTAATAGTGGGCCACATGATGGAGGCAAAGTACCTTCCTCAGAGGCACGTGACAGCCAGAAATACTGCTGCACTACTTGCATCCACCAGAAGAGGGCAGCATAGCGTGGCTATAAATGCATCTGAGTGACTTCTGTTTAACAGTAGGAATTACACTAAGAAGTTCTTAGGCCGGCATTCAACACTTGTCATTTGAAACACTATCATTTCACAGTCAAACAAACTTATCTGAGCATGTTAAGCACGCGGTGTCAAATGATCTTTGAATCAGCCTGCCTGTGAAGAGAGACGGCATTCCTCACTCAGCACATCATTGACAAACAACTTATGCTTGATTAAACAGCCAAGAGCCATTTTACACAAGTCATAACCTGACCTCCCAACACACTGCCCCACTTTACTCATTCACACAGCACATTATTATCACCTGTCAGAAGTGCACGAGGAGCCATTTTAATGACCTTTGTAATTTTGTCTGGACACTATAGAACAAAAGTTTTGTCTGCAGTGACTGACAGTTTCAAGAAATGGAGAAGGACATCACTCATTCAGAGCCTAAGACATCTCTCCTCTCTCTGGTTTCTCTTCTTCTGTCAGTCAATGAGAAATGGCCAGAAGAGAACTGGAAGAGCTATTTTCAATAGTTAATGGGTGTGAGTGACTTGTTCTTGTCCTCTCTCTGTAATTACACTGGGCCGTGACAGGGGCTGTCAGGAGAAGATCAGAGCTGCAAGGCATGCTGGGAATGTAGTTTTATTTGCATATTTTAGGAATCGGCTGTCATTGCATATGCTAACCAAAATAAAGAATACTTCTTTCAAAAATGTTAAATTATTATTTATTCTCCCTCATATTTTAATATTATTTATATACTGTTAGTATTTATTAATAGCTTTTATTTAGATATTTTCAGTTTTCACTTTAAGTTTTAGTAATTTTGTTACACGCTTTTGTCATTTTTGTGATATATTTATTTAGCTTTCATTTATTTTTATTTCGGTTGTAGTTTTAGTAATTTTAGTACTTCAGCTATTTTATTTCAATCAGTTTCCAAGGCAGAGTTTTTTATGTTTGTTATGTAATATGTATATTTTGTTTTATTTCAGCTTAATCAATTGCATATTTTAGTATTATTTATATACTATTTATAGTCATATATTGAATTAGCTTTTATTTTTGTATTTTTAGTTTTCATTTTACTTTAAGTTTTAGTCATTTTGTGACATGCTTTTGATATTTTTATTAGTTTTTAAACATGTCTATTCAGCTTTTACTTCAGTTTTAATAATTGCAGATTCAACTTATAACTTTATAACTTGTTCTTTTTTATTTCAGTTGCCAAGGCAGAATTTCTATATACTTTTCATTGAAGTCTTTTAGGTTTTTTCATCTAATATTTATATTTTAGTTTATTAAGATTTATTCCAATTAACAAAACACTGGAGGTCATGGAGGTCATTTTCATTTATATAATAACAGTTAATAGTGACCATATTTGTCCAAAAACAAAACAAATATAAACATAAAAATCATAGTGGCCAAAAGTGATGTCCGACCTAGGAAAATTGACATCTTCACCCTTTATTCAAATATTATTAAAAATGTGTTAAAGATTTTGAAAGCATATTGCGTAGTTGTGCTTGGAGTCGATTGTTTTTTTGTGATAACGCGATGAAACATGCAAAATTGTACAGACATAATTTTTTGGCCAGGTTGTCATACATAGAAATTATGAACACATGCAAAAACAAGAAAGAACAATGTAATATTAATAAATGATTATGTTGTAGTCAGCATATGCTTTTTTCTGTGAGCTTTTTATTGTTTTTCCAATGGATATTTTTTGCATAGTAAAATAAAACCTCTAGCCGTAGTTCACCTGTTTTGTCTAATAATTTGGTCAGAAATATCAAATAAAACAAATGTCCCCTCCGGACATCATTTAAGTCTTCTGACACTATATGATGCTTTGTGTGACTATAGAAATTTGAGTTATTCACTGAATAGAAAATTATAATGAAAAGAGCTACATAAACCTTCTTCAAAAGCACCATCTTTTGTGTTTTATGAAAAAAAATTAAGGTGAAAACATAATTTCTGACTTTCTAATCCTGTAAAGCTGATCATTCTCATGTTTAAGACATATTTGCAAAACAGTTTATGAGATTCAAATGCAACGAAATGGAATTTTCATTCATTCGGTTTGAAGCTCCTCAGTGTGTGTTATTATGGTCAGAATGTGTTTGCTGTAGGAGGACAGTGGAGAACTGTGGGCATTCTCTCCTTGACACACACTTGAACCCTGAGCTTGTGATCAGAGCTGTGATTGGTGGGTTTATCACAAGCTCTGCATGAGTGTGAAAAGCTGCCCCACGAGCTCTACGTGAGCTGTTTGTGCTGTGACCCGCTGGCACTCGTGTCTTGAACTTACACGGAACTGCACAACTTTTCAGCTCCCTGCTTCAGCCCTGCTGTGTGCTGCTGCTACACAACACAACGGCTTTGTTGCAAAACCAAATCTCACTGTCTACATAGGCAGCATCCTACTCTAAATGAAAGCTCAGTACACTATTAATGCCATAAAAGACTTTTGGTTCCTCAAAGATCCTTTCGAGGAACACTTCTTAAAGGAACCATTTTTTGTGCGTAAAGAATATTTTAATCATCTAAAGAACCTTTTTGTCACTTTAAAGAAGATTTTGTGGAATGGAAAGATTCCGTGGATGTTAAATGTTCTTCATAAGGCCCGTTCACACCAAGAATGATAACGATAAAGTTCTAAAAATTGTTCTAAATATAAAAGAATAGCAGAGTCCACACCACAACTATAACAATAACGGCACTGAGAATTTATGTCACTTTCAGAATGATTTTTTTCTAGCTGATGAACGCTAAAAACATTGACAGCTAATCAGAATCCATTCTGCTTTAAAGAGCTCGTGCATTTAAAGTGACAACAAACATGCAGCGCGTGCTCATAATAAACAGATTGATACCGTGCAATAGTGTGGATGCTAATATAGTTATCCTTATAGTTATCTTTAATTGTTCTTGGTGTGAACAGGCCTATCCGCTTGTTAAGTCGTGACGTAAGGAACGCTGTTTCTGGGTCCAAGCCTCAACTCGTTTCACTTGAAAATGCCATCGACGGCCATTTATGAGCGCTATTTATTAATATTTAAGCATCAAACATTTTAAAAAGTTAAACATTTTAAATACTTACAGTCTACACAACAGTCTCTGTGCTCACAGCGTCACAGACATTAATATTTTAATGATTTATAAAAGATGAATCACTGTCTGACCATCTGGAATTTTGGTATGGAGATAAAGGTTATGATTATATATTTTTTGTAGTATTACACCACATTGTGTGTGTATATTAGCACTGTTTGTTGTTTTTCTTGTGGTATGAGATAGAGTGTTTAGACCCGGAAGCGCTGCCCCGTGACATCAGACTTAACAACGGGCAAGAACCATAGATGGCAATAAAGAACATTTATATTTAAAGTCCCAATGAAAATTGAAGTTTTTTGGCTTTTAGTATGAACATGTTAGTCTTACTGTTGTCTATTAGCTAGTGTGCTTCAAAACAATGACAAAATTCACATTTGGAAGATATAAGTGTTCAAAACTTACAGTCTCTCACTTCCACCAATATGGATCAACGATTCTGATGACATCACACTGCACTTCAGCTTCTTATCAGATTTTCTGTCCAATCAAATGCTTTCTAGAATCTGAAGCCCCACCCCCTGCATTATAAATAGACACTGAAGCTGTGGCTGAAATCTGTCACTTGTTCACACAATTACTATTTTCTATATGGTGAATGACACATAGTGCGCGAAAGGGAACGATTCAGAAAGTGTAAATATGCTTTCCATTGAGGTGAATGAAGTCTGGTTTTACGCTAGTGTCACGCGAACTGCGCATACACAGTCTACTCCAGTCCACAGATACGATAGCACGGAGCGGATCATAAGATCGAGTCGATGCAGACCACAAAACATATCGGACCTGTTTGAATTCTGCACAGAATTATGTATTTTAAAGAGATATGGAGGAGATTAGGAGGAGAAACGGTTAGAGATTTGGAAGAAATTGCGGCTTTACTGAGTTTAGCTGCTCTGGCAGAGCTGTGATATAAACTAAACGCTATTAGCTATTTAAAAAAGGGGAGGAGCTGTTTGATACATCCCGCCCTTGTCTTTCAGTGGAAATTACGTCAACACATTGAATAATGCTGCGCGTTTCAAGACACTTTAGTGGGCCTTTAAAGTTGGCATAAAACGACTATAAAATGACTTGTATTCGAGTGAAACGGATTCTTGAACAAAGAAAATGTAGGGTGGAACTTGATGGGGATTTGATTGGATGGTTGTGCCGTTGTAATCTTCCCCTCCCTCTTGCAGCTCTTCTCATCTCTGATGATGGGATTACTGGCATGAGGGCGGGACAACCTGTCACTCACATGAGATCCACCAATAGCAAAGGTGGATCTCATGTGAGTGACAGGTTGTCCCGCCCTCATGCCAGTAATCCCATCATCAGAGATGAGAAGAGCTGCAAGAGGGAGGGGAAGATTACAACGGCACATGATTTAAAAATAAATAAGTAAATAAAAAGATGTGCATTAATAATTATTTTATCATAAATACTGAAATATGCAAAAATAACAATTTTGATTTCATGGTAACTATAAGAGTGCAGGTACATACTCTAGTTAGTAGGCATAAAATACATTGCAGTCTCAAGCATAGGTAGAATTTGATTAATACTTTTTGATGTTGAATGCATTATGAAGAAAAACAGAGAAAAACGATGTCCATGTTTACTCTAGTTTAACACGTTGCTTTTACATCACTTTTACTCAAGAGTTCATTGGAAGGTAATATGTGCGATCAGTATCTTAATACGGGACACACACACACATTCCGACAGGGATTAACCAACAGAAGCGGGATTGCTATCTTCATCTGGATTATTGTAGAGCAGTTGATAAACCGATACGAGACGCTCATGGAACACAGAAGCAATCGTTCCTAGTTTTGTTTTGGATTGGATGTTTTCGATATTGCATCAGACAAAACAGCTCTTGCAGACATCTTGTTGTCTCAATGACAAGAGAAATTCCAGCGCACAACGATCACAAAGGTTAATGTGTGAATTTGATGGAAAATTTGAAAAATTCTGAAAAGCATAATACTACCGCTAATAACCCAACAAGTAACGTTTTCAGAACAACGTTCTGTCAAAGTTATGAGCAAAAGTACTTCCACAGTTCTCAAAATCTTAGCACAAAAACATTATACATTGATCACAGTTGCAAGTTTATCTAATGTTTTTAAAATGTTACTACTTGTTTCAGAACATTCAGACAACATTCAAAAGTAACATTCCCATAATGTTTGCAGAATTCTAAAATGGAATATTTCATTAACGTTCACATAAACAAAAAAATTGACATTTGAGGGCTAAAGGCTTTATCTAATTAAAAATATAATATAATAATATAGTATAATATAATTAATATAGTATAATAATATAATATAATATAATATATATACTACCTTTCAAAAGTTTGGGCACAGTAAGAAATTAATACTTTTATTCAGCAAGGACACATTAAATCAATCCAAAGTGACAGTAAAGACATTTATAATGTTACAAAAGATTTCTATTTTAAAATAAGTGCTGTTCTTTTGAACTTTCATGTGTCAAAAGCTGACATCAACTCTTCATCTCATCATCTGTGCTCAGTTACTAAAGAATTTTTTTGCCACACACATACATGTGCTAGCATGAATGCATACACATGACAATACACACATGCATACGCACACACTTACAATATGAGCTGTCTTGTCTGCCATTATTTTTAGAGAGAGACACTTGATCGGCCACTAGGACGCTTCGGCTTTTAAACACTTGCTCTCACACACAAACACACTGGCGCCGCTCTGTCCCTGTCCGGGGCTGAATGGGAATCTTGTGCCACCGGGTGCGGTTGTGCGGTTGTTTTCCTGCCCTCCTCATCAGCCTTTTCTTTATCTCCTTCATGTCTCCTTTCTTCTCCTCACCCTCCCTCAGGGCCTGCAGAGCGAGCAAGAGAGAGACTCTGAGGAACTGTAACTCTAGAACGGAAATTAGTGTGACGCAAATTGGGGTTGGATGTCTTTTTTTTTTTTTAGGCGCTGAAGTCGCTGAAGTGATCAGTCTAACAAGCAAAACAACTCAGCCAAAGTCTCCAAGCCTCATACACATTGCAAAGCTCTGGGAGGGACTCCCCTATTTCTGTGAAGTAACTTCTGAATTCATAATGACGCACACACACACACACACACACACACACACACAGAGACACTGGTTTCCATGTTTTATGGGGGCTTTCCATAGAAGTAATGAATGTATACTGTACAAACTGTATATTGTAACTAACCCTACCCCTAAACCTACCCAAAAAACATAATTTTGTCTGATTTATAAGCTGTTTTTCTCATGGGGACCAAAAAATGTCCCCATAAGGTCAAAATGTACTGGTATTACTATCCTTGTGGGGGCACTTGGTCCCCATAATGTAGAGAATACCACACACACACAAGTTACATATATACACACACTACCATCTGTTATTTCACATGATCATTATGGAAATCATTCTAATATGCTGATTCGCTGCTCAATTATTATTGGTACTCAAATTTATTAATAATGGTTCTTAATATTATCAATTCAGCTTTGAATTAACATTACATTACATTTGAAAAGATATTCAAATAGAATTAAAAATATATATATTTCACAATATTACTGTTTTTACAGTATTTTTGATCAAACAAATGCAGCCTAATAATAATTATAATTTTATATATATATATATATATATATATATATTGCCATAAAATATTAATCTTAATTTAATAACACTGTTAAATGTAATGTACATATTCTGATCATTATTCTGATGCCACTTGCAGCCATTAAAACAATTGATTTTAGTCTTCAGTGTTTTATTTTACATTTATTTAGATGTGTCTGAACCGGCCATAACATAAATATAATTAATGGCTTATTGGTATCAGCCAGAATTTTAATACTGGTGCATCCCTATTCAAAAGATTAAGGAAAATGTATTCTTTGTGATATGACACATTGAAATATCATTTTACGTGCAGCTTCTCAGTGATTTATTTCACATAGCCAGTTTGTCTCAAGTCAAACGGGTGATAACAGCTCTGCCATTTCAGGACAGATATTATCAGGCGATGTTAATCAAATTGCAAGATTTGTGCCATCAAATCTTTCATTGTTGCTTCGGACAACTGCAACCAATCAGATTCATCTGCCTTCTCGGTCTGAATAAGATTAGACCGTATCCACACACCACAATACAAGACTCATGAGGGTCGTAATCCAGATTACTGTTAAAACGATCGTTAACTGAAGAGATTGTTGTGTAATCGTTTTGTTTGAGCATCCAGCAGGATCGATCGTATTTTAAAGCATTTTAATCCCTCTGATGCTCATTTCTTTGGCCGGTATTGTGGCTCTGCTCTTTCTTTCTAATGGTCAGATAGACTGATAGAGGAGTAATCTATCCTATAGTACAGGCCGGATCAGGAGTTTGAGAGTGATAAGACTTAGATCCCCACCGTTTTTGACTGAAATCCCTTAAAAAAGCCTTGATTATTATACTAACCAACAAATATCCAGCTAACAGTGAATGTTCTGACATGGTTCTCTCAAAGTTTGAACAAACATTCTTCCATTACATTAACAGAATGTTTGTTCAAAGTTATCTGGTCTTTAATAATGTTCACAAAACATTTTTTATAAAGAAAAAAATTCTGAAACATTTGACGGGCGGGAACACTACACCTTTCGTTCCATTGATTTCCATTCATACACATACAGAAAGCTCATGCGAAGAAATTTAGCATTTTGCCATGTTCATGATCTGTGAATTCGGCCCTGTCCCAAATGGCACACTTCATGTGCACTTGGGGTCTTGTGGACTTACAATGGCCATCATGTGCGAGTGCCTGTTAAGATCGTAGGGTGTCCCATTTGTAATGTTAGGTTTCAGAACGGTGCTCGCGAACGCCCCCCTTTACGGCCGATATGCGCCCTCGATACACACTTTTGCTGAACAAACCCGTGAGCCACACAGCAGATTTCTATCCAACAGTCAAAGCGGCATTACGTCATGATAGTCTGGACTTGGAGGAAGATTGCAAGGGCTTAGGGCTCCATATAACGTGAAGACGTGTGACCAATAGAAGATCTAAGAATTTAAAGAACTCATATTTTTTTTGCAGTAAAGTGGAGTAGATTTGTTATATGTTGAATTTATGTTTGTAAAAAAGACGCTATAGAGTATGACATCATATCACGACCGTTGCAGTGTCCGTAGAAATGTTGCGCGTTTAAAGTCTGGTGTGACCACGGCTTGAGTTGGAGGTTCACCATTTTTTAAATGTTACTTGTTACAGAATGTTTAGATGACAAACAAAAGTATTGTTCCCATAATGTTTGCAGAATGATAAAATGGAATGTTTCCTAAACTCTTTCCCCGCCATTGACGGAATTTTCCGGAATGTTTTCACTGTCATGCTGTAGGGGGCGCTATTACACATCTTCTGAAAAAATGAGAGAATCTCCAACCCGATCTCACGGCAATTCGTACGTATTTTACTAGGTGGCTAATTCGTACAAATTTATACGACCTCACTCGTACATGTTTTGCTAAATCGTACATATTTGACGAGTTGCCCAATTCGTATGATTTTGTACGAATGACCTCCCTCTAACCCCGCCCCTAAACCTACCCGTCACTGCCTTTTAGACAAATTCGTACGAATTAGCCACTTTGCACAAATACGTACAAATTGGTCGTGAGATAGCGTTGGAATCTCCGGATCAAAACACTGGCAAAGAAGCAGAAACAAGCGATAAAAGTATTGCTTAAGCACATGTAAAATAGCGCAATCATCAAACATGAAACAGCATATAAATCAAAGCTAAAAGATATGTCGATAGACATAGATATTCTCAGCTTTTTGTTAAAAATTTAGCTTTTTTAATTAAACTTATACACAAGTAAAGCTAGAATAATTTTTTTTGTTGTTGTTTAAAAGCAGAGGCTTTCTTTTTCTTTTAATATCTTTCTTTTGATATATTGTTCAGATATTCATACAACAAAATATTTTGGGGGCTATGAAAGTTTTGTGAAAATGATCAAAAATCCTGGCGCTGGCTGCATGGCAACTTGCTGATGAGGAAAGAGTTAAAAAAAAATTCTGGGACGTTTTGAACGTTCAGGGAACATTCAGAAATAACGATTTCATACCTTAATGGGAACATTAACAAAATGTTCTTAGAACATATTTTTGTTAACTGGGCACAGAGATGGATGAAAAAAGTACTTGCAAAAATGCAAAAAAAAAAAAAAAATTGTTTTACAAAAAGGCTTTACTTTCTTTAAGCAAAATTTAATTTCTTTGCATTTTATTGTAGTTTAGCGCTGAAATATGACCTTGATTTGTTCTTGACAGGTGGACAGTGCTTCATAAAACAAATAAAATTTTCTAATTTTGCACAAAAATAGCATTAAATGTCAAAAAAGTATTCTTTGAAATTCCCTACCCAGTTTTAGCACATGGTGTACTTACAATATCTATCAGCAGACTCATCAAAACCTTGGTGACAATGATAATTAAATAAACTTCTGTTTTACAAATGTAATACAATGCAATTAAGCTGTATATATTTTTTTACACTTTTAAAAATAAAGGTTCCAAACAAAAGGTTTTTGCAGCGATGCCATAGAAGAATCATTTTAGGTTCCCCAAAGAACTTGTGTGTGTGTGTCTTTCCTCTTCCACACATATCTAATTAAAGTGTGTGTTGTCAAACGGCTGATCTTTAGCGTGAAATCATCTTAGCGGATAGAAGGCCTGGGAGAAAGAGAGAGCGACAGAAAGAAAAGAGACAGGGACTTCAATCAGCTCCAGCTGGGATGGTTGTTTTCATTGTTGCTTGTATTAGCTGTAGTTTAAGCCTGTTTTCTACTTAGAGCTGCTGCTTTTGCACAAACGTTATTGCGAGCGCTCTCACTGTGCTCTTCACCTGCTCTGATTACTGAAGCCAAACATTTGTACAGCACTCACCAAAACTTATCCACTATCATCAGCAACACAAGCATGATTTGAGTTTAGAATTTGGACTATATTTGCATGGTTCCATTTTGAACCCTTTTAAAAAATTATATAATTAGTAAGTTAAGGCAACTTATGTTTTTACATTACTTCAAACTAAATAATTTAAGCAATTTCCTTTTTCTTTTGAGTTCTCAAAATTGACACTTTTTAAGTAATCTGTATTGTTTCATTGTTTTGAGTTTTACTTACAGAAATATCTGAAACTGGGCTGGGATTTCTATTTCCCATCATGCTTTGCCATGACACACAAAAGGGAGAGTAAATACCAAAATTAAGTGTTATATTTTTTTTGTGCAAGAAATATTTTAAGTAGGAGATTTAGTAGGTTAATGTTTTATGTTAGTTTAGAAGAGTTTCTTTTATGTTGGTTTTTAAGTAGCATGGCAGATTCCAAGGGCCCTATCATCCACCTGACGCAGTGCGGTGCCAGGCGCGACACAAGTGTTTTTTGCTAGTTTCAGTCCGACGCAGTTATCATTTTCACGTCCAACGCCACATTGTATAAATAGCAAATGCACTCACGCCCATCTGTTCACCCTATGGGTGTGCTGGTCTGAAAACGAGGTGTATTCAGGCGTATTGTTGGCACATTGCTATTTTGAGGCAACTGAAAACGACTGCACCATTGACCAACAAAAACCTGGTCTAAAGTGATAAAAAAACCTGGTCTAAAGCACAGTATTTTTTGTGTTATTTAAAGGGCGCATTAGTAATATGCGCTTATAGGTGGGTGCACAATGCGTGTACACTCTGCTTATTACACACACAGGGGCGCAGCAGCACACAAACATTTTTAAATATTAAAAATAAAAGGATTCCTCTCTGGAGAAGCGTTCAGTCTTTCTGCTCGCAAATTCCACCATGTAAATAGCGAATCCGCCATAGCGCGAGCGCAACTGGCTTTTAAAGGGAATGGGAGATGAGACTCTGATTGGTTTATTGCACGTTACACCCAAAACACACCCATGACTCATTAAGAGACTAGGGACAACCCTTTTGGACCATGTGCCTGACGTGCTGACTGTTTTGTTCGTCGTTAAACTAGCAAAAGTGGATTCAGACATGCCCTAAGTGCAACTGTGCCATGCGCTTCAGACCACGCGCTCAGATCGTTAAAATAGGGCCCCAAGTGATCATGGGCTCAGGACGTTCCATTTAAACGCATTGCGAGGGTTCCACCAGTAGTGGGCACTTGTGCAACGTAAGCAATGACGTACATCTGAGTGAATGAGGCGGAGAGAAGTTAGCGAGGGTAGGGCATAAAAAAGTGGACTTAAACGCAGCCTGATTGACTCAAAATTCACAGTATTCATTCTTCATGCTAACTGTTAGCCAGTTTCCCTCCAGAACCCATTCCTAGTGGCCAGTGATGACACTACATACTACTTGTTAGCCTTAAAGGGATAGTTCACAAAAAAAATAAAATGTTGTCATCACTTCCTCACCCTAAAGTTGTTCCAAACCTGTACGAGTTTCTTTCTTTTGTTGAACACAAAAGAAGATATTTTAAAGAATGTTGGTAACCAGACAGTTGACAGTAGCCATTGACTTAAATAGTAGTTCTTTCATTGCCAAAATTCTTTAAAATATCTTCTTTTGTGTTCTTGGGTGTGTAAATGATGACAAAATGTACATTTTTGGGTGAACTATCCTTTTAAAAAAATGCCCTTTCAGGACAAAATGAGGTATATGAAAAAATATGAATTAGGAAATATTTCCTGAAGAACACTTAGCAGATTCTGTCTGGGCCAACAGTCGATATCCAGCTAACAGGGAACGTTCTCAGAACTTTAGCAAACGTTCTGGCAATGTTCTCTCAACGTTGTAATGTTAATAGAAATTTTGTTCAAAGTTATCTAGCCTGTAATTATGTTCTCAAATCATTAGCACAAAAAAAGTTTTATATATATATATATATATATATAACATTGTTTATACATTCGTTCTGAAACGTCTTAGTTGGACGTCCATCTAACATTTTTTTTAAATGTTCAGACAACATTCAAAAGTAACACTCCCAAAATTCTAAAATGGAATGTTTTCTTAACATTCACAGAACCAAGAAAGAATGTTTTTAAAACATTTGAAAAAACTGGACGTTTTGAATATTACCAAAACATATTTTTGTTAGCTGGGTACTTGCATATGAACTTTCACTGTAATCTCTTACACACACAGAGGGAGATTCCAAAGATAGCAACAGTTCCAGTTGAGCCGCCCTGAGAGAGTCACTGCGGTGCGCCCAAATTGAAAGGGTGGGACCGGGGCTGCCAAGCATGAAAAAGGATAGAAACGAGGTAGGGAGAGGAAGAAAGCATGAAAGAGAGAGAGGAACAGGGAGGGCGGCACCTTTAAAGGACCCCATCCCGCTCTCTTAAGGAAGATGAGAGAGTGCGAGTGACGAAGGATGAAAAAGAAAGGAGAGAAACAAATTATTAACACCCCACCGACCACTTTAAAGAGGACAAAAGCAGGGAATGAGAGAGGAGCGGACACAGGGAGAGGTGAAGACACAGGGAGAGGAGGGACGCTAGCGTTTCACCGTTACACCCACCGGGGTTTCCACCCGTTTCATTTAGCCACAGAGGATAAACTGACCAGATCAGTGTATGTTTATAGCCACTATATAATACTTACAGGATGACTGCATTATTCCTCAAAAAAAGAAAAACCTCAAAGAAATTATTATATGAAAGATTTACTATAAGATATAATAAAAGCATTATATGAATATAATAATTTTAAGTATTAATAAGAATTAATATAGCCTGTCAACTGTTAGTGTCCAGTGGGACACTTGGCATGCTTTTTTGTTGCCTTTTTTAGATATTTTAGTAGTCATTATAAATTAGGTATAATTCAAACACTTTCAAAATTCATCCTGTGAAATTGAAACGGTTCTTTAAACCCTTTTAACAGGCTAAATTTTTGTGATATCAACTTGGTTAGACATATATATATATATATATATATATATATATATATATATATATATATATATATATATATATACAGCTTTATTAATATTTTATAATCTTTAATATTTTAATATACAAATATAGTACTTTAATATACAACTGATGGTTACTGTTTATATGGTGATTTAAATGGGACTTACTGTCATGTACTGACATTTGCTATTCTTCCACACTGCACTGATTCTGTTGCTACACTACATTTCTAAGCTGTTACACTGCATTATCTTTGTTGGACTTTGTTTATGCTGCTTATTATTCTTATTTTTAATAATAATAATAATAATAAAGGCCTGTTCGCACCAAGAACCAAGATAACTATAACAATGTCCAGCGGACGAATTTCTGTTTATTCTAAGCGCGCTGCAGTTTTATTGTCTGTCACTTTAAATGCTCAAGCTCTTAAAGCAGGATGGATTCTGACTAGCTGTCAATGTTATTGTTCATCAGCTGGAAAAAATTAGTTCTGAAAGTGATTGCAACTATATAATTTCTCTGCGCCGTTATCGTGAACTCTGCTATTCTTTCATACTAGAACGATTTTTAGAACTTTATCTCGTTATTGTCCTTGGTGTGAACAGATGCATCAAAAATGCATGTGACCACACTGAATTTGCAGTGTAAATGCTAATGTAATAAGTGTAGATAATGTTGAAATATAAACTTCTTAACATCTTTTAAATCAGGTTCTAAAATAAAAATAAGTCATCTTTTTTTATTTGAAAGCAACAGTGGCTATATCCTCTTGAAAGAAAACAATTTAATAAAACATTGGTAACACTTTACAATAAGGTTCATTAATTAACATTAGTTAACTACATTAGTTAACATGAACTAATAATGAACTGCACTTATAAAGCATTTATTTATCTTTGTTAATGTTAATTTCAACATTTACTAATACATTATTAAAATCTTGTTAACATTAGTTAATGCACTGTGAACTAACATGAACAAACCATAAACAGCTGTAATTGTATTAACTAATGTTAACAAAGATTAATAAATACAGTAACAAATGTACTGCTCATGGTTAGTTCATTTTAGTTAGTACATTAACTAATGTTAACTAATGAAACCTTATTGTAAGGTGTTACCAAAACATTTTTTGGGGTATTACTTAGATTTCACAACACTATGGAGTTTAGTTAGGGGAAAACATCTGGACTTCATCTGTCCCATCAAGGACACAGTTCATCACCAGCACGTGTTGTGTTTTGGGTGCTGGTGTCCAAACCAAGACATCGTTACTAGGTTCACCAGCAAAGCACCAGCTAACAAGTTAACATGTTCTGGCAAGGTTATCTCAAAGTTATGAACAAACGTTCTTCCAAACACAACAGAAAGTTTGTTCAAATTTGTCTGGTTTAAATGTTCTCAAAATGTTATTTCTAAGTTCACGGAATTTTTATTTCCTGATCCTGAAAGTATTGGTTTAACTGTTTCAGAACGTTCTTAGAACATTCAAAAGTAACGTTCCCTTAATGTTTGCAAAAGGATAAAATGGAACGTTCCCTTAATGTTTTCTCTAACGATCACATAACCAAAAAAATGTAAACTTTTTTTTGTTTTGAATGTTCAGAGAACAAAGGAAAATATTAGTAGAATGCTCTTAGAACATATTTTTATTAGCTGGGATGTCCTTGGGCAACCCACATTACCAGCTAACATGTAATAATGAACATCTAGACAGCAACAGACCAGGTTCAATAAGATACCAACTTGTTGAAAGAAAAACTATGAGCTTTTTATTGCGTTATATCAGTAGCAGATAGATAGAAAACTAATTAAAATAGTCAGAGTACTAAACGAACTAAAGGTGTGTTTCGTGTCGCATAATGAACACCAACATTCGAAAACCTCTTGATTCCTGAACCATCAGAACTTCAGAAGTTCAAAGGCTCTGCTCAAATATTGTCCGAGTCTCATTCAGGACCATAAATAGTCATAAAACGTGTGCGAGCGGTCCTCCAGACCCGTGGCAGATGAAACCTCGGGGTTTGTTTGTGCTCGGCCAGCCTTAATCCTGTAGCTCTCTGCTGTCACTCAAAGTCTGACAGTACCCAAGGGCTGCTGGGAGATCCCTTTACGCTCCTGCTCAGACATGCAACACAAAGCAAACACACAACAAGCTCAGCTGTAAACACACTTTGGGCAGGGTTGTGGCGTGCTGGATATAGTTTCAAAGTCGGAACGTCGACGCATGTGTGTTCAGAAAACACACAAACAGATTGGAGAGGTCGAGGGAGTCATCTTTAGGCTGTTTGTGCATTTTGGGCGTTTTGGGCATGGTGTGACCTTGTCATAATTTATTCACCCTCATGTTGATCCAACTCTTTCTTCTGTGAAACAGCACAGCTATGTACTATTGGAAATCTGTTACCTGGGATTACGGTTAAATATAAAGTTTAGTGTTATTACAAAAATATTCCAGCACAGAATGCAGCGATCGATGAGTATATGTCCTTTAAGGACGCTGAAGACATAGTGCTTAAATGGATAGCTTTTATCTAGTTAATCGTATTCTTTTTTCCTTTGCCTAGCAGAGATAAACACACATCTACACATGCGAATCATTAATGCTTGCATGGTGGAAGCAGTGAGCACAAGTTTTAGACCAACTTGATTGAGTCCTTTCTTTCCTTTATCTGAATTATTCAAACAGAGAGAGAGAGAGAGATGGTAGAGCAGACACCACACATGCTATTGCATGGCTATTTTGAGACAGGGTCACGCCATGATCAAGGACTTCAGTGAGACAATAGAAAAAGGTCAGAAACGGACAAAGAACGAAAAGAACGAACTGACAGTCAGTTGGCAGTGAAAATACCAATGCTAAATGTACAATGTAATAATAAAATACAGCTAACCACACAATCGTGCATAGCTAGAGTAAAATAAACAGTTACTACCATATCATTACCCCGCCAGCAGCTCTCATTTAATATTCAAATTAGGAAGACAGGGATGTGCACCACTGGTTCTTTGCGCTTGTTAGAAGTTAGCAGTTAGAAGGAAAATGTAAAACCATTAGGACTTCTTGGTGGATCCAGCTGATATGCAAATTCCTGATGGGCTGTAGCACGTCCTAGCCAATCAGAACATATTCCTTCTAACATAAATATGAGTGTATAGAGCTCCGGAGGTTGATGTCATGCAATCTAAACTCCGCCATTTTGGCAGGCAATCAGGGGAGCGCTAGAGCGGCTGTTGCATTGGTATCTATAGTGGTCAAACAATAATTCAAAATCAAATCAGTAAGATTTTAAAATCTTACTATTTCAACATGGTGGACAGCTACTCTGCGGCAGGATGCCAGAACAGGCAGGGGAAAGCAAAGGGGAAATAATTTTATCGTAGTATGTTGTTGAAATGCCGTGCATTCCAGTTTATTCTTCATTCTAACTACTTTTGCCTCACGTAACTAATGATAAAAAAGTTCCCATTAAATACGATACTTAATCATGAATAACTTAAGTGCTTTTATATATAAATAACATTCAGGAACTGTAGGCTATTTGAAACAAAATTAAGGATCAATAAATAAATACTGAAACAAAAATTACATGTACTGATTATGACTTATGATTATGATTTTATTTGACATGCACAACATGGACCGATATGGGACAGATGCCCACTGTTTAGGACAGGTTCGTGTTAACCGCTAACAGTAATCTATTCACATAATGTTTTCTCTCTTAAAATGTAATCGAGTGTAAAGAATTGAAGTCTGTCATGTAAAACAAGAGCTTATTGATGCAGTTCTGCCTGCTATTTTATTCTATCCGTTAACGTTACTCCTGATCAGAGGCTTCCGTAAATATTTAGTTTATACGTAGATTTAGGCTTCAAGTAAGTTTAATGGTGCAGCGCAAAAATATTTAGTAGTGCATAAGTTGTAACTTAGTGCTCATTTACGTCAAAACTAGTCTAGTTGTAACTTGCGCACAGCTGGTGCACCCAGCCCCGGGATACTGTAGGTCAGGAAAGCTATCCGTTCATTTATCGATACATGTGAAAAGCACCCGGGGGCATTAGAGGGATCTGTTATGTTTAATCTATCAAGTTTTGCTATGTTCTATGTCTATGTCTATGTCTTTTGAATTAAAGTGCACAGTGAACTCTGTTGCCTTGACACTCATGCTGACGTCATTCATTTCATATTCGCTCCTGGCTGTCCCTGCCTGCCAATATGGCGTTGTAAACAGAATGGGTCACGTGACGTCCAGAGCTCTTCACGCCATGCATTTGTACCGGATCATCGTGGAGTTGTGATGCCACAAACAGGCAAAGCAATTATTTTGAAGTATTTTATTCACAGAATTGACCTTTATCTTGTATTACTCTATATGTTAAGATTTTATATAATCACTGTTTGTCTGCTTCCCAACTATATATTCACTTTCACACTTATGGGCTGAACTAAACTGTATGCCAGATATCTAATTATATATCTTTATATATATCCTATATATAATAATATAATTTATACTCCATTGTATATCTTATATATTTTATCTAATATATGTCCATATTATATAATGTAAATTTTTAGGATTATATAAGCCTTTTTGTAACTATTTGTAACTATATATTAACTTTTTTTTATCATTTAATTAGATTTCTGACTATATATTTACGATGTTTAATTAAACATTCAGAATAAGTCAAATGTTAAAAATTCCTTTTTTGTTTGCATAATACATAATGAGGGGAAACCCAAGCCCACCTGGACCACTGCAGTCAGAGGCCCCTATTGAGAAAAGCTGAGCTTCTTCCCTCAGGTCCGGAAACAGCTCCAAGTGTGTCTACACCCATCATGCCTGCTTCAGGTTGTGGTTTGCTATTGGTGGATCTCATGTGAGTGACAGGTTGCTCCGCACTCGCACCGGTAAACACATCATCAGAGAAGAGATGAGCTGCAAGAGGGAGGGGAAGTTATTTTGATTCAAGATTATGAGGGAACATGATGTACACAGATAAATGATTTTTAATAAATACAGCAATATTCCACAAAAGAAATGTCCATTTTGATTTCATGGTGACTTTAAGTTACAGGCATCATGTACAAGTGTGGTCCAGGTATAAACTCCACATTGACTGTTGTTCACCACTGTTGAAAAACCTTGACTGCAAAGTATAAGACCAGAATAAGACTGGGGTATATGTGGGCTGAACATGACCCTGAATTTGCAGGTATATATATCAATGTATAGGTTTGTCAGCAGTTTAACAGCACAGTGTGTTGTAGATAATGATCTATTCATCCGTTTCATTTAAAATATTATTTAAACTTTTTTTTTTTACATTCAGTCACAAATGGATGAAAAGTTTAGGCAGATTGAACAGAAGAAATCATGTTTGCAGGTTTCTGTTTTACTCTGCATTGTTTGTGCTCAAACCACACAAACAGGTGGAACACAAAAATAAAAGTAGAGCAATGTGCCAATGACCAATTTTAATTTTTTGACATTTTGTTTTACTTTATTTTGATATACTTTTGTAAAAACTTTTATGCAATATACTTACAAATATAAAATATTGTGAGTTTAAAAAAAAACCTTTATGCACACTACAGTTAAAAGATTTGTAGTCAGTATGATTTGTTTTTTATATATATATAGCCTAAAATAAATGATTATGTTATTCAGCAAAGACATTAAATGGATCAAAAGTGACAATGAAGACATTTGTAAGTTTGCATAATATTTCTATTTCAAATAAATGCTGTTGTTTTGAACTTTATGTTTATCAAAGAACCCTGAAAATGATGTATCATGGTTTCCACAAAAATATTAGTAAATAATATTAGTTAATATAGTATAGCTACCATAGATGTTACCATTGATGTGTTTTGCATGCTGAATGTTGAAGTCTGTGTGTGACTCAAGCATGGTCAACTGCAATATATTGTTACAAATATAGAGGGATTATATCAACCCAATTAAAAGTTTCACAGGTGTTTATGATGTAAGTGTTAGCAATAAAATTGTAAACATTATATGACATACAGTGAAATATTACATAGGTTAATTTTAAAAGATGATCTTAATTTCTGATTAAATCATTAACTATAGTTAATTGTTCAGTCAGAAGCTAGGTCAACTTTTAAAAGCAACCTATTTATTACTTCTCTTCCTTTGAAACCAAATAACTGATTTCTTGTTGCATCGCTGCATCAGAAAGAGAATTACAGTAACATAAATGTTCCAAGCGCCCAACCAAAGTGAACACTTATCACCATAATGGTGAGGTTGTGAAGAGTACAGATTACTAGATTTTTACAATTAAGTTAAGACACTAAGTAAAGTTAACTAAAAAGTGTTAGTTAGAATCACTGTTGGATTTTATAGTGTAGCCTAATAAGAAATATCAGAGTGATTTCTGAAGGATCATGTGACACTGAAGACTGGAGTAATGATGCGGAAAATTCAGCTTTGATCACAGGAATAAATTACATTTTAAACATGTAAATGCACATTAAACAGTTATTTTAAATTATCATAATATTTCACAATAATACTGTTTTTGCTCTGCGTGACTGTGAAGATGAATACCTGCCATTCACAACATTTAATGTTTTACAATGTAAAAAAAAATACATTTGAAAATGCATTTCTGTTCAATAAAAACCTTACTCACCTGTTGTGTCGAGTAATAAAAACTCCATAATCTCCGCGCGTTTTAACAACATTTCAAACCCCTCAGTTCTCACCATCTCCGAAAAGCCAAGCCAGTGTTGATGTTAGTTCTGTCGCGTTCTCGTTTTGCCAGCAGACTCTCCTCTCCCTAACATAAACGCTTACAATTAATAGGCTCACCATACTGAATCAGGGTAAGACAAAAACACGTTTTGCAAGAAGGATTGATGATGTATCGACTCATTATTTAAATTGTTAATTTTGAACTAAAAAAGTTGCATAGCATAGGCCTACCTTTAAACTAATATTCATGTTTACATAAGTGTTACAGCCTACTCCACCAATACATTACTCTTTGTACTTGACATTTACACAGTTAAAGGGATAGTTCACCCAAAAATGAAAATGACCCCGTGATTTACTCACCCTTAAGCCATCCTAGGGTTATATGACATATTTCTTTCAGATGAACATATTTCATGAGTTATATTTAAAAATGTTCTGGCTCTTCCAAGCGTTATAATGGCAGTGAATGGGAGTCAAAAGTTGGAGCCCAAAAAAGTGCATCCATCCATTATAAACGGCGCTCCACACGGCTCCAGGGGTTAATAAAGGCCTCCAGAAGCGATGCGATGTGTTTGTGTATATCCATATTTAACACATTATAAAGTAAACGTCGGAGCCGTGTGGAGTACGTTTATAATGGATGGATGCCATCCCATTCACTGCCATTATAATGCTTGGATTAGCCAGAACATTTTTAAATATAACTCAGATTGTATTCGTCTGAAAGAAGAAAGTCATGTACACCTAGGATGGCTTGAGGGTGAGTAAATCATGGGGTAATTTTCATTTTTGGGTGATCTATCCCTTTTAGATTGATGGTTTTTATGTTTGGTCCTCTCCCTCAAAAAATGGTGCATGACACCACTAAGCCTATGTCATCTTAACTGCATATTGTTTCCCTAGGCAGATTTGACAAACAGTTTCCGAACTGTTGGGTTACCACTAGATTTGCAATGCAAAATCTGGGTCCTGAAGTAAAACCTGTTTTCTGAATACCAGGATAAATACGGGAGGTGGTGTTATGTGGTGAGAACAGGTGTTTGGATTACTTCGGTCCGGTTTTAACCAGACAACAGCATTCCTCAAACATGCTCAGAGATTAGTTGAGCTTGTTTGATGCAGATGTACCAAATCCCACGATGTTTGCGCCTCAGTAAGATGCCATGCAGCTACAGCACAGCGGGATCCCACTGACCAAACAAGCAAACATTGCCATCCCGTTTATCCAGTCCTATTTACCCAGCTGCATCGCAGAGAGTCTTGAGGTATCTGATAATTAAAATCGTGATTTGTCGTTTTTCTGTTGGATAAATAAATCTGCACATCGTTGCAAGCCACTGCTTACCGGTCAGAATATACGTGTTCATCAGTGTGTTTATATGACTTAATTATTGTTTATATGAGCTTTTCTCTGGGATTAACTCTAAGCCACCCTTTTATTCAAGCCAGAACTAAACAAATGAAATTACGAGCAGTTTACTCAGTTATTAAACTGTGAAGCTATCCTCAATTTATACACTTTTAGCTTTATAAAACAGAAACATTTCCTACAACAACCTACAGTTAACAGGCTAATAATGAACTATATTACTTTGGTGGAAGAACTGGTGTTTTTATCATTGTGCTGCCACCACCATTTATGAAAAGCAACAAACCATTTGAAGCCATATGTTACAGTGATTTTACCATGGTAAAAGGACTTTTAGGCCCTTTGAACTGTACACATGGCCATGAGTGACTTATTTCTTTATTACAAAATTAATAAAAAAACGTATTGGATAAGCCACTTCTGAAGCTATACACATATATGTATGATGGATAGCCCGCACATCATTTGACTTATATATTATTAATGCACATATATAAAGTATATATATATATATATATATATATATATATATATATATATATATATATATAAAGTATATATATATACAATGTCACCTAGAGTTGTGTTTATGAACTTTAGTTGGTGGAATTAATATTTAGGTTTATCATGGTTAAACTAATTCATTGTCTCTCATGGACTATAGCTTTAAAATTAAATAATTATAACCTTTATTGTGGACCTTAGTGATCCATGACAGAGTTTGAAGCATAACATATTTTCTTTAGTGAACAAGTTTCTTATTTGTCTGTTTTAAAATATTAATTATTGAGAGAATTTTTAGCAAAGAAATGTAACCAAAAATAAATAATATATATATATATATATATATATATATATATATTCAGTAATATATTATTAAATAATCATTATAATTACAAAATATATTATTACCAAATAATGATTGTTATAATTGTTTATATATATATATATATATATATATATATATATATATATATATATATATATATATATATATATATATATATATATATATAAATTAGTGCAATATAACAAAATGTTATATAACAAAAGTTTATGTATGAATATATATATATATACACACACACACATTATATATTTACAAACTTTTATGTTCGAAGCGATTAATCAATTTGACAGAACACACACAAAATATATTATTACCAAATAATGATTGTTATAACTGTTTATATATATATATTAGTGCTGTCAAACCAATTAAACACGATTAATTGCATCTAACAAAAGTTTATGTATGTATGTATATATGTATATATATATATATACACACACACACAGTATAAATATATATACACATATATAATATATTTATAAACTTTTATGTTAGAAGCAATTCATTGTGATTAATCAATTTGACAGCACACACACACACACACACACACACACACACATATATATATATATATATATATATATATATATATATATATATATATATATATATATATATATATATATATATATATATATAAAAGAAAACCACCATTTCTGTCATTTTAAACTTGATACTTTAGCACAAGTTTAAGTTTAAGTCAAAAAGGGAATGAAAAAACAATTCAGCTCAATTTTAAGCTTATATTTATTAAATGAACATGAATGCAAAATAGTTTTTAACATCTCACATGAGCTGTAAGGCGCAAGTCACATTTTCCTCTGGAAAGAAAATCATATATAAAATTATTATTGCCTTCATTGTTTTAAACACCACGTGTCTCATTCGTTCAGTGCGTCATGCCAGGAGTGCGTCAGATTTGGCCCTCGCTTCTTACTCTGTCCGTTGAGGGTGACGAAGAACCCGTCTCAATTTTAAAATGCACAAGAAACTTTGGTAACCCTTGTTCCTACGGCTGGAAGAGGTTGGCACAAAAGTCACTACTTCTTCCCAGTGGTGTCCGATGTTAAGGAAGGGACTTTCTCCAAAGGAAAACAAACAAGTAAACGTCAGGAAACAACATCAGAAGTCCTTACAAAACCTGAAAACGCCAGGCGGCCTGGTCTTTGTAGTCCAAGCAGTCTGCAGAACTGAAGTTCAGTTTCCATGATGATGCCACGGCAGCCTGCTCTTTGTAATCTTTATAATCCAGACAGTCTGAGGAGCTGAAAGGCAGCCCAGTGCCGCCGTACCCCTGGTGAGGGTGGTGCGGGTGCCCGCCGCTCTGCCCGATGTGGTGATGCGGGGCGGTGCTCAGCTGTGTGTGATGGGTGTGCGGGTGATGGTGGGCGTGACCTGACATGGGCGCCAAGTAGGATCCGCAGTCCATGCCTCCAAAATAAGAGGCGGCGTTCGAGGTCGGGTAGCCCTGGGCGTAGCTGGGAGCCTGGTTGTAGGGCATGGGATACGACGGCACTCCTGTGGAGCCCCCGGCGCCCGAGATGGCCCTCTGCATGCAGGACGCGCTGGCCGGGGGGGAGATGTCGGGTAGCGAGGGGGGAGCAGGGAGCGGCGAGACCGGAGCAGGACTCCAGATGGACGAGACAGGTGTTGTTCCTGAGGACGAGCTGCTGATCAGGCTCACTCCGCTAAGACCGGAGGGGTTGGAGCCCGAGGATGAAGACGAGGACGATGAGGAGACAGCGGGAGGAGTGAAGTGGCCGCTGCTCTCTGACCCCGGGCTCTCCCGGGACGGAGAGGGTTTCTTTTTCGCCGGACGGATCTTTGAATTGCTGCTGCTCTGCTGCTGCTGCCGACACTTTGCCCTTCTGTTCTTAAACCAAACCTGTCAACAAACACGTCACAGGATAATGATTATTATGCTTATGGATGGATAAGAAATCTGCAAATATTGTCAATGACCTCAAATGTTACGAAAATAACTGCACTGACACTTTCGGATGAGATCAAAATGTGAACTGATATGAGATAATACTAACTGATAATACTGAGATACTAACTTTGAATCAACACTGAACTGACTTGAGTTGAATAATAACACTATGGTCTTCTGTAGAGCTGCTTTATAGCTGAATTAAACGTGTTTATAACTGATGAACTTTGCAACATTGAGACTATTATTGAACTTAATTGGAACGACACTGAACTAAACAGAGCTGAGTAATAACACTTTCGGATGAGAACAAAATTTGAACAGAATTGAGCTGGATAATGGCGCTAACTTTGCACATTGACACTGTTATTGAACTTAACTGAATCATTATTGAACTGAATTGAACTTTTCATAAGATGAACTATACAACACTGGCAGCCATTAAACTGAATTGAATCAACATTGAAATAAACTGAGCTGAATAATAGCTCAATTGTCTTTGGTAGAGCTGCTTTACAGCTGAATTGAACTTGTTTCATAATTGATGAACTTTGCAGCACTGACACTGTTACTGAACTGAATTGAAACAACACTGAACTAAACTGAGCTAAAAAACTACTGAATGAGAACCAAATGGACTCACTTTGCAACATCAACACAGTTATGGAACTCATTTTAATTGATGAACATTGCATCACTGACACTGAACTGAAACAACACTGAAATAAGCTGAGCTGAATAACATTCTATTGTCTGTAGAGCTGCTTTATAGATGAATTTAACTTCCTTTATAATTGATGAACTTTGCCACACTGACGCAGTTATTGAACTGAATTAAATCAACATAATTTCATAACTGATGAATTTGAACACTTATTCTAACACTTATTTTCCTGTTCATTAATGTGAAGCTACTTTGAAACAATCTGTATGAAACTCTATATAAATAAATGTGACTTGACTTGAAATCTATAAGCATATGGAAATTGGCACAACACCCACCTGCACTCTTGACTCGGGCAGATTGATTTTCAGGGCCACCTCCTCACGCATGAAAATGTCTGGGTAGCGTGTCTTTGCGAACAGGTTCTCCAGTATATCCAGCTGAGTGCGAGTGAACGTGGTTCTCTCTCTTCTCTGTTTACGAGGATTTGCTGCAACAGGGAAGACATTCAAAGTTACTAAATCAAATCTAAAAGAGTTTCTCCTTCCTGAGTTTAAAGTGCTTTTAAAGTGCTCCCATTTTAGAATTGCCATGCATTGCTTAAAAGTACTGTGAAGTTATTATATGTTGCTTATTTGAATAAAGATTCTCTTTAAATGTTTATCTTTCAGGGATGCTTACCCGGATATCCCACAGAGGGATGGAGGAGGTCCATGGTTGCCCCGCTGAGCCCCAGCCCGTTCATGGCATAGGGGGCCTGTTTGAGGTATGACATCATCTTTGAGCTCCAGAGAGACACCTGCAGCAAGAATAAATGATTAATTAGTAAAAAACCTGATTTTTATCAGTAGCCTATCATACATTGCAGCATAAATAAACAGCATTTGGAATACATGCACAGCCCCATTGTAAAAACATGTAAAACGCATCAAACGCATGTCACGCGAGTGATCATCAGTGTGAATACGACTAATGTCTTGCCTTTAATGATCTCTTTTTTTACACTCGACTAATCAAGGGCTTCACACACACTAATTGGCCATTTGCATGTCATGCCCTGTTAAGCGCTCCTGATAGACGCGACGCCGCGAAGCGTTTGATCTTTCCTTTTGTTGGCGGTGCAATTATGAATTTACTTAATGCTCGTTTTAATCTAACACGTGGTAACAGATAGGCATTTAAAAGCTATGTATATTATTTGCATTTATAATAATTTAATCAATACAGAATGACTGAACTCACTATATTGTTCTATATTTAAACATTAAAACACAACTGTAAATACAACATATATAGGCATATGTGTGTGTGTGTGTGTGTGTGTATAGCTAGCCTATACACAGTGCTTTTAAAATATTTAAATATAGGCTATATAGAACGAACAAACAAATAAGTAAATATTAACTTTCTTTTTTAAACGAATTTTACTACTTAGAAAGGAATATCATATATATTACCCGGATATCCCACAGAGGGATACTCTTCTGCATTGGCGAAAAGCAGCAGATCTGATGCGCTTGTAGCGCTGTTTCGTGCACAGAAGGCCGCTCGATCGGGATCAACTCGAGACTTATGCGCATTTGGAATTATTTGGGAGGACCAAACTGTGTTTCGCTGCAATTGTTATGAGGCAATAGTACAAATGTATTAAGACAAAAGTTCTGTAAATGACATGTTGCGCTTTTTCTCCGTCGCTCATGCCTATGAATGGCCCCATTAATCCCACGCTGAGGACAGATAACATGGGCCTAAAGACTCCACAATCGAGCTTTAACTATATGTAAATGACCACTGAGTGTGCAAATTATTCTCCATAGCCATTTAGATTAGACCCAGAGGGGACTCCATTTGCAGAAGAAACCTTATCAACTAAATAAACGACACAAACTCTTGAGCACACTGAATACTCTGCAAAGTTTGACTGCAATTATGTACTGAAAGAAACTAATAATTCTAGGAAAATATCTAAAAGGCTACATCTATAGGCAACGCAAATTATTGATTTGCATTCGGCCTGTTTTCTAAAAAAGCATACAAATTGAATTAAAATGCATTTCTAAATGCAACCTACTAAAATTTTAAAATAAGTTTAATTCCTGCCTAAAATGTTAGGTTAAAGCAAAGTGGTGCCAACGTTACAATCTGTGAAGTGTTTGCACATTTAAATCACCATAAAATATGGTCGGAATTGGAAAAATATATTGTTATAGGCTATGGAATAATACAATAACAATATAATCATCTGTACTTTTATATTAGCCTACTTAAAATATATTTTAGACATTTATACTGTACCTTTTTATTCTTGGTCTTCTGTGCTCTTTTCTTTGAGATCCACTGAAAATCCACAAAACCAAGAAACACTTTTTTTTTTTTTTTTTTTTTTGAAGAGAAGTCTGAACTCCAGCTGGTTGGAATTGTAAGAAAACAATTTAGCCACAAACTTCAAAAATTCCCAATATGATCACAAAGTCCGCTTGCACTCAGTCAGATGTGGCTCGCTGTATCCACGCGTAATATTAGAGTGATAGCCAATGCTGACGAATTGAGATTGATCACCTTCTTGATGGCCTGTCCGTCTATGAGCAAAAGACACCTGCGGACCCGCCCACCACAGCCAATCAGAAGTCTCGCTTGTCCTTACAGACGACTGCTCTAGCCAATCAGAACGAAGAAGTGCTCATTAACTCCTCCTTTCGATGTGACGACATATTAACCTGCCGTGTGAATGAGCGAGTCGCGAGGAGAGTAAACAGTTTGAATACACTTTTAATTCGAGCCTTTAGTGAGCGTAACACCGCGGGAAAGGAAATATGAATGATAAGAACTCAATTCTGAAATCGATGAAAATGCGTCGTTTTTAGTGCGTAAATCTTTTCTGAGCACCAATTAACATGCATAGGCCTTCACATTTTCATCCTCACATAATGCATAAAGCTAAGCATTGAGTATAAACCCAAAATAATTATTATAAGCATGTTTCAATTGCTTATAATTTTAAATGAGATGGTGATCAACTTTAAAGTTAGACAGTTTTACACATGCGCCTTCCTTCCTTGCGGGCCAATTAGCACGTTTTAATCTTTTTTACATTAAAAAAATAGCCCAAGAAAATGAGTGAATTCAGCTTCAGAACTAATAGTAGCCTAATTTTATTATTTTTTTGTTGTTGTGAGGCTTAGGCTTAATAGTTAGCTATATGGTGTAACCGTGCGAAGAAAAAGATGCATTAAAATGCTACAAAAATAAATCTTGATATACGTTTTAAATTATCATATGGGCATGTTACTTATTAAGAAACATAAACAGTGAAATGTGAAAAAAATCAACATCTATTTGAAAAATTATTTGTCTGCCAAATCAAAGTCAGTGTGGCGTAACCAATATTTTTGTAAAAAAAACAAAAACAAAATAAAAAACAACAAAAAAGTAGCTTAAGTAAAAAAAAGTTTTATTCAGGGAAGTATAAAAAACTTCTTGATATCGACTCAATGTTGCTGTAAAATAAATAAATGAATAGCCTAAATAAAAATAAATGTAAAACTCGTGTTTTTAAGAAAAGTGTGCTCTATTAGTACTTTTTTAAAAATATATATATTTTAGTGCACTCTAAAAAAGCTGGGTTGTTTCAACCCATGTTTGGGTCAAATATGGCCAAAACCAATGCCAAATTGTAATTCAAAAATTTAAACCGAGGGTTTGATTTGTCCATATTTGACCCAAACATGGGTTGAAACAACCCAGCTTTTTTTTGAGTGTGTGCTTACACTATTCTATGTAGAAAACGGTAGGCCTAAACACTTTTATGAATAGGCTACAAACAATTAAGTTTTTCATATAGCCATAAGGAATAAGCCTATGAGAATAAGTAAATAAATGGATTATTGTATCAGCCATGTTTTCCACAGTTATATTACCAAATCAGAATTAGCCTCTTGCTTCATATCTGGCATTACTGTCGCACACAACGATGAGATATGAGATATACATTACAACACCCGGAAAAAACCGCACGGGCTTCCTAAACAATTTTGCGTGCACCACAAGTTCACCACGATCCCGTAAAATCAAGATATCTGTTGGCACTAACCTATTGTCCAGGGGTATTTGTGTAATCCCAAAATGCAGTAGAGTTTCCTGAGCAGTATAAACCCGTAAAGCCGCGGGATCAACCGGCCTGAAGCGAGTGTGTGTGTGTGTGTGTGTGTGTGTGTGATTGGTCTCTGCCAGGCTGATTGTCGTGTTCTCTTGTAAATTGTCGGCGCTTATTAAAACGATGGTGCATAAAATCCCCTGTAAATCCCAGAGTTGTCCGAAAGCGCGAGCGCAGGACGCCTTGATCCGTCACTCACCGGGGCTTCGGTGAAACGAGGAAGAAGCGGGGAAGTTTTACACCTGGAGTTCATGGAGGTGGATCAGCAGGTAGTATAGCCTACCGACTTCCCAGGCCCTGCTTTAAATCATAAAAGTATGATTGAGATTTTTAAAAGTTCTAGACTTCTTTTCTCGGTTTAATCTAGGCTATGTTTTGTAGGCTATCAGGCATATTTAGGCTACGTTGTATTTTAGTGGATCGATAACGAAAAGTTGTTCTTATAAGAAGTTGTAGCTCTGTCAACAATACCCATGAAAATGAAAATAAATTATACTTCTGAATCCAAAAAAATTTTTTTTTCCTGTGTCGTTTGTGATCTAAATTGTCTTGCATAGAAAAAACAGATTTTTTTTGGTTAAACTTTGACTTTTGAATACTTTTAAGTAGCTATTCAATCGTTTTTAGATGTATTTATTTAAGAAGATGCACATAACAGCATAATTTTAGATTTTTAAATAATATTTATTCATTTAGGCCATGCCTGTTTGTTTGTTTGTTTTACTTTTTTCATGAGAAACAGAACATTCTTAATAATAAAAAAAAAAGGTTAAATCTAAAGAATGAAACTTAAGCTCAAACATGCCTCAGATATTTGTTTGTATTGTATTGATCCAAAACTCTAAAAAAGATGGGTTGTTTCAACCCATGTTTGGGTTAGATATGGACAAACCCAACCTTTGGGTTAAAAATGTAAAAATAAAAAAAAACAACATTTGTGTTTTCCATATTTGACCCAAAAATGGGTTGAAACAACCCTGAGTTTTTAGTGTTATTGCATCACAATGGTTGGAGGGAACAGTTGCAAATAAGCCTAAACATCAGAAATGCTTTGATTGATAAGAAAGTTATCCAAAATTAAGATGAATTCAACAGATGCATTTAGATATCAATGGTGTCATAATGCCTTGGCCACACCAATAAGGGTAAATATACTTAGTTAAATATAGTCAAAAGTTACTTTAAGAGAAATGTGCACATATAGAAGAGCACACAAGCATGCTCAATATCAAAGAAACCATGACTGAGCAAATGTGCTGGAGATAAATGACAGCAGTGATTAGAGAGCTCACTAACTGATCGAAGCTTTTGTTCACGGGGAAATTAAACTCGTTGCTGCTGCCAGAAAACACAACCTCTCGCCTGCAGCTTTCAACTGTTCTTAGTTCAGAGTTTGCATTTTAAATCCAGATAACGCGGCTGCTTTGAGACAGAAGATCAGACCCCAGATCAGAACTAGAATCTGAGACCCGGCCACACAGGCCCTCAACTTAACCTGAATACATTATTCAGCGGACTAATTTTAGGTTTTCTGAGTTGTGTAACATTACAAACTCCTTACAGCACGGCGTAATAATTCACAAGAAACCTTCTGAAGGTTCTTCAGTGGCATCTGTGGTTTCATGGAATCTTTCCAAAAGGTTCTTATTAGTGGAAAAAGGTTCTTCAGATTGTTAAAATGTTCTTCACACTAAGAAAAAAAAGGTTATTTTTCAAGATCCTTCTATCGTCAAGTAATTAAAAATGAAGATTTATTCCACTTTTTCCATACGAAAGAATTTCCATGACTTTTCCAGCTGTTCAAGATAAGAACTTTAACAATACAGTGATTAAAAAAAGAAAAGAAAGAAATTCCATGACTTTTTAAGACTTCATTGATTTATTTTACTTTTCCAGGCCTGGAAATCATGATGCTAAAATTATATATTTCTATTGCTGTGGAAACCCTGCCTGAATTGATGATTGACAATGATTCTATAGAATTGAGTCCAATGTAATGGAATTTACATAATGCATATATTTATTAATTATATCATCACGTAATTAACCTGAAGGAAAAAAAAAACTCTGTTTCATACAATACATTTCTAGGCAAAAACATGTCATGATTACATTATAGTGTCGTCAAGTGCAACTTTTGCGTCACTGATATTTATTATAGTTTTTGTTAATATTTTAAATTAGATTTTATTTTTACATTTTCTGTTTTCACTCTAATTGTAGTTAAAGTTTTAGTTATTTTATTGTGTTTTTTCTATTAGTTTTTTATAGTGTTTATTAATTTTTATTTATTCGTTTTATTATTTTTATTTTATACTTAAAGAAAAAAAAGGAGAAATGTAGTCTTGGTAACTAGCTAAAATTAAATAAGTTGATTTTTTTAATATATTTAATTCATATTTTATTTCAGGTAATGTTTCTTTAGTTTCAAGTATTGACCATGCTTTTTTATGGTTTAAGTTTTAATTTTAATAACCCTGGTGACGTCACTTAATGATGGAGGGTAAAAGCCAAACACTCACTGTGAGTGTGGACATGAAGATAATGGAGAGGAGGGAAGAGCAGGGGAGTGCGGAGCTGTCAATCACAGCACATGGGTCCCGCCCCCCTCATTAGGAGGGTAAATAGAAGGGAGGAGTGATGAGAGATAGAATGAGAGAAACAAGACTCAGGAGGAGAAACCAGATACACAGCTTAAACACACACAAACACACACACACACACACACACACACACACACACAACAACAACAACACTTTAACAACATACTCCACTAAAAATCATCACTAGCACACTTAGTTTGGTTATTTTCCATTTGAAAGCATTTTAGCTGCTATATAACCTCCAAAAGTGACAATTATTTTCAGTGAGCGACAGACTGAAACTTAAGTTGCTATTCAATGCATAATGTTCCTCAAATGAACTGTATGACTTAATTGCTCCTTAAAAAATTCTCTTTTTGTGTTCCATTGTTAAGTAAGCAGCCTATGGGTTTGGATGAACATCACGGTGAGTGAAAAATGACAATTTTAATTCCTTCCTGAACTTTTCAAGCCAAGTTCATTTTTGTCACTCCAACCTTCCACCTATAATCCTGTCTCAGCATTTCAACTACATCTCAACACTTGCTAACAAACACAAGTGGTTCATCTCAACAGGAAGAGCACAATATTTAGCTGCCAATAGATGGAAGAGTGTGTTTCGTTTCCTTCAGGTCTTTCTATCTTGGCTTGTGAAGACTCACGTTATAACTTGCATGGCTGCCATAATCTCTCTCTCTCTCTCTGTGTTTCTAACAATGCGGTTCACTGGTTACCATGTGAAGCTCATACAGCCCCACAAGAATGTGCAGGTTCAGATCCTCATGACCCGCCCCACAGAAACGAGAGAGAAAACAAAAAAGAGAGGGATTAAGACCTGCCTGCAGGACCGAACGGAGAGGAGAGGGGAAACTTAAAAGTGGGTCTATTGATAGACAGTCTCAAAACTAGTTTCCAGTGAGAGGAAAATGCCATCTTGGCTGTCATGGTATTGATCCAGTCGTGTAAATTGCAGAGAGCAATTAGATTTGTGCTTCCAAGGCAGAAAAAAAGAATAGTGTTAAAGTTTTAGCCGCTTTCAGGTCATCATGACACTGAACAGGCATCTTGTTTTCTTAACCGTGCTGAGTAACACGAGAATGAACCTCATTGGTTCTTGCAGAAGCTCAAAAAACGTGCTGCGTAACAAGAATGAACCTCATTGGTTCTTGCTGAAGCTCAAACGTGCTGTGTAACACAAGAATGAACCTCACTGGTTCTTGCTGAAGCTCAAACGTGCTGCGTAACAAGAATGAACCTCATTGGTTCTTGCTGAAGCTCAAACGTGCTGCGTAACACAAGAATGAACCTCATTGGTTCTTGCTGAAGCTCAAACGTGCTGCGTAACACAAGAATGAACCTCGCTGGTTCTTGCTGAAGCTCAAACGTGCTGCGTAACACAAGAATGAACCTCATTGGTTCTTGCTGAAGCTCAAACGTGCTGCGTAACACGATAATGAACCGCATTGGTTCTTGCTGAAGCTCAAACGTGCTGCGTAACACAAGAATGAACCTCATTGGTTCTTGCTGAAGCTCAAACGTGCTGCGTAACACAAGAATGAACCTCATTGGTTCTTGCAGAAGTTCAAACGTGCTATGTAACACGAGAATGAACCTCATTGGTTCTTGCAGAAGCTCAAATGTGCTGCTCAACACAAGAATGAACCTCACTGGTTCTTGAAGAACCTTAAATGTGCTGCGTAACACGAGAATGAACCTCATTGGTGCTTGCAGAAGCTCAAACGTGCTGCGTAACACGAGAATGAACCTCATTGGTTCTTGCAGAAGCTCAAATGTGCTGCTTAACACGAGAATGAACCTCATTGGTTCTTGCTGAAGCTCAAACGTTCTAAGTAACACGAGAATGAACCTCATTGGTTCTTGCAGAAGCTGAAACGTGCTACGTAACACGAGAATGAACCTCATTGGTTCTTGCAGAAGCTCAAATGTGCAGCGTAACACAAGAATGAACCTCATTGGTTCTTGCAGAAGCTTAAATGTGCTGCGTAACACGAGAATGAACCTCATTGGTTCTTGCAGAAGCTCAAATGTGCAGCGTAACACAAGAATGAACCTCATTGGTTCTTGCAGAAGCTCAAATGTGCTGCGTAACACGAGAATGAACGTCATTGGTTCTTGCTGAAGCTCAAACGTGCTGCGTAACACGAGAATGAACCTCATTGGTTCTTGCAGAAGCTCAAATGTGCTGCGTAATACGAGAATGAACCTCATTGGTTCTTGCAGAAGCTCAAATGTGCTGCGTAACACGAGAATGAACCTCATTGGTTCTTGCTGAAGCTCAAATGTGCTGCGTAACACGAGAATGAACCTCAATGGTTCTTGCAGAAGCTCAAATGTGCTGCGTAACACGAGAATGAACCTCATTGGTTCTTGCGGAAACTCAAACATGTTGCGTAACACGAGAATGAACCTCATTGGTTCTTGCAGAAGCTCAAATGTGCTGTGTAACACATGAGAATGAACCTCATTGGTTCTTGCAGAAGCTCAAACGTGCTGTGTAACACACGAGAATGAACCTCATTGGTTCTTGCTGAAGCTCAAACGTGCTGCGTAACACGAGAATGAACCTCATTGGTTCTTGCAGAAGCTCAAACGTGCTGTGTAACACACAAGAATGAACCTCATTGGTTCTTGCAGAAGCTCAAACGTGCTGTGTAACACACGAGAATGAACCTCATTGGTTCTTGCAGAAGCTCAAACGTGCTGCGTAACACGAGAATGAACCTCATTGGTTCTTGCAGAAGCTCAAACGTGCTATGTAACACGAGAATGAACCTCATTGGTTCTTGCTGAAGCTCAAACGTGCTGCGTAACACAAGAATGAACCTCATTGGTTCTTGCTGAAGCTCAAACGTGCTGCGTAACACGAGAATGAACCTCACTGGTTCTTGCTGAAGCTCAAACGTGCTGCGTAACACGAGAATGAACCTCATTGGTTCTTGCTGAAGCTCAAACGTGCTGCTTAACACAAGAATGAACCTCATTGGTTCTTGCTGAAGCTCAAACGTGCTGCGTAACACGAGAATGAACCTCATTGGTTCTTGCTGAAGCTCAAACGTGCTGCGTAACACAAGAATGAACCTCATTGATTCTTGCTGAAGCTCAAACGTGCTGCGTAACACGAGAATGAACCTCACTGGTTCTTGCTGAAGCTCAAACGTGCTGCGTAACACGAGAATAAACCTCATTGGTTCTTGCAGAAGCTCAAATGTGCTGCGTAACACGAGAATGAACCTCATTGGTTCTTGCTGAAGCTCAAACGTGCTACGTAACACGAGAATGAACCTCATTGGTTCTTGCAGAAGCTCAAATGTGCAGCGTAACACAAGAATGAACCTCATTGGTTCTTGCAGAAGCTCAAACGTGCTGCGTAACACGAGAATGAACGTCATTGGTTCTTGCTGAAGCTCAAATGTGCTGCGTAACACGAGAATGAACCTCATTAGTTCTTGCAGAAGCTCAAATGTGCTGCGTAACACGAGAATGAACGTCATTGGTTCTTGCAGAAGCTCAAATGTGCTGCGTAACACGATAATGAACCTCATTGGTTCTTGCAGAAGCTCAAACGTGCTGCGTAACACGAGAATGAACGTCATTGGTTCTTGCAGAAGCTCAAATGTGCTGCGTAACACGAGAATGAACCTCATTAGTTCTTGCAGAAGCTCAAATGTGCTGCGTAACACGAGAATGAACCTCATTGGTTCTTGCTGAAGCTCAAACGTGCTGCGTAACACGAGAATGAACCTCAATGGTTCTTGCAGAAGCTCAAATGTGCTGTGTAACACGAGAATGAACCTCATTGGTTCTTGCGGAAACTCAAACATGTTGCGTAACACGAGAATGAACCTCATTGGTTCTTGCAGAAGCTCAAATGTGCTGTGTAACACACGAGAATGAACCTCATTGGTTCTTGCTGAAGCTCAAACGTGCTGCTTAACACAAGAATGAACCTCATTGGTTCTTGCTGAAGCTCAAACGTGCTGCGTAACACGAGAATGAACCTCATTGGTTCTTGCTGAAGCTCAAACGTGCTGCGTAACACAAGAATGAACCTCATTGGTTCTTGCTGAAGCTCAAACGTGCTGCGTAACACGAGAATGAACCTCACTGGTTCTTGCTGAAGCTCAAACGTGCTGCGTAACACGAGAGTAAACCTCATTGGTTCTTGCAGAAGCTCAAATGTGCTGCGTAACACGAGAATGAACCTCATTGGTTCTTGCTGAAGCTCAAACGTGCTACGTAACACGAGAATGAAACTCATTGGCTCTTGCAGAAGCTCAAACGTGCTACGTAACACGAGAATGAACCTCACTGGTTCTTGCAGAAGTTCAAATGTGCAGCGTAACACAAGAATGAACCTCATTGGTTCTTGCAGAAGCTCAAACGTGCTGCGTAACACGAGAATGAACGTCATTGGTTCTTGCTGAAGCTCAAATGTGCTGCGTAACACGAGAATGAACCTCATTAGTTCTTGCAGAAGCTCGAATGTGCTGCGTAACACGAGAATGAACGTCATTGGTTCTTGCAGAAGCTCAAATGTGCTGCGTAACACGAGAATGAACCTCATTGGTTCTTGCAGAAGCTCAAACGTGCTGCGTAACACGAGAATGAACGTCATTGGTTCTTGCAGAAGCTCAAATGTGCTGCGTAACACGAGAATGAACCTCATTAGTTCTTGCAGAAGCTCAAATGTGCTGCGTAACACGAGAATGAACCTCATTGGTTCTTGCTGAAGCTCAAACGTGCTGCGTAACACGAGAATGAACCTCAATGGTTCTTGCAGAAGCTCAAATGTGCTGTGTAACACGAGAATGAACCTCATTGGTTCTTGCGGAAACTCAAACATGTTGCGTAACACGAGAATGAACCTCATTGGTTCTTGCAGAAGCTCAAATGTGCTGTGTAACACACGAGAATGAACCTCATTGGTTCTTGCAGAAGCTCAAACATGTTGCGTAACACGAGAATGTACCTCATTGGTTCTTGCAGAAGCTCAAATGTGCTGTGTAACACACGAGAATGAACCTCATTGGTTCTTGCAGAAGCTCAAACGTGCTGTGTAACACACGAGAATTAACCTCATTGGTTCTTGCAGAAGCTCAAACGTGCTGCGTAACATGAGAATGAACCTCATTGGTTCTTGCAGAAGCTCAAACGTGCTGCGTAACACGAGAATGAACCTCAATGGTTCTTGCAGAAGCTCAAATGTGCTGCGTAACACGAGAATGAACCTCATTGGTTCTTGCTGAAGCTCAAACGTGCTGCCTAACACGAGAATGAACCTCATTGGTTCTTGCTGAAGCTCAAACGTGCTGCGTAACACGAGAATGAACCTCATTGGTTTTTGCGGAAACTCAAACATGTTGCGTAACACGAGAATGAACCTCATTAGTTCTCGCTGAAGCTCAAATGTGCTGCGTAACACGAGAATGAACCTCATTGGTTCTTGCGGAAACTCAAACATGTTGCGTAACACGAGAATGAACCTCATTGGTTCTTGCAGAAGCTCAAATGTGCTGTGTAACACACGAGAATGAACCTCATTGGTTCTTGCAGAAGCTCAAACGTGCTGTGTAACACACGAGAATGAACCTCATTGGTTCTTGCTGAAGCTCAAACGTGCTGCGTAACACGAGAATGAACCTCATTGGTTCTTGCAGAAGCTCAAACGTGCTGTGTAACACACGAGAATGAACCTCAATGGTTCTTGCAGAAGCTCAAATGTGCTGTGTAACACACGAGAATGAACCTCATTGGTTCTTGCAGAAGCTCAAACGTTGCGTAACACGAGAATGAACCTCATTGGTTCTTGCAGAAGCTCAAATGTGCTGTGTAACACACGAGAATGAACCTCATTGGTTCTTGCAGAAGCTCCAACGTGCTGCGTAACACGAGAATGAACCTCATTGGTTCTTGCAGAAGCTCAAACGTTGCGTAACACGAGAATGAACCTCATTGGTTCTTGCAGAAGCTCAAACGTGCTGTGTAACACACGAGAATGAACCTCATTTGTTCTTGCAGAAGCTCCAACGTGCTGCGCAACACGAGAATGAACCTCATTGGTTCTTGCAGAAGCTCAAACGTGCTGCGTAACACGAGAATGAACCTCAATGGTTCTTGCAGAAGCTCAAATGTGCTGCGTAACACGAGAATGAACCTCATTGGTTCTTGCTGAAGCTCAAACGTGCTGCGTAACACGAGAATGAACCTCACTGCTTCTTGCTGAAGCTCAAACGTGCTGCCTAACACGAGAATGAACCTCATTGGTTCTTGCTGAAGCTCAAACGTGCTGCGTAACACGAGAATGAACCTCATTGGTTTTTGCGGAAACTCAAACATGTTGCGTAACACGAGAACGAACCTCATTAGTTCTCGCTGGAGCTCAAACGTTCTGCGTAACACGAGAATGATTAAAATTAAACAATAAAAATTAGCATAATCAAAATTTTACATATTAAAAATGAGCAAAGCATAGTCGCTTTGGCAAGTAATTAAAATAAAATATGTTTAAGTTTTAGTTGACGTTAACTATACCGCAAAAAGACTAATCACAATCCAACATGATATGATGACCTCATCTTTATCAGTTATATTTTGCAAGCTGAAAATGGAAGATCTTAAAATTTTAAAGTTTATAAAAAAAAAATAGTTAAGCACATTTAATGCAGAAACTATCTGCGAAACAACTTGAATGGAGTTTGAATTAATTGTTTAATAAAATTTTCATACAAGTTGTAGAATGTAATTGAGGAACATCAATTCATCCTTGCCTATGAAAAACTATTTCTGAACGTGTAATCTCTATAAATATATATGGGGTCAATAATATATGAAAATTGCAGAGAAAAAAATGTTACTCTTAAAAATCATAATTTGCTATTAAAAAAAAAAATAGAAACACTGTAATAAGTGAGGCCATTTCTACCTGATCTGACCCTTAAAATTATGTATTCAGATTCAGTCAGTCATATTAAATAACATGTTTGACTTTACCACTTCACATTTGCAGTTGTCCAACAGGTCACTTTGTAACCGTGTTCAGAAACGTGAGCAAACAGCAGTCACTTCCTCCTCATACGTCTGCCACCAAAGCACCTAGTTAATCTCTATTTCATAATCTCATTACTTGATATCACACCAACAGATTATGAGAACCAATCTCCTAATTACCATGTAAAAAAATACAGCATTAAAGTGAATTGAAAAAGTTAAGCCGTCCGGTCATCAAACTAATTGCAATCTATTGATTATGGATCTGAATCTTTATCTTGAGCTCAGTGGATTCACCATGGCAACCGGTGTGGGGCTGGCAGGTTGCCATACAAATGTCAGAATCGATCAGATGGAAATTGACTATTTAAAAAGGCTGAGCGACATATGGACGAACCCACTGGAATAATGCTTTTATACAGGCCATTCCTGCCCCGCTACTGCTGTTCATAATCAGTGGCCAATGTGTTTTGCCTGGGTTAAGCCGGTTATTGTCACCGAAACATATGACAAATACAGATAACAAAGACTGTCGTTTATGTAATCAGTGTTTTGTTCTCAGCATTTTTAAAAATCCTTTAGTGTCCCAAGGCAATTATCCGCCAGGAACCACTGATAAACCAACTGCAAAGTGTTAGTAGGCAAAACCATGTGACATATCTATATTCAGACAAATGCATTCAAAAAAACATCAGCTGATATCCATGTTTTTGAAGATTTTTGGGGGGAATTTTAAGCAAACATTGTGTAAAATAATTCTGTAAAATAGTGCAACTTTGTGTAATATAATATGTTAAAAATATATATAATAAAATATCTATTATAGATAAATATCTAAATATTTATATAATAAATATCTAAATAGCTTTTATATATATTTGTATATTTTTTTTTACATTTTTATGTTAGATGCAATATATCATGATTAATTGATTTGCCAACAATAGTGCAGTTTTGTGTAAGATATATAAATATATATGTGTTAAAAATATATATAATACAATATATAAAAGCTGTATACAATATTTTATTTATATAGATAAATATATATAATATTTATTTATATAAATAAAATTTTATATAGATTTATATATTTTTATTATATATTTTTAACACATATATTTACAAACTTTTATGTTGGATGCAATTAATCACAATTAATCGATTTGATATAATATATATATTAATATAATATAATATATATGTTAAAAATGTATATAATAAAAAATATTATTATATTATAAATAAATATTAATGCTGAGCAATCGATTAATCGCATCCAAAATAAAAGTTAGTGTTTACATAATATATATGTGTATGTATAATTATTATGTATATATAAATACACACACATGCATGTATATATTTAAGAAAAATGTTATATTTATATATAATATATATATGATAAATCGTATAAATATATATATGGTGTATACATGCAAATATTTCTTAAATATATACATGAAGGAGTGAGTATTTATATATACATAATAATTACACACAGTACACACACATATATTACGTACACAAACTTTTATTTTGGATGCAATCAATCGTGATTAATTGATTGCCCAGCACTAATAAATATATATATATATATAATATTTATTTATTTATATAAACTTAACATAACAACACATATTATATATTTACAAACTTTTATGTTAGATGCAATTAATCACGATTAATCGATTTGACAGCACTAATTAAATGTGTATATATATATATATATATATATATATATATATATATATATATATATATATATATATGTATAAATAAACTATTTAAACTCACTAGAATAAAGTCAAATAATTTGTGAAGCATCAGCATGTCAGAGTTTTGCTCTTTCAGGCTTTCAAAATGTACGTTTTCGCTAATAAAAATGTAAGTACTAGTTGTTATTAGTTGGGTCAATATTAACACTTACAAATATTACAAGTTGCACAAAGGGATTTGTGTATAAAAGGGATTTGAATTATTGTGTAAAATGTGTGACTTGTGTTATATTTGAATACTGCACACAGATAATTCCTTATAACACTTTCATCACACATTAATGCATGTACTTGCACTTGTCCATATGTAAAATTACTTCACACTCACTATACATGCAGTCAGATAATGGGACAGTCTTGCCATGTCAAAAAATAAATATTTATAGAGAAAATTATTTGACTAGCGGGTACATATTTTCCTGGCAGGCAGCAACTGTTCAACCTTAATTAACGGGAACAACAATTGCAAACATGCAGAACCTTTTCGGTTCATTTTTGCAACATGTCTCGATGGCTTTCCTTCTTTTGTGAAGGGCACATATTACAGGCATAAGACTTTCACTTAATCTGCAAAGCTCTTGAAAGCTCCTTAAAAAAGGCTCCCTCTAAAACTTCAGTGCTTCACAGTCTTTTGTGCATCTATTTTATTGCGCTTCACCCTGTTTGCTTTAGATAACAAATCTGCTGCTCACCCTCAGGGTAAAGGGAGCATTACAAATTAATCCCAGCTTTAATAAGTCCAGACTAAGCCCGAGTTTTCCCTCCGTCAAAAAAAGAGAGAGGGAGAGAGAGGGTGGGTCAGTGGGGAAGATGAAAAGAAAGAAGGGAAAGAAATATATTAAAGCCTGTGATCACAGCCGGCTTGTCTTGTTTGTCATCCCCTCTTTTTTATTTAATCCTTTGCTCTGTAATCCAATTTGTCTCTCTGAGTTTTGTCAGGGCCTCAACCTGCCCCATCCACCTCTAAAAAGCTTGCATTTACCGTCTAAAATGATATTTCCTCTTCCTGCTTCCATGAAGGGAACCGGTTTGTTCCCAGTGCACACAATTTTGCACACACAATTTATTCTGTTTATTTGTATTTGTATGTACACAGCCATAAAACCAAATCGCAAATGAGGAATTTGAGTTTTGTTGACTTTTGAGAACTGAAATTCAAAGCTTTGCGAAAACATAACGGCATGAGAGTTTTCTTGAGGGTTTATGTTTTTGCAGGTCGTTGGCTCTCAGATGGTTGAGGGAGGATTATAGATCTTGATTTAATTACTGTGAGAGGATGAGTGCTCAAGCACACTAACTTAAGAGCTGTGCTTGCTGACAAATGAGTGCAGAGGAGGAACTCTTCATTATGACAGTCTCACTCGGCTTTTTAAACACTGGTCAGAAACCAGGAGACAAATTGTAATTATTTTAATATTGACAGTCAGTTTTGTTCGTTTTATATACTTTATATTGTGCATTGCTATAAATATCTAAAAGCTGGCTGTCTATATTATATACGTATATCTGACAGTCAATATTAATAATAATAATAATAATAATAATAATATAGTATTAATACAACAATGTGTTTGTATGTAAATGTAAAGAAAAGAATGAAGAAAAGAAGAATGGATGGATGGAACAAACAAACAATGGATAAATGATAGAATGCAAAAAGGATGGATGATGGATAGAGCGATGGATGATGGAACAAACAATGGAAAGAACAATAGATGGATGGATAGAAAGAATGATAGACAGTTGGATGAATGGAACGGACAAACCATAGACGGACCAATGGATGGATGGATGGAATGAACGATGGATATATGATGGATGGAAAGACGGAACGAGCAAACCGAATACAGAACGATGGATGTATGGAATGAACAAACCATAGACAGAACAATGGATGGATGGGTGGATGGAACTATAGACAGAACAAACGAACTATAGACAGAACGATGGATGGATAGATGGATGGAACAAACCATAGAACGATGGAAAGACGAATGGATGGAATGAACGAACCATAGAACGATGGACAGACGGATGGATGGAATGAACGAACCATATACAGATGGATGGATGGATGGAACGAACCATAGACAGGACAATGGATGGATGGGTGGATGGAACTATAGACAGAGCAAACGAACTATAGACAGAATGATGGATGGATAGATGGATGGAACGAACCATAGAACGATGGATAGACGGATGGATGGAATGAACGAACCATAGAACGATGGACAGACAGATGGATGGAATGAACGAACCATATACAGATGGATGGATGGATGGATGGAACGAACCATAGACAGGACAATGGATGGATGGGTGGATGGAACTATAGACAGAACAAACGAACTATAGACAGAATGATGGATGGATAGATGGATGGAACAAACCATAGAATGATGGACAGACGGATGGATGGAATGAATGAACCATATACAGATGGATGGATGGATGGAATGAACCATAGACAGGACAATGGATGGATGGGTGGATGGAACTATAGACAGAGCAAACGAACTATAGACAGAATGATGGATGGATAGATGGATGGAACGAACCACAGAACGATGGACAGACGGATGGATGGAATGAACGAACCATATACAGATGGATGGATGGATGGATGGAATGAACCATAGACAGGACAATGGATGGATGGGTGGATGGAACTATAGACAGAACAAACAAACTATAGACAGAACGATGGATGGATAGATGGATGGAACAAACCATAGAACGATGGACAGGCGGATGGATGGAATGAACGAACCATAGAACGATGGACAGATGGATGGATGGAATGAACGAACCATATACAGATGGATGGATGGACGGATGGATGGAACGAACCATAGACAGGACAATGGATGGATGGGTGGATGGAACTATAGACAGAACAAACGAACTATAGACAGAATGATGGATGGATAGATGGATGGAACGAACCATAGAACGATGGACAGACGGATGGATGGAATGAACGAACCATAGAACGATGGACAGACCATAGAACGATGGACAGACGGATGGATGGAATGAACAAACCATAGAACGATGGACAGACGGATGGATGGAATGAACGAACCATATACAGATGGATGGATGGATGGATGGATGGATGGAACGAACCATAGACAGGACAATGGATGGATGGGTGGATGGAACTATAGACAGAATAAACAAACTATAGACAGAATGATGGATAGATAGATGGATGGAACGAACCATAGAACGATGGACAGACGGATGGATGGAATGAACGAACCATAGACAGAACGATGGATGGATGGAATGAACAATGGATATATAGTGGAATGAACAATGGATGGATGGATGGATGGATGGAACAAACAAACCAGAGACAGAGCGATGGATGGATAGATAGATAGAAAAAATTAACAAATGATAGATAGATAGATATAGATAGACAGCACCATTACAACATCACAACAAATGATGGCTTAAATAACCAAGCACTTCAATCTTCTGTGAGGCAAGAGCCACACAATGACAAACTCAACCTGAGCTCCCTCTCTCTCTCTCTCTCTCTCTCTCTCTCTTTCTCTCATGGGATACAGACCGAGCAGAGCGGCATAACAGATCCTCATAATCTCATGACAAAAGCTAAAAGGTGTCCTCCTGTTCAGCGAGCAGACTGAGTGTATGATACGTGTGGCCTCCCGCAGCTCTCGCTGTCTGTGTCCGAGCTCTCAAAGACTCTGGGACGGGAGCGGTGGGGGACAGCGAGCTCTCATCTCTGTCCTCCTCGCGTCCCTGAAAGAGCTTGATGTTTCAGAGGGAGTCTTCGTGTCTGAGGGGGTCCAATCTGGCTTCCTTTTCAGAGAAAAAGCTTATAAAACACACTTGTGGATCTGTTTGAGAGTGTGTAATGTCACTGCCTTTCATGTGAAGTATGTCATTTCTGAGGGGGAAGAAAGAAAAGCTTTTCTCTCTTTTACTAATCTAAGATGGAGAACGTTGAGGTAAAAATGATGTGGTTCATATCTGGGTGTATAGCTTACATAACCACTGTGTGGTTATCACAGTATATAGTTTACAGTGAGCAGAAGTGTGTTCACTGCTATACTATTTATACCATGGTATATTTCTTTCATTCCACCCATTCATCCATTGTTCTGTCTATGGTTTATTCGTTCCATCCATCCACCTATCCATCATTCTATTTATCGTTCGTTCCATCCATCCATCTATCCATCCATCGTTCTGTCTATGGTTCATTCGTTCCATCCATCCATCCATCCATCCATCCATCTATCCATCGCTCCTTACATCCATCCATCCATTGTTCTGTCTATGGTTAATTTGTTCCAACCATCCATTGTTCTGTCTATGGTTCATTCGTTCCATCCATCCATCCATCCATCATTCTATTTATCGTTCGTTCCATCCATCCATCGTTCTGTCTATGGTTCATTCGTTCCATCCATCCATCCATCCATCCATCTATCCATCGCTCCTTACATCCATCCATCCATTGTTCTGTCTATGGTTAATTTGTTCCAACCATCCATTGTTCTGTCTATGGTTCATTCGTTCCATCCATCCATCCATCCATCCATCCATCATTCTATTTATCGTTTGTTTCATCCATCCATCCATCTATCCACCCATCGTTCTGTCTATGGTTCGTTCATTCAATCTATCGTTCTGTCTATAATTCATTCGTTCAATCTATCGTTCTGTCTATGGTTCATTCGTTCCATCCATCCATCCATCCATCCATTGTTACTGTTATCACTGTAAAGCTGCTTTGAAACAATCTGTATTGTAAAAAGCGCTATATAAATAGAGGTGATTGACTTGACAATGGTTCGTCCATTCCATCCATCCATTATTCTGTCTATGGATCATTCGTTCCATCCATCCATCGTTCTGTCTATGGTCTGTTCCATCCATCCATCCATCTATCGTTCGTTCTTTCTTTCTTTCTTTCTTCCTTCCATCTGCAAATCAAGGTGATTTTTCATGGATCTATATTTCTTTGAAAAATAAATGCCATTCGTTTTCGAATTGCTATTTAATATAATGCACTATAATAACTTTAACTATATAATATAATTAATATAATATAATATAATTATAATAATAATAATTAGTTACATTTATATAGCGCTTTTCTAGGCACTCAAAGCACTTTACATAGAAGGGGGGAATCTCCTCAACCACCACCAATGTGCAGCATCCACCTGGATGATGCGACGGCAGCCATATTGCGCCAGAAAGCTCACCACACACCAGCTTATGGTGGAGAGGAGACAGAGTGATGAAGCCAATCATATATATATATTTATGGGGATGATTAAGAGGCCATGATGGACAGAGGCCAATGGGCAAATTTGGCCAGGGTGCCGGGGTTACACCCCTACTCTTTATCGAAGGACATCCTTCTTCGTTTTTCCTGACCACAGAGAGTCAGGACCTCGGTTTAACGTCTCATTCGAAGGACGGTGCTTGTTACAGTAAAGTGTCCCCATCACTATACTGGGGTGTTAGGACCCAAACAGACCACAGGGTGAGCACCCCCTGCTGGCCTCACTAACACCTCTACCAGCAGCAACCTAGCTTTCCCAGAAGGTCAATATAATTCCCAATATAATCATTACTTGATATAAAATAAACGTTAACTCAAATAAAACAATGTAATTTAACTACAATAAATAAAACTATACCTGAAATAAAAATGATTAAAACTACAGACATTACAAAAAACTACTAAAAATGAAAGAAAGAAAAAAATCACACAAAAATACAAAAACTTTACCTAAAATGAAAGTGAAAAAAAAAACTAATTCAAAATAATAAAACACTATATCTCAATAATACTAAAATAACACTATTTGTATTAATAGTATTCGTTTTTACTGTATAGAGAGATAATTAAATAGGAGAATGTATACAAGAATAAATGAAGGATCATCTCTTCAACAAAGACTAACATGTTTGTGAAAAACAACTAAACTTGAGATACAGAAAAGAAAAGCAGAGAAAGCTTGACTGACAGATGGATGACAAGCTATTTACCTTCAAAATGAACCAGCCCTGATACTGTAGGTTATATTTGGTTATATCTAGTATCTGCAAACTGGGCTTTAAAGGGATATATAGTTCACCCAACAATGAACATTCTGGCATCATTTACTCACAGTTTGCCATTCCAAATTCTTTCTTTCATGGAACACAATCAGTGTAGAATGTTCTAATGGAAGCGAATAAGGACTAAGCAAGACTTTCCCTGAAATTTTAGTCTCACACAAAGTTACTATTATATGACTTCAGAACTAATAATATAGTGCACAAGGTTCAATAGCACCCATCCCACTCTACATTCATTGCAAAGATTGGCTTGGACAATCTGCCTAACAAGCCCATTTGTATTCTATGGAAGAAAAAAGTCATATGGTTTGGAACAACATAAGGATTTATAAAACCACTAAAAATCCTGATAAAACTCACTAACGTTTCTCTAATTGGCCTTTCGTTATCGTGCTCACGCGCTGACTCCAAAAAGAGCAACATTTCACATCTAATTACCCAAAGCTTCTTTTTAACATGGTCTTAATCTCTAGAGAGAGAAAATTTTATACAAACAGCAATAAAAGGATCGCCGCTTCTCCGCAGACGTTGCCTTTTCTCGACCGCTAAAAAGACAAACCCTGACCGGCACCAGATGTCACTGGACCGGCCAACATTGAGAGCAGTCAAAAGCAGCCGAGAAGCGAGGGAGGAGGGAGCGAATAAATTAATCACTCGCTTTTCTCTCTCTTTGATGGAATTAAGCTCACTCGCTTCTCAACAATCTGCCTTGCTGTGTGAATGTCCGTGCATTTAACATTTTTTTCTCTCTCTTTTTACTGGCACCCCCTCCACGCTCGCTCTCTCTCTCTGTCTCCATTCCTGATGGGAAGCATGAGGCCACCCAGAGGAGATGAAGGACAGAAAGAGAGAGAGAGAGAGAGAGAGGTAATCCCTCCGTTGTGTAAGGGTGCGGGCCCCTGTCCTTTACCCCCACATTATCCTCTAAAAAATCCTCTCTGAACCCCCCCCCCCCCCTCTCTCCTAGTGTGTCTGCATTTACATACAGCAACAATGTGTGTTGCAGCAGACTGATTAGTTGTAGGGGGAGGTGTTTGGTGTATGTGTGTTTGTTAGCATTAGGAATCGAGAACAGGTTCTGGAACCAATGACATGAGTTCCGTTAAGGGTTCTTAAATGGCCGTGTTCTTCTGCCAATGCAGATGGAACACCACTAAAATACTCAGATAGTGTATGGAAATTACATACTTTAAAAGAATATCCTTGAGTGAACTTTAACGTAATGTTTTTGGACACTTAATTGCATGTTACAATTAAATGTTAATGTATTATATGCTATTCGTTGAACTTAATAGTGCTTTTTTGATCCACTTAAATAGGGCTGAAGTATGGAGCCCCACACATGACATAAAGGATAAAAATAGTCAATTGTTCGCACAATGCAATAATTTGTCCCCTTGTTTTACTATATTGTGCGCACAATATAATAATCTGTTCCCTCATTTTACTAAATTGTGCGCATGATATAATAATTAGTTCCCTCGTTTTACTTAATTGTGCACGATATAATAATTTACTCTCTCAATCTATTAAATCATGGCCATAATTCGTTCCCTCGTTTTGATTTTACTTAAACGTGGTCACGATTTAGTACACTGTAAAAAGTGATCATTTGACTTACAAAAAGGGAGTAAACCCGTTGTCTTAAAATTATTAAGTAAATAAACTTAATGCGTAATTGAAAAAATTAAGTTATGTGGAATTAAGTTCACATAACTTATTTTTTTCAATTACGCATGAAGTTTGTTTACTTAATAATTTTAAGACAATGGTATACTCACTTTTTTTAAGGTAAGTCATATATATCATATATATTTTATTATATTATATTTTCTCTTTTCTAAAGTACTAAAAGAATCATTAATGGAATTGAAATTAAGGAATGGAAATAACTGAATACATACACACAGTGAGTGTGCGTGTGAGGAGTGTGCGTGTGCGTGTGAGAATTTATGTATGAGGACATAAATTTGTATAATGACATGGGTATTACACTGGTATTACAATGTAAACATGGTTTACACAGGAAATGTCCTCATAATAAAAATAGCCTTTAAAAAACCCACTAAACAATGTTTTATTAAAAGTGTAAAAATGCAGAATGTTTCCTGTGATGGGTAGGTTTAGGGGTAGGGGTAGTGTAGGGGGATAGAATGTACAGTTTGTACAGTATAAAAACCATTACGTCTATGGAATGTCCTCCTAATGATAGGTGCACCAACATGTATGCGTGTGTGTGTGTGTGTGTGTGTGTGTGTGTGTGTGTGTGTGTGTGTGTGTGTGTGTGTGAGAGACAGATTCAGACTCCACCTCAACAATTAGTGAGGGAAACAAATCAGTGCAGTGTCACATTACCCACATTACCCCTCTCACACACACACACACACACACACACACACACACTTTACTTAATGAATTAATCTCATACTAAGGCATCTTAAGCTAACACCATTAACTAAAGTTGACTCAGGGGTGTAGGGAATCTCCAGAGACCCATGTGAAATTCGGCTAAATCCTATCTGCTTGTAGTAGGATGAGAACATCTCACTGGGACTACAAATCATTTAGATTCATGTACTGTAATTTTAACGTCCAATCGATTTTAGAAAGTATAAAAAATCCCTTTTTCCCTAACCAACGCCATTTTCTCTGTCCCGGACATTCACATGTCAATCAGCAAACCCATCTCGGTGGACATCCCTCAAAACACAAAACAAACACAACAGGCACTAAAGAAAACAAGAGCGCTGAAGTTTGAAGAGCAGAGCAGTCTGTCTTTATCAGGCCGCAGGTAAGAGCGTCTGCGCCGGTTCACATGTGAATGGACCTCTAATTAGCTGCATATCTAACATGGAGAGCTCTGTGGAGTTAATGACGCTCCATTTAGGACAGAGCCTTTGGCTAAGACTTCAGATTCTTCCGGATATCCCAAGTGTTTGTTTATCTGATACTGTGGTGGGAGGGAGGGAACTGGGGAATGAGGAAAAGAAAAAAAAACACTTATAAAAGGTAGAAAAGGGAAATAAGTATTACCATTGCACGTAAAAAAAAAAAAACAGTGTTGGGGAAGCTACTTTGAACCTGTAGGCTAGTTTGTCAAACTACAAGCTATTCATTCTCAAGCTACAAAGTAGACACTGAAGCTATTTAGGGAGTCAACATCTTTTAAAATACATAAATCATTATGCTTATAATCAGAGGAGTAGCCTATTTATCTTGCACAAAAATGAGAAAATTTGAAAGGCTAAAAAATATTTAAAATTATTAGTCAAAAACAACAATCAACACTGTAAACGTAGATACTTCTGTATAGTGATTTAAATCAGTGAATCAATTTGATTGATTTAAATGAATAGTTTCAGTAGGATTCAAAAAGATTCACTGTAATGAATCCGATTTCCCAATGCTACTGAAAAATGCAGCTTTGTTTTTTTTTTAACCAAGGAAGACCATATATATATATGCTAAGGAATAATTCAAATATTTATGTACCAAGGTATTTGTATGGTACTCCAAGGTACTTTAAAGAATACACTGAAAATGTGGTGAAGGATTTACATTTTTCACTCAGAAATTGCTAGTAAAATTCACAAAGAACTATAAAGAAACAAGTAACACATTGATTTAAATGTTAAACTTTGAAATAGAAAGACTGAAATAGTATTTTCTTAATAATCTTTGTTTATATACAACTTCAGCACAGTCAACTATAATATGACCATGGTACATATCCAAAACATTAGACTAATTAGAATATTTTCTAGTGTTATTAGAAAGCAAATTTACTCATTGGTTTTGGTGCAAGATAAATATAGGCTACTGCTCTGATTGTAAAACATAAAAGATGATTTAGGCTACATAAAATCAAAACATGACTTTACTGTGGCAAATGATCAAAACAATACGGCTTTACCACAGTAACATGTTAAAAAATGCCATCTTATTACCACGGTACTTTTTCATTGTAAGAATAAGAAGCTAGACAGTAACAGATGCAAGACTCACTGTGCAATCTACATACACTTATCATATGGCTTAGTTAAATAAACTGATATAGAATATTGATTTGAACTGAAATTACTTTACTATACAAAAAGAAAGTGTGTAGTTGTATGAAAGGCATGAAACTAGCACAATTAAACAGTTAGTGTCACTAAACTATGCCACGACTGACCGATCAGAATCGAGTATTCCATCGAGGCGTGTAATAAATATACATATTTTTATCAGGCTACTTGAATGCGTTATAGTGCCATTTATCTCCTCTCAACTCATTTGACGGATCAGTCAAAGATGAACGGCAAATCCAAGTGAGCATCCGGAGAGTTGGGTCACATGTGTCTCTTGAGCGGGACGGTGACTGTGCTGAGTAAGAACATACACTCCTCTAATGAATGCATGTTTGCCCCCAGCCTTTCAGATCAGCACCCTGAAACACACCTCCCTCCCCCTGCGCTCTGACCACCTGCCCCTTCCTTCTTTATCTCCAGATTTCCAGACAATGCCCAAGGGATCCTGATGCCTAATCCTCTCCATCCCTCTTCTCCCTCTCTCTCTCTCGCTTTACCTCCATCCCCCCATCTCTTCTCCCAACACCCCCCATTTACCCAGGCTCCCCCTCTTTTTCTTTAGACAATGTTTGGGCATGTGATACCAAGAATTGCTTAAAATGTGATAATGATTATAATGCAGATGCAATGAAGTAACATTGAAGAAATGTGATCTAAAGGAATCAGCTTTGGAGTGAGAGTTTATTAGGCTCGGGAATTGAAGTGTTAGACATTTTCTTATAAATACTGTGACCAGATGATTTTTATGATGATTGGTTCTGCTAATGTAAAGCGGATTGTTCGATTTCTCGGTTTGAATCAGACTAATGACTCACTGAATCTTTCAATGTGGTTCTCAACGACTGCAGCTATATCTTGTGAGAATTAAATCGACAATTGCTGACTGATTGTACATTTGACAATGCAGTTAAAGATGAACATTTGTTTTTACTTTTATTATTTTTTTACATATAGTTAGGACAGTTGGTGCTGCCTCAAAATGGAATTGTTAATGAATTAAAATTGTTAAATGGAATCATAATTGTAACCAAAATCCTTAAATTCCTTATGATTTCCAACTTTAAATACAGTTTGTTGCCTATATTTCACCTTAAAAATGGAATTCTTTTTTCTTTTCTTTTTTTTCCTGGTTAAAATGTAGTCAAGCTATACCTTTTAAAAAACTTTGTTAGATACTCACAAAGCTACTAACACAAAGTTGATAACTAATAATATTTAAGGGATCAATATTTGTAAATACATAAACTACTCTTCGAAAGTTTGGCGTTGGTAAGATAAAAAAGAAAAAAGAAAAAGTCTGCTCACCAAGGCTGCATTTATTTGTTAAAAAAATAAAATAATATTGTAAAAATGATTACAATTTAAAATAACCATTTTCTATTTTAATATATTTTAAAATGTAATTTATTCCTGTGGTCAAAGCTAAATTTTGAGCATCATTACTCCAGTCTTCAGTGTCACATGATCCTTCAGAAATCATTCTGATATGATGATTTGATGCTCAAGAAACATTTATTATTAATATCAATGTTGAAAGTAGTTGTGCTGCTTCATATATTTTTCAGGGTTTTTGATGAATAGAAAGTTCAAAAGAACAGCATTTATTTTAAATATAATTTTTTTGTAATAATGTAGAAGTATTCACTGTTACTTTTGATCAATGTAATGGATTCTTGCTGAATATAATTATTAATTAAAAAATAAATAAATAATAATAAAAAAACAACCCCTAACAGAAGTAAATTTACACCCAGCTAATATAACCAGAAAAAATCCTAATTTATATAACTTATTTGAAAACACAATAATCAACAACATTTAACTAGAAATTTTGCTATAAACATTTGTATTTTTTTTCCTGTGACACAAAGACGAATTTTCAGCATCATCAGTGTCACATGATCCTTCATGAATCATTCTAATATGCTGATTTGATGCTCAAGAAACATTTAATATTAATTATCAATGTTGAAAACAGTTGAGCTGCTTCATATTTATGTTGAAATGGTGATGCATTTAGAAAGTTCAAAAGAACAGCATTTTTTTTTTTATAGATTTTTTTGTAACAATGTAGAGGTCTTTACTGTCACCTTTGATCAATTTAATGGATTCTTGCTGAATAAAATGAATAATTGAAACATAAATAAGTAATTATTTATTATGAGTAAATGTGCATCACAAATACAACTAATAAAACCAAAAAAATATTAGAATTATTCAAAAACACAGTAAATCAACCACATTTAACTAGATATTTCACTATACAAAACAAGACGTAACCACAGGGGCTTCAAATGAATCGGAAGAAAACCAAATCATTCAGAACCTGAATCATTAAAGAATTCCAGTTTGTTCTCTCTTTTCCATCTTCAAATCTAAAGAAATATGAGATTTGCATATTTCCTGCTTAAAACATTTTTCTTTCTGTTCCTCTAGAGTTTCATAGTTAAGATCTTTTCTATGCTAACAAAGCTCAGACCGGAGAACCCACCTCCAAACTGAATCGCAGACTAAGACTAAACTAAACCTGCAGTGGCCTGTGAGGGACCGCAGCACAGATTCCCCACGAGTATCCCTTTCCTAGCACGCTCCTCCTTTCCCTTCCGTCGGAGGATTTGGACTTGAAACTCTTAGCATGTCTAACTCTTGAAAGATTATAGCAGTTATCCTGTTTGAGTTGTTTAAGAACGGCATTCTTGCATGGGCCGGGTCAAAAAGACCACGGCGCTGATTACAAGCTGAAGTCCAGTGTAAAGCTTGGCAGAGTAACATTAATGAATGGTAAGCTTCTTTGGCCGTGTGTTCCCTAAAGAACCGGCCTGATAATATACTTAAGGCAGGATGCAGAGTTGTTTGTGTCAAAGCCAAGGCGGTGTTTGGCCGTCCCGCTCACGTAGAGGGGCTTAACACCAGACGGACTAACAATGTGACATCATTTACATCGCAGGCCACTCGGGGTTCAGAAAAGACTCCAATAGTAAGTAACAGAGCTTTTAGTGTCAGATTAAAAAAGCAAATACTGTCCACATGTTTTGGAAGCTTTTCGACAATATTTATGTAGGAAGACCTTCTGATTTATTCCCAAAACCATCCATCTGAAGTGAACATTTCACACACATTTGTTTGCAACGGGTTTTGCTTTAGGACCCATTGGACATCAAATGGCAACCCAAAACAAAAGGTTTCGTATCATCAAACACTGACTACATGCACCCTCATCCGATTATAATGAGATTTAGGCAATATTGCGGTTAAACTTTACCTCATATAAACACAATGCTTCAATCAAACTGATGCGATTAAGCTCATAATTGCAGTAACCGTAATGATTGCAGTAATATATGTGGCATATGTTGAAATTAATTGCAATACATAGGCATTAAAACACTTTAATCACATCTATTCCACTCAGTTCTTGTGACGTGGTCTTGTGCACAATAAATAAAGTTGTCTCCCAAAAGAAAGAATCTGAACCGCCTAAATGAGTCGTTTGTATTTCGAATCTCTATCTGACGTCACTAGAAAAGACATTTGCATAATGTCCGCCTATTTTGTATGTTGTCTGCCCGCGAACAACTTGTCCCACCCTCAAACACATCCTTTTATTGACGACTGCTTATCAACGCGTTCAACATGGGATTCACAAAAAAACGCTTGCACGTGAAAGATGGGTCAGTACCCAGTTTATTTGGACCAGCTTGCTCCTCAGAATCACAACCTGTAAGTATGAATAATTAGTGATGTATATATTTTCTACCCGGTGTTTTTGTTTTATATTGTGTAAGTTTCCGACTAACTCACATTATTACTGTCTTACTGAAATACTTCTGCTAATCAGCTGTGGGCTGCAGTATTACCCAAAACTGTGTCTATTAATGCAGATTGTCTGTCGTTCTTACTACTTCTTTGAGTAAAGATAAAGAATGGAGCAAGATTTGTTTTACAAACGTTTATGTTCCATCAGTCATTCACATTAGTGCTGGGCTAACGTATGCACCGTTATTGATACAGTTCCTGCATGTACATCGCAATAAATTCGAAATATACAGGTCGGTTTGTTGATGGACACACACTTGTTAATGCTGATAGTGAGGAATTACAGTTGAAACATCTCATAATGTACTTTAAAATGAGTAGCGTATCACTGAGAAACGTCCTGCTCAAGTCGTCCTTGTGATGGAGGTTTGGGTTGAATAACTAGTTCTTCCAATGTTTCATCATCGGACTCGTGCTCAGATTGATATGGTAAAATCGTTACTGTCTTTACACTGTGTGCAATCGTTGAGCTGTAGGAAGTCTCGGATGGAGCTGAAGTACAGTTATTGTAATGGCCGTTTAGCTTCTAAAACACGCTATAAGCGGTAGACCAATCACAACAGACTGGGCCATCTGGCCAATCAGAGCAGAGTAGTCTCGCCGAAAGGAGGGATTTAGAGAGACTGATTCATCTGCTGAGTCATTTGAGAATCATTGAAAAATGTGGTGATGTGCAGTGTATATTATGAGAAAATTAAAAGGTTTTTTGACCTTTGATGCATGTAAACCTGTTGTTGAAGACCTCCAAAACTAAATTAGGAACCTTTAAAATAGCTTAATAGGGGCACTTTAAGGGCCCTGAGCGCATTTTAACGTTCTGAGCGCATGGTCTAAAGCATGTGGCGCAGGTGCACTTCCTGACGTGTCCGAATCCACTTTTGATAGTTTAACGATGGAAAAAACGGTTAGCACGCCCGGCACGTGGTCCAAAAGGGTTGTACCTAGTCTCTTAATGAGTCAATGGTGTGTTTTGGGCATAACGTGCAATAAACCAATCAGAGTCTCATCTCCCATTCCCTTTAAAAGCCAGTTGCGCTCACACCATGGCGGATTCACTATTTACATGGCGGAATTTGCGAGCGGAAAGACTGAACGCTTCTCCAGAAGGGAATCCTTTCATTTTTAATATTTAAAAATGTTTGTGTGCTGCTGCGCCCCTGTGTGTGTAATAAGCAGAGTGCACCTATAGGCGCATATTACTCATGCGCCCTTTAAATAACAAAAAAAATACTGCGTCTAAAGTCTATTGACTTTAGACCAGGTTTTTGTTGGTCAATGGTGCAGTCGTTTTCAGTTGCCTCAAAAAAGCAATGTGCCAACAATGCACCTGAACACACCTCGTTTTCAGACCAGCACACCCATGGGCGCACAAATGGCCACAAGTGCATTTGCTATTTAAACAACGTGGCGCTGGACGTGAAAATGATAACTGCGTCGGGCTGAAACTAGCAAAAAACACTTGCGTCGTGCCTGCTCCGGGTGGATGATAGGGCCCGAAGACATTTTAGGCACGTCAAAGAAAAAAACTGTGGCCAGTAACACACCTACTGTATGCGAGTTCATCATGTGCTGTGCATTGGGGTCTATAAATAAAAATAACCACAATTCTTAGCAAATAATCAGAATAATATGGGAGTGAAGAGGTTTGCTCATGTCATGTAAACATCTTATTGTGATTGAGTCCTTACTCTAATTATTAGAAATATTCATTTCATACATTATTGGTGCACATGCAAACTTAGTCAATGACATGCATTTAAAAAGTAGTAAAAAGTATCTAAATGTCAAATGATTTTTACTCTCAGTAATCAATAATTAAACCATGAGTGATTGGATTGAATTGGATTGAAATCTTAAAAGGGCAGTTTATCGAAAAACTCGATGTCATTAACTCACCCTCGTGTCATTCTAAACCAGTATATTTTGAAAAACGCCTGTGCTTTGACAAAAACAATTCTTCAAAACAAAATAATTATTCAAAAGAAAATCCTCTTTTGTGTTCCAAAAAAAGAAAGTCCTACAGGTTTGGAACGACTTGAGGGTAAAGAGTGCATTTCTTTAACTATATGCAATTCTATGGTTATCTGCATTTAATTTTTACATGTTCGCATGTTTTCCATTTTTGGCAAATTGGTAACAAATCACTACATTGATAGATACACTACAAAGTTACCTTCATCGATGTTCCTTTCAGGCCATGTCTGGAAATGATCGTGGCACCTGGGTCATTCCAGTGTTGAAATCCAAAGGAAAAATCCCCCTCTGACTGTCGCCTGTTAATGTCATTAATGAACAGGGTTAATTAGCACCTATGTATCAGTGTAAACATCAGTCAGTTGAGCAATTACCAGCTTTGTTAATGAAAGAGTCATGTTGGGACACAGTCACCACACCTACTTCTACTCACACTGACATATCCAAATCCCAGAAGAATCAACAACATGAAGACGTGACAGGAAGGAGAATTAAGTTTACAATCATTAAAAGATTAGTCATATCCACCACACCTCAATGAACAGGGTTTGACTCTATCCACAGGGTTCATTGAATGTGAAAAAGCAATTACGTTTTATTCAGCATGTGGGACTTTTTGAGACACAGATACTAAAATTGATAAGGGGACACATCAGACCAACTATTTCCCAAACAAATAATTTCATATTGCTCAACATTGCTGATTTGTCAAGGCTTTGCATGATCCCAGCATGCATTGCAGCATAAATAAAGTATATGGTTATTTTTTCTGGGTTATTATTTAGCAGTTTCCCTTTTTTCACTTAATGATTGTCGACTGGTATTGAGCATTTGTGTATTCATTTCTATTAAGTTCTATGTGTGTATATAAAACTATTGCATATTATAACTTTTCTTATGAAATGTTCAGTGGCAATGATTATGCAGTTCACTTTATTATGAGCCAAATAAAAGTATGCTGAATTAAAATTTCTTGTGCTAACAAATTTTTTTTTTATCACATAAATTCAAATTGGCAAAAAAAATGTGTGTTACCTTGGAAGAATAAGAAAAAAATTAATCAAAAATCTCAATGCATCCCATTTTTTTTTTACAAAGAATACTAAAGCATCACAGGTCTATAGCCCTCACAGTAATATGACATGCACTAACGTCCCCGTCAGTCTTGAGGAAGTGTCTTCTTGACATTAATGGGACAATAATGACAAAAAAGCAGTTAATCAGGGTTATTCAGTGCTCTTGATGAGGTCATTAAAATGTGTCATTTAAAGCCAAGCCGTTAACAATCACCAATCAACAATCAGCCGGTTAACAAGTGATAACAAGACTTGTGGATTCACACCTGTGAAAGAGGACGATAAACAAATGAAAATGACATGGACAAGTGAAGAAAAAGACTAAACATTTGTCTGTGGGCCAAAACAAATTAACAAAACTGGGAGGACGTTTCAGGTTTAGATTGAACATTGTGTTATTCAAATACATAAAGAAAGATGTGTTTGTACTAGCTGGAGAAAAAATACTAAGAAAACAATACGTTTAAACATTATTAAAAAAATTAAAACTGATTCATATTTAAATGTTGAAAATATAAATAAATTATTAAATATTTTATGTTTCAGCAAAGTTATAGCAGAAGTGTCTAAAGTGTTATTGTAAAATCTGTCTTGTTTAGTTCTTGTTTATGTGACAAAAATAATTACTGGCAGCATTAGTAAGATTTTTTTCCTTTACATAATTAAACTGTTAGAGAAAAGCTTTAACATTAAACTATTTTACTCATCTGAAAATAATCAGTTAAAATGTCTAAAAATGTTTAAATCTATGCAGAAATGAAATAAAAAAATGTGTCTGTGTGTATATATATATATATATATATATATTGCATGCACTGCAGCATAAATAAAGTATATGGTTATTGTTTAAAAATAAACATTGCTTACACTTTTTTTAAGGTGACGTAGTTACATTGTACTTACTCAAATAAGTACTAATATTAAATATTAAAAATAATTTAAAGTAGTAATATTAATTAACTACATGTACTTACTACAGAGTTACGGTTAGGGTTTGGTGCAGGGTTAGTTACTTGTAATTATGCACTGTTATTACTAGAGTATGTACATGTAGTAACATGTAACTACGTCACCTTAAAATAAAGTGTTACCTACACATCAGAATCAAAGGCCAGAGGACGATGAAATAATTAACTAAATAAATAAATGTTACGCAAAAATTAGGCAAGTCACCACAACACTAGTAATTTCTATCCACCTGAATTAATTCTCTTAGAGAGACAGACAGAGCGCTCCAATTATCCACCCCCTCTCCCTGCTAACAGTCCCAACACAGATAACTAATTAGCTACATTACAGTCATTTCCATTTTAATGCTTTGTTTGCTGCCATTGTTTAGGAAAACAATGGGGAGAATTGCAAATGGGAGAGAACTGGTGAGACTTAGCTAATGAAACTGGCCATACACTGCCCTACCCTCAGGACAAAGAGAGAGAGATAGAGAGAGGGGGGGGGGGGAGGGTGTCGGACTTAGAAATGGGACCATTGATAGTCATTTAATTGACAGATATGAGTGTTAATGAACTGGGACTCTGAAGTGAAGACATACTGTACTGTTCATGTTTTCAGAATAAAACTGCTCGATGCACAAATTAAGTTTGAAAATGTAATAAGACTGGGTCATATTTCACCAAGAAAGAAGGAAGCAAGATTTGCAATGTGGTGTCTTTTTTTAAAATCACATTTAAGCACATTTGATGTTCCAAATTTTGTACTGCAATAAACCGAAATGTGTTTATACATCATGGTATTTGTTGTAATGTCTTAGTCTTTAATTAAATAAGCAATAACTTAATCAGGGCCTGCATATTAACTTAAGTCAATTATTTTATATTATATTAAATATATATTATATAATATATTATAACATTATATAAATATATAATATATATAACTGTATTATTGTAATGAAACTAATGAGAATCATCACAGAGAATAAAATATAGATAAATACTCTAGATAGATAGATAAATAGATAGATAGATAGATACACAGACAGTCAGATAATTAGACGGACAGATGGACGGATAGATAGATAGATAGACAGATAGACAAACACACAGACAGACAGATAATTAGACGGACGGACAGATAGACAGATAGAAAGATAGATAGACAGACAGACAGATAATTAGACAGACAGATAATTAGACAGACAGATAATTAGACAGACAGACAGACAGACAGACAGACAGATAGATAGATAGATAGATAGATAGATAGATAGATAGATAGATAGATAGATAGATAGATAGATAGATAGATAGATAGATAGATAGATAGATAGATAGATAGATAGATAATTGGACGGACGGACAGACACACAGACAGACAGATAATTAGACGGACAAACAAACAAACAAACAGACTGACAGATAGATAGATAGATAGATAGATAGATAGATAGATAGATAGATAGATAGATAGATAGATAGACAGATAATTAGACGGACGGATAGATAGATAGACAGACAGACAGATAATTAGATGGACGGATGGACGGACGAATAGATAGATAGATAGACACACAGACAGATAATTAGACGGACAGATGGATGGACATACAGACAGACAGACAGACAGACAGACAGATAGATAGATAGATAGATAGATAGATAGATAGAAGTAAATTGTCATTCTGTTAGTGTTCTTGTTCATTAGAGAATCTTACTGTCAGGAGAATGATGTTGTTATCTGTGTTGTGACGGTGTGAGAGCAGCTGAGGATTTTTTCTTTTGTTGAAGTCATGAGGTTTTCGGTGTGAGGTAGAAGTCAGGAATCAGGTATGTGTGGAATGCTGGCGACGGCACTAATCTCTAATCCCCCTCTGAGTGAGACACTGGAGGAGCCCGGGTCACTTACTCTGAGAGAGAGAGAGAGAGAGAGAGAGAGAGAGAGAGAAAGATGAAGGATGAGAGAGCGCAAAATGAACAGAACTTGGCTTACCTGCTTCCTGTACTTGTCGCTTCTGCTGACCAATCGGCTTTGAGTTCACCTTTATTTGGAATGGAATGCTATATAGTTTACACGGCCAACTACACCTCATTTTTGCCAAAATGCACATCATGTGTCATATATTTCAATTCGTTAATAAATACAAGGTTGTGCAAAATGGACATAAGGTGTTCAATGGGACTTATAATCAAATATAAAACACTAAAATACTAAAATAGTCAAAAGCTTAATTTGCGTTCTAAATATGGCATCTATTCTGACTAGGCCTATTGCATCCTTAAAGAACGAAGCTGAGAAAAATAGGTGAGGTAACCCAGTCTACCACAGCGACAGTCAGCGGGGGATTTTAACCGCCAGCACACTAACAAGAGCCCTTTAATTTCTTGGTAAGTGTTGTAAGATTTGGCTTTGAGTTTTGACATGGCTTGTGGTCCCCTAAAGACTTTGAGGATTACGAGGGCCACCCAAGAGGAGCGAGGGCCGAGAGAGGAGCGGAATACATGAATTCACAAAAACCTAGCTGAAAAATCTAAGATATGGATGGAGGTCGAGAATATGCCACCTAATGAGAGGTCAAGGGTCAAATGAAACATGCACCATATGACTGGAAGAGATTGGCTCAATTAGTTGCTCAGTTTTTTAGCCCGTTCTCAAACTATTGCCCAACACACACACACACAAAATATGTTGCTTTATAATATGAATAGGGCTAAATAGCATAAAACAAAAAATAAATTAACAAATCTATGCTAATGCACTTCAGACTCATAATTATATGAATGACAGTATTGGTGCTCAAGGGTTAAATGACATCATCAGCATTAGCTGGCTGCTTCTGCCCCCTATTGGTCCCCAAATATATAGTATTGCACATTTAAAGAACAGGCACACTTTTCAAGTAAAACATGCCGCCAAATGTAGCAGGTTAATATGAAATCATTTCTGTACTTATTTTTTCACACACTGTAAAAAGTGGTAACCTGCAATTGTTATCTTAATGAGCAATTTCCACCTGATAGCTTTCTAGGTATAAATGAATGCATTTAGGTTAATTCAGTGATGTTAAATAATATTCTTGAATTGGATTTTTTAGGTTGTTCTACGCATTTGTGTTGTGTTTTAAGTTGGAAGGAAATGTCCATAAACTAAATAGAAAAGGGTCTGCAATTTTATTTTTGTCAGAACATTATCCATTTTTTAGATTTCTTTCAGTGTAGCTTTTAAATGATAAAACAATAGAAATGCGGTTGAAAATGCATGCAAATGGTATTTTAACACTTTCTAGATGTCAAATGTTAGAGGAACATGTCCATAGTTTAGTTTATGTCCATAGATTCCTCTGCTAGGACTAAAAAATACCTAAAAAATATTATTTTTGGGGAACCAACCTGAGAATGGACCACTTATTGTTTCGGCTAGGATAGGTCAGCATGGGCACCCGGACTGGTCTGCGTCTATGCAGCCCCATACGCATCAAACTGTAATGCACTGTGTATTCTGACACCTTTCTATCAGAACCAGCATTAACTTCTTGAGCAATTTGAGCTACAGTAGCTCGTCTGTTTGATCGGACCACACGGGCCAGCCTTCGCTCCCCACATGCATCAATGAGCCTTGGCCACCCATGATCCTGTCGCCGGTTCACCACTGTTCCTTCCTTGGACCACTTTTGATAGATACTGACCACTGCAGACCGGGAACACCCCACAAGAGCTGCAGTTTTGGAGATGCTCTGACCCAGTCGTCTAGCCATCACAATTCCGCCCTTGTCAAACTCCTTACGCGTGCCCATTTTCCTGCTTCTAACACATCAACTTTGAGGTCAAAATGTTCACTTGCTGCATAATATATCCCACCCACTAACAGGTGCCGTGATGAAGAGATAATCAGTGTTATTCACTTCACCTGTCATAATGTTATGCCTTAAAAATATTTTAATGTTGAAAAAAATTCACAAATCTGCCTTTCCAAGTAGTAAACAATATTTAAAGTAAACAATGTTTAATATTAAATGTATGCGTATTAATTCTGTAACACTTTACAGTAATGTTTCATTAGTTAACATTACTTAACTACTTTAGTTAACATTTCAACATTTACTAATACATTATTACAATCAAATGTTGTATTTGTTAACATTAGTTAATGCACTGTGAAGTAACATGAACAAACAATGAACAGCTAGATTTTAATGAACTAATATTAACAAAGATTAATAAATACTCTAACAAATGTTTTGTTCATTGTTAGTTTAGGCCCATGTTAGTTAATACATTAACTAATGTTAACCAATGAAACCTTATTGTTAACCATTAATTCTAACCTCTAGAATGAAAAAAAAAAACCATCCGTCTTGTGGCACATGTGCATTGTATGCTTACATGCCGATCAAACTCATCATTGGAGTGTCTATGGTTCAGTGGGCTGATGGCCTTTATTCCCACCAATCAAATTACAGCCATAAATCCATTCCTGTTATTGAGGCCACCACTGCTCAAAATCCAATACAGCCACTTCCCTCTCATCTCCGTCCCTCTCTTCCTCTTTGGGTGCTGATGAATATAAACAGCTTAGACTGCAAGTGTTAGCTGCGGTGTTAGTGTTTAGTGCTCTGTTTAAACAGAAAGTTGCTTTGACATAAAGAGGAGACCGGCCACTCATGGAAAGACGAATGGGAGAAATCACAACACTTAGGGTCTGTTTACATGACACCGTTTTCAACTATAAACAGACAACTTTTTAAGCGTTTTGGCCGTTCATTTAACAGGACAACAGTGTTTTGGAGAACTGAAAACGCAAACTTTTTCTAAACGGGTTTTAAAGTGCACATTCTACTGTTGTCGCCTCTGTGAAACGACACACAAAAACGTGCATGTGTAAAAACGGTGACGCCATGCGCATGTGTATTATGTGTTCAGTCTATAGGAGTGTAGCGTTTCTTTACAAAGTGACATCGCCATCTACTGGCATGGCATGAATAATACAATGTTTTTAATCGCTTTAGCGGATCCGTGTGTGAACGGGGATCGTTTTCACAATGTTGTCGCCTGTATGCGAAAAAAGCAAAGGAAAACGTTCCCTTTTTTGGTACATTGTTGTTGTGTTAACGTGCCCTAAATATGGCGGCTGTAAGAAAGGAAGAGTCATCCTTCTGTTTAAAGAGCTAATTGCCTTTTTAATATAAATGCATCGTCTGTTTTTCAAAAGTTTGGGTGTCAGTAAAATTTTTCCTTTTGAAATAAATTGATACTTTTATTCAACAAGGATGTATTGTAAAAATGACAGTAAAAACATTTATAATGTTACAACTTTCAGTCATCAGAATCTAGGAAAAATTTATATTAAGCATATTAAGCAGCAGCACAAATCATCAAATCATCATATTAGAATGATTTCTGAAGGACGTGACACTGAAGACTGGAGTAATGATGCTGAAAATTAAGCTTTAACATCACAGGGGAAAAAATTACATTTTAAAATATTATTTTAAATAGTAATTTATTTATATAATTGTATATTTATAATCTATTATATATTTAAAACATATATTAAAGAGTTCTAAGCCTTGTACCAAGTTGAATGGAAGATGAATCATACAAACTTAGAACCAAAGCAAAACAATAATTTAATATAAATAAAAATAAAAAAATAAAAAAATTATATATATATATATATATATATATATATATATATATAAGAAAACATTTATAAATTAAAGCTGCAAGCAGCGATGAAAGGGCCCTCGCACACGGGACCACCGGCACCCGATGGCCTCAGGAAAACAATGAATAGTGGGCAACATGCATTTAAGCCGGTAAATATAGGAGAAATATGGCAAAGTCACTACAATGTGCCACATTTCCTGCTGCCTGTGGCGCTTTGACTATAACTGAATATTGGCATGTAGATGTCTTCAGGCCAGGACTATTATTAAACAAGTGAAGTTTGGGGCAGATCGGACATTGTATGCCTGAGTTACAACAACTTCCTGTTTCCTGTTTTCGCATACGTTAGCGCTTAGCCATGAGTTGTATGATTTCTAGCATGTTTGGTACTTCATGGCATATTTCAATGAGTTTCTGGGAGTGAATTACAGTGTAACGCATGCCATTTCCTGTTGCCAGCAGGTGGCGCTTTGACTATAATGAATATTGCCATGTAGATGTCTTCAGGCCAGGACTCTTATCAAACATATGAAGTTTGGAGCAGTTACAACAGCTTCCTCTTTCATGGCGAAACATCAGATTTTGTCAGGCCGCCACGGACACGCCCTTCAGCGAAAACTGAAGATCTTCACAATTTAACATCACCAATTCCTTAAGATTAGACTGACCAAATATGATGTTGTTCTGGTTGAATCTCAATGAGGAGTTAATCACAGTGTAAAGCATGACATTTCCTGTTGCCTGCAGGTGGCGCTATGACTGTAACTGAATATTGGCATGTAGATGTGTTCAGGTCAGGACTCTAATAAAACATGTGAAGTTTGGGGTATATCGGACATTGTATGTCCGAGTTACAACAACTTCATGTTTCATGGCGAAACAACAAACTTTGTGAGGTTGCCACGGACACGCCCTTCAGGGAAAACTCAAGATCTTCACAATTTAACGTCGCAAAGGCCTTTAGATTAGACTGTGCAAATATGATGTCGATCTGATTAAATCTCTAGGAGGAGTTCGTTAAAGTACACCGTCTGGAAATGGCAAAATTTGCAACAATTTTGCAAAGAACATTCAAAATATCTGACTTCCTGTTGGGTTTCAGATTTCGTACCAGGAGACTTTTTTCTAAGCATTGGGCTGTTACATGTGTCTACCGAATTTCATACCTGTACGTGAAACATAGCGGGAGGGGCACTTCGTTGAAATGTTGTAGGTGGCGCTATCAAATCATTTTGCCATGCCTAATTCTGAAACCCATATCAGACGTACATTTTCACCACTTTTGACGCGTGTGCAAAGTTTTGAGAGTTTTCGAGCATGTTTAGGCCCTCAAAAATGCGATTCATTTGGGAGAAGAATAATAATAGGCTGAGCAATTCCAATAGGGTCCTCACACCATCGGTGCTCGGGCCCTAATAAGACAAGGATTGTATACTTAAATTATTGAAAACCCATTAAGCTATGCAAATAACATACATAAATCCAAATTATGAATGCTTACAATGCTTACAGTCATTAATTATAAAAATGAAAATCAACTTGTTTGCGTCATTCGCAACTCTTCATTGAAGCAGACAGGCATTTCTTAGTTCTTTTAACATTATTGATGATTTGAAGATGACAGCTAATTCCAACTTTACCTGGGAATTTGGCTATTAAATAAGATTTTAACTTGTTGGCCTAGTATACGATTTTTAAGGCATTTTATTGAATAAATAAAGGAAGCATATTAAAAACCCTCCTGTTGTGCTGGAGTCAGTTTGACTTGCATTCAATTTCAAAATACTTGAAAAACCGGTTAAACTATTTATTTCTTCTTGACATTTTGTGACTGTTTCTCATTTAGGGTCATGAATGTGCATGCAAAGTGTCAGCTCACAGATTTGTTTTGGAAAGGCTGTACAAATGTTGCTACCACTTTTGTGTTGACCCCTATACAAATAGATGGGAATTGTTAAATTTCTCACATATTTTACATATTTATTTTTTTTCTGACAAGCTATAGAGCTTGTTATTTGCTACAGTTTTCTGTTTTACATGAATCATTAGTGTTTTTCATTGTGTATATTTTTGGCATGGAAACCAATGCGGGTCTGTATGACCCGTAAGACAAAAAATTATACAGTATTTTTAAACACAACAGGAGGGTGCATTTGTTTACAGATAGCTCACTAGACAAGTCTATTCTGAAAAACGTACAAATGATGGCACACTAAACTCCTAATGCAAATATTACGTTGCAATTTTACCTTACGAACAACTGGTGCAACCCTACCCAGGTTCTGCTCCGCATTGAGCAGTAGATGAATGCTTCTTATTAAAAAGTGTTAACGGTTAAAGTCGTGAGCAGAAATGAAATCTAAACTAGCTGTGCACCGGAGGGGTGGAGCCCGAGTTAATCCGAGGCCCTGGGCCTCTCTCTCGCAGATCCTTGGCCTCAAGAGGTGTATTGATCCTTGGGGTGAGATACAGAGAGAGGTTTGGGTCTGACCATCCCCACAAAGCCAGAGGGCCACACACACCTGTGAGCGAGTGTGTGTGTAGCAGCGCTAAGCCTAGATTAAGCTAAAGTTACCCGTCTCTCTCCCCTCTTGCCATGTCATTCAAACCCTTGATAGTTCTGCAGCCACACGGCACACACAAAGCTTCTTTCTGGGCCGTCCTCAGCATCGCCATCAGCTCTCAAACATCAAACAAGGGGGATTATGGGATTGCGAGAAGTCCCCGAGGGCGGAAAGAGAGACAAAATGGAGTTTTCCGAGGGAACCCCCTTGGCCCGAGCGTCTTCTCTCAGGAGATTACTCTACAATTTGTTTCCTTTTATTCCGCCATTTTGTCCAACCTTAACTGCGCTACCGCGGCCGTACTGTAATCCCTGCGCTATGACAGATTACACACGGCTTTGTCAACGTGTCTAATACCTGACTGTGAGGGAATTGCGAGGTCTTAAAGCACTTAACTCCTTAAGAAGGTTCAAACACCTGATGCATGAGCACATATGCGGCTGGATCCATGTCATGTGTCATGTTTGCTTTGTGATTCACTCCTAATGAATCTGTAGTCATATGCAGGTCCAGATGGAATTTGCTGACTTTTTGGGCATTTTCTGTGCTGTTTTGTGGGGGTAAATTAAGTTAAACATGGTAAAATGTGGTCAATGAAGCTGAGCGTACTGCAGTGGTGGCTAAAGGCACTTAATTAAATTAGTAATTAACTAAGGAATCTGTTTAGTTTTTTTTATTCAGAAATCTTTCGGAAGTCTTGCCGCTTTCTGCAGAGTTCTACACAACCAGATTGCATGTGGGTCTTGTCATATGTAAATACTCCTTAAATATTTATGGATTATGGAATGAGCTGGTGTTGTTGCATGTTTGTCCTTGAGCCAGTATGACCTCTGAGTGAAAGTGCCTCCCGAGACGAACATGAGATGTGACATTCTCTTAATTGTCCTTGATGTCAAATAAAGACCAATGAAAGAGCCAATGAAAACATAAACCTCTAATCAACAGATGGCCCTACAGACAGACGTCTATCTGTCTGTCTGTCTCTCATTCTTTCTATTTATCTGTCTATCTATCTATCATCTATCTATATGTCTGTCTTTCTGTCTGTCAGTCTCTCATTCATTCTATCTGTAGGTATGTCGGACAGACGGATGAACAGACAGACAGATACTGTAGATAGATAGACAGATAGATAAATAGAATGACAGACAGACACAGATAGATAGACAGACAGACAGACAGACAGACAGATATAGATAGATAGGAGACAGACAGACAGATATATATAGATAGAAAGAAACAAGAAAGAAAGACTGACAGACAGACAGACAGACAGACAGATACTGTAGATAGATAGACAGATAGATAAATAGAATGAGAAACAGACAGATAGAAAGAAAGAAAAAAAGAAAGAATTAGAGACTGACAGACAGACAGACACAGATAGATAGATAGATAGATAGACAGACACAGATAGACAGACAGACAGACAGATAGATAGATAGATAGATAGATAGATAGATAGATAGATAGATAGATAGATAGATAGATAGATAGATAGGTAGGTAGATAGATAGATAGATAGAACATTATCATTTTCCGTCTCTCATCCAATGGTGGGATGACCTTAGTTTGAATGAAGTCAGGGAGGATTAAGAGGAGGATGTGGGGTGGGGGTGTCTCCATGGCAACAGCAGGTCCAGTCTGGGAGGAAGGTTCAAAGAGTAACAGATGCTGTCTTTGTGGGACATGTGTGGAGGGTGGAGACCTTCTCCACTTTAGAGAAGAAAGTGTAACATAACATATCCTCAGAGAACGAGAGAAAACTGGGTCCCTTAGCGTCATTTCGAAAGCTCAAATATGATAAATATACATAAACTAACCGTCGTGTTCCTTCTATATCAGGCTTTCTAATTACAACATATTCTTGCCTTCACATCACTAAACCGCAAGTCATTGTGAACTCAAGTGTTCAGTAGTTCTCAAATCTCTCAGGCCAGAATAAGCTGACATATAGTTTTATTTTTGGCCAATATAATAGTTATATCTATACATCATAAAACATATAAACTATGGAAACATAACAACATCTTTGTTTTTCCAAGTATATTTACATTTACATTCATGCACTAAATTGATGAAAAATAACTCTAAATATAATATTCTATGCAAATGTTTCAAAATTACTTTTATTTCTAATTTAGTAATGATAAATGATAATTTACAGTAATATTTTTGTTTTTGATTGTATTTTTATTAATTTGGTCCGAGGTTCTTTCCTCAATTATTTTTTGAATATATATGAAATTCCAATGAACGATTTTCACACACTATTCACTAAACTACACAAACAGATTGTGGGAAATAGTTGACACTGGTTTACGAAATAGGCTGACTGGCCTAAATCACAACGCTGATAACAGTGACACCTAGCGGTGGACATGTAACATGACGTTTGTTGACGAGATGGTCATGCCATCGTTTTTAAACAACATTAACTTGAATAACACAAACTCAGGATGAAGTTGTTTCTAACTAATATGCTGTTAGAAGAGTGATTTTGTAGGAGTCTAGAGAGTTATCCATACCTCAGTACAAACAGCGGACAGACTTGTCTTGAGATTAAGATGGCGTCGGCACAGATAAAGATCTTCATCACAGGCCTGAGAAAAAAAAATAGCCTATATATTATTGCTTATTTTATTAATTAACTAACTACTAACTATTAACTGTTTCAGTGGGTGACTTCAACATTAGCCGATGGCTTATTTGCATGTAGGAAGGTTTACTTCAGAATTTACCGTCCGTTCATAACGTTTATAATCCAAATAGTGGTTAAAGTTTTAGACAGAATATAGATGATAAGCGCTGTAAAGGTTTGTAGTAAAAAAAAATGTAGTGTTTTAAATATGCTTTAAGACAAACCATGTGCATGTCAAAAACACCATTGCTTAGTATTTTTTTCTAAAACGGCAGTGATCTCAAAAAACGGTTTGAATTCGCTGACGTCACAGACTTTGTAACCAATCACTGCTGGCGGCTTTAGCATATCATTAACTAAGTATGACCGCTCTGAAGCAGGTAAGTCTCAAGAGAAACCAGGTTATGCTGGTATATTTTAACATTAGCAACACATTAATAGCTGTTTGATAATGTAGTCAAGCCAAAGGCTAATCATAATTACTGTTATGCCATTGTGCAGCATTTACCTCAGTTGGCAGAGTGGATCTGAGCTATGATGGTGAGCTCGTGCTAGTGAGTGGAGGCGGGGCTAATTTGCATATTCATGGTTCTGCGGATACTAAATGAAGCAAGGGTGTATGATTCAAGCTATTTTAAGGCATTTTAAGGAAAAAACTTTTAAATGTCATTTTGGTGATCAAAGATGAGTTTTAGGGATAACATTTGTGACTACAGGGGACGTTTTTTTGACCATATACAGACAGACAGGTGGGGAAACAGGCCACAATGTTCATAAATTAGAGTCATACATTGATGACAGTGACGCCTGCTGGTGAACATGAGTACATATACATCATTTAGATGTGCTTGAGTTGTCATTTAATATTTAAGACAAATATGCCACCGTCAAGCTTAGACGTTATTAATTAAAACTTGATTATTTGTACAATGACTCGACATTGTACAGTAAGTGAAGGATTGAAACCTGAGGACGCAAGCTTGAACTAATTTCATACTTGAAATTGTTTGTGTTCTTTACACCCGATTAAGTCCACCAAATGTAACACTTTTTTCCAAAGCATGTTTAGTTTGAAGAAACGCCTCGAATATTTCCTAATGAATTCTTCAATGATTTCAAATTCATTTAAATTTAAAAGACATATTTGATGGAAGGACGTGAATGAATTTATGATCCTCGTATTTAGCTTGATTTTCTTAAAGAATGGTGGCGTCATCTAGCGGTGTTGGAGAGAACCGCATGCTTCCTGCTGCCACCCGCCACAGGATGATTGAACTTGCGTTTCGGATGCGCTTAGAAGGCGTGGTTTTATCTCACTGACACGCGCCTAACATTCTTTCATTGATAATCCGTCGAGTGCGCTAACTAGTGCACGAGCAGCGCATCAATAGCGCACTAATCAGACGGAAAATGATGTGAGGGAGACGCACACGTACCAGGTAGGATTTCTATGCGCGTGTATTCATATCTGCAGCTCCTAGGGATACATCACAGTGATGAATTTGCCAACAAGGTCAAGTTATGGGATTTCGATAGGAGTCAAGGCAAGGATTTGTATATGAATGGGAGGGTTGGGCATTTTTTTTTAGGGAAAAATCATTAAACATCAACAAGATATTTTCTAATGCAAAGCTTTTTCTAATATTTTTCATGGTTTTCTTGATATAATGGTAAGTATAACTAGCAAATTCTCGGATTTAAGAGATATAACCAATTAATCTGGGTTTAATTCATGTATCATAATAATGCATGGTGCCATTTAGACTTTGGTCTGGCTTTTTGTCCTAATGTGTGTGTGTGTAGGTCAGGTTTATATTGTGGGGGACCAAATGCACCCACAAGGATAGAAAAACTTGAAATCAGCAACAATGTGGCCAATGATTCTAAATGATGTTTTAAACTGTACATTAAATGCAGAATGCAAAATATCTAGTGTTAGGGGATTGAATATCATTTAAGGGTAGGAAGTGTGTGTGTGTGCGCACTCGTAACCCAATTTAAAGATGACTTTGCTAGTGTTTGCAAATGAAACGTGAGTGTCTCTTTGTAAATTGTTGCATGCATTGCAATCTGTCGTCTTATTTACAGCCCCAATCAATATGCGCAACTTCGTCCTATTAAAATTGATTATTTTTAGGGTCATTTGTGAGTCCTGTGTTAACCAGCTCCCAAAAAAGAGGCGTTTCTCTGCCTGAAGTCTGGATGTATGCATGTTCTTGTGGGATATCTGCTGGATGTAGAAATTAACATTTAATATGAGACACTGACACCAGAACTTAATAATATTTGATAGTGTGTTCCCCACCCCCATCCTCCTGCAGATTCGACCGTCCTCCGAGCAGCTCTCATCAATGACAGGTCACGATTTAAGACTTGGTGTAATTGACTTTCATGCTTTTGTCAGACAATTAAAGTGAATGTTTCCGCAGTGGCCAGTAAATCGCACTGGCTCAGTGTTTCGTTTATTTATTTATTTATTGTGTGTGTGTGTGTGTGTGTGTGTGAGAGAGAGAGAGAGAGAGAGAGAGAGAGATGGCGCACAGTTTTACACATATATACTTCCTCTAATGTTTGTTATCAACTGAAAAGGAAGAAAATGTAAAATACTATACCCACTAACTATACACCTATACTATTCACCATACTGTAACTATACAAACTTCATCAAAAGTGTTTTCTGCAGCAGAAAGAACTGTTTTGTTCATATATGCATATTAGTGGTAAACTGATGGATTTGCCAGTAAAAGCAGGGAGTCCAATGGTTAATATAATTGCCGATATGTACATAAAACTTTATTCATTTTTGGAACTGTTATGCATGCTAAATGCATCAGCTGATTAATCTCTGCCGGTCTATAAACAAAGCATTCTTAGTGATCTAGTATGATAATTATTGTAATAGTAAAAAGTAGCTGTTGTTTTATATACATGATGCTTAATGACACTTCTGCATGCTCAGAATACTATAAAACATTGAATGCATTTGTAGGCTTCATTGGTGAAACTATCATTGTTCAGTGTTGCTGAGGCTGATCGTTTCCCTGAATCAGAGGTGGTTTCTGTTTGACTGTCAGATTTCCATTTTTGAGGCTCCTCGGGGCTATTTGAGTTGCTAAGGTCAAACACAGAATAATTGCTCATCAGCTCTTCAGAATAGAGAATGATACAGAATATGGTGAAATGAATTAAAAAATGTGGCCTTTCTATGTACTAGTAAAATTGTCATAAAATATATTGCTAGTTATAATCATCATATACACTCTTAAAAATAACGGTTACAAACGTACATACCATAGAAGAACCATTTTTTGGTTCCTCAAAGAACCTTTCAGTGATCAGTTTTTAATAATAATCAGAAGAAACTTTTTCCACTAGAACTTTTTGTGGAATGGAAAGATTCTATGGATTCTAAAGGTTCTTCATGGAACCATAAATGCCAATAAAGAACCGTTATTTTTAAGAGTGTATTGAGATAAAATGTGTTGTTATGAGTTTTGCTGACTGCAATGTGTTTCAGTAAATCATTTGCTAATGAATAGGATGGATGGAGCATCACATACCAATGAAAATCTCTAGGATTGTTTGAATATCCTCTATATCAAATGTTGAATTAATTTGGCAGTAGATACTAAATCTGTGCTTCTGAATATTTAATAATATGAAATGTATAAAAGAATGCATTTTATAGCTTAATGCTTTTTTTGCCATATTGTCTGTACATTTGATTTAGTAGTTTTTACATTACATGTACATGTGGACTGAGTCAGGATTGAGCATTTTTCTAAATAATTTATAAGCCTGTGTTGCGCAGTGTAATTGGTGTTACAAAAACTGCTTTTATATTGATATAATGCTTTACAGAACAAGTAAAGGATGACACAGCTACGAGTAATGGCTTATGATGGATTAGTTGTACTTTTGTTTCATTTTATTGAAACTTCCTATTGCGCTGTTGAAGTCATAAATAATCTCAAACATTTACACTGCATCATTGAAATGCTCTCCTATTTTTCCCCCCATTTGTTCGGTTCCCTTATAACTGTATATGGTTTGCAGATAAATGTTCAGGCAGATTCTAACACAGTTCATTCATAATGATCACAAGAAGACAGCAGTTGGTATGTCTGTGCTTGTGTATCTAAAATTATTTCTATCTCTCTGCTCTAGGGAAGCCTTGAAGGGGACAAAATCAGGCTTTCAGAGGGGAACCAAATTGGAATATTTTGACTTTGGATTTTCATCACATAAACAGGATTCAACATGGAAAATGTACCAAACCCCAAAAGGACTGTCACTGTCCAGATGATGCCTCAGCTCGCTAGTATAGATGTGCTGGGAAATAAAGAGTTAAATGCTAACTGGGACATTGAGCCAAAGTTAACCTTAAATCAGGATCATCTCAATTCCTCCATCAAAGATTCCCACACCACTCTTCTTGGAGGATCTGTCCTTGAAGACAAAAACATGCCATCCCATGGCAGTGAAGATTACAGGCAACCTCAAAATAGTCACGTAAACATAAAGACCTCGGGTCAGTGTGCCAAGAGTGCTGAAAGTAGAAAAACTGATTGTGATATGAATTTGAATGTAAAAACTGTCCTTTCAACATCCAGCCCAGCATCTACAACTACATATAATGCTGACAAGGAAGAAAATGGCAATAGCACAACAAAGACACTTGAAAGTGAACAACATGAGCCCAAAGCACAGAGCAAGGCATCAGTAGTTCAAGAAACTAGTGCAATCAAAGAGACACTGCACAATCAAACGCCAAGCCAGGCTCGGGCTCCCAGCACCAACAATACCATCAAGGGCATGTCACTTTTATCTGAATCAAAAGATGTGAGTTGCACCACCAGCATAAGCATCAGCAGTACACAGTTTGAAATGGTATCCAACACCAATGCTCCTAAAACCAATCATTCAGCGACCAAAACATCTGGATCAGTACCTGGGACAAGAATTCAGACCCCACAACCACACGAGATCCATCATATGCCTGTTAAAGAGGACAAATGTAGCAATGACTGCATGAAGAACAATTTTAAACCACCAGGAACCTCTCAGGAGACATCTGGATGCCCATTGGTGTCTTCAGCTAGCGATGCAAGTCACTCGGTCCACACGGAAGTGATTGATGAGGAGGTCCAAACGCAGGGAGCCGCTCCTGAAGAGCAGAAGCAGGTCCACTGTAAACTCTATCGTGAGGCATCGACCATGACTTCGGCAGCTGAGTTTGGCACGCAACGGCATGACGTGGAGGTACAGGCGGTTGCTACGGTCTGCAGTCAGTCTACAGCCACTAGCCCTGGTCTTCTGTCCCTACAACCCCATCGGAGATCAGTTGGCCTACTACCTGAGGAGAATGACAGTATAGCAGTGGTCGTTGAGGTGAAGACTACCTCAGAGGTCCCATCTGTCGTTGCATCCAGTACAATCCTCCCTGGGAAGCCTCCACAGTCGGACACAGTGATGGTGCATGTAGATGCTGACCTTCAGGAAGAGTCCAAGCTTGGGGCCAAGCCTAAAGAGCCGCAAAACAACAGCCAAAGAGGACTTTCGCCGCTTCAACCGGTTTATCAGATCAATATCGAGACTTGCAGCCAAAGCAAACAGTCAAACGAGACTACCTGTCACATTCAGAGCCAAGGTTCACCTGCGGTCTCAGCATCTGGCCCTCATAATGTGGCATGTGTACAGGAACCCAAGACAACATCTGCTCAGGTCTGCCAGGATCTGCCAAAAAAATCGGCCAAGACTCCAACATCGAAATCCGAGGAGGCAAGTTCTGCAAAACCTCCAACGGGCATCGCAATGACCACTCCTCCAACATCAAGCTCCACACCACAAAGTAAAAAGACAGAGCGGCAACAGAAGAAAGCATCCAAGCTGAAGCCAGAGAAAGACGACCAAGAGGACGAGAAGGCCAAGCAATCCAAGAAGAGTGTAAATGACGTTGTGTGGGACGAGCAAGGGATGACATGGGAAGTATATGGAGCATCGGTGGATCCAGAGTCGCTGGGATTTGCCATTCAAAGTCACCTGCAGTGCAAAATCAAGGAGCATGAGAAGAAGATCATCTCACAGACGGTTATCAGAAAATCCTTGTCTTCGCCTCCCGGCAAGAAGAACAAGAGGAGGCAGGTTAACATCAACTTCAGGTCCATGTTCCAAAATGTCCGCCGACCCAACTGTTGCGCACGGCCGTCAGTACTAGAATGAAAGATGTTTGGTTGTCATCACCCGGCTTTCCACTGTCGGGGCAGTGCGAGCCAAGGCTAACAGTGTGCTGGACGGGGCCCAATAGCCTCGGACCTCAAGCACCTGGCCCAAAATTAAGTTGCATTTCCACTGTCGGGCCAGTAGCCCTGCAACCCTACCCTAAAACCCACCCTTAAAGGATTAGTTCACTTCAAAATGAAAATTTTCCGATAATTTACTCATCCCCATCTCATCCAAGATGTTCATGTCTTTCTTTCTTCGGTTGAAAAGAAATTAAATTTTTTGAGGAAAACATTCCAGGATTTTTCTCCATATAATGGACTTCTATGGCAACCAACGGGTTGAAGGTCCAGATCAGTGCAGTTTCAAAGGGCTTCAGAGGGCTCTGCAATAAAGGTCACGCTAGATGTAGGCATTATTGTAACATTTTTTTTACAGTGACAGTAATTTATTAATTTGTGTCAGGAGTGCACATCAATCATGCTGATCCCAGTGAAAATTAAAAAAATTAAAAAAATTTCATACTAAGTATACTACAAACCCATTAACATATTTACTGACATATCGCCTGAGACTTACTGATACAAATATTATAATTAAAGTTTATTTGGAGTACTACTTTAATGCAAAATGCACATTTCTTAATATTAAGCCTAAAATGTGTTTTAATATCAATATTAGTAAGGATAGTATGATATCTGTATAATATCAGTCTTTAAATGCAGGCACTACTTCCGGATAACTAAAGTGCTTTAAGTACAAAATTAATTGTTCCAATTTAGCTTTAAGTATATCAGTTTAGTTTATCAACAGTACAATTGCAGGGTATTTATGTTAAGTTCATAAATATGTAAATGTATTGGCAGTATACTTAACATAAAACAAATGTGTTTCAAATACATTTTGGTATTTTTATTTTTCACTAGGGGAATAAAACTGGTATCTACCATTTCACATAAAAAGACAATGCCTACCTATTCAATTGCACCTGCTTCCATTTATTTGCAATCATGGGAATGCACAAAATAACTCCATTAAGGCTTTTTAAGTCCAAAGGCTTACACATTTATAAAAATATTGATAAAATATCATACGTTTACGTCACATTTCTTTAGAAAGAAAGAGTGAGCATTTCTGTTAAAGGCACAATATGTAAGATTTTTGGATTAAAGTATAATATATTATAAATATGTATAAAATATATTATGTGTTTTATAAGACAGGTGAGCAACTGTTTGGATAAATTCATGGACAGAAAACTAATCAATTGTATATAGCTCAGCAGTCTTATTGTTTAAATCTTGTTTTCTTGATTTACCGCGAGTACCATGTTTTACCATGCCTAATATCGATCTAGCTTACTACTATGTAATATGATAAAACAGCGCTGCATTACACCACATAAACATGAGCGGAAGAAGCGGAAGCGTCGTCTGAGGCATAATAAAAGCTCCTCTGCTCTCGAGCCGTGTGTCGCGCTTGTCTCTCATTAGCAATCGCTCCAGCGGCCTCGTTCCGCTCCAACGGCTCTCAGCCCCACCCTGCTTCATACTACAGTAACTTTAATCAATCTTTAATACATTAGCTCATCCATGAATATGATTTCTGCCCGAGTCCCTTCTGACATTTTTCAACCGGCTGTAGAGCTGAAGACAACAATTCCCATGATTCCCATGACACGAAATCAAGGCGCGACCTCTAGCGGAGAAAATGACATATTGTGCCTTTGAGCGATCTCTCTCCTCTCACTATACCAGAGCAACAGAGGGAGCTCACGTAAAGAAAACAGGAGTTATTAGTTATACGAGTTAACTGGAGTGCATGTTTTTGCGGATGCATTATGCTGCCTTCACGTGCTATCTGAAATCTCCTACTTCCCACTAATCAAGTCGTGATTACGAGCTTATCGCATTCAAATTTTGACTTGAGAGGGTGTTTATGTCCGATTTTTTAAATAGGAAACTAGTATATACGATAATCCCGATAGCATGTGAAGGCAGAATTAGTCATTAGGTATGAACAAAGGAACAGGGAAGAGACAGATAAAACATTAAACCAAATAAATACACGATTATAATCATATATTCGCCTACGTTCTTCAAGCTGTCTCTGGTATGTCCCCATAAAATGTGTATCTATTTTTGCAATGATTAGCATTAATAGCCTTTAGTAGCACATATAAATAATTCTGGCTACGGTGATCAGAATCCCCATTGGATCGCAAGTTATTTCAAACACTCGCTGTGAGTTTTGAGCTGAAAATGGTTTAAAATGTTTTAAATGTTGAAGTTAGCTGGTAGCCTGATATAATAACATGGGAAATGAGCAGCGTTGTTGACCCTCTCCTGACTCCGCCTTTGTTCATGACCACTCCCCAAGCCACAGTTGGCCCGCTTTGGGCCGAGGTTTCGGCAGGCCGAAAACCACTGGCTGTTGGCCCAGAAGAAGCCCAGATGAGGCCCGAATAAGCCCCGGAAGTGACAGTGGAAATGCGACTGGCCCTAGCACACACTAGCACGCTTGCTTTTGGCCCGACAGTGGACACACAGCTATTGAGAGGTCAATGTGATATTCCATGAGACAAGCATGTTGGGAGATTTATCTCGTTTGTTAAATATAGAGACTAATGGTGATTTGAGTGTTATGTGGAGAACAGAAAATATTTTTAGATAAAGATGAAATTATTTATGGTGATAGTAAAGCTGTAACGATGTTTAGAGTGCTATGGCAATAATTATAATATAATAGTAATGATAAAATGTAGTAATCTGCATGTGTATTAGTTCAGAATGGCAGTCTTCTAACTACCCAAGATTATGCACTGTACTGATGAGCAGATGTATGCATATAGCCCTTTTTACTAACTTTGTTTAGTTTTTAAACTCTAGTAGCCTAGATATGTTTGGTAATTTTTTTTATTTTTTTTTGTTTGCATAATATTATTTGTAACTCTGTTGATTTATTGTGAATATTTTTTTTTTTTAATTTAGAAAAAAGAAAAGAGCTTCACAATGCTTATTATCATACTTGGTGTAAACTGAGCCTGTTTATGATTTTATATTAAAATGGCTTGGCAAGCATTTCATAGCAGTGTCTTATCCCATCAAATTTTACATAGTGTATATTATACCACTGACACTGTTCAATAATATCACTCACATTAACGAAATAGTGATGCTGATATTTAAAGATACAGCAGGGATTATTTTGGGGTCCTGCTATATCTGTAGAGTTAGATCTCATATATGTCATTTGCAAATGCTGTATAATGAAAAACAGATCTTCATCAAACCAAATTTAGATCATTTAAGCTTCAGAATGCTTAGCATGATCTCAGAACAGGCTGTGCACAGCTGCTGGAGGTCCTATAACCCACAGATAAATATAAAGAAATGCACATTTTAAAAGTAATTATTCATACCGTCATTAAGACTGCTAATAGATTCCCTGTGGATGTCAGATTTGAACTTGCTGCCACCCTACTGGAGTTCTGCGTGGTTATTAGCGCATTATTGCGACATAGTTGCTTACTGGCCCAATCAAAACAGACAACACCCAGATCTATGTGATCTTCTGGTCAATAGATATGACTAGGGTCTTTCCTTCTATGGTGTTTCACCTGTTTTATCATCTTCCAGGTGAAAATCTTAAGTTTGATCACTTGTTACCATGATTTTTTCAAATAATCATTTGTCTTGTGAATGAGTGATTTATTTGATGTGCATACCAAAAATATGTGTATGAGAGCATTCATTTACCTTGGTCATACACTCTTAATAATAAAGGTTCCAAAACAAGGTTTTCACAGTGACGCCATAGATAGAAGAACCATTTTTGGTTCCCCAAAGAACCTTTCAGTGATCAGTTGTTAAAAGAAAAAGAAAAAAAAATGTTAGTGTGATGAACATCAATTGCATAAAAAAAAAAATCTAAAGAACCTTTTCCACTATAAAGAACCTTTAGTGGAATGGAAAGATTCCAAGGATGTTAAATTAAGGTTCTTCATGGAACCATCAATGTCAAAAAAAGAGTGTAGTTTTTAAAAGTCCCCCTGTAGTTAATAATTTTATCCCTTAAAACTAATTTTTGATCACCAAAATGGCATTAAAAAAATGTTTTTCCTGTGAAAAAAAAAATCATGCCTTAAAATAGCTTGAATGTAACTCTACACCCTTGCTTCATTTAGTATACGCTGATTCATGAATATGCAAATGAGCCCCGCCTCCACTCACTCATACAGGCTAGTATACGAGTCGATGAATCAGAATGGTAATGCGTTTTATGTATCGTTCTTTACAAAGTCGGACACATAATAGTAATTAATATGATTAGCCTTTAGCTTGACTACGTAATCAAACATTGCTAACGTTACACAAACCATGTTCCCGTTCAACATCTGTCTGCCTTCTAAAAATCAGTATCCTTAAACGCTTTAAACAACTCAGAATGTCAGTGGAGAAAGGCATATTTCATGATTCACCCACTATATTGCTAAAAAAAATATACCGGGATAACCTGGCTTCTCGAGACTGGCCTGCTTTGCAGCAGTTAATGATGTGCTAAAGCCTCACCCCCCTCGTGACTTGATTGGTTACACAGGGGGTCTTTAAGAGTGTAGGTCATCAACATAGTTTTAGGTCAAACAATTATTAGTGAATCATTCCTCATAAAAGGGACAAAATTCCACGTCCAGCCACTCTCAGCCATAGATTTTAGTATTTAAAAAAGCCTTTATTTGCAGGGCTACACCACATTTTCAGATCATACTGTATGCAACCAAACACAATGCCTCATTTACTGCAGGGAATTCTGCAGTTCTCGTAACTGCAAACCCATCAAGTTCTCATGCATTTACAGTACATATCTATTCCCCTGCATCACTGTATGAAGCTCTCTAAGGGGCCAGGAGCATCAGGAGATTACATCAGAGCTTCTCCCCAGTTGTCTGATCAGTTTTGCATCAGCTGTCGTCTCCATCACAGCTCCCTTTTGTTTACTTGCTGCTGCTGCATTAAATAATTGGAAGAGCTCCAGCGCTTCCTCTCATGGCGGCGCTCCCTGTGGAATATCTGCCCTACATATGTTTGTGCAACACACTCACACACACCTTGATTTACTCTCTCTGTCCTTCTCCTGTACTGTACCTCCCTCACGTTTTGTCTATGTATATGGCACGTTACACTTTTATGTGCCTTTGTTTTTATTACAAAGCATTAGAGACATAAACAGGCTACCATGTTTTTTTTGTTTTTTTTGCTACTAATATCTATTAGATAAATAACTAGATAAAAGTTTATCTAATTAACCCAGCATGGAAAATAGCTAATTACATAAAAAGTTTCATTCCCTTTGAGCTTATTTTCATTAAAAAAACAACAACAGTATTTGTCATTCTGTAAGCTTTATTATTTATAATGCCTTAATCAAATTGTAAAAATAAATATCTAATTCTACAATAAAAGAAATTAGTGCATAGATGATTTTAAACTCTTCTTTAAATTCTTCTTGAAATTCTTTATTAACTCTTCCCATCCAATGATTCCGCCTGTTATTTCTAAACTACAAGACAAAAATAGGCTTCGTTGAAAACATTATTAAAATATTAAAGGCTGTTTAAAGACTTCACATTCTTTATACAAGATACATGGGCATTCTAGTTATGTAGTGACAGCACTGTCACTTCCTATTAACCACAATTTGTGAACGGTGCTTTGAGAATATTCAGTCTCCCCATCGGCTCATATTAAATGTAAAAAAAATCTGCAAATAGCTGCAGGGTGACAGACCATCATCTTCTACGTGCACCTGATCTCACGCCAAGACGCCGCCTGCCCTTCAGTCTCCTTCTCGTCTTAATTAAATCCTGACAAAATGGCGCTCTTCACTCACAGCTTCGGCTCCCAGCTAACAGTGACCAAATTAGGTGTCAATAACTGTACATTGTATCCCACAAATGATTCTATGGCAGGTGATATTGATAATATATAACATGAAATAAAAAACTCCTTCTGCTTTTGTCCCAGTCTTGGTTCCTTAATTGTCTGTATATGGACAAAAAAGCAGCCTCTCTCTCACTCTTAGAGAAAAAGGTTCTATATAGAACCTTAGACTACGTCTACATTAATCCGGATATATTCGAAAACGAATTGTTTCGAAACCCTCTCTGTCCACACTAGTGTTTTCAAGCATTTTCAAAAAGTTCCTCCTCCACACCGAAATGTCTGAAAACGGCAAATTCACTTTACTTAGCATGCGTAAAAGCTCACTGAGATGATACAGACATAATAACGTTCTCATGCTATTCTTCTGGCAGGATAATTTTATTAAGCAAAATATCTCATTTTGCGTCCCATTCATGCGTCCAGGTCGCTCTCAGTCACCATTATATGTTTGGTGTAAAATGCTAGTGCTCTCATGTTTTACCGCAGGACAGCAATTGTGAGTAAATTTTCTATCATCTTTGGAGGACTGTGATATGAAGAGTGTACACAGTAACATATCTTTGTGAAAGTGAATAGCACATAACAGGCACAATAGCAGTATAAACATACATATCTATCAGTTTAATATGCGCCACATGACTAAATATGTGTCATCGTTTTCAAATACCTCAGTTTTCACAGTCACACTACAACTCGAAAATGGCGTTTTGAAATGTATCCACTTGGGAGTGCGTTTTCATAAAGCTCCGTTTTTGTAGGACAAGAACGTTGTCTAAGGGTATGTGTACATGACAATGGTGTACTAAAAACAGTTATCAAAATGATCCCCGTCCATACGGATCTGCGAAAATTATTTGCATGTTTACATGGAGACGGTAAAGGCATTGTTTTCAAAACCTTGCACTTTGAAACCAGTTTTTAAAAGCTTGCGTTTTCAGGCCCCAAACACATAGTTGTTGTGTAAATGAATGGCCAAAACTGCTAAAAAGTTTTCCGTTTTCAGTTGAACGGTTGATAGTGTCGTGTAAACATGCCCTCAATGTGCACTTCAGATGAGACGTTAAACCAAGGTCCTGACTCTCTGTGGTCATTAAAAATCCCATGGCACTTCTCGTAAAGAGTAGGGGTGTAATCCCGGTGTCCTGGCCAAATTCCCTCCATTTGCCCTTACCAATCATGGCCTCCTAATAACTGTGGCTGCCGTCGCATCATCCAAGTGGACGCTGCACACTGGTGGTGGCTGAGTAGTGTAAAGCGCTTTGGGTGTATAGTAGTACATATGAAAGCAGTATATAAATCCCTCATTCATTCATTCATTCATTCATTCATTTACTGTAAAAAGTGATCAATTTAATTAATTTACAGGAAACCCGTTGCCTTAAAATTAAGTAAATAAACCATGCTTATTGAAAAAATTAAGTTATGTGAACTTGACAATTCAACAACTTAATTTTTTCAATTACGCACAAAGTTATTTACTCAATAAATTTAAGGCTACGGGTTAAGTTAAGTCAACAATCACTTTTTACAGAGTGGATGGAAGGCCAAAATGGAGAAAAAAAGATGCGTTTTCAAACAAAAACATATTAGGGTATGTTAACACAACAACAATGTACTAAAACGTTAGTTTCCTCTGTGTTTTTTGCATACAGACGACAACGTTGTCAAAACGATCCCCATTTACACAAATCCGTGAAAACGACAAAAAAGGCTGTATCATGCTGCCAGGCCAGTAGATGGCGATATTACTTAGTAAAGAAACACTGCATGCCTATAGACCGAACACATAATACGCATGGGCATGACGTCACCGTTTTCACAAATTCACATTTTTGTTGTTTACATGGAGACGGTAAAGGCATAGTTTTCAAAACCTTGCACTTTGAAGCCTGTTTTTAAAAGCTTGTGTTTTCATTCCTGTTGTGTAAATGAATGGCCAAAAATACCTAGAAATTTCCGTTGAAAATGGTTTCATGTAAACATGCCCTCAATGTGCACTGTAAAAAGTGATCAGTTGAATTAACTTAAAGTGAGAAAACCACTGTTTTCACAAATTCGTGTTTTTATCATTTACACAGAGATGATAATGGTGTCGTCTTCAAAAACGTGAACTTTGAAACTCGTTTTCAAAAGATTATGTTCTCAGGTCCCCAAAACGCTGTTGTTGTGTAAATGAATGGCAAAAACGCATAAAAAGTGTTTTTATTTGAAAATAGTGTTGTGTAAACGGCCCCTTAGATAAGGCCTTAAAGGGTTCTTTCAGGCATTTCATATATAGAACCTTTTAGGAGTTTCGATCATGGGATCTTTATGGATTTAGTTTTAATTCATTTTTTATTTTAATTACATTTTATTAATTAAGCAGCTCGTAAACATACTTTATCACTATAGTAAACTATATAAAATTTACACTATATAAAACTAGTATCATGCAAAGACATTTCTCTTTATATAGAAATGTATACATTTACAGGAGATCTGTAAGTCAGAGAAAGTTGTTAGAGAGATAAAACCTCTCCTATGACATGAAAGTGACATCGTAATCCTATTGATAGCTGGTCGTTCCAGGTAATTCCAAGTGAGCAACACACAGTTCCTCATTATCTTTATGTGATAATGAAGTGCCACTCGGTGCAGAACTCTATATGCAAACTTATATTGTCTCCACAATTCCAGGAAGAACTTCAATGACACTCTTTAAAGAGCAAGCCAGATAGTGACACTGCTTTCCAAAGGCTCCTTCAGAACAAACCTCTGGTGGAGCGACTGAGCATATATGGGCCACTTCAATGAAAGCAGCTCTTTAAAAAGATCCTCTTTCATTGGCCCCGTTCAATGCCTGAGCAAACAGTATGTGTGGCACAGCAAGCTGTTCTTTCTCTTCACTGGTGATTTTTTCCTCCCAAATACAAAGTATTCAGTCAATTGCTGGCCCATAGGGTGTTTATTTTTAGATCCAATAGATCCAGGTATTTGTATGAACTAAGAAGTATTGTGTCCAGGCATGCAGAAAAGTCTTAAAGAGATAGTTTTAGCTAAAAATAAAAATTCGGTCATCATTTACTCACCTTCATGTCATTTCAAACCTCTATGGCTTCTGTGGAACACAAAAAAAGACATTTTGAAGAACGTTTCCTGCAATGACAGACAACGGCATCCAAAACAACAGTGAACCGCATTAAGGGCCAGATACACTAAACAGGGCAAATTAGCGTGTGAGCACAATGCCATAAAAGCGGCAATGGGAGTGGAAATTTATACGTGTGATCTACTGACGACATGCGAATTAAAGCACACAGACGCAGCCGGATCATTTCCATAAGAACCAACGCAATCGACCAAGAGCAGCCCAAATTAGTGTATGGTTTAAGACATACTTTTTTTGGGCAGTAAACAATGCCACAAACACCAGTAAATAGACTAGCGCTAACCTTAGTAAATCACCTTGCATGATTCATTTAAATACTTTCCTCCCATACATTTTGTGTCTGAAAGGGAAACTCCTACAAATGCAATGCATTTGCAATAAGGTCAGCCGCAAAAATAACCCTGTTCAGCGCAAATTTTTCACAGTGTGTTTTTAGTAAATCTAGTAAATGTTTTAATGCCAAAACAGGGTTTGCACTCATGCAAGCTGTTAGTAAAACTGGCCCTAAATGACTAAAAAGCACAGAGAGCAAAGATGCTAATACAATAGATGTTATAGGGGCTATATGTAAGAATTTTTTTTATTGTCAATGTGTGAACAGTTTGTAAAGAAACTTAAAAACACGCGCTCCCGAGAGTCTTTCTTCTGTTTAATGAGACATGAAACGAATGCTTATACAATGTTCGGGATAATGCTGAACGAGCTATTCTGTACTCTAATGTCAATGTGTCATGCAAATTAAAGGGATTAGTTCAAACTGTAGTCTGACACAGCCAGATCTATATAGTCTCAGATATACTTTAGAATCAAAATATCATAACTGTAATTTAAATTACCTCATCTGTCAACATAATGCTGGTGAATTGCAGAGCTGGTGCAAACATATCCACATCGCTATGATCAGACGCTTTCTTAACTGCTGTTTTCTCACAGCTGCCATTGTTGCACGTTTATTTTGTTATTGAGAGGAAAGCGTGCAGCACTTATTTATGCCTATGTCTAAACATCGCTCTCAGCAGGGTGGGCGACGGCAGTATGTTCGTTAACAGTATATAGGCCAATTCACACTGCACAGACAAACGCCAACAAACAAGTTGGCTGTTGGATTTATAATTTTATGAAGAATAACTGTCACGTTCACTCTTCCCTAACAGACACAGACAAACTCGAGCACCCAAACAAATGGTCGAGGACCCATGGAAAAACACGAGATATTCTCCAGATTCATTTTAACCAATAAAAATAAAAGATTGCAGCTTTCAGACACAACTTTCTTCTCGTTTTATAGTTCATTTGAGGCCGTTTTGATGCCGTTAAATGTCGAGAGCGCATTACTGTAACACAAGAGTGCATCCATGTAACAAATCTCTCCGCTCGCAGGCGGATTTCTTTCACTCTAGCACAAAACTTACTGGACACGCGCTTTCAAACGTCTCTGCTCTCGTTCAGATGTTACGCGTGTGCACTCAAACTTTGTCCAGTGTGCTCTCACGAATATCTCCTTGCTCTTTCTCTAGAATTGTCTTGTGATTTGTCCAGAAGCCATTTTCACTACAAGGATAATTTACTAAGCACGTCCAGCAAATACAATGGTTCATGTCCAGGTCAGATTACATCAGAGTTTGTGGTCGTTTGTTGGAAAATCATACCACATTGCTCAGACATTTCACGACCCAACAAACGCCGATTGAACATGTTCAGTCGGGTGAAAACAAACTCCGACCAGCGGCAACAGATGCCGACAGGAGTAACACAATGATCCAACAAACTCTGTCAGACTTGTTTGTTGGTGTCTGTCTGTGAGGTGTGAATTGGCCTTATCACTGCAAAGAACTTCTTAGCAAAAAATGAAAAAGAACTTCTTGTGAGTATATCAGGGCCTTGAATCACGTTCAGTCTCTTGTATTTCTTGCTGGCTGCAGTTCACTTAACGACCACCGGTGTCGCTAATAACAAGGGTTCTGAGTAGCCCCTTTAAACTAAGGGGCAGATTTACTAAGAGCTTGCGTCAACGCAAACTGTCTTTTGGCGTTAAAAAACTACTGTCAGGATTTACTAAAGACACGCAGTGAAAAATTTGCGCTGAAAAGGCGTGGACAGGGTTATTTTTGCGGCTGACCTTATTGCATATGCATTTGTAGGAGTTTCCCTTTCAGACGCAAAATTTATGGGAGGAAAGTATTTAAAATGAATCATGCAAGGTGATTTACCAAAGTTTGCACTTGTCAATTGTCATTATGAAAAAGACGGCTGCGTCTGTGTTCTTTGATTTGCGTGTTGTCAGTAGATCACGCACAGAACTTTCCACTCCCATCTGCGTTTTTATGGAATTGCGCTCTCACGCTAATTTGCCCTGTTTAGTAAATCTGGCCCTAATTCATTTAAATTTCACAATCACTGCAGTATTACTAAAGAAGAAGTATACAACCAAGATGCTTCTTATTTAGTTATTAATTTGAAACTGTAATCATTGCTTTCACTTAACTTATAAGACTTCCTAGATAAAACCAGTACAATTTCCTAAATTTACAACCTGACCTATCACACACACAGTAAAACGCATCAAGGAAATTATCGCAGAAATTGCTTTTTGTGGAGTTGCACAGTCAGCCCATCCAAGAGTAAAGTACAGCTCAACAAAGGTCAACACAACATTATAAATATTAGACCATCTGTGAGGAGAACGTTAGTCAGTCAGCTTCGGCTGAAGACCATCACACGGTTTCTAGATTGGATAACGTTGAGGAACATCTGAACAAATGAAGTCCAAGAAGGGTCTGACAACACTAGAGAAGAGCCTGATCTTCCTATTTGTAGCCCTGACCGCAGTCACTATTGGACTAGTTGTGGTCTTTGTCATTGAGAAGAACAACTCAAGTCCAAGAGGTGGGTTATTGTTACTTCAAAGCTGTTGGTCCAAATCCAGATAGTATATTTAATCAAGATAATTAGTTTTACACACTTACTTAGTGTGTTCCACTCAGATATAAATGTAGGAAGCATCTCAGTAATAAAACACAACAATAGAAATGGTATAGTTATTTATGATTATATATAAGGGCATATAATGTCTAATCAATAGACTTGATCAAAGCCACAAAGACATTTACTTGATAAACAACTAGTCTGTAATGAATCTCTGCTACTTCAAATTCATGGAAACAGCTTATTTATGTTAACGCTTTTAATGAAATTCTAACCCAAATGATTTCCTTGCACTCTTCTAATAAACTCCAACTATAAAATTACTTTTGAATGATTGAAGTTATTGATGAAACTTGAAATTATGTCTTACCTTTGGGTGAATCAGACTTAATGGAACTGTGTAACATAGGGTGACCAGACGTCCCCGTTTTTGGTGTTCTGTCCCCGACTGGAGCTGTCCCCGGAAATGTCCCCGTTTTACAGCTCGTTCAAAACAACCCGCAGATACATTGCAAAAAAAGCGCCCAACCAACATATAGCAGCCAGCAATCGTGTAGTGATTATTTTCACCAGCAGATCGCGCTGTGAGCTACGCTGACTTTACTTGGTCGCGCGCGCGCCGCTACAACTTCATGAAGAACGAAACCGAGAGCGGAGCGTCATTATTGTCAAATATCAAAAGAAACATCGTTATCGCTTTCAAGGAAGTAACATACTAACTATTCATGTTAAATTAAAGTAATACTGTTTGTATGTGCTTTAAAACAGGGAGCGGGATTGTTTTGTCCCCAAAAGTTCTGCAGTCACTAATCAGTGATTACTGCACATCTTAACTATAAAAAAAACCCTAAACAATTAACGTTACACTTGCAACAAATACATGTGCAGAATACACATACTTTCTGCTTAAAATAAGCCTAAAATGCAAAATAACAAGACTAATTAAGGATAGTAACAGTTATTTTCAAGCACAAACGTAACAATACATTTGAAGTAAAAAAAAAAGTAATTTATATAGTATAAACTTGTGAAAATTAAAATATTAAATACAATTATAAAATGTTAAAATATTTGTTAAATAGTTTTATTTATCATATTTATGTTGTTTTATTTTTGTAATGCGTTTTTGTTAAGTCATGTCATAATATTGTTTTGAACTGCTTGTTATTTACAATGGTTTCTATTAACTCTTTTAATTATTTATTTTTTTTTGCATGTGCATTGAATTGTACTGAATCCAGACCAAAAATCCTAATAATTAAACTAAATCATAATAATTATTAATGTTAATAATATAGGGAGCCCACAACAACAACAAAAAAACATTAAAAAAATGTATTGTCCCTGTTTTTTAATTAAAAGATTTAGATTAACAAATGAGATTTTAGTGATATTTTGACCACTTAAATAGGAAATGTCCCCGGTGTCCATTTCAGAAATCTGGTTACCTTAGTGTAACACTATTGTGAAATCTGTTCCATACAATGCAGCATCCTCCTATTTAAAAAGCACTTGAACGCAGCATGTAAATTATGAAGTGAAACTGTATAATACTCTCAAAAATAGCTCCTAGAAGCTACCTGTAAATCACTCTCTCCCAGAAAGAATTTTACACTCTGGTGCACATTAATGCAAAAGTTTTATGAGAGTGAAATTACACCGAAAGTGTTTATCTATGACTATGTACAATGTGTAGCAAACATTTTTTTTACTTAAAACTCGCAATGCTTATGTTTCACATAATTACCGATAAGATAAATTGTTGCATCACTATGACGAATGCAGCGCAATATATAGGCCTATTGGTTGGTACACACACACACACACACATTATCCTTTCTTTTCAAATTAATTTACCAGACTAAAACTGCATTATGTTCCACGAGGCTGATTCCATGAAATAGCTTCACCTGCGGGGTGCTGCTGAGGAAATGTAATCAATCTGTTTACACAGTCGATGTCAAATTCTATTCCTCGCTCTGTCTCTGTCCGCAGAGGATGAGATCAATACTGGATGTGGGAGTCTGCAGGAGCTGACGGCTTCCTCGGGGGAATTTTCCAGTGGGAATTACCCCAGTAGCTACGACAATGGCATGAGCTGCAGTTGGCACATCACGGTGGAAGCCAAAAAGGTACCGGGTGACACTTAGCTCAGCTCATTAGCCAGGTAGCTGCTCATTAGGACACTGGAAGGCTTTTGTAAGATGACCCAATGCTTTGGTTTCTGAAAGCACTTTGCACTTTTATAGGGCTTCAAATAAGAACTATATATATATATATATATTTTTTTTTTTTTTTTTAAAGGGTCGGTGAAAAAAGGTGCTCATAACTGCTATGTAAATATAAATATTGAATGTGCAGTTTTTTTTTGTATATTTATTTTACATTCGATTTTCAAGGTAGGTTAAAAACAAAAGATAAGCATATTTAAAAATTAAAAAAAATACTATATTCTTTTTTTCAACTTCAAAATGTCATGTTTAAAGACATGTTTCACCTGTGGTGAAAATCAAGTTTTTAATGTTGTTTATACACTCACCTAAAGGATTATTAGGAACACCATACTAATACTGTGTTTGACCCCCTTTCGCCTTCAGAACTGCCTTAATTCTACATGGCATTGATTCAACAAGGTGCTGAAAGCATTCTTTAGAAATGTTGGCCCATATTGATAGGATAGCATCTTGCAGTTGATGGAGATTTGTAGGATTCACATCCAGGGCACGAAGCTCCCGTTCCACCACATCCCAAAGATGCTCTATTGGGTTGAGATCTGGTGACTGTGGGGGCCATTTTAATACAGTGAACTCATTGTCATGTTCAAGAAACCAATTTGAAATGATTCGAGCTTTGTGACATGGTGCATTATCCTGCTGGAAGTAGCCATCAGAGGATGGGTACATGGTGGTCATATAGGGATGGACATGGTCAGAAACAATGCTCAGGTAGGCCGTGGCATTTAAACGATGCCCAATTGGCACTAAGGGGCCTAAAGTGTGCCAAGAAAACATCCCCCACACCATTACACCACCACCACCAGCCTGCACAGTGGTAACAAGGCATGATGGATCCATGTTCTCATTCTGTTTACGCCAAATTCTGACTCTACCATCTGAATGTCTCAACAGAAATCGAGACTCATCAGACCAGGCAACATTTTTCCAGTCTTCAACTGTCCAGTTTTGGTGAGCTCGTGCAAATTGTAGCCTTTTTTTCCTATTTGTAGTGGAGATGAGTGGTACCCGGTGGGGTCTTCTGCTGTTGTAGCCCATCCGCCTCAAGGTTGTGCATGTTGTGGCTTCACAAATGCTTTGCTGCATACCTCGGTTGTAACGAGTGGTTATTTCAGTCAAAGTTGCTCTTCTATCAGCTTGAATCAGTCGGCCCATTCTCCTCTGACCTCTAGCATCAACAAGGCATTTTCGCCCACAGGACTGCCGCATACTGGATGTTTTTCCCTTTTCACACCATTCTTTGTAAACTCTAGAAATGGTTGTGCGTGAAAATCCCAGTAACTGAGCAGATTGTGAAATACTCAGACCGGCCCGTCTGGCACCAACAACCATGCCACGCTCAAAATTGCTTAAATCACCTTTCTTTCCCATTCTGACATTCAGTTTGGAGTTCAGGAGATTGTCTTGACCAGGACCACACCCCTAAATGCATTGAAGCAACTGCCATGTGATTGGTTGATTAGATAATTGCATTAATGAGAAATTGAACAGGTGTTCCTAATAATCCTTTAGGTGAGTGTATGTAGGCTATATGTGGTTTTTCAATGCTTTAAGAACCATGTGCAGATTCATAAGTCAACACCAGTAGTATTTTACCAGAGCTGAGTATTTTCTCCTTAAAAGTCCAGTGAACCAAAGAAAATGTTTCTGACGTCACAAACTACCTTGTAACCAATCAGGTCAATGTGCGGGGAGTAGTAGTCTTGGGTACATTTAGCAATATAGTCGGTGAATTATGTATATAATGCATATTATGATGTTATGTTCAATGATGTTCAAAGCATTACTAATTTTCAGAAGGCAACTGTCTGACTCTGAGATGGCGAACGGCAACATGGTTTATGTAACAACATTAGCAACACATTATTAGCTGTTTGGTAATGTAGTCAAGCAAAAGGCTAATCATTATTAATTACTGTTATGTGCCCAACGTTGTAAACGTTGATACATTTGTGCAGTGTTTACTATTTTGAGTAAAGTTGAGCGAGTGGATCTCTGAGCTGGTTTGAGTGAGTGAAGGCAGGGATCATTTGCATATTCATGGTTCCACATATACTTATGAAGCAAGGGTGTAGAGTTACATTCAAGCTATTTTAAAGCATGAAGACATTTTTTTCAAAGGAAAAACTTTTAAATATGTAATTTTGGTGATCAAAGATGAGTTGTAAGGAATACAATTATTGACTACAGAGGGACTTTTATTCAATGTGTTACTTCCTGTTTCTTTGTAATTGTTTGTGTAATTTACTACACTTTATTTGCATCAAGAACCTTCTAAAGAATCTTTCCATTCCACAAAAGGTTCTTTATAGTGGAAAAGGGTTCTTTAGATTTTTTAAATGTTCTTCACATTAAGAGAAAATTATTTTAAGACCTTATCATTGAAAGGCTCTTTGAGGAACCAAATATTGTTCTTCTATGGCATCGCTGTGAAAACACCCATTTGGAACCTTTATTTTTAAAAGTAGCAATTTTTTAGTTGTTTACACCAAATTCTGAATTCTCATGGTTTCTTCTTCCAGGTGATCCATCTGTGGTTTGAAGACTTCTCTATAGAGGACTCCAATAATTGTGAGGCCGACTTTGTCACTCTCAAAGATGAACTCGGCACCATTGGTGAGTCTTGTGCTGAGGTTGGTCATCATTTTGGCAAAACCATTTCTCTTCCCTGCAGAGAATTAGAAAAAATTCACTGCAAGTTAATTACCATGAGCACAGAAGAGATCTGCCTGCATGCATTTATTTCCAGAGGGCATGAGGCAATTAACTTCTGACAGATTGACTGAATGTTACCGGTCACCATTTTTTGACTGTTGAGCCATTGCTTATGCTGAGCATGTCCTGCCAAATCTTCAGTTTGAATGAGAGGACACACACCAAGTCAAAAACTGGCTACTCTACCTAAAGCAAAAGAGCTGTATTTTCCTGAGTATTCTAGTCCAGCGGTTTTCAACTGGTGGGTCACAACCCAAAAATGGACTATAAATTTAGATAACTATATAATTGACTATTTAGGATAGCAAAATGATGAGAAAATGTAAGAGATTTTTTTTTTTTTTTTGTCAAAGGCTGTTTGTTTTATAAAAACTCTACGATTTCTTTCTCTTCCAGGAAAGTACTGCGGCTATTTAACGCCTAAACCAATAGTTTCCTTAGGAAACAGCATTTTTGTGTACTTTGATACCAACGACAGATACGCAGAGAAGGGATTCAAAGCCCTGTACCAAGCTGTGGCCCCTGAGACAGCGTCAGGTAATGACAATGAGAGTTACATAATGACTTAATTACATAACAGTATTATTAACATGGTGGAAGAACATTTGAGATTTAACAATGCACGTCTGCTGCACCTTTCATATCATCATTTAGTGACTGTATCTTACTCTGCCAGATACTGAGAGGCTGTTATATGTGTCTCGCTGCAGCTGACCTAGAAAGAGACGCAGAGCATTAATGTGTGTGTGTGTGTAACTGGGGTGTATTGGGAGGGGAGGGGAGGGGGGCTGTCAGAATACCCTTTTGGTGTCTCTCTATGCAGCTAAATCTCTCTCGTTCCTATGCTTCTAGAAATAGTTGGGGCTGGTGGCATTCTTCAAGGTGACCGTGGGGAGCTGTTGACCCCTGGCTTTCCCGTACAAAACTATGAGAATGGCGCGCTCTACCAGGTGCTTCCAATGATCAATATGACCTCTACACCTGCTCTTGATTTATCACAATCTGTCTTTTTCCTGTTTGTTCTCTGGAGTTTGTATCTTTGTCCTTTTCCACCCGCTATTCTATTGCTCTGAACATTGTGTTCAATATCTGCTGTCTTAAAGGGATAGTTCACCCAAAAAAAAAAATTCTGTCAACGACACCCTCATGTCGTTCCAAACCCATAAGACTTTCGTTTATCTTCAGAACACAAATGAAGATCTTTTTTTCCTTTTCTGAGATTTCTGTCCCTCCATTGACAGCTACGCAACTACCACTTTGATGCTTCAAAAAGTTCATAAAGAGATCATAAAACTAATCCATATGAATTGAGTGGTTTAGTCAAATTTTCTGAAGAGACTTGATCGCTTTATATGATAAACAGATTGAATTTAGGCTTTTATTCACATATAAACATTCATCAACTCACATCAGTTGTGGAAAAAGGAAGCTCAAGCATTTTGGCTTGATGTGCGAGAACCAATGAGGTTAATTCTCGTGTTACGCAGCACGTTTGAGCTTCAGCAAGAACCAATGAAGTTCATTCTCGTGTTACGCAGCACGTTTGAGCTTCAGCAAGAACCAATGAGGTTCATTCTCGTGTTACGCAGCACGTTTGAGCTTCAGCAAGAACCAATGAGGTTCATTCTCGTGTTACGCAGCACGTTTGAGCTTCAGCAAGAACCAATGAGGTTCATTCTTGTGTTACGCAGCACATTTGAGCTTCAGCAAGAACCAATGAGGTTCATTCTCGAGTGTTATGAGAACTCTTGGTCAACACAGCGAATTCAAGTGACCATTTGAACTCGATGCAAATTCTGCGTGGGGTTGAAATGGAAAATTTTCACCCACAAAAATTTGCAGAACAATTGTAAATGTGACCGCACCTTTAGTCATCTATAACCTAATCAATAGCATGAAAATATTTGTCTCCTGCATAAGAGGAATTTCCCCGCTCAATTACACATACAGAGGAAATTTTGTAGTTTGTGAGGTGGATTTGATAATTAGTTTTGATACTGCTGCCACTACTTGAGTAAATCACAAATAAAATGTATTTATGTATTGTATACCCAAAATCAAAAGAAAATAACCATAAGGCATTCAGATTTTTATTCTTTTTACTTTTGAGGTTGTTCAACAGCCAATCACCGGGCCAATAACATAGAAACCATTCAGAACACACTAGTAACCACTAAGCAATGCCATAGCAAAGTCCTTGCATCCATCCACAACATTTTAGCATCACAGCGTTTTGCTCACGCGAGTGTTTTGTACACACATTTTTTCATAACTTTTAAAAAATATAGTTCCATCATGTTTTTTCGACATTTTTTTAATGAATAATGAATCCAGTGACAATCAGATTGCACGTACAGAGGAAATTTTGAAGTTTGTGAGGAGGATTTGATGATCAGTTTTGACATGAGGGGCTTTGATTGTGGAAGTCTGATTGCTGGAAGCTTCCTCACAGTTCGGCTCCATCTGGCAGGATATTTACCCACATCATCTAATCTACAGCCAGCTTTCCAGCCTTGACTTGAAAATAACTAAAGATGCATGAGGAAGCACAATTTCAATCACCAGCCCTGCTGTCAGGATACCAAAATTGCATTTGGATCAATCTATGTATTGTGCATTTGCTAAAGTGTGCAACACAAATGCCAGCAGCAGTTTAAATGTGCTGTAATCTAGTTACTCTAAGGTGAGGATTAATGTTAAATCATTTTTTTTTTTTCATATGTGTGTGTTGCCCAGTGGAAGATACACGTGGCTGATTTGGAAAAGGTCCGGCTAACATTCACAGCTTTTGACCTTGTCCCAGAATCATGTGGTGACTTTGTGGACATCTATGATGGTGCTTCAGATGGTGCCGCCCAACTGGGTGAGAACTGACATTTACTGAATCCAAAAAGCTGGCCTTTGTTCCTTGCCGAACATCTGTGCACTCATTTTTTTCTGCCAAAAAACATAAATCTCAATTACTGTAGGTCGTTTCTGTGGAAACAAGGTCCCGGCTCCGGTGTTGTCTAGTGGCAGTAGTATGGTGGTTCGGTTCAAGTCTGATTCGAGCGGGACTGCTAAAGGGTTCAGTGCCACCTACACCATAGCAAGTGCCCCACCGATTACAACCACACCAACAACCACCACCAAGACCACAACCACTGGACCAACAACCACCACACCTTCTCCAGAAGGTAAGTACAGTCACGGTATTTTGAAAGAAACTGCATCAAATTATCACTTACCTGATCATATTAAAGTACAGGGCTGATTTTAGATTGAAGACTTGGAAATATTGGCAAATCACAGTTTGAGACATTATTGAGGATCTTATCTAAGAAGCAAAAGTCTAAGTTTACTCTCCATTTGATTGAATTTCTCTCTAGGAATAACAGTTTAGGCATTAAAGACGTAAAGAGCACATTTTGCAGTGCCATCATCAAGCATGACATGCTTTCTACCCTACATGAAGAAAGATGATATTTAAAGATTACAGGGTCTGATGAATTTCTTTTGAGCATTATTGTTCAGACAATAACGCTCGCTCTCTGTTCAGATTCTGGCTGTGGGTCCCCTGGGAAGCTGTTCGGACGTAAAGGTCAGATAAACTCCAAGAACTATCCTCAGGCTTATCCTACAAACTTGAGCTGCTCTTGGGACATCACAGTGGACGAGGGCTTTCTTGTCAAACTGCACATCACTGATCTGGCCATCGTGGGTGAAGCAGGCCAATGCGGCAAAGATAAACTCACTGCCACAGATACTCAGCAGTCACTGGGTAAGACACAACTCAAAAGGAATACAATGGTTACTATAGCTTGATGTTTAATAAATTGTGCTTGCAATGCAAACTCTGGAACACCTTAGCAACACCCTGGAAACCAACCACAAGACCCAAGCATTATGGTGGCGAGTTTTGCAAGTTTTAAAAACAAAAAAACACTCCCGGATAACTGAAAATGGGCAAAGAGGCAGGACGTGGCTGGAGCTGAGGTGCCTGGTTGCTGAAACCATGCCCGCCTAGCTCAACCATTGTGGCAATCCACGTCACTCAAGTGCCATCGTCCCTTAATTATGCAGAACTTGAAGGCTTAATATAATTTAAACGGATGTGTTATAAAAAAAATTCACCCCCCTCACAGTTATCATGTAGGGCAAAATTAGGTATATAAACCAAAACCACAATTTGTACCTGGCTGTAAACATATTTTTTTCTGCTGTAAAATTGGGCATTTTAACATGGGACTCAATGAGATTCTGCTCCCTTTTGGAGCCTGTCTCTAGCGGCCAGTCGATGAATTGCAGTTTAAGTCACTTCCGTGTTGGTTTCAAGACCGCAGGAGGTTGTCGCTTGGTTGAAACTCGCAGTTATGGTAAGGGCCGTGACGTTTCACAAACACACTCAAAGTGGTTGACCAATCACAACACACCGGTCCAACTGACCAATCAGAGCACACTGCTCTTTTCAGAAAGAGGGGCTTCATAGAGACAGGAACTAAACAGGATTTGGTTTCCCGAAAGCATCGTTAGCCAACTATGGTCCCGTAGTTATCAGCATAGCTCAACGAGTCGGTGTTTCCCGAAATCACAGTTCCAACGAACATTCGCAAACAGCATCGCAAAGTTGTGTGGTTGGAACGTCAGCTCTCGGCTGTGGTTAGAAGCATAGTTTCTTGTTTTTATAACATGGGCTTACAAATCCTTATCTTGAGCTAAATAAGCAAGCTGACATTAAGTGCAATCTATATATTTGATTTCGAATACATACAAATGTAATTTACGTCTTTTAATTTGTCGAGATTTAAAGCACCGTTTTTTTAAGAGTGCGCATGTGCGTACATGCTCTAGTACGTAGAAACGAGCCTATTATTGAATCTGGAAATAAAGCAAAATAACTGAGAAAAGGAGAACTACTCCTCAGATGCCATGTCCGTAATTTTTTTTAGCAAAACATATAGCATTTATTTCAATTCGAAAAGTTATTACTCCTCCACCTGCGTGACATCATTAACCAACGTGGTTAAACGACCAATTTGCAACAATACGGTTTCGGGAAACAGTCGTGACTAGCTTGTTGATTTCTTCAATGATACATTGTACTATGATAGTTAAGCAGTAAGTTACGTCATTGTACGGGAATCGCACCACAGAGCGTTACTGACAGACTGGGAAGAGAGGTGCTGCAACCATGTAAAATATGTAAAAAATTATGTTTTTTTCGAACATTTAATCATGAAAATCTATTCTAATAGACCCCAAAAACAAAATCAAGACTATGTAAAAGGGCATAATAGTTCCTCTTTATAATATGTGAACAGACTTGTCCTATTCATGTGACACATCCTCCAGTAATTTAATTAGATAAAATGTGTCAAGCCAGCATAGCAATGTTCTAAAACCTGGCATATCAGAGATGACCTTCGACTCTGTTTTGGGGCCCATAAACTAACACTAAATGGCACCGCTGGTGTAAGAGTAGCTGGCGTTCTCATCTTATCCCTTGCACAAAGGGACTGTAAAAACTGATTATCATCAGTCTCAGCGAGGCATGAGCCAGCAGGCGTGCGTACTATAAATTACGGCTCCTTATTACTGAACATCAAACAGAGCTGTGAGCTGCCGATACGCTTATCTGCAGCAGCTTTTCAAGGACTGCACGCCAGATACTGTCAATAAGTCCCGGTGCAGGTTAAGAAAGAATGAAAGAGAAAGTGTGAGGGAAAAGACCAAAAGTTTGGAATGTTTGAACTACAAGAAAAGACAAAAAGGACAAGTGTTTTACTGGCTATTTGCAAAGCAGTGAACGTGTAGAGGAATAGTACACTCCTAAAATGTCACTTCATGTCTGTCCAAACCTGTGTGATTTTCTTTCTTCCGTGGGACAAAAAAAATTAATCGCTCTTGTCCTTGCAATTACAATGAATGGAGAATGGACCTTTCAAATAAAAAGTACACTGCAAAAAATGCTTTTCTTACTTAGTATTTTTGTCTCGTTTCCAGTCTAAATAAATTGAGGTGTGTTTTTTTTTTAAATCTTAAAACAAGCAAAATGATCTGCCAGTGGGATAAGAAAAATTATCTTGTTTCCGTTTCAATTTTTTCTTACCCCATATAATTTTGCTTGTTTTAAGCAAAAACTCACTTAATTTTTTTTTCTTCAGAAAACAATACAATATCTTATGCCATTTTACTTATCTAGTAAATGCATCTTGATTTAAGAATTTTTAGATATTTGCACTGGAAACGAGACTATATATATCTATATATATATTTGCCTCACGCAGTGCAACACATCTCCTTTGCATAGTTGTTGATTGTGGCCTGTGGAAAGTTGGTCCACTCCCCTTCAATGGCTGTGCGAAGTTGCTGGATATTGGCAGGAACTGGAACATGCTGTCGTATACGCCGATCCGGAGCATCCCAAACATTCTCAATGGGTGACATGTCCGGTGAGTATGCTGGCCATGCAAGAACTGGGATGTTTTCAGCTTCCAGGAATTGTGTACAGATCCTTGCAACATGGGGCCGTGCATTATCATGCTGCAACATGAGGTGATGGTCGTGGATGAATGGCACAACAATGGGCCTCAGGATCTCATCACAATATCTCTTGTGCATTCAAAATGCCATCAATAAAATGCACCTGTGTTCGATGTCCATAACATACACCTGCACATACCATAACCCCACCGCCACCATGGGCCACTCGATCCACAACGTTGACATCAGCAAACCGCTCACCCACACAACGCCATAAACGCTGTCTGCCATCTGCCCTGTACAGTGAAAACCGGGATTCATCCGTGAAGAGAACACCTCTCCAAAGTGCCAGACGCCATTGAATGTGAGCATTTGCACACTCAAGTCGGTTACGACGACAAAACTCAGATGAGGTCGACAAGCATGCAGATGAGCTTCCCTGAGATGGTTTCTGACAGTTTGTGCAGAAATTCTTTGGTTATGCAAACAGATTGTTGCAGCAGCTGTCCGGGTGGTCGGTAGAGAAATTAACATTCAATTCCCGGATGCTGTCTAATCAGCCACACCTGTGAGGTGGATGGATTATCTTGGCAAAGGTGAAGTGCTCACTAACACAGATTTAGACAGATTTGTGAACAATATTTGAGAGAAATAGGCCTTTTGTGTACATAGAAAAAGTCTTAGATCTTTGAGTTCAGCTCATGAAAAATGGGGGTAAAAACAAAAGTGTTGCGTTTATAATTTTGTTCAGTATATATATATATTTATATATGTGTATATGTTTACAGTATATGGTTCATGAAACTATATTCCAAGAGTCATTAACAGACTTATTTAAAAAAAAAAAACTGATGGAAATTTAAGTTCCAATCACTTATTATTGTAAATGCATGGAAAAGTGTGACCAGTGCATTCTTCAAAAATTCCATGCAACAAAATAACATCATTGGAACAACAAATCTAAATAAATAATTACTAATGGTTTTAGGTGAACTATTCCATCAAACCAGTGAACACAAGGGCTGAAATTCATTAAAATAATAAAAACAAGTTCAGTTTTGGTCCACCAGCAGTCATGGACTGCATGGCTCATTTGTCTTGACATTGTGTCCTTACTTGCTGGGTGCAAGTGTGTATGTGTATGTGTTCTTCACATCACTTTCTTTATCCTGGCTGTCAAGACGAATCGGTGTGTAAGTTTTAGTTCTGTTGACAGTCTGTGTTACCCTGAAGATAGGAGTGGTCCAAACAGTTTGAATAGAAATGCATAACAAACCATGTTAACCTGAGCGATACAGTATTTGGAATTCTTAAATGAATTTGACTTGTATTGCAGGAACACTGATTAGCACACATGGCATGAGTTCATTTCTCTCACATAATTAGATGCCATTCAACAAATGAAATAATCATTATCTTCAAATGAAATAATCATTATCTTCATATGAAATGGAGATGATGACTTCCCAAATGCCTTTTTTGTACTATTAAAGCTGAAGTGAGTTTTTTTAATGCATAACAACTTGTAAACACAGAAAGTTGCCGTTGTTTATTACTGACGAATCAAATCTACATTAACAACAAAGCTTGCACAGGCCCACCGTCGAGTAAAAAAAGTATACAAATTATTTTCTATGAACCAATCATAAAATAAACACAACTTACCTTAAATAATTATGTACAGTACACTGTGTTTCTTGCGCTGTATTTTGTTTTAAAGTTAAAATTAAAATATTTTCCATTCATAATAGTAATTAATGACAGAATTTTCATTTTGGGGTGAAATAACCATTTCATGAATGTACAGTCAAACCTCGAATCCTGAATATCCAGGATCAATTCTATTGAGCACATAATATGAGATAAAAAGTCATTATTATGAGAAAAGTTGAGAAAAATTAAATAAAATGCAAAAAAAGTCATAATTAAGAAAAAAGGCAAGAAAAAGTTATTATTATTACTTAGTATAGCCTATTATAATTTAAACTTCTTATGCCATAATTATGAATTTATATCTATGAAAGCTTGTTTCCACCACAGAATAAAAAAATAAAAAAGGTAATTATTATATTTTTCCTTGCAATTGTGAGTTTACATCTCGCAATTCTGATTTTTTTCACAAAATTGTGAGATAATTCAGAGAAAAAAAGTCACAATTGCAAGAAAAAAAAATCAGAATTGAACGTTTTTTTAAATTCTGACTTTATTCCTCAAAATTGTGACTTTATATCACGAGATTCTGACTTTACAGAATTGTGAGATTGAAAGTCTCAGTTATCTTTTACATTGTTTTATTCCGTGGCAGAAACAAGCTTCCATATATATCTCTATAGTGGTCTTGTGAAGATAAATGACAACTGTTGATATCTTGTTGATACAAGGAACTTGGACTAACATTGTAAGTGGACTTAAGTGCAATTGATGCAAAACCAGTGAAGTCAGTGTTCTGACTATGGGCCGTGAGATGCAGAGTGATGCAGAAACTTTCTCTTTTATCTCTCTCTCTCAGGCACACACTGCGGGTTTGTTCTTCCTCCAGTTCTTATCAGTGTCAGTAACAACATGTTGCTGAGTTTCCAGTCAGATGTTCGGCTAGCCGACCGTGGCTTCTCTGCCACATGGGAAGCTGTGTATCCAGAGGACCTTTCTGGTAAAACACCTTACAAACGTATAAAGACATCTATCTACTCACACCTACACACACACACACACACACCTCGGATGAATCCTGCTGATGCAGCTGCGAGCAAACAGCCATCAGCAGCCCTGTGTGTCTTGTGAGATTTTTTATGTGTGTGTGTCCTATGGAGATTTTGAAATCCAGGTAATGAGGGTAGAATAGCAATGCAGAATAACCATAGGAAAACAGTGTGTCAAACACAGTCAACATCATTTAATCGTCCAATTTTAACAATAATTTAATTATATTTTAGAAATACAATTATATCTTGGAAATCTCATTTCTCTTGCCCATCTCCAAGCTGGAATAGTGCCAAATTGCTGAAATAAATACCCTGGCTGACACAGTGGCAATTGAAAGAGCTATATTTCACAGTAAATATACACATTCCTGGATTTATGAAAAACATTTCCCTCTTCACCAGATGCTACACCCCTAAAAAAGGAGAGGAAACCATCTGTAGTCATGCTGATTGACGCCTGCATTAACATGCATTGCAAGTGTTCACTTAAAGCTTGTCTCTATGACATATTCTACTTAGACTCACAGTAAATTTTGCCTGCAGTTTCCCTCTGCCTGTGGAGCAAACCAGAAATGTACAGAACAAAAAGAAGGCCTTATACATATAGATTTGATACATTATTGTATATACTTATATTTTATACTGTATATGTATTTTTGCATTTTTAATATAATTTTAATAAAATACAAAAATGCTGTTAAAGGGGACCTTTTATGAAATTCTTGATTTTGATACTAGAATAGGTTTTAATGCTTGAATGTTCAAAAAACATGTTGCAGCTCTTCTCTTCCCAGTGTGTGGCTGCATCCGAAATCACATAATCTCTCTTTATTTTGAATAAGTAATTACTTGACACCACGAGTGTGTGTAGTATAAATGTAATCTGGATATACTACATTCGCCATGTTGTCATTATCATGTGACCTACCAGCGACCTACCACACACTTCAGAATCTCGCCGGAAGAAGTAGGTCATCCGGGTACTTTTTGCCTACTCTTTTATGAGTACTGTGAATTAGGACATACTTCTTTTGTCACATACTGTTTTTCGCCTACTATATAGTAGGGAAGAATGCGATTTCGGATGCATACATTTAGTAATGCTCTGTTTAGACCAGTGTGTTGTGATTAGTCAACCGCTTCTAGTGTGTTTGGGAAATGTCACACCCCTTAAGTAGCTCATACAAACCATTGGCACCAATTGTCTCAATCTTCTTAAAGGATTAGTTCACTCCAGAATTAAAATTCCCTGATAATTTACTCACCCCCATGTCATCCAAGATGTTCATGTCTTTCTTTCTTCAGTCGAAAATAAATGAAGGTTTTTGAGGAAAACATTCCAGGATTTTTCTCCATATAGTGGACTTCAACAGGGACCACTGGGTTGAGGGTCCTTACGTAATCACATTGGAAAGGTCACGTGTGACGTAGGCTCAAGTACCGACCCAATGTTTACAAAGCAAACGTGCAAAGGCTAAGTCAAACTGCCTTTACAAAAAAGGTAAAACAATGATGTCGGACGATTTTGAAGTTGGAGGAGAAAATAAAATGTTTTTCGCCCTTCCGCCTATGTTGCACATGACCTTTCTAACGTGATTACGTAACGCGTGAAGTTGTGAACACGGATCGCAGAGCTAGTGCAAGACAAGCATTTGTGCTTAAAAAGTATATACATTTTAATAAATTTTTTTAGAAAATGACCAATCGTTTCGCTAGATTAGTCCCTTATTCCTCAGCTGGGATCATATCGAGCCCTTTGAAGCTGCACTGAAACTGCAATTTGGACCTTCAACCCGTTGGTCCCCATTGAAGTCCACTATATGGAGAAAAATCGTGGAATGTTTTCCTCAAAAACCTTAATTTCTTTTCGAGTAAATTATCAGGAAATTTTAATTCTGGAGTGAACTAATCCTTTAAGCTGCGGTCACATTTATAATTGTTAAATTTCCTGAATGAAATCCAGTCATTTCAAAAGAATCTGTGTGATTAGGAATTTTGCGCATGAAGGGCAAAACATTTCCACATGCAGATATCACATCGGGTTCAAGTTTTTGGAAATAATAATAAAAGTTTCTAAATTCACATGCCACTGGCAGGTATGGCAAAAAGTAAATTTTAGACCATGGTGACATGTGGCTCGTCCTGGACCTGGGGCTAAAACCTGAGATCCCATATACAAACGGACTTCTGCTATAACAGCAAGACACAATTTCATGACATTTTGCTTGGCTGGAACAATTCTATCTTTAACTGTCACATTTTATAGCCGTTAGTCTGTCCGAAGGCACCAAACCGCACTTATGATGTCCTGCAGATATTCAGGGATGTGGAGGTTTCTCACAGGAGGAGACAGGCATCATCAAGTCTCAAAACTGGCCCATGAACTATCCGGCTAACAGCATGTGTCTGTGGACCATACGCGATCCCAAGGGGAAGACTATTAAATTGACGTTCACTGATTTTGACATGGAAGAGGCTGGCATCCTTTTCGGCCAGTGCAATGACAATGTGGTCGTCTACGACGGAAAACAACCTGGAGCGAAAAAATACGGTAAGCAAGGACATGGAATGCTTTGCAAGGACGCCTGTTTATGAGACCCTTTAAATCAGTTAAAACTGTGACATATTTATAACCTCCATTCATTCAAACCAGACATATGTTTATAATTTACCGTCCACTAAAATGGTAGGACTTGCATGCTTTTAAGGGCTATAGAAGGCAATACATTCAAATAAATTGACTTTCCTACAGGCCCCTTCTGTGGCTCCAAAATTCCTGCTGTCATCGAAAGCACAAGAAATGAACTTGTGATACGTTTCCATGCCGACTATTTCATTGAGGGCAAAGGTTTCCGTGCACACTGGACTACCGATTCTACCTTACCTACCCCCACCGAACCTCCAGTGCCACCCAACCCATGGGATGACATCGCGATAGGTATGAGCAAATTCATTGCCAAGTAAACATCATTTCCAGCAAATGTAAATCAGTACATAATATAAATCAAGAACTGATCATTCTAACCAGATATTGCATGTCTGTATTGTCACATAGTAGTTGTACATTCTTCCCGGGCTAGCAATCACCAAGGACAGCTTAGCAAAAACCTAGCAATGTCATCTCAACCTCCAAAACTGCATAGAAAATGCAGGTCATTCCTACAGTTTGGAGGATTTTATGTTCCTATTAAGCAATACTGCATATTTTACATAAAATGTTTCAAATTTCATGGTTTTCCATGCAGAGATGTTCCCTAATTAACACAAATTCATAATGATTAGTAAAAAACTATGTCCCCAATCATTTTCTCAACTTCACTTTAAATTAAAGGTTACATATACACCGATCAGGCATAACATTCCTAATATTGTGTTGGTCCCCCTTTTGCTGCCAAAACAGCCCTGACCCGGACTCCACTAGACCCCTGAAGGTGTGCTGTGGTATCTGGCACCAAGATGTTAGCAGCAGATCCTTTTAAGTCCTGTAAGATGCGAGGTGGGGCCTCAATGGATCGGACTTGTTTGCTCAGCACATCCCACAGATGCTCGATTGGATTGAGATCTGGGGAATTTGGAGGCCAAGTCAACATCTCAAACTCGTTGTTGTGCTCCTCAAATCACCATGTTTGCTTTGTGGCAGGGCGCATTATCCTGCTGAAAGAGGCCACAGCCACCAGGGAATACCGTTTCCATGAAAGGGTGTACATGGTCTGCAACAATGCTTAGCTAGGTAGTACGTGTCAAAGTAACCCAGCAGAACATTGCCCAAAGCATCACACTGCCTCTGCCGGCTTGCCTTCTTCCCATAGTGCATCCTGGTGCCATGTGTTCCCTAGGTAAGTGATGCACACGCACCCGGCCATCCACGTGGACGAGTTCTGATGCTCAAGTGTCCACTGTTGCCGCTTTCGGCGGTGGACAGGGGTCAGCATGGGCACCCTGACTGGTCTGCGGCTGTGCAGCCCCATACGCAACTAACTTCGATTCACTGTGTATTCTGACACCTTTCTATCAGAACCAGCATTAACTTCTTGAGCAATTTGAGCTACAGTAGCTCGTCTGTTTGATCGGACCACACGGGCCAGCCTTCGCTCCCCACGTGCATCAGTGAGCCTTGGCCACCCATGACCCTGTCACCGGTTCACCACTGTTCCTTCCTTGGACCACTTTTGATAGACACTGACCACTGCAGACCGGGAACACCCCACAAGAGCTGCAGTTTTGGAGATGTTCTGACCCAGTCGTCTAGTCAGCACAATTTGGCCCTTGTCAAAATCGCTCAAATCCTTACGCTTGCCCATTTTTCTAACACATCAACTTTGAGAATAAAAAGTTCACTTGCTGCCTAATATATCCTACCCAACTAACAGGTGCTGTGATGAAGAGATAATCAGTGTTATTCACTTCATAATGTTATGCTTTGATCAGTGTATATATTTCTAAATTATTAATTTTGAGAATTAGTATATACATTTACTTATTCTCTTTGACATAAATACAAATTGGTGGTGCTACTTGCCCTTTAAGCATATGCCATAAATCACATGACTTGCTAGAAGTGACATCATTTCCTTGGAGGGAAAGCAACTCTAATGCTGCCTTCACGTGCTATCGGAAATGTCCTACTTCCCGCTTCTGAAGTCATGATTACGAGCTCATCGCATTCAAGTGCTTTGTTGTCGGAAAGAACAGGAACATCCCATTCATTGACAACCATATAAACATTCACTGCACTATCTATAGTCAGCTTGCTGACGATTCTGGAATTTCAGTCAAATACAGGCTATTTTCGCTGTGTATAATACATACAATACGCTTCAAATGTTTTATTATTTATTTTATGTAAAATATGCACGACAAGACAAAGCGATGTAGTGGCTGTGGAAAAAACGTAGAATAAAAGAATACTGGTCACAGCAGCAATGGTTTTCCCCTCCGCCAGGTTTAAAGTTTGTGGCCTGCCCATCTTGGGAACTTGGGTATCAAAATTATCCCCGAACTTCCTAGTGGTAAATACAACTTGAGAAGGTATTCAAGTCCAATTTTTAACCAGAAAACTCGTATTTATGATAATTCCGATAGCATGTGAAGGCAGCATTAGGCTGTGTCTGAAATCGCCCCCTATACCCTTAAATAGGGCACTACTTGCAGGGACAGACATTTGTAGTGTACAAATGTCTGAAACCATAGTGGACATTGAGTGCACTCATTCAATTCCATAATGCAAATGCAGTGCAATAACGAATGTTTGGCCGATATACGCTCAACAGCTAGAGAATACCCATAGTGAGGTTGTGCCGAACGAATTCCCACATCTTGCAGGGATGGCGATAATTGATTATTTAATTGTTTAATTAAGTTTTCATGACAGAGTTCAAGATAAACAGCCATATCACCTTGTAACCCCAGGCTGGTTGCCCACTGAAGCTAAGCAGGGTTGAGCCTGGTCAGTACCTGGATGGGAGATCTCCTGGGAAAACTAGATTGCTGTTGGAAGAGGTGTTAGTGAGGCCAGCAGGGGGTGCTCACCCTGTGGTCTGTGTGGGTCTTAATGTCCCAGGATAGTGATGGGGACACTATACTGTAACAAGCCCCGTCCTTCAGATGAGACATTTAAAACGAGGTCCTGACTCTCTGTGGTCATAAAAAATCCAATGGCACTTCTTGTAAAAGAGTAGAGGTGTCCTGGCCACATTCCCTTTATTGGCCCTTATCAATCATGGCCTCCTAATAATGCCCATCAACTGAATTGGCTCTATCATTCTCTCTCCTCCACCTATAGCGGTTGTGTGGTGAGCGCACTGGCACTTCATCGTCATTGCATCATCCAAGTGGACGCTGCACACTGGTGGTGGTTGAGGAGAGACCCCTGACATGATTGTGAAGCACTTTGGGAGTACAGTAGTACATATGAAAGCGCTATATAAATACCTCATTCATTCATTCATAAATCTTTTCTTTACTACTGGAGCTGCCAGTTTGCAAATTTCAAATAATTATTAAAAAGCAAGCACAAACTATGCAAAAGCAGCAGCCCTTTCAGCACACTCTGGGCTCTATTTTAACAATCTGAGCGCATGGTCTGAAGCGCATTGCGCAGGTGCACCAGACACATGGTCCAAAAGGGTTGTACCTCTCTTAATGAGTCATGGGTGTTTTTTCAGCGTAACGTGCAATAAACCAATCAGAGTCTCATCTCCCATTCCCTTTAGAAACCAGTTGCGCTTACAATACATTGTATGGGTCAAAATGATAGATTTTTCTTTTATGCCAAAAATCATTAGGATATTAAGCAAAGATCATGTTCCATGAAGATATTTCGTAAATTTCCTACCACAAATATATAAAAAATGAATTATTAGTAGTAATATGCATTGCTAAGGTTTATTTGGACAACTTTAAAGGCGATTTTCTCAATATTTAGATTTTTTTGCACCCTCAGATTCCAGATTTTCAAATAGTTGTATCTTGACCAAATATTGTCCTATTCTTATTTATTCATCTTTCATGTGATGCATAAATCTCAATTTTTCAAAAAATTTACCCTTATGACTGGTTTTGTGGTCCAGGGTCACATATGTTAATCCAGGATCATGTCTTACTTGTCTAAAAGTGGATTTAAACACAGCCTAGATATCAGTCATAAACTTTCCTCTGGTTTCCTTATTTTTAGAAGACTTATCTAATGGCGTAAAACATAACATGTCCACATGAAAATATTTGTTCTTTTTTTAAATAGATCTATTAAAATTCTTCCAAAATGTGAATCTTCTGCTAACATGTCATTCTTTCCTTGCTAGCAATGGGCTTTTTAGGCCCACCCTGTTACACATTGCATTGTAAAAATGTCATGTAATAGGGTGAATGAATTCCATAGAATGTGAGATGTGAAATATTTGGTCAGGATTATTAGGCTATACTAGCCTTAGCTTGACCAGTGTGTTTTTATGATAAACAGACATTTTTCCCTCTTACAAGACTTAACAAATAATTTAATTTTACTTTTTTTTTTTTCTTTCTCATAAACCTGCTCAGTCCAAAATCCACCAAACTGTAAGATCGACCCATGCACTCAAAACCACCCAGAACAATGACCTGGCAACCACCCCAAAGTTTGCTATGGCAAAATCGCTCAAAATCTTAAAAGCACCACTCACGTTTTCAATATATTCCTGAGCAATACCAAAATAATAAATATTTTTCTGGGTAATTTAGAGCGAAGGTAATTGACAGCTGAAATCATTCAGGATGTTAGAAATCTCCTCAGATAAAAGCCTTCATCTGAATGCACAGACTGGCCTGAAAGCTGTGGGAAGCCTGCGATCCCTCCCGCTGTCAACACTCGCATAGTCAACGGAGAACCTGCCAATCCTCACTCCTGGCCATGGCAAGTATCCATGCAGGTACGGTTAAGCCTTCATCCAATCTCACACCCTTCCCAGAAGAGATTTCAGATATCTTGTATTACTAAGGACTAGGGATTTGAACAAACCTCTAACCCTAAGTATTAAACATAATGCATAACTCATCCTGCACTCTTTGTAAAAAAAAAATGAAAAAAAATCCATGCATTTTTTTTTTTTTTTTAACTGAAGGTTTTGCGTGACTCCGAGACTTCACCCAAGTTCGGTCATACATGTGGTGGAACACTCATCCATAAGAATTGGGTTCTGACAGCTGCTCACTGCTTCATCAGGTTACAAAAATGATTTCCATTCTCTAATATTTTCATTTTGATTTCCATTCTCTGATATATAACTTATTGTATAACCGATGCCATAATATATACACTGCCTGGCCAAAACAAGTCGCTGTTTGGATTTAAATAGGCAAATGCTTAAGAGTCTATGATTGGATCATTATTGCAGTGATTATTATGTCTCTAGCATGTTATATGTTTGGCAACCCTCATTGATGGAGTGTGTAGCTTTTCATTTCTTTGAAAGTATCTGGGATGTGCTGGAGTAGACTTTACAGAGTGCTGGACTCTTGCATTGTCAATACAAGATCTTGACCAAAAACTCATGCACCTCTTGATAGAAATAACATCACAACATTTATTTCCATCAAGAGGTCAAGGTCTAGTAATGACAATGCAAGAGTCCAGCACTCTGTAAAGGTCATTTAAAATGTAATTTATTCCTGTGATCAAAGCTGAATTTTCAGCATCATTACTCCAGTGTTCAGTGTCACATTATCCTTCAGAAATCTTTCTAATATGATGATTTGATGCTCAAGAAATATTTCTTATTATTATCAATGTTGAAAACAGTTACATACATTTACCTTTTCACAAATATGACACATGGAGCAAGATATCATTAAAGGGGTGGTTGATTATGATTTCACTTTTGTAACTTTAGTTAGTGTGTAATGTTGCTGTTTGAGCATAAACAACATCTGCAAAGTTACGAAGCTCAAAGTTCAAAGAAAAGGGGAGATCATTTATTTTAAAGAAATCGCTTTTTTAAGGACTACAACAAACAGATGGTAGGGACTACAACGAGCTTCTTCACGGGTTAGTGACATCACAAACCCTAAAATTTACATAAATGCAATAGCATGTCATAAAAGCAAGATGACAACATAAGTTAGAACTGTAATTAAACTAAACTATACCTGTTCTATCTTCATGCAGCATACACTCACCTAAAGGATTATTAGGAACACCATACTAATACTGTGTTTGACCCCCTTTCGCCTTCAGAACTGCCTTAATTCTACGTGGCATTGATTCAACAAGGTGCTGAAAGCATTCTTTAGAAATGTTGGCCCATATTGATAGGATAGCATCTTGCAGTTGATGGAGATTTGTGGGATGCACATCCAGGGCACGAAGCTCCCGTTCCACCACATCCCAAAGATGCTCTATTGGGTTGAGATCTGGTGACTGTGGGGGCCATTTTAGTACAGTGAACTCATTGTCATGTTCAAGAAACCAATTTGAAATGATTCGAGCTTTGTGACATGGTGCATTATCCTGCTGGAAGTAGCCATCAGAGGATGGGTACATGGTGGTCATAAAGGGATGGACATGGTCAGAAACAATGCTCAGGTAGGCCGTGGCATTTAAACGATGCCCAATTGGCACTAAGGGGCCTAAAGTGTGCCAAGAAACATCCCCCACACCATTACACCACCACCACCAGCCTGCACAGTGGTAACAAGGCATGATGGATCCATGTTCTCATTCTGTTTACGCCAAATTCTGACTCTACCATCTGAATGTCTCAACAGAAATCGAGACTCATCAGACCAGGCAACATTTTTCCAGTCTTCAACTGTCCAATTTTGGTGAGCTTGTGCAAATTGTAGCCTCTTTTTCCTATTTGTAGTGGAGATGAGTGGTACCCGGTGGGGTCTTCTGCTGTTGTAGCCCATCCGCCTCAAGGTTGTACGTGTTGTGGCTTCACAAATGCTTTGCTGCATACCTCGGTTGTAACGAGTGGTTATTTCAGTCAAAGTTGCTCTTCTATCAGCTTGAATCAGTCGGCCCATTCTCCTCTGACCTCTAGCATCAACAAGGCATTTTCGCCCACATGACTGCCGCATACTGGATGTTTTTCCCTTTGTAAACTCTAGAAATGGTTGTGCGTGAAAATCCCAGTAACTGAGCAGATTGTGAAATACTCAGACCGGCCCGTCTGGCACCAACAACCATGCCACGCTCAAAATTGCTTAAATCACCTTTCTTTCCCATTCTGACATTCAGTTTGGAGTTCAGGAGATTGTCTTGACCAGGACCACACCCCTAAATGCATTGAAGCAACTGCCATGTGATTGGTTGATTAGATAATTGCATTAATGAGAAATTGAACAGGTGTTCCTAATAATCCTTTAGGTGAGTGTATATAGACTTGGTCAGCATTACTGGGAACGCCCACAAAAATGTCATATCTGTTTATGCCGTGGGGGAAAACAAGCTATTCGAATTAACGCGCGTAGACCTTGTTAGACGCTTTATCTTTACTCTTTGTAATGATTACGATTTATTTTTGCTTGGTGCAATGGCAAAAAGTTGCCATGTGGCGTTCTGCACCTCTAGTAAGTTAAAAAACCCTGTTCGGAAGTTTTATACTGCCAAATAAACAGACGGAGCCGTTCGTAAATTCTGAAAGCCTGTTCAATACGTCCATTACAGTTAAACATTTGCACTATATGATGCTGGTATTATTGTAAAGATTAAAAAAAGAGATTTCATTAATTGCAATGACAAAAGTTTGTTGAACAAAACAGCAATAAAGTCATCGAACAGCGTCAGAAATGCAGTCAATTTATCGTTAATGCAGTTTTTCACGATGAGCGATCACATAGCCACATAATGCGAGAGGTTATTAACGTACAAAACATTCAAAAAATTCTAAATGCATGCTGCTCTCACAAATATTACATGACATAATAGCTACTTCATAAATCACCCAGTCTTTTGATGAAGACAGTTGCTATAAAAAAGCTAATAAAAAATGTTTCTATTCTAGCCCAAACATACTTATACATAAACAAATGCCCTTTGCATTGCACACAGCATATTCAGAAAAATATCAATTTCATAGCACAAGACACGTTTTATGATCATTTTAAAACGTTAAATGTATGTAATACATACTTTTAATCCATTAAATTCAGGAACACTGAATTAACGTCTTCATCGAAAGACTGGGTGATTTATGAAGTTGGCATGTCATACCTATTTGGGGTCGGGGGAGCAGCAGCATGTATTTTGATGAGAAAATGTCACCTCTGGCCATTGATTCCGTTGGCTCGTTTCAGTCACATACTTTACGGACAATCTGACCCAATACGGCTCAGTTTTTCTATATATCTTGCTCTGTCGAGCGGCAGAAGTGATTCTACACAGGCTATACTGGGTTAACGGCATGCATTTCCATTGTGGGGGAATGGACAGTTTTCCTCCACGCCGACTCCGCCCCCATGCCACGCCCCCATGCCACACCCCCAGCTATGACACAACACTGACCAAGTCTATTCTCTGGCTACAACAGTTCCCACACGAGCGATTTATAGATTATCATGACAGAATATGCTAATCAATGACTTGAAGATAGTTAACTCCTCATCAGCTACATAAATTCATCAACTAACCATTCAAAAACGTCCTGTTGCATTCTACATGTTGTCACTTCTTCTTGAGTCTCTCCATCATTGTCCGACTACGGTTTGAACATAAAAGGGTGAACAGTTTCTGACATATTGAGTGCGTGTCTGCCTGAAGTAATTGGACCTGCTAAGGCCCTGTCCCAAATGGCACACCTCATATGCACTTTCGGTCTTGTGGACTTACAATGGCTGCAGCGTGCGTGTGTCCGTTAAGTCCACAAGACCGTAGAGTGTCCCATTTGCCATTTTAGGTCTCAGAAGGGTGCTCGCGAGCACCCCCTTTGCGGTCGATATGCGCCCTCGATGCGCACTTCTCCCGACAGTCAAAGCGGCGTTACATCATAAAAGTGTGGACTCGTAGGAAGATTGCGAGGGTTTAGGGTGCCATTTGGGACAGGGCCTAACAGGAGCTCTTGAAGCGCCGCCCTCTTCTTGAGGGGCCGGGAGCAACAGCTCATTTGCATTTAAAGGGACACACACAAAAACTGCATGTTTTTTGTACACCCACAAAAAGTGACAATTTTAACATGCTATAAAAAATTATCTGTGGGGTATTTTGAGCTAAAAATTCACATACACACTCTGGGGACATCAAAGACTTATTTTACATCTTGTAAAAAGGGGCATTATAGGACCCCTTTAAATTATTTTCAGGAATATTTTATTTCAATTTAATTTAAATTAGATTTTATTTATCTGTAATGAGTATTTTTTTTCTTAGGTAACGATTTGTCTCAGTCCCGATGACCCTAGCAGGGTTTTTGCTGTTTTAACCGATTCAATGTACATGTGTGTGTGTGTCAATTTTTATCAGGTATGCCGATGAGCTGCATCGCTGGAAAATGTGTTTAGGGAAACACAACCTGACCTTCTCTGAACCAACCGAGCAGTGCTTCAACATGCTTGGCATCTATCGCCACGGGGGCTTCCAGTACCCAACTGTGCCAACTGTGGAGTTTGATATCGCCCTAGTACGACTGGATGGAGAAGTCACACCCACCGACTACATTGATTTTGCCTGTCTGCCTTCAGTTGAGGAGGTCCTGCCCGGGGGCAAAAAATGCTATGCCACTGGCTGGGGAGATGAAACAGGTTAGTTTACTCATTTTAATCGCATGACATTGTTCTGTGTTGTCTAGTCACTGAAGTGATAGGTTTTAAGTTTAATGGTGGTTTTGCTCATTTAAAGCTGCGAGTAAGTGGTTTTATTTACAGCACATAAAATGTATCCTACTTGACAGCACTTGTTAGTCAATCAAAAAACTTGGAGGGGCTTTCTGCCACTTGAATGAGTTTTGGGGAGGACTTCCTGTTTGTGGGTAGTTGATGTCAGGAGATCAAAGGGTTGCCGCCACTACAACATTATTTCGGTGAAAATGACTTTTTCCTCTGATGGTCATTAAAAGTAACTGTGCGTTACTGTGTAAGTCTTTATAATAAATAAATATTCTTGCATGCAAAATCAGTGTTGTTATTGTTAAATGAAGCTAAAATATAAAACATAATTTTCATTAATTAAAATAAAGCTGAAATCAGTGAATTCTTTGATTATTATATACTATTATAATATTTATTAATATTTTAAATATATAATTTTAATTGTAAAGTTTTAATAATTTTGTTATGTGCTTTTGTCACTTTTATTAGTTTATTATTTCATTAATTTCATTTTATGTCAGCTTATTATTTTTATTTTTTCAACTGTTTTAGTTTTAGTTAACAATAACAACACTGGCTGAAATAAAATAAAATATAAATATTAGATTAAAAACTTCAACCTTCAACTTCAAAAAAAAAAATTAAACGAAAAATAAAATTTTATTTTATTATATTATATTAGATGTTTTGTCAGTGATGGATTTTTGGTGGGGTCTTAACAGCGTGACTTATTTTTCTGTCTGCTACAAGGAGCTAATATTACAGAGGGATCTGTCTTGTGGCGTTTTTTTGACGCTCAGGCGATTGGATACTTTTTCAACATCCCCATCTGAATTTGATTTATAAACATATTTGCCCTGATGTATAAAAACAGGCACTAAAAATATACAGATCCTACATATACAATATATACTCACTGGCCCACATCTTTGACAGTCCCGATAGTTCCCAAAGACTGATTGCTCCCTCTGCTGTGCAGTTTTGATAATGCATCCTAGAAGGCACAATCATATTAGGTTAGATTCGAATCCTTATTTATCTTCCAGTTACCAGCTACCTCTGCTATGTGAGACAATAAGTTAAACAACTACTAATACATAATGCTATCTTGCCCACAGGTAATTCCACTGCTCCTAAAGTCGCTGAGGCATTAAACCAGGTGGCCCTGCCGGTAGTGCCGTATGACACCTGTAAACGCATGGACTACTGGTGGTTCCAGGTCAAGACCTCCATGATCTGCTGCGGCTACACTTTACCTGATGAGCTGAAGTCTGTGTGCCAGGTATGGAACTATTCAGAGATAAAGTACGCTTAAATATGCTCCAAATATGCTTTTATTTGTAATTATGCAACCAAATGAAATAGAGCAGTGCAAACAACAAACCAACCAAAAACAATGTACAAAACCCGGCCCACTGCGAGTGGGATTCGAACCGCCGTCACCCTCATGGGAGGAGGGCATGCTAACATCAGTCTTGAGGCCTTGGAGTGAGGTTTACACGTATAGCTCTTACTAGCTTGCCTTTGTTACACTCACCCCACTAAACCTCACTCCCTTTCAGATTACGGCACCAAATTTAACCTCTCCGACTTGATTCGAACTGCCACATGGGAGGCAGGCACTCTTAACTAGGACACTATAGACTGCAGTCTCTAGCATCAGTCGCTAGTGCGCCTCTTGAGGCCAGGGAAGTGAGGTTTACATGCTCAGCTTTTTACTAACTTGCCTCCATTACACTCCCTAAACCTCACTCCCATGTGGGTCATGGCACCAAATTGAACAGGTCCTACTTGATTTGAACTGTTGTCTCCGGCATGAGAGGCGGGCGTGAACAGTCACTAGTGCACATCTTGAGGCATTGGAGTGAGGTTTATATATTAATATATTAAAAGCTGTGCGTGTAAACCTCACTTTCTGTTTTCATTTTAATTGTAAAGTTTTAGTAGTTTTGTTATGTGCTTTTGTTATTTTTATTAGTTTATTATTTCATTTTATGTCAGTCCCGGTGCCATGACCCAGATGGGAGTGAGGTTTACGCACCAAATTTAACTGGTCCTACTTGATTCGGACAGCTATCTCCGGCATGAGAGGTGGGCACGCTAGGTGGGTCAGTCGCTAGTGCGCCTCTTTAAGGCAGGGGAGTAAGGTTCACATTCACAGCTCTTACTAGCTTGCCTCCATTACACTCATACCTTTCATTTAATGTGTTAGGGTGACTCGGGTGGACCCCTGGTATGCCAAGACAGCCCCTCTGCACCTTGGGAGGTGCATGGCATCACTAGTTTTGGTCCTATCGGCTGTGTCTTTGATAAGAAGCCCAGCGTCTTCACTCGTTCCTCCGCCTACCTGCCCTGGATTGAGAACATCATTCGCAAAGACATCTATGAGATCATTGGTATGTACATTAGCATCGATGGACGGGAGAATCTTGATTCTTTTGGAATCATCTGAAGATTTTAGAGTGGAGTTTAAAAAAAAAGAATTCTCTTTTTCTCAAGGTTCTGGTTGTGGCGGACTGAAGGATCTGGTTGGTACGGAAGGCATGCTGGCATCAATGGATCATCCATATAGTTACAGTAACAGAGCTTCCTGCCAATGGAATATCCGTGTGCCCACAAGAAAAAACGTCTACCTTCACTTTAGCAACTTCTCCCTGGAGGAGACCACACTTTGCCTCAATGACAAAGTCACTCTCAGTGATAACATCGGCACTCTAGGTAGGCATATCCCATGTGGCTTATCTAGTGTGCTCTCAGGTGGACCACCGCAGTGTTTAGTGAATGTGGATGAGGTATAATATACTTTGCATCCTGCCTCTTTTTCTCAGGTACTCACTGCAGCACATCTCCTCCGAGAGATCTAGTCACGGCTGGTGACACACTGACTATCAGTTTCTCCTCCAATGACAAAATTGTGGACGCAGGGTTCAGTGCCGTATGGAAAGCAGTGGATCCTACTGACATAGAGAGTGAGTGAAAATACAGAACACTTCTTTGAGTGAATATTGTCATTCCATCGAATACATTTTATGTTTAAGATTTGGGTTATGGTCAGAGGTGTTTGCTAAGATAAGCATCGGTATTACTGTTGATCATACTTGCATTTCATTTGAACCAACCACTGACACCAAACAACTGTATAAAAGAATATATTTAAAATAACATCACATCTTCTAATTTCCATACTTTGGACCACCTTTTGTCTGTACATCTCCAGCTGCTGTTGGTTGTGGTGGGCACTTCACCACTCAACAGGGGGAGCTCCAATCACCCAACTGGCCCAATGAGTACCCAAGCCAAGCGGTGTGCACCTGGACTATCTACATCCCCTCAGCCACTGGAATCCATGTAGTCTTCACTCACTTTGAACTGCAGGCTGTTAGTTTGCTGGGCCAGTGTGTGGATTATGTAGAGGTCTTTGATGCTTCTGGGTTATCACAAGGTTGGATCATATACCATAACACAGTTAATAAATAGTTATACATATTTAGTTGATATTATAATCTGCTGCATTTTCCCACTGTCATATTGCATCCTGTTTTTTTGTTCAGGCAAATTTTGTGGCTCAACCCCACCATCTTTAACTGTCAATGGGGACAAGGCCACCATCCGCTTCCTCAGTAACGATGATAGCCAGAAGAAGGGTTTCCAAGGACATTGGACCTCCAATCCTGCTGTTTTTCCTAAAAAACACATCTGAAGTGGGAAAGAGCTGTTGTGCGATTGACTGTACAAAAAGATTCAATATGCAATCGGGGCTATTTCTTTACAGATTACCGAAAGCTACAGAAAAGAGAAGCAAGAAACAACTAAAATCCAGGCACCAAAATGTGGATTGCATTTGCAGTTGCCATTTTGTGTCAGATATGTTGTAGTTTGGGGTAAAATCATACCCTAGGTTATATATTCTATTGACAAGTCATCAATTAAATATATTTGCCATATTATATTCTGTGTAACTGTTTCTATCATTGTTTATTAAAAAAACGCCCATTATGATGAGCCTTATTGTGTTCAAGGAGGTGGTTAGATAATGTTGGCTGGCCAATCATTTTTACTTCTGGAACCCGATTGTTGCACTCTATAAAGACCTCACCAATGACATCACCCTGATGCAATTGGCCAAAACAGTTACCCAAGATCAGACCCAAACCGAGTCTGTCATGCCTGCTGGAGTTATGTAACAGGCTAGGGAAATGAGAGTGGACAGAAGACCTGTTCATCTGAGTTGATTGATTTAGTTGAGCATCTGTTGTCATTTGTTCTAGTTGTTATTCAGTGATTAGTGAGCATCAGATTTTATTAATGATGCTTTTATTGTGAAAGTGGTTAAGATGCAAATGTAGGGTCATACAGTGACCTTTGACCTTGAAGAAAACCCTTCTGAAATGTAAAGCAATACTTGGACTTATAAATTATAATAACTATTAATCATGTGTATTTATTTCATTTATGTATTTGAATTGTAGCTATATAAAATTTTCATCCATTTGGATTACACAGCTTTAACAAAAAACAAATAAACTTAATGTGATGCATATGATTGTCAGTCACACATAAATTAAACAGGCAAGATTTCTGCACTCAAAAAAAGTCATGGCATAGTTTATTATCTATTTGATTTCATTTAAATAATTATTTTCAAAATGCACTTATTCAGATTTCTTAGAATCAGCACAAATCTGTTAAAAAAATATCAAAAGGTTAGTATATTTAGTTAAAGGCACAATATGTAAGATTTTTGGATAAAAATATCCAAAAAAACACTAGAACAATGTTATGTATTTTGTTGACTTGTGTTCTTACATTATCCCAAATGTTTTCAAGAATGTTTAAATCCAGAGAAATAAGCTATTTTAACCAGGACACGGACCGTGTCTGTGCATCGCCTATCAATGACATCATTCCCAGTTTTATTTTGAAGAAACCATGAAACAAGTGTCTCATAGTAGCCGCCGAGTGAACATTAGCATTATAACATAACTTTCAACACACTCAAATGTATTTTAATGATAAAACAGCGCTGCGTTACCCCACATAAACATGAGCGGAAAAAGCGGAAGCGTCGTCTGTGGCAAAATAAAAGCTCCGCGAAATCAAGCTACACTTTTGTTTTAAACAAGCGACCTCTAGCAGCGAAAAAAATTACATATTGTGGCTTTAATTAATATGTAAGAGACTGCAAAAATGTACATTTATTGATGATAATCCTGGTTATTAGGCATTTAAAACACATTCAGTTTATTAGTGCTATTACAGAATCATTTATGTTAGTGTAATCCAAATGGATAGAAATTTTGTATGCAATTCAATTACATAAATCTGAAATTTAGGTCTAAATATTTTTCGAGTGTAGTCACCTATATTATTTCCTGTCAATGGACCTCCTCAAATCAACCTGCAGGAAATTACGCTTGAGCACATGCATGAAAAGCTATTGTATGAACAAACTTTGAAATGCCCTTCAGGTGTGCTAATGCTTAACTGGAAATGTAATTTAAATTCTGACATTGTTCTTCCTTCTAATGGTTCCTGCTCCTGATTTCTCACTCTGAACAGCATCTTCTTGTTGCCCACTGCTCTGGGTGTGTGTGTCCACGGTTTGCACGGTTTCCTATATGTGTGTGCACTAACATGGATGGATTAAATGCAGAGGACAAATTCCGAGTACGATTTACCATACTTGGCCATCACATGTCACTTTCACTTCACTTTCACTCTCACAGTACTCATAAAAGAGTGGGCAAAAAGTATGCCTATGATAGACCCTTTACTGTCCCATGAGGCCAGGGGATGGGGGATTTGTGAATGGCAGTGAAGCAACATAAATGACTCTGGTAGGTCACATGATAATGATAACATGGCGAATGTAGTACATCCGGATTACATTCATACTACACACACTCTACTATATAGAACATACTTTTTTAGCGGCCGTGAAGTAATTACTTATTCAAAATAAGTATCTATTCAAGTGAGTATGTGATTTCGGACGCAGACATGGTGTAGGTAAGGACAAAAAGTAAACAGAGTAAACAAACTCACATTGTAAAAAATTATTTGATCAATAAGTTATGACAACATATGTTTTTACACATTTTTTTTTTACAAGATTGTTTTAAGTCTAAAGTTTAATGTAAGTTTAATGTAATTTAAGTTGAAATAACCTAAACATCCAAGTTGATTGTACTTAAAAATTGAAGGCAAAAACTTTTATTTTTACAGTGCACCTGTAGCTCATTGTGTCAAGATTTATTCTTTAAATATTTTAATGTACTGAGTGCTATGTAGCTGCCAAATCTTATTAAATTAATTTATGAAATATATTTTATGACTATAGCGTGTATTTCAAAATCCTCTGTAATTAGTTATCAAGATCAATTATTTTGATCTTGAGGTATATGCCTAAATGATTGCAATTTGCTTTGTAGACAAATATAACATTTGAAATGGATGAGAATTAAACCGGTTAGTGAAGGAAAAGTGTCCAGCATACATGTGAACTCCTTAAATAGTTTAAAAGCATCCCAGGATGCACCTCATGAAGTTGGTTGAGACTGAGAGAATAAACAAGGTTCTAAACTGGAATATAAGACTTACGTTTAACATGTTTTGGCCACTTAATAATTCCCACACATCCATTAGTGAGGCTTTTGAAGACTAGCACTCTTTGTACTTCTTGCACACAAAGACTTTTTTTTATTCCGTCCAAAAGCCTGTGCATACAAATGCACATGCCCATCTTCAATTTCTCACTCAAATGAATGACAAAAATCTAAAATATCAAAATATAAACACGCAAAGAAAGCCAACGACTCATTTTCTATATAATTTAGGTTTATTCTTTAAAATGTTGTTTACAACAGACAACAAAGACCCCTCATACCAACACAGACAAGTTGTGAATTGGTAATTGATGCAGCTTCCCTTCATTTGCCCCATGTGGAGAGACATTCAAAGGTTTGGGCCAGCTGGTCATGTGACTCACAACACCAGCCAATTGGAGCGCAGGGCTCCGATTTCATCTGGTGAGGAGTCACTAAACTCCACTGAGCTTTTAGGAAAGGGAGGCTTTCTCCTCTGCTTAGCCTCTGAAGTTTTCCGATATATTTAGTCTGTCCAAAGATGAACTAAACAACACATTATGAGCTGTGGACTTTATTATGGGATGTTAAGGAAGCCACTGTAAGAAAACAGAAGGATTTTGGGGAATTAATTACTCTTTCACCACAGGCTCTTCCTGGAAGAAGAGGGAGATGGGGGCTGGAGCAATAACCATCTGTGTAAGTACAAAAAAACATGCTGGTCAACTCCATATAAGGCAGCCAGTTTGAAAGAGTGTGTGTTTGTGTTTACACATTGAGGAGTTTCTGCATACATCATTGTGAATGAGTGCTGGCTTTGATCCTGGACTTAAAACTGGGGAAAAGCTGCTAGACTGAGGTCATTTCTTCCCATCTGCTCACAATGTCTCTTATGTTGGGCTACTTGGAACTGAAAATATCTTCTGTCAACTTCAGTGAAACTTTATATATAAATCAACATTACTTTTGTGCAGTATGCATTGAGAACAATATCCCAAATTTACATTTAGGGGTACAACAGCTTGTTACTGGGACAGTACCCTAAAAGGACAACTTTTTACCTTGTTTACCCGTAAAAGATCCACAGTCGTGTCATACTATAAGGGTACATATTACTAGTCTAAGGTACTCATATATGTACCCTTAGGGATAGAGTTTTACCTTTAAAAGTACTGCCCCATTGACAAGCTGTTGAACCTCTGAAGGAACAGTTTTTCACATTTTGTCTGCCAGTGTTATAAACTATATAGTTTCTACCTTTATAGCATGGATGTTCTGCAGCTGTTGCTAGCGTTCATTGCTACAACCAGTTGCTCTCAGGACCACACACACAGATATGTGCACGCATGCGTGTGAGATATGAATGAACATGTTGAGACTTGCTTCTCACCGAACAGAGTTTGTGATATTGCAGCAGTTTAGTTTTTGAGCTAGCTTAACTACACTATTCAGCTAGACGTAGACAAGGTTAGACATGTTATGTTGAAGTAACTCATGTGTTATGAGGAGCTCACTGAGGTGTATTTATCAGACTGTGGGGGAGGGTTTGAAGATCTATTGACCTCCCCCAAGAGTCAAAGCAGGGGGGCGTCATTAAGTAATAAGGACATTGTCTGAACCTGTAATGGAAACTTGCAGCGCTGAGTACTTTATTGCTCTCATTGACTGTGAACAGTATGACTGTATGCTAACACACACATGTGGCCCTTTCACATATGAAGTGTTGTGAGGGTTGGGGGTGATTTCATGGACATCTGTTCCTGTAGGTCTCCCTTGAGTAGCTCAGACGAGCTTATGTTATTAACGCCAAATTCAGGGACTTTAGGAAGCATACTGAGATATAGGGATTCCATGTTAACTAGATTAAATATGTAGCCTACTGTTCAAAGGTTTAAGATTTAAAAATATATATATATTAATACTTTTATTCAGCAATTGATCAAAAGTGACAGTAAAGACTTTTGCATTGTTACAAAAGCCACCTTTCCACCGCAGGAACTTTCCCCAGGAACTAGGGACTTTGGGGTGGTACTCGGTGTGTTTCGACCCAGGAACCAGGGTCTAAATGAAGTTTCGGGTAAAAATGTCCCCCTCAAAAACGGCCCTGTTTGCGAGGTAGTACTTTTTCAAAGTTCAGGAACTTTCAGGGGTGGGACTTGGGCGCTGAACATGCTGATTGGTTGAATTCACGCAGCACTTTATTTCAACCTAAAAGTCTGTTGTGGTGCGTGCAGTAAGAGTTGGTGTAGGTGTATATGACTTTATTATATTAATTATATTATATAATAAATATTAATAAATATCCTGGCTCTTCCACGCTTTATAATGGCAGTGAACGGGGCCCACAAGTTTGAAGCATCCATCCATCATAAACGTACTCCACATATTTTAAACTTCATAAAGTACGCTATATAAGCGGCTTCCGGCAGAACGCCTTCCGTATTCAACTTACGAAGAAAGTGTAATGTCTCTCGCAGTTCAAAGCACTTGCATTACATCCGACATCATACGTCATGTCAGTTACGCTTTTTTCGTAAATTGAATACGGAAGGCGGTCTAGCAGAAGCTAGATATTTTACTTTATAAAGTATTAAATGCACAAACGCATCGATTCGCTCCAGAAGGCTTTTATTAACCCTCAGAGCCGTGTGGAGTATGTTTATAATGGATGGATGTGCTTTTTTTGAGCTTCAAACTCAATGGACCCTGTCACTGCCATTATAAAGCTTGGAAGCGTCAGGATATTTATTAATGTAACTCTGATTGTGTTGATCAGAAAGACGAAAGTCATATACACCTAGGGTGGCTTGAGGGTGAGTAAATCATGGGATAATTTTCATTTTAAAGTGAAGTAATCCTTAAAGCTTATATGCGGAGGATGAAATCCAGTGGGAACTGGAAAGTTGCGTGCAGTCCTACGTCACCGGAATAATTTGCCTAATCTTCACGGTAGTTTAGGCCATGATGGAAACACAGACAGCAACAGGTCTGGGGGGAAAAAGTTCCTGGGACAAATTGTTCCGGGTAATTTCGGTGGAAGCATGGCTTTAGAATGATTTCTGAAAGATCATGTGACACTAAGGACTGGAGTAATGATGCTAAAAAATTCAGCTTTAACATCACAGGGATAAATTACATTTTAGAAAATATAGAAAACCGTTATTTTAATAAATGCAGCCTTGGTGAGCAGAAGAGACTTCTTTTAAAAACATTACAAAAATCTTGCCAACCCCAAAAGTTTTAACGGTGATGTATATTATTTGTAAAATAATGTTCAATGTATGTCTCTATTTCCTTTTATAGCTGTACCTTACACAATTATATATTATACATTCCAAGAGTCTGAGGCCACTTTTATTTTTGTTTATAAATGTTTTAAATGTTAAATGCAAAACAGAACCTCAAACTAATGAATATAAACTTAGCATTTGCCATCATGGGGAAACATAAAAAAACCCAAAATCATATAGTACTCAAACTTTTTTATGATTATGAAGCAAATTAGACCTGTAACTAAAATTAAAGTTTGCGTTGAAACTTATGAAGTGTGTGTGGTAACAGTGGCTTCCTGAAGCAAATCCCCTCTGATTATTCTCTATCTTGAAAGACACATGCACTTATACTGTATATGGTCCTCCTACTATTGAAACAGAAATAATTGGTATTTGAGCTGATTATGCTTTTTAGCATAAGATAAACACGTGTGTGTGTACAATGCGGCCCGGGTCACGTTTTGCTGAAAGAGGACATTTGGTACAGAACACCCAATTAAGATGCTCACAATAGGCTGTAGAGCACAACATGAGCAGGTAACCTTCTCATTTAATGAAGGACTGCTAATAACCTCTGAGTACAATCCATTCTGTTGCTCTTTCATTTATTAAGAGGGATGCATTGTATGTTGTGACACAAAGAATGGATTTTGATGAATGTTACTTTGTTAATTTTTGTTAATTCAGTGTCCATATAAACTCTCTTCCATGATGCAACTGGATACTTCATTATTGCATTTTAAATGTGGCTGCAGACAGATTTTATTTACATATAGCCTTGCTGAAAAATATCTTAGCCTAAAATGGTTTGCTGGTCTTAAGCTGATCTTGCTGGTCTCCTGTCTCAGGCTGTCTCAACAAATACATATATAGTATATAAATAAACAAGACACAATTTTCTCTCTATATAATTTTAATATAAATAATTATAATATAAATAAAATAAATTAACTTATTTATATTTATTTATATTTTTTTATTAATGTAATTGTTATAAATAATGTTTATATTATAAATAAATTTATTTGAGTAATCTCTCTCTCTCTATATCTATCTATATATATTTTTTAATATAAATATTTACAATATTAAAAAAATAAAATTGTATCTATCTACGTGTGTAATTTATATATATATATACACTCACCTAAAGGATTATTAGGAACACCTGTTCAAATATCTCATTAATGCAATTATCTAATCAACCAATCACATGGCAGTTGCTTCAATGCATTTAGGGGTGTGGTCCTGGTCAAGACAATCTCCTGAACTCCAAACTGAATGTCAGAATGGGAAAGAAAGGTGATTTAAGCAATTTTGAGCGTGGCATGGTTGTTGGTGCCAGACGGGCCGGTCTGAGTATTTCACAATCTGCTCAGATTTTCACGCACAACCATTTCTAGAGTTTACAAAGAATGGTGTGAAAAGGGAAAAACATCCAGTATGCGGCAGTGCTGTGGGCGAAAATGCCTTGTTGATGCTAGAGGTCAGAGGAGAATGGGCCGACTGATTCAAGCTGATAGAAGAGCAACTTTGACTGAAATAACCACTTGTTACAACCGAGGTATGCAGCAAAGCATTTGTGAAGCCACAACGCGCACAACCTTGAGGCGGATGGGCTACAACAGCAGAAGACCCCACCGGGTACCACTCATCTCCACTACAAATAGGAAAAAGAGGCTACAATTTGCACGAGCTCACCAAAATTGGACAGTTGAAGACTGGAAAAATGTTGCCTGGTCTGATGAGTCTCGATTTCTGTTGAGACATTCAGATGGTAGAGTCAGAATTTGGCGTAAACAGAATGAGAACATGGATCCATCATGCCTTGTTACCACTGTGCAGGCTGGTGGTGGTGGTGTAATGGTGTGGGGGATGTTTCTTGGCACACTTTAGGCCCCTTAGTGCCAATTGGGCATCGTTTAAATGCCACGGCCTACCTGAGCATTGTTTCTGACCATGTCCATCCCTTTATGACCACCATGTACCCATCCTCTGATGGCTACTTCCAGCAGGATAATGCACCATGTCACAAAGCTCGAATCATTTCAAATTGGTTTCTTGAACATGACAATGAGTTCACTGTACTAAAATGGCCCCCACAGTCACCAGATCTCAACCCAATAGAGCATCTTTGGGATGTGGTGGAACGGGAGCTTCGTGCCCTGGATGTGCATCCCACAAATCTCCATCAACTGCAAGATGCTATCCTATCAATATGGGCCAACATTTCTAAAGAATGCTTTCAGCACCTTGTTGAATCAATGCCACGTAGAATTAAGGCAGTTCTGAAGGCGAAAGGGGGTCAAACACAGTATTAGTATGGTGTTCCTAATAATCCTTTAGGTGAGTGTATATATATATATATGTGTATATGTATATGATTATGTATGTGTGTGTGTGTAATTTTTTATACTATATATATTTACAGGTTTATTACTATACCTTATAAACCAGTTTATAGTTACTTTTTATTGTCTCGCTAAGCTCTCTTCATTGAAAGAAAATATTTCCATTTTATATATATTTATTTATTATTGTAAACATTTGTTCACTATATTAGTGTAACTTCCTGAATGCATAACTTTTAAAGTGTTCCTCCTCTAGACCAACAAACCCTGTTCTCTGGCCACAGCTGAGTTTGATATATTGTCAGCTGCCAGCTTGAGTGTGTGTGTGTGTGTGTGTTTCCTCTCACCTGGATACAGGTGCATAGCAACCCCTCCTGACGTAGACACACATACACTAGCTTCCCTCCCTCCTTCTTGTTTCCTGCCAGTGACAGATCCACCTACACTGGCAGTGGGAAAAGTCTCGGGCTGATACAATATATGGACTTGGGGTCTTCATGATGCAGACAGTCAAAACGGTGGATGTGGTTGACTGCTCCTTTCTCTTCTGCTTTTCAAAGCACAACAAGGCAGCGGTCCAGATTAAGGAGGACATGAAGAGGATGGTGCAGTTCCCCCTGCTCAAACACTCTCCGGCCACCGGTGCAGGGGGAAAGAAGATCTTTGGCATGTCCCTGATGGAGTTGAGAGATCTGGGACTTGTCAAGGACGGAGTTCCTGTAGTGGTCCGGTATATGGTGGAGTATCTGGAAAAGCATGGTAAGTGTTTCTGAGGTGTTGGTGTGAAGAAATCTGATCTGGGGACAATGATAAAGAATTAAAAGTAACCTGAGTATTTCTTTGGTGAGCTATAATAATGCTTTAAGCAGCATGTCATATCCTGGCCTACTGCATTCTCACAAGAAATAATCAGGTGTCTGATATAGGCCTAAGAGTTACAATTGGCAATTTATAATATATTTGTTTTCAGAGGTGCAACATGTTCTATAACAAATAGCAGAATACTATATTATATTGTATTAATTATATATAGTTTTTAATACAAGTTTTCAAAATCAGCATGTTTTCTTTTATATTAGACCTTTTCTATATTATATTATATTATACACAGTTTTTAACACACATTTAAAAAACTTTTGCTACATAAAATGGGTTGTTGACAAAATATAGGCTACATATTTTTAATCATTAATTCATTTTACTGATCAAAGGTTAATTTATGTCTACAAAACATCTTTTTCAATATTTTTTTTAAATCATTTTAATTACCTCACCTTTAATTTTAAGTAATCCTATGGTGTCACATGCATTTTCAAGGTTCAGATATTTTATGCAGTCATGATATCTCAGGTGATGGTGATTTGAGGTCATAGAAAATGCATGTATAAGATCTTGAATTAGGAAATCGCTGATGAATCCCAGTTTTAAAAGAAAGGCACCAAACAGAGGAGAGTCTGCGGGCAAAACGAGAATGCGACAGAGCTCGTAATAAAACCAGATTCAACACTCGCTTGGCTTTTCGGAGATGGTGAGAAATTAGAAATTTGAAATGTAAAAGCGGCGTTTTTATTACTCAAAAGGTGAGTAAGGCATTTTATTGAACTGACGCTTTACCATATGTAGCTCTCTAACGGAGTTCATTGAGTATTATCTATTGTGAAGGGTCTTTTTTTTTAACCGCTAGAGGGCCAAAAGTTATTTAGTGTACCTTTAAAAAAAACTTTTTGTGCTCTTTTTTTCAAGAATACTGTGGGTAGGCTATAACCAGTGCACTTTGACCATGTTGGCTGCAATGAGTGTGAACTGGCAAGAATCTCTTTTTTTCTTCCTGCCAATAGTACAAGTTGTCTAAGAACATAAAGTCACAGCTTTGACTGCTTTAGTGAACAGCTCCAAGCCTTTAGCCAACAAGGACCAAGCTGGGACTATTACAATTAGGTAATTGGGTACCACATCAAGGTCATCCAAATTAAAAAGGAACGTACATTCAAAGTAAGGATTTTCAAATACGTTTTTAAAGTTACAAACATAAATGCATAAAGAAGTTTAAATATGATTAATGAAGACAACAGACAAAACATGACAACTGCAAGGATGAAAAAGAGAACAACTATTATATTTAATAACCCTGTTCAATCTATTATTATATAAATTTGTATGATAAAATTGGCAAATGGGTAACTGAGTGGGCATCATAATCTAATGTCAGACCAATGAATCAGAATATTTTCTCACTTCATATTAACACCCCATTGTTTGAATTATAGTTTAATCCATTAACCAAATAAACTATAAACTACGTTCATTACTAAAAGATTAGAATTCGTTATCATATGTGTCATAACTGTACAACCAAAAGCAAACTGGAGATCAATCTGAATCTTAGAAGCTGCAGTTGTGCTTGTTCTCCACTGGGTGGCGCAGTCAGATCAGCCAATCACTGCTCTAGGCCTTTGACAAAACATGGCAGCATGTTACTGTGACTCTACATGTGAACACAAGTGTTTTACTTCAATTTGATTATTAATATACTTTATTACATTGAAAATATCTTCCCATATTTATCAAGATTAGCTCTGCATTTGTGCTAAGAGTGGCATACTTTTGTTTATTACCTGCTGTTGAAACCCTAAAATGTTAGTTTGTACTAAAAATAACTTTGCATCTCTCTTGCCACAATCTATCAGGTCTTCGTCAGGAGGGTCTGTTCAGAGTGAACGGCAGCGTGCGGACAGTGGATAACCTGCGGCAGAGGTTTGATGCTGGAGAAGAGGTGGATCTGCATCAGGAAGCAGACACATTTGCTGTAGCGAGTTTACTAAAGCAGTTTTTGAGGGATCTGCCTGAAGGTCTCATCCATCGCTCCATCCACAATCCTCTCATTCAGCTGCACCAGGGTGAGTCACCTTTAGTCTTCATTCATGGGTGGGGTGGTGTGGTGAAGTGCTTAAACATCTGTGCTGGTAACCGAAAGATTGTAGGTTTAAACTACTCTAGAAAAATATTTATGTAGAAATTATTTTCACTCAAAAATTGCTGGCAAATTTTACAAACAATTACAAAGAAATGGCAAGTAACACATTGAATTAAATGTGACATTTTGAAGTAGGGGAAACTAAAACAGTGTAGCTACTTCAATAAGCTATTATTAAAACAAATATGAGATGGGAGGAAAAATTATATTTAGATTATTTTGGTTTTGCTCAATTTTGCGTTCTGTCGCAAAAAGCGTTCCCTCGTAAAAGGAGGCGTTCGTTTGCAAAACATTTGCATTTCGCAGAGACTTTGCAAAACGTTGGAAATAGTGCTGTCAGATCAATTAATTATATCTATCAATCACATATCAGGCATAACATTATGACAGGTGAAGTGAATAACACTGATTATCTCTTCATCACGGCACCTGTTAGTGGGTGGGATATATTAGGCAGCAAGTGAACATTGTGTCCTCAAAGTTGATGAAGAAGCAGGAAAAATGGGCAAGCGTAAGGATTTGAGTGAGTTTGACAAGGGCCAAATTGTGATGGCTAGACGAGCAGCCATGGTCAGAGCATCTCCAAAACTGCAGCTCTTGTGGGGTGTTCCCGGTCTGCAGTGGTCAGTATCTATCAAAAGTGGTCCAAGGAAAGAACAGTGGTGAACCTGCGACAGGGTCATGTGCGACCAAGGCTCATTGATGCATGTGGGGAGCGAAGGCTGGCCTGTGTGGTCCGATCAAACAGACGAGCTACTGTAGCTCAAATTGCTCAAGAAGTTAATGCTGGTTCTGATAGAAAGGTGTCAGAATACACAGTGCATCACAGTTTGTTGCATATGGGGCTGCAGACCAGTCAGGGTTCCCATGCTGATCCCTATCCACCGCCCGAAAGCGCCAACAATGGGCACGTGAGCATCAGAACTGGACCACGGAGCAATGGAAGAAGGTTGCCTGGTCTGATAAATAAGTTTTCTTTTGCATCACGTGGATGGCCAGGTACATGTGCGTCGTTTACTTGGGGAACACATGGCACCAGGATGCACTATGGGAAGAAGGCAAGCCGGCGGTGGCAGTGTGATGCTTTTGGGCAATGTTCTGCTGGAAAACCTTGGGTCCTGCCATCCATGTGGATGTTACTTTGACACGTACCACCTACCTACGCATTGCAGACCATGTACACCCTTTCATGGAAACGGTATTCCCTGGTGGCTGTGGCCTCTTTCAGCTGGATAATATACACGCATATATATTTACAAACGTTTATGTTAGATGCGATTAATCGATTTGACAGCACTAGCTGGAAATAACATGAGGTGGGAGGAAAAGCTATACTTCACTGCTTTTGCGAGCGAATGCAAAGGTTTTCAGGGAACTAAACATTTTTGTGAGAGTGCAAACGAAAGCAAAGTTTCTTGGGGAAATGCAAAAGCATTAAAATATAATTTACCCTTCCATCTCACATTTTTTAAATACCATATCAAAGTATTTGACCATGTCCCCTTTAAAGGGATAGTTCACCCAAAAATGAAAATTATCCCATAATAGGAGAAGAATGTCATATACACCTAGGATGGCTTGAGGGTGAGTAAATCATGGGGTAATTTTCTTTTTTGGGTGAACTATCCCTTTAAGGCCTGTTCGCACCAAAAACGATAACAATAACGATAAAGATACAGCTTTAAAAATCGTTGTCAATATTAAAGAATAGCAGAGTTCACACCACAGCTATAACGGTAACGGCACAGAAACAATATTGTTGGAATCAGAACGATTTTATCCAGCTGATGAATGATAAAAGCGTTGACAGCCAATCAGAAGCAATCCTACAATAATGAGCTTGAGCATTTAAAGCGACAGAAAGCACGCACTTAGAATAAACAGAACGATATCATCTGCTGGTGTGGACACTAATATAGTTATCGTTGTTGGTGTGAACGGGCCTTTAGGCCGGGGCTTCATATTAAACCACACATGAGACGACCAGTGAATTCTCACCATTGTACATCCTCATCCCATGCATACATTTTTTATATTTTTACATATTATACAATATTATTTACATATATTAAATATATTTAATTCATTATAGCAAAGTAGGTCAGCGGTCTAGTGCCAGTTAAACCTGTAAACCTGTGAGTCATCTTCAGGCTAGTGACTAAGTAGAGCGGTCTAAGGCTTTCTTCTGCAGTAGAAGTTTAATCTAGACAGTGCTGTAAATCATGCTCTGTCTTTTCACACAGTTTGAAGAGCCCTAGAAGGGATTTTGGCTTCTGAACGGTGTAAAACATTAGACAGAGCTTTAATAAATGGCTTTGTTTTACTGGATCACATCCAGTGGATCCATTAAAAAATGTAAAAAAATATTGAATTTGCAACTGTATCATCCTTCCCTGACCTCTGTGACATGCAGCAAGAAGACTTTGCTTAGTTAATGTGGTCATGTGTCAGAGATCAGCACTGCACTGATAAACGCCTCAGTTTCATATTAAATATTGCAAAAAAAGAATTCCTAGAGGAATTACGTGAACTGTTTTCTTGACAGACTTCTTTGCTGCAGTTTTTTCTGTCTTCCTCACTGTTGGTGTCCCAATCGCCTCTTTTTGTGGCATGTGCGAGACACTATATATCCTGCGCAGATGGTGCATTTTGGGTGCCAGTAAACAAGGATTAAAGAGACATATTTGTATTGGGAAGGTTATATATTAATGCAGATACAGTAGTGTTACACACATGACATCTTGGATTTGATTTCAAACCGAGAACATGAAAAAAATATAAATGTATTCAAAATTCGTTTTTTTGTTTGTGAAAATGACATCTGTAAGCCCCCCCAAAATCTAACATTTTAACAGTTTTTAATATATTAAATATTTAATAGATATTTGTGCATATGAAATGTTAGATAATTGCTAGTGAATTGCAGGGTTCACGTTTTTCCTCATAGTGAGGTTCTCTTGTTCCATTAGTGGTTATGAAGCAAGCACACTTCTATGGCAAGCCGTTTTGACTTTTATGCATTCCCAGGATATGAATTCTTGATATTTTGAATTATTGATATAAAAAAATGATTTTTACTAGTAAGAATTGTATTTCTGATATGTGAAATTGGAATTTCAACTAGTAAGAAATAAATTCTTGATATCAACAATTGAATTTGAATGGTAGTCTACGGTGACATTTAACTAGTGAAAATACAATTACAGATATCAAGAATTACAGTTTTGACTAGTTGAAATGCAATTGTTGATATCAAGAATTAACATTTTTACCATTGTTAATAGTAAAAATCCAATTTCTGATAACAAGAATTAGCATTTTAACTAGTGAAAATGTAATTGTTGATATCAAGAATTCATATCCTGGGAATGAATAAAAGTCAAAACGGCTTGCCATACACTCAGCAATTTTGTCCAACTGTCTCCATAGGCTGACTAGAGACTTTAGCTTAATGTGGTCTTTTCTCTTCCTGCCACCCTTCATCACTGTTTTACCACACGTACACACACTGTTGTAGCCGTCACCCTTCCCCTACTTCTTACATAGTAGTTTTGAGTCAGCTTTTTTCACTTCCACATTTACTATTCACCTTAAAATCACCACAAATAATCCTTGTCGCCACTTACTGTTTTCCAGCCTTTTCCCAGCAACTGCCACTGTTCGGGAGCTCTTTCTATGTGACAACCAGCTAAAATAGAAAATGCATAACAATTACTGCTAACAATTATTATTTAAAATGTATGCTCAGATTCAGACTTTAGCTTTACTCTCTTTTATTTGAATTATATTAATATCTTCCTATTTAAAATATGAAACCTTTCATTATATTTCTCTGTTGTTCTGTCAGAATCTGATGAGGATGACTTCTGTAAGGACCTGCGTGAGCTCCTACATCAGCTGCCAGAGATCCACTACAGTCTCCTGCATTACCTGTGTCACTTCCTGTCCCAGGTGGAACAGGAACACGCTCATAACCGCATGACTGCGACCAACCTCGCCACAGTGTTTGGGCCCAACGTCTTCCAGTAAGTCACAGTCACACAATTCAACACAAGCAAACCAAGGAAATATTTTTAACTTTCATCAATTATGACTTTTATTATGACCTACTTTAACACACATACCTGTAGTTTTCAAAGGACTTGATTAGTTGGATCAGGTGTGTTTTATTCCGGTTGAAGCTAAACTCTGCAGAGCTGTGGCCCTCCAGGAACTTAGTTTGACACCCCTGCTCTAAATGCTTTTCCCTGATATAATTAGAATCATTTGAGCTCTTTGTGCATGTATCCGCAAGCTATATGAATCATGTCGTGATGGCTCAATGCCAATAACCATGTTATGTAATTAGAGTGTCATGTTCTCGTTCTTGCTTCTCATTGGCTATATTGTGTAGAGTGATCAGCACTTACACTTCACACAACCCCACAGACCAGTCAGTGCATAGTTTAAATGCTCTGCTGTGATGAATCATTTTGTTTACATATGTATATATATTAGGGCTGTTAAAATTAACGTTTTAACGCATGCAATATTTAATGCAATTACTGCAGCATCCGTTTTTTCCTGGCATCCTTTGGCTAGCGTTAAATTATATGATGACGCTATCATTCAGTGCTATTGAACCATTCGAGCGCGATTTAAGACGTAAAAAATAACTTTTCACCCGAAACAGGCGCACAGAAAGCCGCTTCAGACGGTGCAAGTGTTGCATTGAGTTCTCTTTCGCGCTAGAACGGACAAAAACACAAAATTATGTCGAAATGCCTGTTATTGTAAGACCTTGTAAGTCTTAAAAAGTGTTAAATGAACGTAAAGAGTTGTGAGAAAATAGGATGGGTTTCAGATCCGGGTCATGTGTGGCAGGTCTTAAAGTGACAGTAGCCTAATAAACTCACTGCTGTCTGTCAATGTTAATCAAAGAACAAAAGAAAAGAGAAAATCACTCACTGCTCTTGACTGAATCACTTTTGTAGCTTCAATAAGGATTAATCTATATTTAATTCATAATTTATGCAGTGAAGACGTTGCAGTGTTTATTAACTGCACAGATACAGAAAATATTCAAGAAGTTATTCGATTTCTCTATATTTACCTGTTAGACCTACCTGAACATCTTAAATGTGACATTTATTACAATGGGTTTATGTAAAGATTGTGTAAGTTCACTTAAATTAGAAGGCGTTATATATTTTTAAAGCCTATTAAATGTTAAAAATTATATCTGTCAATTATACTGTAATGTTGAATGGCTATAATAATGGCTAATATTGAGAAACAAATCCATTTAATGGAGACATCAGTATCAGCGATACTGGCCTTCATTTAGAGTGCTTAGTAAAAAGATTCTATTAAACAAATATTTAAAATATGCCATATTTATGTTGTTTCTACATTATTTTGAAGATTCAATGTGAAAGTATTACATACAAATAAAAATAATATATAAAATAAAAATATATTAACTTTAATTTTAGGTGCAATTAATCACAATTAAGTAAGATTTAAAAAAAAAAAATTAACAGTACTGCTATATATATATATATATATATAATATAATATAATATAATATAATATTATATATACACTCACCTAAAGGATTATTAGGAACACCTGTTCAATTTCTCATTAATGCAATTATCTAATCAACCAATCACATGGCAGTTGCTTCAATGCATTTAGGGGTGTGGTCCTGGTCAAGACAATCTCCTGAACTCCAAACTGAATGTCAGAATGGGAAAGAAAGGTGATTTAAGCAATTTTGAGCATGGCATGGTTGTTGGTGCCAGACGGGCCGGTCTGAGTATTTCACAATCTGCTCAGTTACTGGGATTTTCACGCACAACCATTTCTAGAGTTTACAAAGAATGGTGTGAAAAGGGAAAAACATCCAGTATGCGGCAGTCATGTGGGCGAAAATGCCTTGTTGATGCTAGAGGTCAGAGGAGAATGGGCCGACTGATTCAAGCTGATAGAAGAGCAACTTTGACTGAAATAACCACTCGTTACAACCGAGGTATGCAGCAAAGCATTTGTGAAGCCACAACACGCACAACCTTGAGGCGGATGGGCTACAACAGCAGAAGACCCCACCGGGTACCACTCATCTCCACTACAAATAGGAAAAAGAGGCTACAATTTGCATGAGCTCACCAAAATTGGACAGTTGAAGACTGGAAAAATGTTGCCTGTTCTGATACGTCTCGATTTCTGTTGAGACATTCAGATGGTAGAGGCTGAATTTGGCGTAAACAGAATGAGAACATGGATCCATCATGCCTTGTTACCACTGTGCAGGCTGGTGGTGGTGGTGTAATGGTGTGGGGGATGTTTTCTTGGCACACTTTAGGCCCCTTAGTGCCAATTGGGCATTGTTTAAATGCCACGGCCTACCTGAGCATTGTTTCTGACCATGTCCATCCCTTTATGACCACCATGTACCCATCCTCTGATGGCTACTTCCAGCAGGATAATGCACCATGTCACAAAGCTCGAATCATTTCAAATTGGTTTCTTGAACATGACAATGAGTTCACTGTACTAAAATGGCCCCCACAGTCACCAGATCTCAACCCAATAGAGCATCTTTGGGATGTGGTGGAACGGGAGCTTCGTGCCCTGGATGTGCATCCAACAAATCTCCCATCAACTGCAAGATGCTATCCTATCAATATGGGCCAACATTTCTAAAGAATGCTTTCAGCACCTTGTTGAATCAATGCCACGTAGAATTAAGGCAGTTCTGAAGGCGAAAGGGGGTCAAACACAGTATTAGTATGGTGTTCCTAATAATGCTTTAGGTGAGTGTATATATATATTTATAGCAGACTATTTTTGCAACATAATTATGATTTACCAAAGCATGATTTTTTTTTTTTTCAAGTAAAAAAAAAAAATTTACTTGTCATAATTATGACCATGTCTTCATTTTGTCTTATAATTATGACTTGTATAATCAAAAAATGTTATGTCATAATTATTATGATGTTTTATGTCATAATTGTGATTATTTTTTTTTTCTTATGTGTTGGAAACATTCCTATTAGTTTTAACCTAAAATCTTCATTGTATCCGCAATAAAGCATGTTTTATGTGCAATAATATCTTATGTCTAGCTATATCCTGGCTTTTGACTCCAACAGAGGGGGCCAAAGTCCAGGTGGAATTATTTACTCAATGTCAGCGCTAACACACATAGCACTTACATACTTTCTATGGTCATAAATTCTTTGGTTGTTATTTTCAGACACAGAAACATTTAGGCTGATTATTCACAAGTGAATAGCTCTGACAAATAACAGCCATAGATGATTTGAGATACAATGCAAGGCATATATATATATATATATATATATATATATATATATATATATATATATATATATATATAACTCCTTAATGTAGTACATAAAGTAATGTGATTTTAAAGAAATATAAATTAAGTGATTTTAAATCAGTGCAATACTGTTTTTAAATATGGTTTTATATGATCCTTGTTATAGTGACTAACCCTAAGTAAGATGCCAGCTGATGCAATATGAACGCAACCCCTAATAATATACTCTATCAGCCACTCGGTTTCAGGGAATCCCTGTCACCAGAGCATGTGTGTTTGACACCTCAGCGTTTGTATATGTGATGTGTGTAACCTCGGCTCAGTGAGGTGGAAGTGACAAAACTGTTGCCTGTTTTAGCCACATACCTCTTCTGATTGTACCTGGTACAGCATGTTCTTTTTGTCAGGAATAATTAAACCTCAAATACAGCTGTCAGTCGAGCACACGGTGACCCCATACAGAAGCATCATTTACTGTATGCTTTATGACTCTCTATCATGGGACAATATCTCAATGTGGTTCCACACACTGAGGGGAATAATATTATTTATTTATTTATTTATTTATTTTAATCTTAATCTTAATTCTGACTCTAAAGTTTTTTTTTAACCTTTTACCTAAATTACAATCAATTGAATTTGACTCTGAAATGTGACATACAGTGCCCTCCACTAATATTGGCACCCTTGGTAAATATGAGCAAAGGCGGCTGTGAAAATAAATCTGCATTGTTTATCCTTTTGATCTTTCATCATTTTTTTTTTTTTTTTTTAAATCACTAAATTCTAATCTTTCATTGAAGTAAAACAATTGAAAGTGGGGGGAAACTCACATTATGAATTAAATGTTTTTCTCCAATGCATGTTGGCCACAATTATTGGCACCCCTAGAAATTCTTATGAGTAAAATATCCTCGAAGTATATTCCCATTCATATTTACGTTTTTTTTTGTTAGCACACCGGGGTGAGTAGGAGCATGAAATTGTCCAGCCATGACTTCCTGTTCCACAGAAGTATAAATATGAGGAAACATAAAGGCCAAATTCCCTTAATCATCCATCACAATGAATAAAACCAAAGAATATAGCATTGAAAACCCCTTTTCCACCATCAGGGCAATAATTAAGAAGTTCCAATCAAAATGTTACGAATCTGCCTGAAAGAGGACGTGTGTCTATATCGTCCTAATGTTCGGCGAGGAGGAGAGTTTGAGTGGACAAAGACTCTCCAAGGATCACAGCTGGAGAACTGCAGAGATTAGTTGAGTCTTGGGGTCAGAAAGCCTAAAAAAAATTTTTTTTGGCACCAGATGGGTTTGGTGCAAACAGGGATAAAAAGTACCCCATGTCCACGGTTAAAAATACAGCTGGATCTTCAATGTTTTTTTTCTCAATGTTAAGTGGTCTCTATTTTTTGTGTGTGTAATTTAAAGTGCTTGATTGACTGTGCCATATTCCTTATTTATGATTTATTACTGACAAGGGAAAAAGAGATAATGTTGTTCCTGGTTTTATCATTTAATGTGGCAGCATTTAATCACACATGCACTGTAGTTTTTACAGCATGTTTGTGTGCTTTTTTCTGCAGTGTGTCATCTGGTTTTGACGGTATACAGGAGCAGAATATCTGTAATAACATTATGGCCAAGCTGATCCAGAAGTACAGCACCATCTTTGAGTCTGTGGTGGAGAGAAGACGGATTGAAGAGGAACCTTCAGCCATCATTATGGTCAAAGTGAGTGTTGACATGAGACATTAACTCCCAGAGAACTGACATTTGCCTTTGGTTGGTAATCATCTAATATGCTATAGAATTTTTTTGAGTAATAATTATAATTGTGCAAGGGAACGGAATACTCTTTAATGCATAATATTAGTAAATTCAAACCATCTAAAATTGGGGTCGAAATCAATGTTATTTTGGTGTCATTGCTATACTGTCTTAGTATTTATTAATATTTTGAATTTCAATTTTAGTTGTTTTAGTAATTTTGTTGTTTTAGTCCTTTTTTTGTTTTTTTGTGTTTTTGTCTGTATAATTTTATTTTTTAGTTTTAATACTTGTAGTACAAAAACAAGTTTAGATTTTCTATATTCTATATTATTTCTGTTAATGTTTATTTTAACAATTTATTTGGTATTTTTTAGTGCCCTTAAATTGATTAATCGTGATTAATCGCATCCAAAATAAAAGTTTGTGTTTACATAATATGTGTATGTACTGTGTGTAATTATTATGTATATATAAATACACACACATGCATGTATACATTTGAAAAAAAATTGATTTATATGTAAAATATTTATTTATAATATAAATATATATACAGGCAAATATTTCTTAAATGTATACATGCATGTGTGTGTATTTATATATACATAATTACACACAGTACATACACATATTATGTAAACACAAACTTTTATTTTGAATGTGATTTGACAGTATTTAGTTAAGAATAACAACACTGCTCTAAACATTGTCATAGTACTCATGTAAGCAATACAAGTTTGAATTTGGCTTGCAACTTTTTTCTCATCCCATTCTCCCTTCTTCATTTAGGTAGTTGATAAACTAACATCTGAATTTAAGACGTAACTCAGTATGTCAATTTCCTTCAGTAGTGCAGACCAACTGAGATCACCACACATGGAAGCACATCCTTCACACCCCAAAAAACATGCCACTCTCTCCTGCTTTAGTCTGGTGGTCACATGCATAGCCAGTGTGTCTCCCTGACCTTGCTTTGTTGCTGGTTGCACTGACTCGACAAAACTTCAAGATGTTCTCTCTTATCTCTCTTATGCCACCATCAACAATGTTTGCTTTTCTGCATTTGCACTTTAGTTTCAATTGTCACATGAAAGCAGTTTCTTCTGAAATGCAGAGCAGTCATGTGCACTGATGCTTCATTGCTGTGGTCAGTGGGTACAGGTTGTGTCATGTGATTCCCTGAGTGTATCGTTTTGTTCCCAGGAGGCCAACACAAACACAGAAAACACAGAGACGCCACCTTACAATCCTGTTCCGAAGGCACACACTCCACGTGTCAAGAAGATGAAGGTACGGCTGATAGTCTGTGTGTGTATTTGCTACGGTACACAGAGTCAGTGTGGGTATGTTTCCACAGTCATATGCACTTCGTGTCAAACCATGTTAAATTCCAGTGACGTAGCAATTCGAAAACACCAGCAATCCAATAACACTACTCACCCTGAGGTGAAAGGTACAATCACAAGACTCAGCTTTCAGTTTAATCCAAATGATGCAGATCTTAAGTCAGTCAAAGGCTATTTTTTTAAGCCCAGTAATGCAGTCATTTGGATTACTTTTTCTTAAACAGCATATCAAGATGATTACCGCAGACGGGGATGGGACATAAAATTGGGGGCACGTCCAGGATGCTAAAAATCTTGATATTCATGTGTTGACTTTGGATCGAATTCTTATGACCTTAATTCCTGTTAAAGGCCCCGACGTTTCATGTATTTGTCTTTCCGATGGGTATTAAAGTTACACCCCTGAGCATAAACACAAAAGGTGTTTTTGTGGACTACAGGATGTTTGCTCATGCCCTGAGGAACAACATTGAGTAAAAGATGAAGAATAGATTTACAGTAGCTTGTGCCAAGTACACATCTTGATAAACACTAAGTCAATAAATATATAAAGCAATTTAGTCAAATGTATATTTTCTCTCTTGATAAAACTGCACAAACAGGCATCTTGTAATTGAGTTCCCTCCCAGATGTGCTTTTATATGCCAGATTTTCACAATATGTACACTGAATGAGAGTTCTGTTTTCTGTGAATTTAATTTCCCTCTCAATTGAATTATGTCAGTTGCATATGACGGCAGCCATGCGTACGTGCTCAGAAACGCACTGTGTGTGTTTGTGTGTCTGCTGGAGACGGGCTGGATCTCATGTTTGTGTGTGTTCTCTCTATGAAGCAGTGTGAACCGTGACCCTCTTAAATGACTGGCATGATGTTTTAAAAGCAATAGTATTGTTTTTTTTTTTTCTGTATATTGAAAATTGTATTGAGGTGGTACTTATAAAAAAGTTCTGCACAGTTTTTCCAAGTATATTATCATTTAAAAATCTCTTTTGCTCACCAAGGCTGCATTTATTTGATCAAAAATATAGTAAAAAGAGTCATTTTGTGTTATTATTATTATTATTATTATTATTATTATTATTATTATTACAAATTTAAACAAAAAATGTTTATTATATTGTAATTTGTATGTTTATATGTAATTTATTCCTGCAATCACAGCTGAATTATCATTCTAATATGCTGATTTGCTGCTCAATAAACATTTCTTATTATTATTAATTTTGAAAGCATATTTTTGTGGAAACCAAGATGCATTTGATGATCTTTGATGAATAGAAAGTAAAAAAAAACTGCATTTATTTGAAATAGAAATTGATACATTATAAATGTCACTTTTGATCAATTTAATGCATCCTTGCATAATAAAGGTATTCATTTCTTCGTACTGACCCCAAACTTTTGAATGATAATGTAGTTCTTAAATTGCCTCATATTTTATACAGTTTTACTGATTTTGAAATGCCTGTGTTTTTCTAAACTTTTAGGGCTTTTCACACTGCGAATGTCAAATGCTGACAGAAAACTCCACAATTTGAGTGAAGAAGAGACTGTTTCGTTTTTACCTTTTATAGTCTGAAATGTCCATTCAGTATAAAATCGATAGTACAGTCAGCAATATGAGGATGCGCAATGCTTTTATGTAAACATGTTGTGTGCTGTGTTCATCCAATGAATGACACTGACCCCGCAAATATGCAAATAACAACTTAACCCAGGGTTTAGTTTATGAATATCCAGGATTATTTGTTAACCCTGGGTAAATTAAGAGCAGTGTGAAACGAGAAGCAAGATAACCCAGGATTCTGTTTACCCAGGGTTTATGCTGCCTTCACGTGCTAGCGGAAATTTCGTACTTCCCACTTCTGAAGTCTTGATTACGAGCTCATTGCATTCAAATTTTGACTTGAGACTTTTGACTATTTACGATAATTCCGATAGCACGTTAAGGCAGCATTAGAATGACCCAAGGTTAACTATTTCAAGTGTGAAAGTAGATGTAATAGAGGATATCTATAACAGGGGTGTCCAAACCTGCTCCTGGAGGGCCACTGTCCTGCAGAGTTTAGCTCCAACCTCAACACACCTGGCCCTGCAGGAGCAGCTTTGGACTCCCCTGGTCTATAATGTTGAGATCATTTGACTAATCACTGTCTTTTTGTTAGGTCACTCAATGCACTTCAGTAGAAAATACAGATTCTTCAAGAGAAAAGGAATTAAGTTCAGACAACCCTATTCCGACAGCAAGAAAAAAGAAGGTAAGAATCACCAACATTATATAAATATATATATATATATATATATATAAATATATATAAATATATAAATAAATAATATATATCATTTTGTTATATATATCATTTTATAGTTATTATTATTTTATATTAATATTATTTTTTTTATCTTTTTTTTTATTTGGGTATCAATATCTGTTTTAGAGACTTCAAATATACAAATATGTCGAGAGTGTGATTCATTTAAGTTTGCTGGCTGTTAAAATTAATATTTTACACAAAATATGATTAGGCTACTTCATATGATAAAAAAATGGTAAATTACAACCTCCATTTACAAGTTACACATCAATAAAATGGATTACAATGTCAATAAAATATGCAATTACAGTCTCTTGTGCTTGTTGTGTCAGAAGTGCTTGTTGTGTTTACTGCAGTGAATTATCTATGCCCCTTATGTATTTATTATCAATGTTTCTTCTGTAAACCAGAAGTAAGATCTTCAGATACTCATTGTGGCTTCCTGGCAGGAAAAGTCTTTGCATTCGTAAATCTGAGATGTTTCACCTTCCTGAAATATCTTCGCCGAGGAAGGTCTTAACACGTTCCGGGTTATGCTGGGTTTTTGTGTTATCTTTGAAATCCAAAGCTATTGAAAGTCCTCTGTTTACATAGACATGTGGTGCTGATCAAACCGAGTTTGACCAGATAAGGCCTGTGGGAGAACCGTGTAATCGGCAGAATGATGTTGTAAACAGACTCAGAATTGCTGATGGAAAAAAATACATGATGTGACTTTCATGAAAAATAAGACCACTTCCTACCGCGGCGACGTTTCCAATTACATAAGGGGTCAATGAAATCATTCAGCTTAACACGTAGCGCTAGACGAACTGGCTTGCTCGGATTACCTCATTTTGTTTTGGGAAAACCAGCATAAACAAACAGAACCTTATACACTGGACATTTCTTGACATCAACGCTGATTATTTTCAAGTGATAGTTTAGCAGTCGTGTTTACCAAGGGGATGAAGGAGATGTATATTTCTTTTATTTATTGACTTATTTTATAGCATTATGACTTTGTTTGATTAGACAACTTATCTCTTGTGAACATTTCCTTGTTTTGGAGGATTTCATTGTACTTGTCATTAAGTTTTATGATTTGATTTTTTTTTTTCTATTGTTATGAACATGAAGGAAACATGAAAGGAAATGGTTTGTTTATCATTAAACTTCACTAAACAAGGGTCAAAGGTTACAGAGACCTCAGTTGTCCTACGCTTACTTGAACTTTGTATTGGGATGGTCTTGGGCATCTAGAAAGTTCAAAAAGTGTGCAAAAATTTGCTGCATGTTTAAGTGCACAGGTACACCAGCACTGTAGGGCTGTTAAAATCGGAAATGTTTACTTAAACATTACTAATATTCAAATTATATTCAAATTTAAAAGGCATATTTTGGCTTGTCTTCTGAGGGTTAGGCAAAAAAGTTGTTTATTCAAAACAATGGAATAACATGACTGACTGTAAAAAAAAAAGTGCATAACGTTTATAATTCTAATATAATTTTGTTAATTGCATAAACAATTATGAACAGAAAAGCATCATGTATTTAAGCAGTTTAATACAAAGAGCCGAAGCGCCAATCACAGAGTACTTTTTGCATTTAAAAACACGAGATGCAGTGGAATGGAATAAACCCCACAAAGTCTCGAGACATGTTTTTTAAAGGATGAACTTCTTTCAACTTTACATGGCTTTGTAAACATGCTGCTCTCTTGTGCAAGAGAGCGAGTGTAATGGTCAAAAATGTCCGTCTAGCAGGGCCGTAACCACCATAGACATGAGTCCCCCCCGAATAATGAGAAATGGCCAAATTATCCCACCCAATATTTGATATTGTTGATGCTGCTCTGCTGTACTCCATTACACACCGCTCTGTTGCTAGGATGACAAGTAAAATGCTACATTTTTAGGTTGGTCTGCCTCAGCAGTCTAACAGCGCTCGTCACTGTCAGAATGAGTGAGATGGCCAATCAAATCAAAGAAGGCGGGGCTTCCTGTTAGTGAGAATTCCAAAGCAACACTTTAGTTATAGCAGTGAAAGAGTGCTTCGTGAGATGTAAGTAGCTAAACATTTAATATTTGACAACTGTTTTATGAATTTAACTGAATTTGACGTGACAAGAAACGTTTAGCATTTTTACATATTAGGCAGATGAAAATAAGAGTGAATGTGTGCATATTTAAAAATATATATATTATTTGCAAATCGTTTATTTCATAACTCCAATAGAACTGGAACTTTTACAGTTCTTAATTTTTTTCTTTACTTCCTTAAATCCCTTTTAATCCTTTAATAATTTAATTCCTTTAAATAAACCAATAAGACAAAAAAAAAAAAACTTTGGTCCCCCCCCCCCAATCTCTAAGACATGGTTACGGCCTTGCCATCTGGAGCATGGAAAAACAATGGAAAAGCAGAGCAGAAAATGCGCTGTGTGTGTGTGAACGGCTTTTGACGTAACCCTAATCTTCTCCGCATTGTTTTGAATGAACAACGCAGCAGCGGCGCATCTAGTGGATTCAACTGGATAGGCTAACAAAAACATTAAAACGCAACACTAACACTTTCATCATCGTCGCATCCACTAAGGCTTCCTGACGCACACCTAAAATTCCTATACACCTATAATTCAAATGCACCTTTTTTACACCCGAATGTGGATTTTTATTTTACATTTGATAAATATTTGGCCATTAGAGTTTTAATTTGACAGCCCTACACCACTGTTGTAGCTACCATCTCTATTTATGTTTGCATACGTTGTTTTGAGTGTTTTGTTTACTGTTCAGTCAAGGTGATTGGTTATCAATGAGGAGGTGAATCTGGTAGGTCATAAGTCTATAAGTTTGTAAAAATGCAACTAGTGAGTCAGTTTTGTTAGTGGAAGACTTTCTACCAACGAGAGGTTAGGACATAGAACCTTCTAGATCTGGACAGTGACAGCCTTGAACACACACCTAACCCTACGTATTAAACACTGGTTTGTAACCCGTTCCCCAAAGTTCATAGTCTGCTGAGAGATAAAGTTGGCAAACAAATCCAATAGACTTACACTGAAGCAGGGATGCAAGCCATGATGTTGGGCTCTTTTGGTTTGGGCTAGTAAGCAAACAGCCAGGGCACCCTAGTAACTGCATAGCAACACACTCCGAACCTTGGCAGGGGAAGAAAAACGCCCATTTAAAAATGTAAAAATCTAGTTCTGTTGTTCTGAATGTCTAGCAGAATCCAAGGTAGAATGAAAGCCAAGTAAATACAAAAAAGTTACTTGACAAAATTATCCAAATCAAAATGTACAGTTTAACAATGTATTGTTTATGAAAACTATACAGTTAAGATTGACTGATCACTAGGTGTTTTCTTTAGGTCACTCAGCCGTACACTTCAGCTGACAATACAGCCCTATCAAGAGAAAGCGAGTCAAGTCCAGACAACCCTATACCCACGGCCAGAAAAAAGAAGGTAAGAATCACTGCAAGAAACGTTTTATTTTGTGTACTTTCCAATATATTGAAAAGACCAACCATATTCTTTAAAAACTGACCTTTTGTGTCACTCAGAAGACATTAATTCTTACGGTTTTTGAACGGAATAATGATTTTCATTATTTTCAGGGAACTATTTCTGTAAAGTACCTTTCAAAAGTTTGGGGTCAGTAATTTTTTTTTTTTCTTTTATTCAGCAAGGACACATTAAATTGATCAAAAGTGACAGTAAAGACATTTATAAGATTTATACATATCAAATAAATGCTGTTCAGTTTAACTTTCTATTCATTAAAGAATTGTGAGAAAAAAAATGTATCATGGTTTCAACAAAAATATTAAGCAGCACAACTGTTTTCAACATTGATAATAAGAAATGTTTCTTGGGCAGCAAATCAGCATCATATAATGATATCATATAATGATTTCTGAAATATCATGTGATGAAAATATAATTCAATAGAAAACACCGTCATATTTCACAATATTATTGTTTTACTGTATTTTTGATCAAATAAATGCAGCATTGGTGAGCAGAAAGGACTTCTTTCGAAAACATTATAAAATCTTAACAATCCCAAACTTTTGAAAGACACACGCACACACACACGGTTTCCATGTTTTATGGGGATTTTACATAGACATAATGATTTTTATACTTTACAAACTGTATATTTTCTCCTCTTACACTAACCCTACCCCTAAACCTACCCATCACACAAAACTTTCTGCATTTTTACATTTTCAAAAAACATCACTTAGTATGATTTAAAAGCTAGGGACCAAAAAATGTCCCCACATGGACAATGGATTTTGGATATTGCCATCTTTGTGGGGGCATTTTGTCCCCATAATATAGGGTTTACCAGGACACACACACACCAGTTAATGTCCATGCGCAGCACACTGACCTGTTGAAGTTGTGAACGGTAGTGTAATTCAATGAGTACTGGGGTGAAAAAGCACCCTAAAAGTAGTCTATATTGTTTGTGCACTATATTCCAAGTGTTTTGAAGCCATATGATTGCTTTGTAGGGTGACCTTTTCATTTACGTCTTCCATCTTAAAAGATCACAAGACAACACAATCCCTTTGCGTGACGTTAGTGCTTCGACCCTTCTATAAACAGTCAGTTGAAGACGTTTAATCCAGAATTCACTAAAACAATGATTTTCCGGTGCGGTTTGCATCATTAACACATTAGCGTATTGATGTCTAGATCTCACTCAGTTACTGTGCCTTAAATGGGTCCCATGTGAGCTCGATCGATAGTGTCCTCTTTATCGTAGTCAAAGCCATTACCTACTGACCGTTTGTGCCTTCAGGACTAAGTGGGTTGAAGATCAATCTAATCCTATTGTAGTCTTTGTGTTACGTGAGTTTGTTGCATGATCTCATTTGCTTTGTGAGGTAAATGTGGTCATCTCTTCTGCTTTGCTGTGAGAGATTGGTTTATTCAAAAATCAATGCTCAAAAGTTTAGATTTCAAAGTCTCTTCTGGCCAATCACAGTTTTGCAGCTGCAGTCCCAGGATGATGGTGCCATTATTTGTTGCGTTCCTGCTAATACAAGTGGTTTAGTATAGTTTAAGGTCTGTTTACCAATAACACATAGGTATTATTAATTTGAAGCTCAATTAGCTGTTCAACATCAAGTGGCAATGAATCAATCTGAATTTGACTTGGCTCTTGTGCGGGTCAGATTTTTTACCTCTTACACTTATTCAACTGGTTTTCGGTGTGTACAGCCTTTATCGTTTAGCAAGGTAAGACGTGAGCTAAGCTTGTTTATAAATACCTTTTACTTGTTATCGTGCATTTATATTACTATCTTTGTCAGTCCTAGGGTGTTTCCTTCAGTAATCAAACAAAACCATAGATTCTCCCTCTGTTCCTCTAACTTTATCGTTCTCTTGATTTGTATCCTTTAGGTGAAGAAGATAAAGATGGAGGAAATGCCCAGATCTTTTCCTCAACCGATCCCCTCTGGTGATCCCGAGTCCAGGCTTTTGTCCCATCGTCAAGACAAAAGCTTGGGGACTAGAGATCAGTTTCCTCTACACAGTCCAGACCGGAGCGTCAACCTCAGCGTTGACGGCATGAATCTGACCCCTCCGACCGTTAGCTCTGCCACATCCACAGATACCTTCAACAGGTCAGTTTATACCTTTCACAAGTTTGGCGTCAGTACGATTTTGTGTTTTTAAAAGAAGTCTCTTATGCTAACCAAGGCTGCATTTATTTTATCCAAAAAAACAAAAACGGTAAAAAGAGTAATTTTGTGAAATATGAACAATTTTAAATAACTGTTTTCTATTTTGCCAGATGTACTGTTACACATGCGTTTTCATCCTTTCTTTTCAACTGTCTTAAAGGGCACCTATTATGCAAAATTCACTTGAACATAAATGTGTGTTGGCAGTGTGTGTACACAACCACCCTATAATGGTAAAAATCCAGCCACTCCTTTACACTCAATCCCCATAAATCATAAGCAGTGTCTCAGAACAAGCCGTTTGCAGATTCTCGGCAATGTGATGTCACATTATACAGGCTCCGCCCACTAGTGTTGGACACTGCCGTATAAGCATAGACCTCGCCCTCAGAGAGCTGTACAAAGTCCGCCATGTTTATCTCCGCCAGAGCATTTAACAGCAGCATTCAAGTAAGAAATGTGTTCTTAATAAAGCTACTAAAGTACATTCAGTCAAGAGCAGTGAGTGATTTTCTGTTTATCTTTTGTTGTTTGATTCATATTTACAGCAGATATTGTATATTACACTGCTTTTACTTTAATACACAGATCTAATTTACACACAGGATCTCTGTACTTGCTGCGTAAGTGCACAGACATAACCAACTGTTTTCATGTGAACTTTGTGTGTTTCTGACATAACCTTGTGTGCATTTGACAGTTTAATCGCAATAACACATGAAAGAGAACTAGTCTCACGGACGCACTGACATCCAGCTCTCTGTGCGCATGCGTTGGGGTGTGTGTGCTTAAGTTGAGGGTGATATGGCTTTAAAACGCATGCAGATGATAATATTTCATGATGAAAACGAACTGCAATGTCACGTAAGCGTGTCTGCGATAGAGATGATAATCAAAGCCAAACAGATGGTATCATATTTCAGTTTTCATTCGCGTGTTCACGAGCTGTGAAGGGAGCAGCAGCTCATTTGCATTTAAAGGAGACGCACACAAAACAGCTCACCACCTATCGCTGGTGTGTGGTGAGCGCACTGGCACCGTTGTACTGTGGCTGCCGTCGCATCATCCAAGTGGATAGTGCACACTGGTGGTGGTTAAGGAGAGACCCTCATTCATTTTTCTCAAACCCAAAAATTGGCATTTTCAAAATGGTATATTAAATAATCTGTTAGGAATTTTGATCTGAAACTTCACAGACACACTCTGAGACACCTGAGACTTATATTACATCTCGTAAAAAGGGGCATAATAGGTGCCCTTTAAGACATAACCGACTGTGTTTACGAGAATATTGTGACATATTTTTGTGTGTATTTGTCCGTTTATGTGCGGTGCAAAAAGACGAGGAAGACAACTCGCGCACTATTCACTATGAGAAGCCGTTCTGTGCGAGCGTGTGTGTGTGTGTCTGCAGCACAGAAAACATTGTGCAAGTCTTTTGAGCATGAATGATTTAAATCACAATAAAATGCACACACAGGAACTGATAAGCCGAATCAAAATGTGCATTTCTTATCGAATCACTGGTTCTGGGAAATTTGGAACTGGTTCTAAAATGGAACTGGTTCTCGATAACCATCCCTATTCGTGAAGCCGTTTCACTTAGATAAGCGTCACACTATAGGGAAGAAAAGACTATCGCAACTTCTGTTTCTTGCTGACTTTAACTTGACTTTATGTGAATGCAAATTGTGCAGTTTTGGCAGCAGCTACTGCATGTGAATTGTGGCATGAAACAATGATGAGATTGTATGTTCATTTTTCGAAAACTTGTAATATTTCATCCAACAAGTCATCCTTCATCCTTAACCCTGGAATTCAGAAAACAGTACAGTTTTTCCAGTTGATCCAGCTGTCTTGTCAGCTTGCTGTCATTTTCCGTACGTATATGTGGACCTTGCATCTTCCTGTGGGTCTTTGAAGGGAATAGCAATCCAGCAATCTCGCCTTTGTGCCAAATATTAAATAACGGCATACCTTTGTGACTGCTGTAGAATTATCAGCATATACACTGCAAGAATGTATTTAGGCTAGTAAAAAATTATTGTGGTTCTTGTGCAATAAGGAATCTGTAGATTAATGCATTGCTTTAACTGTAATCAGTAATGATCATTAAAATTGTCCTTGATGTAGCCAAGTAATTTTCCATAATTTCTCACAGAACAAAAGCTCAGTAAAAGGGCCTTGTTGTTCACTCAGGGAGGTGGTGGCTAAGCAGGATTTCCGTTTTGTAATTCATGACGGCAGTCATTATTTTAATACCCTTGTCAGACTGTGTAACACCACTTAAGAGCTCCAGTGACGTGGAAAAATATTTCCCTTTTATTCAGATTCTCCAAGAAATCTTGCGAAATGTCTTTTCAGGTATGTGCGGTACCCTAATTTTTAGTAGGCTTTACGGCGAAATGGGAAAGGTCATTTCAAATTTTACAACAAAAGGGGAGCGCCCTGATAAACACAAATGCACAAGAACTTTGTTTGGTAATCATGTGATTCATGAGCTGTTTGGAGCCAAATGGATATAAATAAATAAATCCTTTGTATTAGACGGTTGTGATTTTAGTGTGGCCAACTCTCCGATTATTTACTTTCCTTTTGATACACGCACACACCTTTAACAGCGTTCATGGTAATGTCGCACGTACTCCTGAACCGTGCATGCCAACTCACTCAATGAACCTTTCAATGATCCTTACATTTTCTAGTATGTTTTTTTTTTTTTTAACAAAGCAATTATATGGATTATAACAATAATTTGCTCCCACAGAAAGTTACACAGATTTCTACACAATTTGAATGTACATCAAGTTATACAAATCCCATGCTCCTTCCATGTTTGTTTATGAAATATTTTGGATTATTTGATTATGCTTTCAGCTACACTGAAAAGTGTCTTAAAGGGGACCTATTATGCCCCTTTTTACAAGATGTAATATAGTCTCAGGTGTCCCCAAAATGTGATGTTTCAGCTCAAAATAACACAAAGATCATTTATTACACCCTGCCCAAAATGCCCCTTTTAAGGTAGAGACAAAAACACACTGTTTTTGTATGTGCATCTTTAAAGGGTTAGTTCACCCAAAAATGTAAATTCTGTCATTATTTATTCACCCTCATGTCGTTCCAAACCCGTAAGACATTCGTTCATTTTTGGGACACAAATGAAGATATTTTTGATGAAATCAAAAAGCTTTCCGAAGATGAACAAAAGTCTTACAGGTTTGGAAAGACATGAGGGTGAATAATTAATGACAGAATTTTCACTTTTGGGTGAACTAACCCTGTAAATGCTCCCCACCCCTCTTTCCAGAAGAGGGCTGTGCCTTTACAGCTCATGCCTCAGATACTCCATGTAAATGCGCTAGACAGAAATTTAATTTCCCCTTTAATTTCCAGTTAAATATCTAAACATCCAAGATATCTTTAGTTTTGTTTCTCAAGTAAATTCTTATGTGAGACAGTTTTAAATATATACGTTTATATAATATAGACGTTATATATAATTAATATAATATAATATAATATAAAATGACTCACATTGCACTCTATATATCAATTTAGATCAAGTACCGGTAATTAAATTTTATCTTGCCTTTTATTGTCTTTGTCTTATCTTATTTAACTTTATTTTGATTACCGATTCAAATTAGTTTTCTTGGATCTGATAATTGGTTATCATTGTTTTGTAAAAATGGAAATCTGATTTTTCCTTAAAAAAATTAAATAATTTTATATATAATATTATATTTGTGTGTGTATGTATGTGTGTATGTATGTATGTATGTGTGTGTGTGTGTGTGTGTGTGTATATATATATATATATATATATATATATATATATATATATATATATATATATATATATATATATATATATATATATATATATATATATATATATATATATATATATATATATATATATATACATATATATATATATACATATACATATACACATACACATACATATACACATACATATACACATACATATACACATACATATACACATACATACATACATACATACATATACACACACACACACACACACACACACACACACACACACGTATATGTGTGTGTGTATATATATATATATATATATATACATACACACTCACCTAAAGGATTATTAGGAACACCTGTTCAATTTCTCATTAATGCAATTATCTAATCAACCAATCACATGGCAGTTGCTTCAATGCATTTAGGGGTGTGGTCCTGGTCAAGACAATCTCCTGAACTCCAAACTGAATGTCAGAATGGGAAAGAAAGGTGATTTAAGCAATTTTGAGCGTGGCATGGTTGTTGGGGCCAGACGGGCCGGTCTGAGTATTTCACAATCTGCTCAGTTACTGGTATTTTCACGCACAACCATTTCTAGAGTTTACAAAGAATGGTGTGAAAAGGGAAAAACATCCAGTATGCGGCAGTCCTGTGGGCGAAAATGCCTTGTTGATGCTAGAGGTCAGAGGAGAATGGGCCGACTGATTCAAGCTGATAGAAGAGAAACTTTGACTAAAATAACCACTCGTTACAACCGAGGTATGCAGCAAAGCATTTGTGAAGCCACAACACGCACAACCTTGAGGCGGATGGGCTACAACAGCAGAAGACCCCACCGGGTACCACTCATCTCCACTACAAATAGGAAAAAGAGGCTACAATTTGCACGAGCTCACCAAAATTGGACAGTTGAAGACTGGAAAAATGTTGCCTGGTCTGATGAGTCTCGATTTCTGTTGAGACATTCAGATGGTAGAGTCCGAATTTGGCGTAAACAGAATGAGAACATGGATCCATCATGCCTTGTTACCACTGTGCAGGCTGGTGGTGGTGTAATGGTGTGGGGGATGTTTTCTTGGCACATTTTAGGCCCCTTAGTGCCAATTGGGCATCGTTTAAATGTCACGGCCTACCTGAGCATTGTTTCTGACCATGTCCATCCCTTTATGACCACCATGTACCCATCCTCTGATGGCTACTTCCAGCAGGATAATACACCATGTCACAAAGCTTGAATCATTTCAAATTGGTTTCTTGAACATGACAATGAGTTCACTGTACTAAAATGGCCCCCACAGTCACCAGATCTCAACCCAATAGAGCATCTTTGGGATGTGGTGGAACGAGAGCTTCGTGCCCTGGATGTGCATCCCACAAATCTCCATCTACTGCAAGATGCTATCCTATCAATATGGGCCAACATTTCTAAAGAATGCTTTCAGCACCTTGTTGAATCAATGCCACGTAGAATTAAGGCAGTTCTGAAGGCGAAAGGGGGTCAAACACAGTATTAGTATGGTGTTCCTAATAATCCTTTAGGTGAGTGTATATATATACATATACATATACATATACATATACATGCATACATATACACTCACCTAAAGGATTATTAGGAACACCTGTTCAATTTCTCATTAATGCAATTATCTAATCAACCAATCACATGGCAGTTGCTTCAATGCATTTAGGGGTGTGGTCCTGGTCAAGACAATCTCCTGAACTCCAAACTGAATGTCAGAATGGGAAAGAAAGGTGATTTAAGCAATTTTGAGCGTGGCATGGTTGTTGGTGCCAGACGGGCCGGTCTGAGTATTTCACAATCTGCTAAGTTACTGGGATTTTCACGTACAACCATTTCTAGAGTTTACAAAAAATGGTGTGAAAAGGGAAAAACATCCAGTATGCGGCAGTCCTGTGGGCGAAAATGCCTTGTTGATGCTAGAGGTCAGAGGAGAATGGGCCGACTGATTCAAGCTGATAGAAGAGCAACTTTGACTGAAATAACCACTCGTTACAACCGAGGTATGCAGCAAAGCATTTGTGAAGCCACAACACGCACAACCTTGAGGCGGATGGGCTACAACAGCAGAAGACCCCACCGGGTACCACTCATCTCCACTACAAATAAGAAAAAGAGGCTACAATTTGCACGAGCTCACCAAAATTGGACAGTTGAAGACTGGAAAAATGTTGCCTGGTCTGATGAGTCTCGATTTCTGTTGAGACATTCAGATGGTAGAGTCCGAATTTGGCGTAAACAGAATGAGAACATGGATCCATCATGCCTTGTTACCACTGTGCAGGCTGGTGGTGGTGGTGTAATGGTGTGGGGGATGTTTTCTTGGCACACTTTAGGCCCCTTAGTGCCAATTGGGCATCGTTTAAATGCCACGGCCTACCTGAGCATTGTTTCTGACCATGTCCATCCCTTTGTATATCATGTATATGTGTGTATATATATATATTATTAAATATTATATTTGTGTGTATATGTATATATAATATTATATTTTTGTGTTTTTTTTTTTTGTGTAATACTCCCTGCTCCATTTAAAGTCCCCCTGTAGTCAATAATTTTATCCCTTAAAAATCATCTTCACCAAAATTACATATATAAATGTTTTTTCTTGTGAAAAAAAAGTCATGCCTTAAAATATCTTGAATGTAACTCTACACCCTTGCTTCGTTTAGTTTACGTGAATTCATGAATATGAATATGAAAATTAGACTTGACTACATTATGTGTTGCTAGTGTTACGCCAACCATGTTCCCGTTCGCCATCTCAGTCTGCCTTCAGTATCAGTCAGTATCCTTAGAACCGCTTGAACATCATAGAACGTCAGTGGAGAAAGGCATATAGTTCATCATAACATACATCATATACATAATTCACCCACTATATTGTTAAATGCACATGATTTTGGATGACCTGGATAACCAGGCTTCTCTTGAGACTCTCCTGCGTCAGATCATAGTAATGTTGATAATGCTAAAGCCCGCCCACATGTTGACCTGATTGGTTACAAGGTAGCTTGTGACGTCAGAAACACCAGCGATTTCAAAGCGCGTTTTTGGTTCACTGCAGTTTTAAGAAGAAAATACTCAACAATGGTGTTGACATGAATTTGCACATGGTTGTCTGAAAGCATTAAAAACACCAACAGACATATAAACATTAAAAACTTGATTTTCACCACAGGGGGTCTTTAACACATTTGACCATTTTTTTGTTGTTGTCCATTCTACTGATAGTCCTCTCAAAAAGCAAAATGTGTTTTGTTTAAAAAAAAAAAAAACATTCCAGGGCCATTCAGCTACTATATCGTGACTATATTAGCCATTGTTTATTGATGCTAACGCAGTCCCACTGGTTTCCTGGATGTGGATTGTTTTCTTCCCCACAACGATATTAATTCCCAACAAGTCCGTGGAACATCCACTCCCGAGCTCATCTTGTTTTGTTGGCCGGACTCCAGCATGTGGAGTGGATACGTTTTTTTCCAGCTGTAGGTAATTACTGGAGACAAGTCAAACAATAGCTCTGAACTGCAGCACTACGTGTTCATTGTTCACCAGACAAAAGGCACTCTTAGACACTCAGACCATGTGCTCCAAAAACGGTTTTGTTTACTCTGGCAAATACTAGATGTGTAGATTGTGCTGTTCGGTGATTCTGACAAGTTTTTTCTCCATTGCAGCCACCAAGAAGATGAAAGACCAATATCTCCTTTTTATATTAGGTATGACCAGTCACACTTTCACTCATTCTTTCTTTCCTTCTGTTCTTCCTGCTGCTGAAAAACATGTTGTTTTGGTGTTTGGTGTGATTGGAGTTTTTATAATGTCTCAAAATGGATGTTTTATTGTGCAAACCAGGGAACAAGGTCTTAATTTTCACTCTCAGATTTGACAACAACTTTGTGTTTATTTTGTACATTAAGCTTCAGCTGTGTGTGTTGTGGTAGTAAACTAAATGTCACAAATCTTTTACATAAAACAACAATATGCACAAATGATCGCTCAAATCACAAGCTGAAATCCACTTATCGTCACGTCAGGGACAGCTGCTAATGGTTTCTGGTTGAGTACGCTCTGAGCGTGATGAATCTGGTAGCCGACAGGTCAAAACAAACCTCTTCTGTGGTTATTTTCTCGGTTCCTTCATGTGTTAACTCATTGCATCAGCTCAGGTCCCCTCTCGTACCATAGCAACTGACCCTTCACACATTTCCCATCACATAGTTTACCCAACCCAGCCCTCGCGCTGCGGACGCTCACACTCTCTCTGGTACTAGTGCTGTGAACATGAGCAGAGAGCCTTAAAGGAATAGTTCACACAAAAATGGAAATCCTTTATATTAGGGATGCACCGATACCAATTTTTCAGAACCGATACCAATCTGATACCAATGCAGTTTTGTTTAAAAATTCTATGTAGAATTTCTGTATCTCAGTGTGTTGAACTGATAATCACTCTTTTGTGAGTTAAACACACAAAATACAGACAACTTCATTATAAAGAAAAACAACAAATTAAAAAAATAATCACAATCTATGACAAAAATACTATTATAAACTAGATGGTGGATAAACTAGATTAGTGGATAATTCAGCAGCAAAAGTTACTCTAGAAAAATCACGAGTGCACAATAATTGTTTAAAATCTAAACATTTAGTGGGGAAAAAATAAAGACAACAATAAAGTGAATAAGTGTAGCTCTAAATCTGGTCAAATGTTACACACTGTTGGAAAATACATTCATGAAAAACAAGTAAATATATTTATAGAAATAGGGCCTATATACTAAGAAATTACAGTTATTTTAAATGTATAGCGCAACTTATTATAGATAGGGCAGAACAAGAAAGGCTATTAATAATCTTTCATAGTGCAAAAGTTTTATATTACGAAAGGCTCAAATACAGTGCGGCACAAAGCGCGTATGCATATCCCGTGTGCAGGATTATAATGCGCTTGAAGCGACATGGAGTCACAGCGCAGCGCTCCGTCCGCATTAAGTTCAAAACACAAAGGGAAGAGATATCGACGCGTAGTGTATCTATGTATGCAATATTTTATTGAGCCGTTTCTTTTAACAGTTTAACATTTCAGTTACCATGTGTGAAGAACAATACAATCTCTAGTCCAGAGTTGTGATCTAACAGACACCCAGTAGAAAGTAACACGATTTACAGCAATGAACTCCAGCAAGATAAAGTCATTTTAGGGCGAAACCATAGACCGTTATCTACAGATCAAGCATAATAACAGGAACATTGAATCCTCTTGGAGAGAGTTTCATCGTGTTGACTGTCGTAACCAAACACACACGCAGTTTGAAAGCTGAATGGAGAATGACCGATAGCCGCAGCGGAGGGAAGCATTCACGTGAACTTTAATTTAATGACTTAAATATTCATCTGTACCTCACATTAAACTATGGAATGGCTTCAGAACACTTATAATATAGTGCACGAAGAGTTGATGATGCTTTTATAATGTTTTTGTGGGGCTTAACAATAACATAGAATATTATACACACAGAATCGGATTTGGATCTGTTCTGTCTGACCGATACCCAATTTAGCCAACCACTGTGCTAATGTCTTTTTATTGTTAATCCACTGCACTTGCTGTCATAAAGGAATGCAAGCATATAAATATAATATACTAGTGTGTTTTCTGTAAACTTTAACCTCTTGTTCGGGTGTATACATGATTGAAGTGCGTTTGCTCAGGCCTGAGATGTCAGCCAAAGTGCTCACTAACACAGATTTAGACAGATTTGTGAACAATATTTGAGAGAAATAGGCATTTTGTGTACATAGAAAAAGTCTTAGTCTTTGAGTTCAGCTCATGAAAAATGGGGGTAAAAACAAGTGTTGCAATTTTATAATTTTGTTCAGTTTGTGTTTATATATATATATATATATATATATATAAATATATGCGCACAATATGGAATGGCATAATTCATACAAACACACACACACACGTTGGTGCACCTATCATTATGAGGACATTCCATAGATGTAATGGTTTTTATACTGTACAAACTGTACATTCTATCCCCCTACACTACCCCTACCCCTAAACCTACCCATCACAGGAAACATTCTGCATTTTTACACTTTTAATAAAACATTGTTTAGTATGTTTTTAAAGCTATTTTTATTATGAGGACACAGGAAATGTCCTCATAAACCACGTTTACGTTGTAATACCAGTGTGTACGGTGTATAATTATTATGTATATATAAATACACACATTATATTTATAAATGCACACAAAATTATATTTATATATTAGATAATTTATATATACAGTATATACATGCAAATATTTCTTAAATATATACATGCATGTGTGTGTATTTATATATACATAATAATTATTCATATAATTATATGAATTTTACCAATCAAAATGGCAAAAGGCACATTCCATATCTGCCCTACAACATGAAGCTTATATTAATGATATATTATTAGATCTGCATATTACCTGAAAAACTAACAAATATAAAAACATGGCATTTCAAAGTCATTTTACATTTTATAGGGATAGTTCACCTAAAAATGAAAAGCCTGTCATCATTTACTTACACTCAAGTTGTTCCAATCCTGTATAGATTTATTTTTTCTTGCTATCAACTGTTTGGTTACCAACATTCTTCAAACTATCTTCTTTTGTGGTCAGCAGAAGAAAGAAACTCATACAGGTTCGGAACAACTTGAGGGTGAGTAAACAATGACAGGCTTTTCATTTTTGGGTGAACTATCCCTTTACTTTTTCAGGTGACATGCAGATCTTGAATTTTGGCCCTGTTTTCTGTTAGCATTGCTAGTTTGGTTCCCTCCTGTTTTGCCCACTGCTGTGAACTAGATTTGGGAGATGACTGTATGGAAGAAATGACTAAGGTAGCAGACTAGTTTTAGTGCCAGCTTCTAGCCCTTGGAGTGCACCCTATGACCTCTGAGTTATGCAAGACCGACAGACCTCATCAGATCATCTTTAGTCCTCTGTCTCAACGCTTAACTGTTCTCACTGACATATTATTGCCTGCCTTTAATAGCATCTATGTTCACATCTAGTGGTCATTCCTTTTGATACCACTCAATACGGAGAATATTGTTTACTCACTCATGGTGTTTAAATAGCGCATAGTCAGCTGTGAGTGGTTAACTGGCTCTGACCCTGAGAGTGCTGCTGGTAAGGACATAACTGTTGTGTCTGGAGTATTTCCGGATCCAAAAGATAATGCTGTTATTTTTGACCATGGAGTAATTTTCTGGAACTTTCTTTGCAGTGTAAGAGTATTTAGATTAGGTTTTTTTGTGGTAAATCATATTTGTTTTTCTGATTTGGATGGTCAGATTAGGTCAGTAATCCAATGGGAGATTTCCTGGCTTCAAAACAATGTGTACAATGCAGTGTTCTATTCAATGCATAACAACATGAAGGCATTGTCTGAAAAAGCAACAACGGTTTAAAAATATTTTACAGCTCCCTAAAGTCCCAAATAAACTCAAATACAGTACTCACTTTAGGGGTCCAAAATATATTGTAGCCTGCAAAGAAAAGTTTAAAATATTTTCTGTATAATATTTATGCTGTATTTGGAGGCAGGGCATCATTTCAATGCAGCATTGTGTTATTGGTGATGCTAAGGCAAGCATCAACTGAAACCACCTAGAACAATTAGCAAGTCTTCTGTTGTGATTAAGTTGATCAAAATTGAAAGTAAAGATTTTTCTATTCAAAATTCTATTTCAAATAAATGCTGTTCTTTTTGTGAGAAAAAGCACAGAAGCAGCATATATGAAACTTATCAGAAACCACCCAGAACACACTAGAAGTTCCCTGAAACTACTCAAGACACCTTAGCAACGCCCTGGCAACCACCCAAAACACTCGCTAGCGTGGTGGCAGTAAGATTGCACTTTCAGAATATTTAAAAAATCTGGTTATTAATTTTATTTATTAATTAATTAATTTAAAATTTCTCATTAGATAAAGATTAATTGTATAAAACTGATGCAAAACCGAAAATTGTAATAATTTTACTCGCAATCAAGTCGTTTCAAACATTTATGACTTTCTTCTACAGAATTACAATTTTATTGAAATATTTTGAAAATTGCAATTCAGTGTTGTTTTGGGCCCCTATTGACTTTTATTAAAGCTTAATAATTCATTATTTTGTCTCTTCTTTAATATGTTCTTCTCTTTAGGTCCCAGATCTCTCCTGGACACTGCAGACCTGACTTAACAAAGTAAGTGATTACGCAGTGCTGTAATATGACAATTCAATTATTTGAATCAATGATTAGTCAGTCTTCCAGACAGAAGAGTTCCATTGTTCATGTAATTAAAGCAATCATCTTTGAACATTAACATCTCTCTCTCTCTGTCTGTCTCTCTCTGTCTGTCTCTCTCTCTGTCTGTCTCTCTCTGTCTGTCTCTCTCTCTGTCTGTCTCTCTCTGTCTGTCTCTCTCTGTCTGTCTCTCTCTGTCTGTCTGTCTCTCTCTGTGCCCAGTTTTCTGGAGAAGACCATTCGCTCAGCGGTCGAGCAGCACCTCTTCAACACACACATGCACACAGGTCAGAGTTCAGAGGGCTTGGATCCGACTGCCCACCTTTCATCTCCTGGGACAACGGCCCGAGAGAGGAGGAGACATCTACGAGAACAGGAGCAGAACTTCAGGTTGGAACAGGTTACTCCTGAAATACTGCTATTCTTGGGTTCTGTTGACTGGTGCGATACGGTAGCTTGTCTGTGCAGTGGGCAATCAGTCATTGTAGAATGATTAGTACTTAATCTAATCAACGGTTACATGGTCCTTAGTTGCTCAAGATGTTTTACTCATCAACTGCTTCATCAACCGTTTCGCTGCAATTTACATCGTGATTCAATCTCTACAGCCACTCCCACAACAATTAGCAAGTTGTTTGGTGCGATTACGATATAGGTTATATCTCTGATATAAATTCACAACTGAATAAAACGGATTAACAGAGAAATGCATTGAGTTGGCTAGAATATATTATACTACTGCTGAAAAGTTTGCGGCCGATAAGATTTTAAGAAATTACTTTTATTCAGCAAGAATCCATTAAATTGATAGAAAATGACTGAAAAGAAAGCACCCCTTATGCTATATACAGTTATTATAATTATTATATAATTTATATGTCATGATATACACATAAGATGCACAGAAAACGTACATTTAACACTTATTTTATTCAAAATAATTAAATATTAAATCTAAAAAAATTTTTAAAAAGAAATTAGTGCTGTCAAATCGATTAATCCAAAATTAAAAAGTTCATGTTTACATAATATATATGTGTACTGTGTATAATTATGATGTATATATAAATACTATATATATATATATATATATATATATATATATATATATATACATATATACATATACATATACATATATATATATATATATATATATATATATATATATATATATATATATATATATATATATATATATATATATATATATATATATATATATATATATATATACATACATACATACATACACATAATAATTATACACAGTACATACACATATATATTATGTAAACATGAACTTTTTAATTTGATATGCGATTAATCTTGATTAATCGATTCGACAGCACTAAAATAAATTAAATATATTTAAAATAAAATTATCCACTTTATCCAGCTTTCTGCAGCTGACACTGAATATGAATATCAGGTGATTAAATATCTACTAACTAATTGGCCGAGCTAATATAATGTATATCGACCTATAGCTTATTTTAACCTAACAAAAGTGTTTAGTTAATCCCATATGATCACAGTGATTCAAGCAAAAAAAAGCGTGTTAGATGTTTATTTTTTTTATGAATCTATCATCCACTCTCATTTCTATTCCAGCTTGGGTCGTTGATGGCTGGATCTCAGAGCAATCAAACTAATCCTGTTGACACGAACTCTAAGCGAACTATCCACAGAGACACTGAAAACATTAGATTAGTGGCTCAACAGTTGTGCTGTGTTACACAGTTGTAAATAAACAGTCACGTCTGCTTTAAGTAGGTGAGGTATCACAGCGACGGGTTCATTTCTGCTTTGCTCTTAGGATTTGATCCCTTGAGTAAAGGATAAGCACAGGAAGTCCTTGTCTCATCTCTCTTCATTCTGTGGTGGCTGAAAGTGAACGGTGTCTTTCTCAGGGTCGAGGGTGATAAAGAGAACATCCCATCTCCAGGTGTGGGGGTCACAGAGGAGGGTCACGGGCATCTGCTGCTGCCACACGAGGCTCAGAGAAACAGGAAGCCCAAACACAGTCCCACACTGACTGAGCTCTCTGACAACCAGGACACCCCCACTGTAAGTCTGATTTTTAGTCTTGTCTCTATGGCCTTCTGTTTGTCTTTTTGCAAGCAAGGCAAGCATCACTATTACTATTGCTCTTACTAAGGGTTAGTGATTTCAACGAACCACTAACCCAAAGTTTTCAATTTAGGAGTGTAACTTGTCCCGCAGTGTACAATTTTCTTTTGGCAGGCATTCAAATATTAAAATAGGTTTTTTGACTTGGGTCAGTAAGCAACCACTTGGCAACAGACATGCAACTGCTTAAAAACCACCTGGAGTTTTTCCAAATGGTGTTTTGACAAATCATTTGCCCCTAATAAATAAATATATTTCTTGGGTAATACTTTATAGTAAGATAAAATTGTTATCATTAGTTAATGCGGTAACATTTTACAATAAGGTTTAATTTGTTCACATTAGTTAACATGAGCTAACAATGAACTATACTTCTACAGCATTTATTAATCTTAGTCAATGGTAATTTCTACATTTACTAATAAATATTTAAATGAACAAGCATGAACACACAATGAACAATTAGATTTTTACTAACTAACATTAAGAAAGTTTAATAAATACTTAATATGTTGCTCATTGTTAGTTCATGTTAGCTAATGCAGTAACTAACAACATTTTACAGCATTTGTTAATCTAAGTTCATTTTGTTTTTTAATTGTTTAATTGTTTATTGTTAATTCATGTTCATTAATGTACTAATATAATGAACTACACTCACCTAAAGGATTATTAGGAACCACCTGTTCAATTTCTCATTAATGCAATTATCTAATCAACCAATCACATGGCAGTTGCTTCAATGCATTTAGGGGTGTGGTCCTGGTCAAGACAATCTCCTGAACTCCAAACTGAATGTCAGAATGGGAAAGAAAGGTGATTTAAGCAATTTTGAGCGTGGCATGGTTGTTGGTGCCAGACGGGCCGGTCTGAGTATTTCACAATCTGCTCAGTTACTGGGATTTTCACGCACAACCATTTCTAGAGTTTACAAAGAATGGTGTGAAAAGGGAAAAACATCCAGTATGCGGCAGTCCTGTGGGCGAAAATGCCTTGTTGATGCTAGAGGTCAGAGGAGAATGGGCCGACTGATTCAAGCTGATAGAAGAGCAACTTTGACTGAAATAACCACTCGTTACAACCGAGGTATGCAGCAAAGCATTTGTGAAGCCACAACACGCACAACCTTGAGGCGGATGGGCTACAACAGCAGAAGACCCCACCGGGTACCACTCATCTCCACTACAAATAGGAAAAAGAGGCTACAATTTGCACGAGCTCACCAAAATTGGACAGTTGAAGACTGGAAAAATGTTGCCTGGTCTGATGAGTCTCGATTTCTGTTGAGACATTCAGATGGTAGAGTCCGAATTTGGCGTAAACAGAATGAGAACATGGATCCATCATGCCTTGTTACCACTGTGCAGGCTGGTGGTGGTGGTGTAATGGTGTGGGGGATGTTTTCTTGGCACACTTTAGGCCCCTTAGTGCCAATTGGGCATCGTTTAAATGCCACGGCCTACCTGAGCATTGTTTCTGACCATGTCCATCCCTTTATGACCACCATGTACCCATCCTCTGATGGCTACTTCCAGCAGGATAATGCACCATGTCACAAAGCTCGAATCATTTCAAATTGGTTTCTTAAACATGACAATGAGTTCACTGTAATAAAATGGCCCCCACAGTCATCAGATCTCAACCCAATAGAGCATTTTTGGGATGTGGTGGAACGGGAGCTTCGTGCCCTGGATGTGCATCCCACAAATCTCCATCAACTGCAAGATGCTATCCTATCAATATGGGCCAACATTTCTAAAGAATGCTTTCAGCACCTTGTTGAATCAATTCCACGTAGAATTAAGGCAGTTCTGAAGGCGAAAGGGGGTCAAACACAGTATTAGTATGGTGTTCCTAATAATCCTTTAGGTGAGTGTATATATACATTTATGCAAATTGAAATGTTAAAAAGGTATTACTATATGTAATGACCTTTAACCAATATTGATAAATTCTAGTTCATAATACCTATTGCATTAACTAATGTTAACAAATTTATTTCATTTATTTTAATTTATTTCACCAATAAAATTGTAATCATTTTTACTCACCATTGTCATTCCAATCCAAACATTTTTTACTTTTTTTCTATGAAACGCAAAATATATTGGAATGTTTTGAAAATTGCATCAGTTATTTATTTATGTATTTATTTGAGACAATGAAAGTCAATGAGTTCCATCAAAATCCCTTTCAAAGAAAGCCTGTTTACTCAGAGGCTATATTTGCAGCTATTTCAGGCATCCAAGACCAAGTCCTAGACAAAATCTGACATGAACTGTCCCATAAATGTTTTTTCTTATGCTCAAATAGCAATAAAAAGCTTATTTTTCAGGCTAGACCAACCAATGCGCATGTGCAGTCCTGCGTCTCAGGTTTCTATGGGAACCAGAGCTTCTAACCATAGATATATATACATAGAATCTTCATCATTAGCAGCTGTTTTTATGGGCCGTTATATGTAAGCCGTCCGTCATATTGGAACGGTCGAAGCCAGTCCGTGAATACTTGAGATCGAGTTGACTGGGTCTGCAGCCGTAGTTAGACACATGTATGATTTATCTGTATATGAAATAGACTTCAGCAAAAGATTTTGCTAAAATAACACAATACAACAAGATGAAGACGTCAGCTAACACGACATTAAAACATTACCATAGTGTAGGCAACTTTACCAATCAGCGATTGGGTCTTTTATTCAGAAGGCGGGACATATTTCCGCCATATTGTGCTTTGCAGTTTCTCCCATTCATAAGTAATAGGAGTGCACCGTCTTTCTATATCTATAGTCTTATTTTGTCATTATAAAAACAGTTGATTCATTCTTAGAAATAATTTGTTCTGTGGAACACAAAAGAGGATAAGTCATGCAGGTTTGGAATGACATCATTTTCTTGAATTGTCATTTTTGGGTGAACTATCCCTTTAAATTATGTTTTGTTTAAATGGGGGGAAAAAAAAACTCAAATTAAAGTGTGGTACGAAACAGTGACAGGAACAGCTAATTGTCTTAGAGTCCTTCTTGTCCTTGTTCATGGGAGACAACACATAATGCATCTCTGTGGAAAATTGGAGGTAAATTGCAGGGCTTGCTTTTATCGTAATCAGTGTTTTGACGAAGTCACTGACTCATGTTTATGCTAGATGTGTGTTTGTGTTTTGGATTCACCTCAGCAGATCAGATCCCACAGTGTTCAAAGCATTTGCCGGTACACCACAGTGACGTGCATTAGACACCATTACAGATGTTATAGTAATGTCTCGGTTATACTAAAACATATCTTGTTCAGCTTGTGGTCGACCAATATGGGCGTTTTAATGGCAGATAACCAATCTAATTAGATATACAGTTTGTAATGTAGACAAATTCTGACACCACATTTAAAAAAAAAATAGTTTTACAGAAAAAGCAAATGCATTAAATATGAAATACTAAGAAATTACGAAGTTCATGCTTGTTTTTTAATTCTACTTTTCAACCAAATTGTTACATTTATTTAAACAAAAAATTATATATAAAAATTAGTTTAGTTTGTAAGCTTTTTCACTGGCACTCTCAGACTTTGGGACCCTACTGTATATAAAGCAGTTCAGTGATACTTTAAATAATTGCTGAATTTAAATGAATGCAATATTTACTTAAAATCCACTGACCACACTTTATATGTTTGAAGTTACACTATGTGAATAATGTCCAGTGCACATCACTTTTACAACTGTTAAACATGATAATAACCCTGAATTTGATTTGCTGCAAAACTTGTACATGCACCCAAGGTAATAGCATATGATATTAGCACACTTTTATCACACCTTACAGTCACTTTATTTATTTTGTTTATTTAATGTTTTCTTTGTTGTCTTGCTTTTAACATATTAAGAAGATACATGTGTTGGTTTTCTTGTAGCCAATGGAATGCCAAGAGCCACCTGGGGCTTACAGTAGAAATGCTATGGAAAACATGGCATCAGCTGATAAAAGGTAATTTAAACGCCTCTAAATGCTTTATGTGCAGTTCTATGTATGTTGGGCAGTAGATTAAACTTAGGACCTGTTTACACTTGGTATTATGATGTGTTTTGGTCGATCAGATCACAACTACCTCTGGAAGTGGTCGAAAGTGGACAAGCTCAAAACATTTTAGACCTCGTTTACACCTGTATTTAGCGTCGTCCACTTGTGATCCGATCGACCAAAATGCATCTTAATACCAGGTGTAAATAGGGCCTTCACAAGAAATGAATTTCCTTGATCTTTCCATAAACAACAGGAGTAACTTTCAGAACTCAAAACTTTCCCTTCAGTCTCAAAAAACAATATCCCTGATCATTTCAGACTGATCTTTACAGATTGAGCAGTACATGTATAATTTTAGCAATGTTATGCTGTTACAATATCACTAATGAAATATATTTTTTAGGGGGAACCATCGAAAGGAACATGGGTTAAATTTTATTCAGGTGAGTGTAGTTTATTTCCGTATAACATTTCCTGCCTTTAACTTATTTTTCTTTCCTGCATTGTATATCTTGTTCAGTTTTTTTTAAACGTTTGAGTACAGTACAAAGTTCACTTTTTTTATTGCCACAAGTTCATGTAACAGATGTAGATGAACAAAAATGTAGATGAACAACATACTTTTTCTCTTAGGTGAGAAGACACCTGTAGGAAGGAGACCAAATAGATAGCTGTACTAAATCTTTAGGCTTTCACAATGTCTTTCGATCGTCTGTTACCTCGGTGTTAGGACTCATTTTGGTATGTCAACATTGATATACATTATCAGATCTTTGGATAAAGGGATTAGAAGAGCATCTGAATTGCATCCAAACAGTTCTATCTGTTGGTGTTACTGTGAGAACATCCTGGATTTGTTGGACCACAACCTACCTTTACCCTGCTGTCATGCCATCTGGGCTCTGGCAGTGTTTAATGTCAATGTGCCAATGAACAAAACCCTCAGCTTTAGTCGTCTTCCAGCATGTTCAGACCAATCGGTTTATAAAGCTGTGACAATTGTTGCACATCGTTGATTGTCCTCCAAGTACCGATACACAGAGGTCCCATAGTATTTGGACACTTTGGGTGTGTTCACACTTGGCATGTTTGGTTTGATTAAAATGAACTCTGGTGCAATTGCTCTGTTAGTACGGTTAATTTGAATAAGTGTGAACGCTGCCATCTGAAACCTATTGCGCACCAAGCAGACAGAGAGCACTGAGAAGATAGGTCTCGATCTGCTTCCAAACGAACTCTGGTGCGGTTCGAATGATATTTGAACCAACACGGACCAAAGATATGTAAAGGAACCAAAAACAGGACATGATGTCTCAATATGCGATCCTAAAAAGGACAGAATGCTCAAGCTTGCCTGTTTTTTTTCTCATCATAGTTGCAATGTTGCCCATCACAGTTTGGTACAGGAATCAGAACCGCGTCTCCTCGCAGCAGATCTTCGTTTGTGTGTGACGGAAGGATTCCTGCTGCTGTTTTGACTCCTTCACACATTTTATAAGCTCTTCACGAGTTCTCAGCTGGTCAAAATTCCATCATGTGTAGCTACGCATATACAACCAGCACTTTTAGCCCAGCACACAGCATTGTTTTGAATGTTCAGTAAGTTTGGTTGAGAAATATACGTAATAAAAGCCGACCAATCAGGTTGTGAACATATCCCTTTTTTTGGTCTGGACCAAACAAACCAAGCGAACCGAACTACAAGTGAACACACCCTTAAAGGAACACGCCAATTTTTTGGGACTTAAGCTTATTCACCGTATCCCCCAGAGTTAGATAAGTCCATACATACCATTTTTATCTCCTTGCATGCCATAACTCTGTCTGATGCACCCACCGCTAGTCTAGCTTAGCACAAAGACTGGAGGTAAACGGCTCCAGCTAGCCTACTGCTCAATAAGTGACAAAATAACGCCAACATTTTCCTATATATATGTTGTGATGTGTATAGTTACATCGTGTACTAAGACCGACGGAAAATTAAAAGTTGTAATTTTCTAGACCGATATGGCTAGGGACTACACTCTCATTCCTGCGTAATAATCCATGAACTTTGCTGCCGTATCATGGGTGCAGTGGCGCAATGATATTACGCAGCGCCTGAAAATAGGCTAACTTCCGTCAACATAATCAACGTGACAACCTGCTTGCACAGAGAGCGTGCTGGGGTCTATTTTCAGGCGCTGAGATAAAAATGGTATGTATGGACTTATCTAACTCTGGGGGATACAGTGAATAAGCTAAAGTCCCAAAAAGTCGGCGTGTTCCTTTAAATTGTATAAATGTGAACACTCTTAAACATCCATGGAATCTTTCCATTCCACAAAAGGTCCTTTTATAGTGGAAAAAAGATTATTAATTAAATGGTTCTTTTAACAACTGTTCACTGAAAGGTTCTTTGGGGAACCCAAACTGGTTCGTCAGCATTTCATTTAGAACCTTTATTTCTAAGTGTATTAAAACTAACAAATGTAGTGCTTGTGCTATCGTTCTTTAAAATGAATGTCACTGGGTTTGTTTATTTAACTAATGCAATGACATTCATACATTTTTAAGAGTGACTCAAGCGTTCAAAATACTTTGAGGGTCAATGAAAGAGTTGATTTAGTCACAAACATCCTGTTGAAGTGTTTTTGTATCGTCTGTAAAACATCTAGTCTAAATAAGACTATATAATAAGACTAAATATAGAAATCAAGCAATTCAGTTTCTTTTCCCTTTGTCCTTCAAAGATGTTTGTAATGTTCCCTTTAAAAATTAGAGACTACTTAATTTTTTTAACAAGGAATATTGGTTTTAAGCCCAAACATGATTCACTGTCATTGTGATGTCACATACATGTTGAATCAGTGCGTGCATGAGATCTCACTCCTCCTTCATGCGCTCTAACAGAACATGTTGTACCCAGCTGTGACAGGTACGCAACGCATTGTGGTATAAGAGCTTCCCATGTCGTTGATACTGGCAGCTGATTAGAGGCTTTTTTTCTTTTGAACGTGTTGAAAGGCACAATCCTTTACTCGTATGCAGAGCTTTACTGCATCTTTAACAGTTAACCACAGTGTTTAAAGCCATCTCTGACAGTTTAGTTTATGTACTGAGCATGTCAATTCGTTAATTAATAATTTTTGTAATTAATGGTAAATTCATAATTTTGTCTTAGATTCACATTTAATGACTGCTTTCTGACTTAGTGATTTTGTCCTTATTAAAAGCTTTATACAGTAATTAAATCAATAACTTTTTTTTCTAAAAATACTATTAAAGTCATGCCAGATGAGGACTCCAGTTGTTTTTAAATCATATCAAGAGCTTTGCTTAATCATGGCTGACTGCGAATATAGCATTTTAAGTGGCATGGGAGAACCAACATAAACAAAACATTACTGAGTACACCTTTAGCATTTGCAACTTTGGGCAGTTTAGTTAAGGATTAAACTCTTTGAATTGTATGCATTATTTATAATAAAAATTATATTTTTATATTTATATATAAATATAAATATAAATATATATATATATATATATATATATATATATATATAAAATAAATAAATATAAATAAATATAATTTTTATTCATTTGTGTACAACTTATTTTGAACACTTAATTTTACCCCTAATTTTTCAACAAAACCTTTGCTTCAGAGCTTTTGGGCCACAGTTTGAGTTTCTAGACCAGATTACTGGTGTTTTGGCATCTCTGGATATGATGAGATATGTAGATTGAAATATTTATATCCATAATAACTCCAATCTCATCAGCCATATAATCTCATTATAGTTGTCACCTCTTTAATCACGACGTGAGCCGGCGATGACAAGAAGATTATTTGATGAATTGTTTACTGTAGATTGCCCTTGATTGGAGAGATTTTAGGCAGTGTTTTTCTGGGACAAACATCATGTGAAAGCTACAAATCTGTCGAAAGCCTGTTGATCAAGTGACTTCCACCACTCAGGTCTTAAAGTCGTTTTCGTCATGGTTTAAGTGAAAGCATGTAGACGTTGTATATACATTAGGTTTGCGTTCGTACTGTAAACACATTCTCGTTTTAAATTGGCCTGCATGAACCGGTGTTTTAGTTTTGATGAGTGTGTATTTGTGCAATGAGGCACATTTCAGGTTAAACGTTTGCTCCCCTTACATTGAAGTGCCAGAGTTTTCACATTCAGGAAGTCTGGACAGTCCGTTTCCCATTCTGTTCCTTATCTCCTTTGGTGATAATAAACATCACATCTCTTGGCATGTTGGCAGAGGCATTTTACAGAGCATTTTACTTTAAACAGCACAGAGTCCTCAAGTTTGGATTGACACATAATCAGCAATGTTGCTATAACGGACCATGATAGGGCACGTAATGAAAATCACATCACCAAAAATAGCACGTTTGCAATGGCACAAGTGTGTTTCAGATCCAGTTGCATTAGCATGAGTAAGCCCTGTGTGCCGTAATAACAGTTAATGGGACTGTTTGTCATGCTGTCAGTAATGCGGGACATGTACACTGAAAAAAATTAGGTGTAGAAAATATTTTAACTCCGAAATTGCTAGTAAATTTCACAAAATGGCAATTAAGACACTGAATTAAATGTGAAATTAGAAAATCTGAAATGGTGTTTCCAATAATCTTTGTTTTATTTGCAACTTTGAAAAAAATCTATTTTACAGTGTAGTGAGGGAAAAATCCCCCTCTGGCTCCTAAAATAGACCCCATCCCACGCCCTAGTAGCGGAAGTGTGTGTTTGTGCGAGTGACCGAGTTGCACGTTTGTCTGGATTAGATCTGTCTGCGCCCTTCACGACCCCTCCTGCGTGATTGATCTTTACCGAAACAGAGGAAAGAGTCCCGGCAATACTAAAGTGAAAAGATTGGGAAGGCATTCTTTGCCTGCGTGCACTGCGTGCTCGGCATGTTCCCTCTCTCTCTCTCTCTGGGACACAGCTGCGCAGAGAGAAAGGGAGGGGTAGAGAGATAGAAATGCACATGAAATTAACCACATCTACCCTGAAAGGAACATGGGTGGGGTTTGAGCAGGGCAGACAGCCAATCAGCAGGCAGGGGTTTGTCCTGCAGTGCCGCCCCCTGCCTGTAAGTAGACAGGGACAGGCGCAGGCAGGGTATTGCTCAACTTAAGAAGCGCACTACCCCCACTCTGGTGTAGTTGGTGTTTATGCTTCGCTCTTTTCTCTGCTAGACGCCTGCCATGAAGATCCAGGAGGCTCTTAGTGGTGCGGAGCCGTGTGACGATGTCCCTCGACTGGACCTTTCTACTCTGACAGACGACAGCAACTGGGCAGGTCAGTGTTTTTTTTATGTTTGTCTCTCTCACTTTGTGGCTGTCTCTCTCTCTCTGCACATGGGTGGCAGCTGCAAGTCTGCCTTGCCCACATTGTGTCCTCATGCAGTGGATCTTAAGTCACTTAACAGAGGAAGATTACAAGCATTCTGCAATCTGTTTTCCTCCTCATGCACACTGCTGCGTTGTCTAGAGACGCTTATTTTGCATTGCAACAGCGTGCTAGCAATGCTTTTTTTGTGCATGGTTGTTGCAAATACTGAGGTTGAAGCTACAGCTTCTTCAAAGCCCTGCGACGTCCCTTGAGAATTTTGGCTCGGATGCCTCTGGGATTTATTGAGTTTGCACTGGATTCAGCTGCGGATCTTGCAGTTGCATGTTTTTTTTCTCCCTATACTTCCCCTTTGGCCATAATCCTGTTTGTAAATAGTTCCTCCTATGATAGATAAACTTCTTGGTTTATCTATCATATTCTTTAAGATAAAATGTATATATATTTTTAAAATTATTTTTTTTAAATCAAATTTAAATTAAATGTATATTAATGAATATAGATTATAGCACTTTTTTATTCATTTATTATATTTATTCCATATTGTAATATTTATTTTGTATTTATATTGCAATTATTCATCATATTTTTTTAGATAAAATGGAGTAATCCTTTGTTTTAAAATTTTTAATTTAATTTTAATGTATAGATAAATTTATAAAAAATACATACACACATATACATATATATATGTATATATGTGTGTGTGTATGTAATATGTGTGAGTGTTTTTATTTATTTTAATGTATAGATTAATTTATAAATATAGATTATAGCACTTTTTTATTCATCATAGATAGATAGATAGATAGATATTTTATCAGCTGCTGTGTTTCAGTCATTTACTATAATGAACAGCATTTGTCGTCTTCAGGGTTTAAATTTGTTTAGAGTCGAGCCTAGCAACAAGCAGACGTTCGGCTCTACAAGTGGAGGACTGTATAGTCATAGCAACTGAGAAGTGAAACAGGAGGAGGTTTAAATCCAGGAGTCTGGGAGCTGTGGCTATGTGCACATCGCGTCTCAGTCTTTAAAACATGTCATGGCTATTCACAACAGTCTCCCTTCCTGTTTCCTTTCTGTTCGTGCAGCATGTGCCAGTTGTAGGCTTGTACAAACATGCGCAAACACACCCCTTTTCGTATTGACCTTGGAAATGTTGTAGTGCACGATTTCTAGATTTCTCCATTCGAGGCCTGGCACAGATGCGCCCTAGCCAGTGAAGTGCACATATATGGAGCTGTCCTGCTGAGAGGGTTGCCATGTTGATTCACAGTTACCCTTTACTTTAATATAGTGCTTAATATTGTGGTCACAGCCTTGGCAGAGTCTCTATACTGTATAATGTGCTTGTTCTGTGGCACCCTCTAGTGAGAGCTTCAAACGGCTGCTTACATAAACACACATCTCGGTTGACTGTTAGACTAAGATGGTCCAAAAAATATCGCCCTGTGGTTTTGCATGGAAGAGACATTTCTGGGAGTGCAACATGAGATATTTCCCCCATGTGCTGTCTTAGGTTTAGACAGAAATGTTTTCGAAGATGTTTTTTCCCCAAGGCATTTTTGGTAGTTTTAGAATATGTAGCTATACAAGTAAATAAGTAGAATTTGGAATTTAATTAAATCACTTTAAGGCCATTCAGAAGTTTCATTGTGCATTTTACATCTTACACACAGATCCTTGCAGTTAATTTGCTGATATAATTGACGATAACATGATGAAAAAGATTCGTTTTGGGACAATATTTATTGTGAAAAGCTTTTTAAATAAACTGAGGTGCATATTTCCTAGTTTTATTCTGCAAACCTAGCTATTTAGTTTATGCTAAAGGAAGCTGCTTAATTAAGAAAAACATGATGAAAAAAAATATATACGTAATATTTTTTAAAAGAGCTATACAAATCAGTAATTTTAATAGTTTTGTGTTATATTCTACAAATCCTTGCAATCATGTTTGTTATGCTAAGTGGAACAGTTTAATCACAGATGAGTTTTAGGACAATATTTATTGTGAAATTCAAATAAATTCACTATTTTTTTGCGCAGTCAGTGTTTAGTTGTGCTATAGTTATATCCTGTAAATCATAGCAATTATGCTAAGTGGAACAAAATCACAGATGAAAAGGATAAATGATTATACAAGCTAAAAGTGTTTTAACATCTTTGGAAGCATAAGGTTGCTGTAAAGGAGTTCACGCGACTGTAAATATACAGTGGCACTAAAAACAAGATGTTGCTCCAGCTGTTGGGAGTGGTCAAACAAGTTTTCAGGACTGTATGTAAGATTGAGCTGCCAGACCTTTGTCCCACTGCAGTCGGTGCCAAAACACATTGCGGTGACCCACTGCAGTGCCAAGAGGCAGCGGTTTGCCCATGTTTTTCAGCTCACAATCTCTGTGGCTAGTTTTTTTCCGAAGTTATTAGCCACTCAGCATTTTCACAGGCCACAATTTTGACATCGATACCATGGGGAAAAACTGCCATATAGATATTTTTAATATTATCTCATAATTTGGCAGCAGGAATATTAGGCTGCTGTCACTTTAAGATCTGTTGCACGGATTCATTATATACTGTTACACATGCATTTTCTTTCTCAACTGTTTAAGTTCACTTAAAACAGAACTGACTGTGTCTACTTGAATACTCACCAAGACCGGCATTATGACATCATTTTGTGTCTATTTGACTATTGTAAGTGCAACGAAAAAGAACTCAATTTAGTCCTGAGAGGCGGCTTTATGTACACGCACTTTGGGTGTGAGCTCAAAATCTGTGGGAATGAGTAAATCATGCACAATCCCACACTGAAATTTAAGCCCTGTAACAGCAACAATATTCATCCGGAGCAAATGAAAGGAGGAGTAAGGGGAGGAGGGTTTGTGTGTAACTCCGTCGGAGAGATGAGCGAGAGAGAAAGCACAGCTGGTATCGTGTATGTATTTGTGGAAAATGAGTATTGGAAGTGTTTCAGATATTTCAGTATCGATATGTATCGAAAAATCTATATTTTTGACAACACTACATTGCACTAGTTTATTATTTCAGATGGCTACAATTGAAAAATGTATATATTATATATACAGTTCAACCCGCCAAAGTGGCTAGTAGGAGTGACTGACTGCGTTACACACCACTGCTGAAATACACACGCATTTGGCGGGTGTTAATGTCAAGCCCTGTTCACAATCTTATATATCACTCCCTGCTTTTCTGCCTGTCTCATTCTCTTGAGTAAAACAACATTTCCTTGGGTCGTTATCACAGTTGCCTTTTTGTCTTTCCTTTTGTCTTTCAGATTCTCATTTCTTTAGCGCCCCTTTCCTTGATTTTAAAAGCCTTTTAAAATCAAGTCACAATGAGGGTAAGGGCCGAGATCTGCTTAATATGCTTAACTTAATATCCCTGAGCCCCATCTCTCACCAGTGACCTTTAAAAGCTGCATGGAAATCCCATAAAGCACCCCAAACTGGCATGTACCTACCTAGCATCTAACAACCTGCAGCCTTTGAGGACCGGCACAGTGATATGTGCCTTTATTAATGTTCGCAATAGCCTACTGAGACTTTGTGAGCCTTTCAGTGAAAGGCCATCTTGTAGCACATGCTTGGATGTATTATGCCGGCTCAACAAAATGGCTCCAAATGCGCTGCCATGAGGGAGAGTTCCACCTGACCCATTAGCTCCTCAAGCATGACTGGAAGCACATGACACAAAAAGTGCACAGAACCTGTGGGAACTTAAGCTCTACCAGATTGGTTGCACAGCATTTTGAAAAGCACATTGAGCTGTTTGATCGTGTGTATGAGAATGAGTGTGTGCGCATGTGTTGAAATGATGCAATGGCATCACTGCTTAGGCACGCTTCACCGCTATTACTGCACATTTTTGAATATTAAACATTGATAATGATAGCAACTGCATGGCAATGTGCCGAAAAACCTTTTGAAACCACATTGCAACACTGAAGCAACGACTCACAACACATGGCAAAAACCACCTTAGCCCCATAAACTACTAATGTGTATTTTAATGTTCTTTTAGAGTTTGGTAGCCTGGATGCCAGCCGAATTTAACCCCGCCCACAACATTTAGGGTCGGGCAATTCATATTCTGACTAGAATTGAGTATGACGACGTCAGGCTAAGAGTTGGGTACATCAATTTTAAAAAAATTACCGTACCAAACGTGGGCACAAAACACATTGTTTTATTGTTTGTCCTAATGAACGTTGCCTTGTGCAAACACTCTGGGGGCTTTACCTTCACTTCAACACTGTAAATATGGTGATATCAACTTTATAACAACAGATAAGATGGAGTTTGATCCATCATGCATGCCAGTTCCACAGGTCACATTGCCGTCAACGTTTATCGCAACATTCTTCTTGCTGCATCGTTAAATTGCTCTTCTGACCTTACTTTACGGTCACGGCATCTGCATAGTAAATAAACAAAACATTCCAGTATCACAGCATGTGCTCACTATGTTTGATTAATAATCTGTAGTGCATGATACTGTTCAGAACACTTTGTCAAGGTTACATTTAATAGTCTGCAATGAAAAAGCACACATGTATTGTATTGTATTGTATTGTATTTAATACAATCTTTCTCAAAGATAAAAACAACTGTCTACTGAGCTGAATAGCACACATTTTAGTGGTTTTGACTATAACAATATTGACCTCAGTATGCCTGAAATAGCAACAAGGTCAATAGAATATCAGCCTGGTTAAAATGTAATATGTACTCAAACATTTGTTTGGCCCTGACTGTATATCAACAAAGACAAAATCTACCTTGTGGATTTTCTGTTGCCACTTGTTCCCTGTTTGGCTTGCTATTTACTAAGTGACTTGTGAAATCTAGGCATGCTGCTTTGTCATTTCCCTCAATTTTAACGCTTGTGTGTTGACAGAACCAGTGCCGGCCTACTCGTCGTGCCAAAGGGAGAGTATGGACCGCGAGGAAGCTCGCCTTTCTCCCCACGCCGGTGGCAAGCTGATTCGCCAGCTCCTGGAGGAGGACAGCGACCCAATGGTCTCGCCGCGGTTCTACGCTTATGGAGATGGTCAGCAGTATCTGGATGACACAGAGGTTCCTCCATCACCACCCAATGCCCACTCCTTTGTCAGGTAAAACAACAAACCTCTGTGAGGTCTGGAAGATGAGATAATGTGTACTTCGGAGGGAATTGAATGCAATGAAATGAATGCTGTTCTCCATTCAGTAGGCGAAGAAGTTCATCATTAGGCTCCTGCGATGACGACCGGGAAGAGTTGACCTCTGCTCAGCTTTCAAAGCGGATCCACGTACTCAAGAAGAAGATCCGGAGGTTTGAGGAGAAGTTCGAAGATGAGCGCAAATACAGGGTGAGCGAAAGAGATGCCTAAACAGTAAAATATGTGTTTGCGACAACTCAAAATCCTATCTACAATTATAAATCGATCCCATTCTAACAAAGCAGTCTATTCTGGAAAACATTGTCAATGCACCATTTTCATGATAAAAATGACCAGTGCAAAATGTATTTAGCTCTATGTGATACAAATACTGAGTCTAGTGTTTTCTCTACAGCCTTCGCACGGCGACAAAGCTGCAAATCCAGAGGTTCTGCGCTGGATGAATGAACTGGCTAAGATGCGCAAAGACTTGAAAGGTATGAATGAAATGCCTCTGCAATGAAAGTGGTTTGTATCATGTAAGCCATGCTAATCCAAGCTTCATGTTGTTTTGTTTCTGGTGTAATTTCTCACTAACCTTTGTGGGTTGGGCCTACCAGGAAAACAACATCTGATCTAATCTGCTCTGTTAATGGCTTGCAAAGTTCTTATAAACAAGTGGCTCCATGTTCTGGCTCTACATCATAGATCACAAGTTGCTAAAGTCAGAAGAGGATTTGACGCCCATCCCCCGCCAGCGTAGCAACACGCTTCCCAGGAGCTTTGGGTCTCAGCTGGAGAAGAAAGCGCCTGAGACCAAAGCCCCCAAACCCCCTGTGGAGGGTACACTGGATACCGTTATGAACAAACTGCAGGAGAAACGCAAGGAGGCTGGCCGACCTGAAGACATTAAGGTGCGATTTTTCTTTTCTTTTTCTTTTTTTTTTAAGGGTTTCTTTTTCCGCTTTTTTTGCCTTTTATTATAAACAAATGCATGAATCTTTAAAATGTCATTCTCTGTTCTTCATTAGGACATGACCCGTGAGCAGATTGGATCAGAAAAAGTGGCCCTTCAGAAAGCTCTTCTATATTATGAGAACATCCATGGGAGACCAGTGAGTATGCAGTTCTGAAGGTTAAGATTTTATCTACATAAGCTGAGGTTGATTTTAATGTCTTTTTGTCACTCATTCTAGATCACCAAGAATGAGAGGCAGGTCATGAAGCCTCTATATGACCGGTACCGACTTGTCAAACAGATCCTCTGCAGAGCTTCTGCCATTCCAGTCATTGTAAGTTCTGGTTTTCCACTTTTTTCACTTTTCCCTCCCCATTACATGCTTCTGTCCCAACTCGGTTCCTCCATTAACTGGAGAAATCTCTCATCTAGGAGTTCATGTACAGCAGGAGTGTCCAATCCTGCTCCTGGAGGGCCACTATCCTTCAGAGTTTAGCTCCAAAACTTCACCTTATCCTTCACAGGTCCTGTTTACACCTGGTATTAAGATGCCTTTTGGTCGATCGGATCACAAGTGGACGATGCTGATTTCTAACACACTCACAGCGTTTGGCTGGTCTTGCGGCTGTCAGAGCAGAAATGAAAGCTGTTGCTCTCCGTGTGTTTTTCTGTTTCTCTGGTCGTGTTCATATGTAAATTGCGTGAGCTTATTTCGTCCATTAGATCGAAAGATCTGAAAAAACACATACATTTACTCTCCCATAGACCCTCCCCTCGAAGAAATCAGGACAGAAGTGGTTGAAAGCGGACAAAAGAGACAGATTAAAACACCAGGTGTAAACGGGAATGTGTCTCCTTTGTGAAGTTGTTATCCGATCGACCAAAACGCAATACCAGGTGTAAACAGGGCCACAGATGCCATGAAGCAAGAAGGCTGACTATGCAAAAGAAATGTTATTCAGTAGTAAAACATAATAATACAAATAAATTGGTTATTTTACCTAACGTTTGTATAGTCTATATATTTATGCTTATTAGAGTGTGGTTAGCTTAGCGAAATGCTAACATTGAAGTGTATTGAAACCATTACGATTCGAGTGTCCCGCGTTGGGCGCCATATTTGAGCTGTGTGAAATTGCTGCCTATGTAGACTGTTCCAAATCTGCCACATGTGAGGTTCATGACAGTTCGCTTGATGACCATGTAGGCAGTTGGCAGCGAGGCTAGGTTTTGGAATAAAGCTAATACTTATTTGAGCCATACTAGCAGATATGCATAAGCTACTGTGGTTGTATTAAAGGCTAGCTAGCTGCTATTTCTACTTTATTCTTGAACTAAACCATATGGATAAATCTCCACGGTATTAGTAAAGGAAATAGCATTAGCAGTAGCACAATATAAGCATTTAGATTTTGTATTGATGCAATGGCAGTGTTGGGGCTTTTTAGCGCCTATAAGCTCGTCTTTAGCAAGAGCTCAAGAGTAGCTCACTGAGGTCATATCCTGTAGCTGGTATTTGCAACAGTATTCCTTGTAATTCACAAGTATCTTACACACACTCTAAAAACATTAAACGGCAAACCTGTGCACATTCCCACACCACAGGAACTGTTATACTGATATGCATGTGAAACACAACAAAACATCTAAGTGCATGCAAATATTATATTGTTATGTTCTGAAAACATCTGGCTTATGTAACACAAAATGGACATTACCATTATATAATACTCTAAAGCCTGATTATAAATGTTTGAACGTCTGTGCACACTTGATTTGTCTTAGCTTTAGCTTCTTCTTTAATTTAGTCAATGGTATGGTTCTCTAGTTACATTTTCTGTTAGCCTCAGTTAACCCGTGGGTTCCCAATTTGGTGAATATGCCCTAAAACAATTACTTGAAGTGCCACCTTCAGATTTCAAGGGTTATTTAACATGAATCTATTAGTGGAGTGAGACCTGCCCTGAAGCGGGCTAATGTGAAGGTAGTTTACTGGGTTGTAATGTCACTATTAACACCCACCACAGGGCTCGCCTTCCAGCAAGCGCAGAGGCCCCCTGCTGCAGCCCATTATCGAGGGTGTACCAGCCCTGTTCTTCAGCGACACAAAGGTGAAGAGCTGTGACTGCTCAATCAACCAGTGATTCGGCTGACCCACTTCCCCCCCCCCCCCCACTAGTTTCCTCATTAACCTAATCATGAATCAGTAACTGCATGGGCACATACTTGGGAGTGCTGTGAGATTCGACTCCTGCTGATTCCAATGCCGTTTGATCACATCCCTGTTGGGTTTTGGCACCAGGGATGTGAAAACTTGAATTGGTGACTCAAATGTAAGGCAGTGCACTAAATACTCCCAATGAAATTAAAATAATGTATTGCACTGTTAAAGCACTGATGCTTTTCATTTGTACTAACACTTGTCACTACAGAGGCTTGATGCACAATGATTCCCATTGAGATTTGCCTTCCAAATCAATGTTAGGCTTGATATTGCTCATTCATGGTAGTGTAAACCCTCGGATTTAAAGGGATAGTTCACCCAAAAAATTAAAATTCTGTCATCATTTACTCACCCTCATGTTGTTCCAAACCTGTATGAGTTTCTTTCTTCTGCTGAACACAAAAGAAGATATTTTGAAGAATGCCAGTAACAAAACAGTTGATGGATCCCATTGACTTCCATAGTTTTGTCCCCTCATCAACTGTTTGGTTGCTGAAATTCTTCAAAATATCATCTTTGGCGTTCAGCAGAAGAAAGACTCATACAGGTTTGGAACAACTCGAGGGTGAGTAAATGGGTGAACATTTTTGGGTGAACTATCCCTTTAAGCTGCAGCTGAACTAACCAGCGCCATCTGCTCTTTTCCAGGAGGAGGAGGATGGCTCGGACGACGACAACGACACCAGGACACAGTTCACAGTCACTGTTAAGCCAGAGCTGAGCATGCTGGGACTTCTCGAGCAGCTGGATGAGGACACAGACGGTTTCATCTCGCCTGTTGATGAACTATCACCCTCCAAGAACACCATGGACATGAGATTGTCCAATTTGCATGCTGCTACCACGTAAGTATTAGGTTTAGAGTAGAAATGTATGTCTTAGGGCGCTGACACACAAGATAATGCTTTGACGGAGTGTTTTGAGATCCATTTTGAGGATGTGGAAAGAGCCGGATCAGTTTGAAATCAAGTAAGAATATGCCAGACCTCTAAAGCCCTAAGTATACTTCAGTCCTCCGCATTCCGAGATGGTCCGCACACTGTCTGTGTGATGTAATTTTCATCATCAGGAGGGTTGGCGGACGCCCACGTCAACAGCGGATGCACATGTGACTTGAGCACTTGAAATCAAAGTCTACTAGACAGTGCGCACACGCCGAACGCGCCTTTCCACGCTCACGGCCAAAGGAGTATACTTTGAAAGGCTCATACGTTCAACTGTGCGCAAGACAGAGCGGAACGTGGAAAATGAAGTATACCCGAGCCTTAATGGCCAGGTCTCTTTCTCAAAAAAAGAGACAAACCTGGGCTGCCACCATTAGTGGCAATGGTTTCTGCCATCTACACTTATAATGCTTTTGGAAAATGCAGCCCTGGTAAACTAAAGGTATAATTAATAAAAGAATGCAGATTTCCAAAAGGACAACTGGACAAGTTGTATCGTAGTTAAATTTTGTCAACTATTGGTCGTGCAATGTAGCGCAAGCCTAGAGATTTTTCTTTGCATCCTTGCTACGCATCATCCCCATTGAAGTCGATGAATGTGCATGTTTTCAAATTCTAGTGTGTAAGCGCCCTTATAGACCTTTTACCTTTCTTGTATTCATAATTCATCTTGTGGAGCTCAAAGGCCAAATGTATACAAACTCAAAGTAATTTGTACATTTTAAAAAAGCTAATTGTTTGGTAATATTTACCAACTATTGAAACCGGAAATTATTGCATTGTTGTTGCGGTGGGTCGAAAGAATGTTTAAACTTTCCCCTCCCTCCTAACCAAACACACAGGCAGGAACTTGTGGAGCAACTCCAGGAAGCTCGTGAGGAAAAGAAAAGAATCCGCCAAAACCTCCGTGAATTTGAGGACGAGTTCTTCAAACAGAACGGCAGGTAAAGAAAACGTCCACAATACAAATACAAAATGAACATGTTTGCTCTTGAAATTGTAAATGTTCTTATGGTTGAATCTATGTCTGTACAGAGAAAAACGAAATCTTATTATTGGATGTTCTACTTTTGCTGTTCCCATAGAAACGTGCAAAAGGAAGATCGCTCGCCCTTGGCTGGGGAATACAATGAATACAAGCATATTAAAGCCAAGCTAAGGCTGTTGGAAGTGCTCATCAGTAAAAGAGACTCCTCCAAGTTCATCTAGTGCTCAGCTAATACTTACTCCACTAGCCAAACAAGGACCAGCCACTGCTATCCAAAGCAATACAGTGGATACAAAGACATGTTTTACAGGCACATTTGGCTTTGAAGGACGCTGAGACATGCCTGGTTCACCAATAGCAGACGTACAGTGCTGTTTGTTCCACTGTACAGGACTCGTGTTCTGCTTTTGACTTTGATTATTTTGCAGTCTGCTACGAGACCGAAATCTCTGATCCCCTTTGAAGCCCACAAGAATGTTTCTGTAATATTTTGTGTTGTATTATACAACAGTTCATATTGGATTTAGATAGTTTTTTTTTTTTTCTATACTAATATCGTTGTAATATAGAAACTGTGTTTTCACAATCAGGCACAAGCTTTGAAGAACATTTGAGATATTGTGTCTTAAATTATCTATGTATATACTTAGCGATGAGGAGAGTTTATCATTATAGGAACTTTTAGTATTTGATGAATTGAAGAAAGTAACAAATTAATGGAAGGAAGGCTCTCTGTATATTATAATTTTTTTTATTTACCGGTGCCATAATTCATGCAAATGGCTTTATTTTGAATATTAATGCTTCTAAGAAAATGCATCATTTGCATTTGTTCATTGTTTATCTAATTTCCAACTGAAGCTGTAATCTTTAAGACCATTGACTAAGCTAGAATTTACTCAACTTTCTTTACAAAAGAAAAAAAACTACAAAAAGAAATGTGCATAAAACAACCAAAAAAAAGCGAAGGAAAAAAATCTCTCTCCATACTGTAATGGTGTAGAAACGCACAAACCAATGTACTATAAACCAGCTTGCATTGTGTATATTTTTGTACTAAATAGTCATCACATGAAACTCACTGTTTAACAGTGATGTGGGTGGATCAAATCCCCTCTAAAACATGTCTATTGTTAGCCAGCAATAGAAAGCGAACCTATGGGGCCTCACTGAGCGTTTGCTCCTGGTGAACGCAGATACAGACCGAGTGAGCATGTCACCCCTTCTCTTATTCTCCAGATTGGAAAATTGTAGCGTGAATTTTGTTTTTACTGAACGTGACAAGAATGATGGATAAAGATGAATACTGTGTGTACATTTTAGTACATGATCGTATTTGTATTTTGTACATATGATATAAAACCAAAATATTTTTTCTGACTATACTGGTGTTGGGTGTTCATTTCAGTGTCATTAAGTGCAAGACAATCTGAGGTGAAATAATTTTATTGTTCTGGAAAAAAATAGATAAAACAATATATTCCATTTGAAAGCTATAAAAGTAAATATACTTTACTAAAATAACAACGCATCAGTAGCCACTAAGAAGCCCTTGTTTGCATACATTGACAGAAAGGAATAAGTTGGATAGAAACGCTTCTTTGTATGACCTTCCATCATGTACAAACAAACACATCTCATGCAGCTCAATGCAAAACCTCACAGGCCACAGCAAACACATCACCGTGTTCCCGTATCATCTCAAAACCAGAGGAACTATAGGTAAATCACTTGGATCCATTTTTAATAGCAACCCGACAATATCGGAAAGAGAGTGTGAGTACAAAACGAAATTTTACAGCATATGGCCTTCCTGTGAAACAATAAGAGGAATTAATGAAAGCGGCAATGGACTCACTGAAAGAACACAGCTGTTAGAATATTCACATTTGCTGGATTAAAACGTAATTCAAATCCCATAACTAGTACACGTCATACATCAACCAGTAGTTATTGCTGGATCACATCCTCAATGAAACCCCATATCATTCTAAGAGAAATCTGATTAATTCAAATATTTCCAAAAAGCAGCTGGGCATGGCATGCTCATGCATGCCTATCATTAATAAGAGACATTTTATGCTAATGACTTGCTACTGTACATAAAAGGAAAACCGTTGGAATGGATTCAGGAGGTGCGAAAATGCTTAACGTCCGATCTGAGCACGGGCTGAAAGGGAAAGCTCAGAAACAAAAGGGATTAATCGAGTTCAAACCGTTGAATGTACTGGGCCTGTATCTGTCCGTCTGGTGTACCGTACTGATGGGGCTGTTATCTCTACCATCTTGAACCCGGACAAGCCCCAATTTAGAGGGTTGTGATGGCTCTTTAAGGATTAGCTTTGTTCTATAGTGAGCTTTTGCTGGGCATTTCATATGCTTAAACTAGTGAATTTGTTCCAAATTTGTTTACTTCAAGTCAAAATGGCAAAATAACATGGTCTAGACAAGAGCAACATATCGGATTGAAAAACAATTATATTTAGAAAATATATAAAGAAAGTCAAGTCTTTAATTTATTTTGCCAACTACTCAATCCCAATCTTATTTATTTTTGTCATTTAAAAAATATAAATTTTAGACGGAAGAAAAACTGCACATCTGAAGATACAAGCAAATAAGCAAGCCAGAGTCAGTCTGTAAAAATAGGAAAATAATAGATTTACTCATATGAGATTCAGGATGTGCTCTTCTGTGGCAAAATAAATGCGAGAGCAGCGTTCGTTTCCATTTTTCCACAGGTTTAAAGTGCAGTGTCAGCATACAGAAAGCGACCTCCGTAGTTCCTGCTCAGACCAGACTGAAGCCCTCATACTGCTCCACGGCCTGTGTGAGCCGGTGCCGCAGGGTCTCTTTGGTCTGGTAGCAGGGCATGTCCAGCATGTTATAGCAGGTGTGAGCCACGGGAAGGTAGTGCTCTTCCGCAGCAGTGGACTGGATGACGATGCGTAGACTGGCCATGCCGTGGATGGGGATGCGGTCACTGCCGGTCAAGAACACTGTGGGAGGACAAAAACAACACTTACTTGGTCTACATTTAAAAAGCGCAAAGAAGATCCATTGTGCAATAGTGTAGGGATGAACCAAGCACCGCTCACACAGTGAGTTACTTTCGAACCAAGTAGCGTTCAACAAAACTATAAAATGTTTCTCCTTTTATGTGCAGTTTATGCACAATATATAGTTCCGATGTACATTTTAGTTTCATTCAGCTCAGTAAATACACAGATTTGTGTTTTAATTTTTTACTTTTGGTTTGAATAGGTCGTTGGCTTTGCATTCAGACGGTTTTCTATTATACATTCAATAGTTGTCTCACTTACATAAGAACTGCTTTTTTTTCTCCAAGGGAAACTCATGAAACACCTCCCAAAACATCTTAACTGTTGGGTGGGATGCAGAGAACTCGCCCTTGTAGGAGGCATTCTGGGAGGATAAAGAAAGCCATGAAAAACACAAGGCATTAATATGAATTTTGAATTAGTGTGTGTCTTAAAATTCTGGCGCACAGCTGTGTGTCCCACCTTCTCCATCTCCTCCCAGTTGTAGTTGTTGTTGCCCACCACCATGGCCATGAGCTCAGAGGGCTGGAATAGAGAGAGAATCTCGCCACCACAGACCTTCAGGAAACCGCTGGAGAAGGCCGAATACAGCTCCTGTACGGCGTCGCTGAATACATACTGCAGATACGCCTGAACAAACTCCTTCCTGAGAGAGGAACATAGAAAAACAAAGACATTTTTCTTAACATTATTTTATTTATATATACTGTATATACACTTACCTAAAGGATTATTAGGAACACCATACTAATACTGTGTTTGACCCCCTTTCGCCTTCAGAACTGCCTTAATTCTACGTGGCATTGATTCAACAAGGTGCTGAAAGCATTCTTTAGAAATGTTGGCCCATATTGATAGGATAGCATCTTGCAGTTGATGGAGATTTGTGGGATGCACATCCAGGGCACGAAGCTCCCGTTCCTCCACATCCCAAAGATGCTCTATTGGGTTGAGATCTGATGACTGTGGGGGCCATTTTAGTACAGTGAATTCATTGTCATGTTCAAGAAACCAATTTGAAATGATTCGAGCTTTGTGACATGGTGCATTATCCTGCTGGAAGTAGCCATCAGAGGATGGGTACATGGTGGTCATAAAGGGATGGACAAGGTCAGAAACAATGCTCAGGTAGGCCGTGGCATTTAAACGATGCCCAATTGGCACTAAGGGGCCTAAAGTGTGCCAAGAAAACATCCCCCACACCATTACACCACCACCAGCCTGCACAGTGGTAACAAGGCATGATGGATCCATGTTCTCATTCTGTTTACGCCAAATTCTGACTCTACCATCTGAATGTCTCAACAGAAATCGAGACTCATCAGACCAGGCAACATTTTTCCAGTCTTCAACTGTCCAATTTTGGTGAGCTCGTGCAAATTGTAGCCTCTTTTTCCTATTTGTAGTGGAGATGAGTGGTACCCGGTGGGGTCTTCTGCTGTTGTAGCCCATCCGCCTCAAGGTTGTGCGTGTTGTGGCTTCACAAATGCTTTGCTGCATACCTCGGTTGTAACGAGTGGTTATTTCAGTCAAAGTTGCTCTTCTATCAGCTTGAATCAGTCGGCCCATTCTCCTCTGACCTCTAGCATCAACAAGGCATTTTCGCCCACAGGACTGCCGCATACTGGATGTTTTTCCCTTTTCACACCATTCTTTGTAAACTCTAGAAATGGTTGTGCGTGAAAATCCCAGTAACTGAGCAGATTGTGAAATACTCAGACCGGCCTGTCTGGCACCAACAACCATGCCACGCTCAAAATTGCTTAAATCACCTTTCTTTCCCATTCTGACATTCAGTTTGGAGTTCAGGAGATTGTCTTGACCAGGACCACACCCCTAAATGCATTGAAGCAACTGCCATGTGATTGGTTGATTAGATAATTGCATTAATGAGAAATTGAACAGGTGTTCCTAATAATCTTTTAGGTGAGTGTATACAGAACCGGTCAAAAGTTATTCAGATGCGTGTTATATAATTAATATAGTTATATTAATATAACTAAATTTGTTATATAGTTACATTATATATTAATTCTAAAGCACTGTTACAACAAGGTAATGTTTAAATGTTAATTAAATTCAAATATATTTATTATTTACTTTATTAAAAATGTGATCTGAGTGTGTGTGTTTGTGTGTGTGTGTGTGGGAACGGGCCTTGATCTGAGCTCAAGATGACTGGCCCTCTGCCTAATCTCACCGTCAGACAGCAGGACGCACGCACATATGCAAACAAAACACATGCATGATCCAAACAAGCACTTTCTCCATTTTCTTAAATAATTTTTCCTTAATCTCCACTTAATGTTTTACCTGAAATACACCCTTGAACACAGCAACAATTCTTCATACAACACAAATGTGTGTGAATTTACGTGTGCTTTTGGGGTTTGGATTTGTGTAGATGCTGTCCCATCTGTTCCTGCAGCTTCTGAAACCGTGCAATTTATTTATTTTATTGTCATCTCACACATGGATCTGCATTCAATTAATTAGCATCAAACAAACAATATAATCCTTATTCTCAGTGAATAAAGATTACTTATTAAACGAAAAGATTGAAAAAATTATTGCACAACCACCAAATAGGTGGCGATGTGCACTAAGTAGGTTATGTAAATCGCCATTAAACAAAAGCAGTGGTCATTTTAAAGAATCTCTACAAACTTAATGTGGCTAGTCTTTTAGAGAAGGTGGGTAGAGATTTAACCAATTGGATGGATCTACCACTTACATTACTTGGTAGAATAAATGCAGTTAAAATGAATATTTTGCCCAAATCTTTATACGTTTCAATCTCTTCCAATATTAATCCCTAACTCTTTTTTCACTTCGCTTAATGGGTCGATAAGATAATTTATTTGGCATCGTAAAACCCCTAGGGTCAGCCTTGATAAACTGGCTAGGGGTTATAATCAAGGAGGACTGAGACTTCCCAATTTTAAGATGTATTATTGGGCAGCCCAATCCAGGTATTTGCTCAGATGTTTGCTGGTACCCCCCTTCCCTCTTGGCTTAATATGGAGAAATCTGAGATAAAAGAAGAGTGTCCTGCCAATATCTTATATACATGGGATGACAAACTGATCAAAACAAGAACTAATAACCCCATGATTATCCATTCAGTTCACACTTGGTACAAACTGCGGTCGCTGTTGGGACAGGGCAATTCTCTTTCCCCTAAAACACCTTTATGGGGAAACAGATTGCTACCAATGTGTCAAAGCAAAAATTTTAAGATATGGGCAGATAAGGGAATTACACATTTGGAGCATTGTTTTGAGGATAATGTTTTAATGTTGTTTGAACAGTTAAAAAATAAATATCACTTGAGTAATAAAGAATTCTTTAGTTATCTGCAGTTACGAGATTGTTTAAGGGTTAAAACAAAATCGTATCCTAAGATACCTGATTTGACATGTATTGAGCAACTCTGCTATTCTGATAAACCACTATATAAAACAATCTCTAGAATATATGAAGCTCTGATCTCAAATCAGCCTCTAGATGATCCAGATAAATCCAGAAGTAGATGGGAGCTGGATTTGGGGTTAAGAATAGATGGGGGCCTGTGGGGTCAACTATGTAAAGATGGGGTCACCTCAACCTTGAATTCTAGGTATAGATTAATTCAGTTTAATTTTTTACACCAGCTTCACTACACTCCATCTAGATTACATAAATTGAACAACAGTATTTCACCTCTCTGCTTCAGATGTGGTGCAGAAGAAGGAACATTTTTGCATTCTACCTGGTTGTGCCCTAAAGTGAAGGTTTTTTGGGTGCAAGTATGTGATAGTATATCACAGATTCATGGAATTGATTTTCCAATGGATCCAGAGGTGTGTTTATTGGGTAATTTTGCCAACTCTAATCTCCGAAATAGTCAAGCTATTAAGCTTACTCAAATGTTGTTAATAATAGCTAAAAAATGTATTGCTTTGAAATGGAAAGCAGACACTGATGTGCCAATTGGATTTTGGTTGTCAGATGTCTGCTTTAGAGAAGATCACATATTCAATGAGAGGCAGGAGTGAATTATTTTATAAGATCTGGAAACCCTTTTTGAATTATATAAATATAGTACCACATGGCTTGATTTGATAAAGTTGATTTAACCATTTTACATTGTATCTCCATTTTCCTCTTTTTATGCATGCATGCATGTATTTTTTTTTAATGTTGTTCTTTTTCTTTATAATTTGTATTCGTTGTTGTTGTTATATGTGGGGTAAGAAAGCAAAATAAAATTATCAAAAATAACAACAACAAAAAAACAAAAGGAGGAGAATGGCGTGCTTTTTCTTAGCGTTTTCATGTTTCCATGGTGAATCATTGATTCGTTGCTCTGTTGAGAATGTCTTGTGTGTTACCCGAGAACATACTCTGAGTTGTCTGAACTTACTCACTGACACGTTTTTGGAACCATATGTAACTATATGTGACGGTAAGTTAACCTTGCTTTCTGAAATACCCCCCTGAAGTGTCTCAGCGGAAGCGAATAATCCATTATTTATCGGGCTTTAATATATCGGCCAAATTTTTTTATCGGGCCAATAACGGTAACATTAAAAAATGTGGTGGCCGATATATCGTGCATCCCTAATATATATATATATATATATACAGGGAGTGCAGAATTATTAGGCAAATGAGTATTTTGACCACATCATCCTCGTTATGCATGTTGTCTTACTCCAAGCTGTATAGGCTGGAAAGCCTACTACCAATTAAGCATATTAGGTGATGTGCATCTCTGTAATGAGAAGGGGTGTGGTCTAATGACATCAACACCCTATATCAGGTGTGCATAATTATTAGGCAACTTCCTTTCCTTTGGCAAAATGGGTCAAAAGAAGGACTTGACAGGCTCAGAAAAGTCAAAAATAGTGAGATATATTGCAGAGGGATGCAGCAGTCTTAAAATAGCCAAGCTTCTGAAGCGTGATCATCGAACAATCAAGCGTTTCATTCAAAATAGTCAACAGGGTCGCAAGAAGCGTGTGGAAAAACCAAGGCGCAAAATAACTGCCCGTGAACTGAGAAAAGTCAAGCGTGCAGCTGCCAAGATGCCACTTGCCACCAGTTTGGCCATATTTCAGAGCTGCAACATCACTGGAGTGCCCAAAAGCACAAGGTGTGCAATACTCAGAGACATGGCCAAGGTAAGAAAGGCAGAAAGTCGACCACCACTGAACAAGACACACAAGCTGAAACGTCAAGACTGGGCCAAGAAATATCTCAAGACTGATTTTTCTAAGGTTTTATGGACTGATGAAATGAGAGTGAGTCTTGATGGGCCAGATGGATGGGCCCGTGGCTGGATTGGTAAAGGGCAGAGAGCTCCAGTCCGACTCAGACGCCAGCAAGGTGGAGGTGGAGTACTGGTTTGGGCTGGTATCATCAAAGATGAGCTTGTGGGGCCTTTTCGGGTTGAGGATGGAGTCAAGCTCAACTCCCAGTCCTACTGCCAGTTTCTGGAAGACACCTTCTTCAGGCAGTGGTACAGGAAGAAGTCTGCATCCTTCAAGAAAAACATGATTTTCATGCAGAACAATGCTCCATCACACGCGTCCAAGTACTCCACAGCGTGGCTGGCAAGAAAGGGTATAAAAGAAGAAAATCTAATGATATGGCCTCCTTGTTCACCTGATCTGAACCCCATTGAGAACCTGTGGTCCATCATCAAATGTGCGATTTACAAGGAGGGAAAACAGTACACCTCTCTGAACAGTGTCTGGGAGGCTGTGGTTGCTGCTGCACGCAATGTTGATGGTGAACAGATCAAAACACTGACAGAATCCATGGATGGCAGGCTTTTGAGTGTCCTTGCAAAGAAAGGTGGCTATATTGGTCACTGATTTGTTTTTGTTTGGTTTTTGAATGTCAGAAATGTATATTTGTGAATGTTGAGATGTTATATTGGTTTCACTGGTAAAAATAAATAATTGAAATGGGTATAAATTTGTTTTTTGTTAAGTTGCCTAATAATTATGCACAGTAATAGTCACCTGCACACACAGATATCCCCCTAAAATAGCTAAAACTAAAAACTACTTAAAATATTGATACAAAAATATTCAGCTTTGATATTAATGAGTTTTTTGTGTTCATTGAGAACATGGTTGTTGTTCAATAATAAAATTAATCCTCAAAAATACAACTTGCCTAATAATTCTGCACTCCCTGTATATATATATATATATATATATATATATATATACACCGATCAGGCATAACATTATGACCACTGACAGGTGAAGTGAATAACACTGACTATCTCTTCATCACGGCACCTGTTAGTGAGTGGGATATATTAGGCAGCAAGTGAACATTTTGTCATCAAAGTTGATGTTTTAGAAGCAGGAAAAATGGGCAAGCGTAAGGATTTGAGCGAGTTTGACAAGGGCCAAATTGTGATGGCTAGGCAACTGGGTCAGAGCATCTCCAAAACTGCAGCTCTTGTGGGGTGTTCCCGGTCTGCAGTAGTCAGTATCTATCAAAAGTGGTCCAAGGAAGGAACAGTAGGGAACTGGAGACAGGGTTATGGGTGGCTAAGGCTCATTGATGCACGTGGGGAGTGAAGGCTGGCCCGTGTGTCCTACTGTAGCTCAAGAAGTTAATGCTGGTTCTGATAGAAAGGTGTCAGAATACACAATGCATCGCAGTTTGATGCGTATGGGGCTGCATAGCCGCAGACCAGTCAGGGTGCCCATGCTGACCCCTGTCCACCGCCGAAAGTGCAAACAGTAATGCTTTGGGCAATGTTCTGCTGGGAAACCTTGGGTCCTGCCATCCATGTGGATGTTACTTTGACACGTACCACCTACCTAAGCTGTGTTGCAGACCATGTACACCCTTTCATGGAAACGGTATTCCCTGGTGGCTGTGGCCTCTTTCAGCAGGATAATGCGCCCTGCCACAAAGCAAAAATGGTTCAGAATGGTTTGAGGAGCACGAGTTTGAGATGTTGACTTGGCCTCCAAATTCCCCAGATCTCAATCCAATCGAGCATTTGTGGGATGTGCTGAGCAAACAAGTCCAATCCATGGAGGCCCCACCTCGCAACTTACAGGACTTAAAGGATCTGCTGCTAACATCTTTGTGCCAGATACCACAGCACACCTTTAGGGGTCTAGTGGAGTCCATGCCTCGACAGGTCAGGGCTGTTTTGGCAGCAAAAGGAGGACCAACACAATATTAGCTCATAATGTTATGCCTGATCAGTGTATATATTATACACACACATTCATATATATATACACAGTATATAAATCAAAACTATCTGGAAACATAGCTGAATTGTCTTAACAAAAAACATATGTTGTGGGCCTAAAAATAGGCTTCATTTTCATTATGCACAATATAATCTCTCTTTTCTTTCTTTTGATAATTGCCAAGATGAGTTTACCTGTAAATTTATATCAGCAATGATTCTACTGTACATGTAGAAAACGTGTAGAAAGGGAATGCTGAATGTTTGCTTGTCAACAGTTCGTAAAATCTCCCCTTGTGGATCAATAAAGCATATCTGCCGAAAGTAATCCAATGCACATATTCATATGCACTCGGATACTAGAGTGAATGAAGATTGATAATCTGAGCCTGTGATCTCTTCAGGAGGTCATATAGCAGTTTGCTGAAAAATGTGATCTGAGTGTGTGTGTGTGTGTGTGTGGGAACGGGCCTTGATCTGAGCTCAAGATGACTGGCCCTCTGCCTAATCTCACCGTCAGACAGCAGGACGCACGCACATATGGAAACAAAACACATGCATGATCCAAACCAACACTTTCACCATTTTCTTAAATAATTTTTCCTTTCGTACAATCTCCACTTAATGTTTTACCTGAAATACACCCTTGAACACAGCAACAATTCTTCATACAACACAAATGTGTGTGCATTTACGTGTTTTTTTGCGGTTTGGATTTGTATAGATGCTGTCCCATCTGTTCCTGCAGCTTCTGAAACCGTGCAATTTTTTCCCGCTGACAGCACAAACACTCACACACACACTCTCTCTCTCACAGATACTGAAATATGGAGCACAGGCAGGAACAACATGACCTCTTTCAGACCTTCATTTAAAGAGACACACACACACACACCACAGACTCTATATTGCTAACAATCGCACCTGTTCGTCTTGTCCACTGCAATATTCTTCCCGCCCTGCACCAGCTCCTTAACCTCTGTGATCCCATAATACTCTCTTGTAATCTGTGGACACAGTTGTTACATTTGGTCATTGAACTACACAGATTTGGAAAGTCCTATTAGCCACAAATCAGTTCTATTGTATATCATGAAATAATATTTTATTACTAAATAAAAAACTATATTTTTTCTCCTAAAACAGAATATATTTCAATAAATATACATGTGTAAATATTGCTCTATTGTTATATTGGTACATATACACGAGTACATATTAATTTACTGAAAAGTCTTTAGTTCTGGAATTCATTTTTATTTAAATATAACAATATCTATAATTTTATTTCATAAGCAATTTCAGAATATTGTAAAAAACTTGGAACATACTGAGATTGTTTTATTGCCCATCCCTAATTTTGAATCATAAACCACAAAAACATCTGCTGAATATCGTTCTATCATTTGACAGGAAGCGTTGACGGGACATATGGCAAATGAGAAAACTCTTCATCTTCCAGATGTAAAAGCGCACACGTTTGAATAACCGTCTTGGCAGCATGTGTGTGATATCAAGGATATGTTCAGTTGAATTTGTTGAACAAGGCTACATTTGTTTATTTACTAAAACAGTCACTTGTGAATTGCTCCATAATATGAATCAGTTATCAGTCACATTCATCTGATCAGACAAATGCTCTTGACTTGATGGGGTCGTATTTAATTTGGTGTCCAGCAGCTTACTGCAAAGTTCAGACAGAAGGTCTCCTCCACATCGCCCTCATAGTCCAGCAGCTGCTGAAGACTCCTGCAGACAGATGAACACATGACAACCATTCAGTGAATGTTTCAAGCAGCCCTGCATTTTTGAAAAACATTGTGCAATACATTGGCTTCCATTTTTCATTATGACAGATGCGCTTTATCTTTAACGTCTCTTTTCATCTCTAGAGTCATCGACGGGCATTTAATTGTCTTTCCCTCCTGTAATCGCAGCTAAGAGCTCACCAGCTGCAGGGGATAAAAGCAAACCCCTGGCTTACCCGAGCAGGGACAGGAACGATTATTAATTATTAATTATCTGATTATTAATTATTTATATATTTTTAATTTATTTATATTTATTTATTTATTTATTTTTATAGCATCATTTCCTACTTTTAACAAATTACACCCTTCTGCCTATGACATTATAAACCACACATGGTGTTTCATTTTTACATAAGCAGCCAGTCTAACTCAGAAAACAGATTCAACTGAGGTCTCAAAACAAGGACTAGCACGTTTATAGCTAGCTACATGAATACATCCGCTTTGCGTTTAAAGTTAGTAACACTTAAAGGCAACTTTATTGTCCTCCTGAGGTTTATTTTCACAACAGTAACATTTTGTGTGATAAAAAAATAGTATAAATACAAAGTGAAACAAAACAAAAATTAATTATAGTTTTTTATTTAGAATATATTGTAAAGGTTACACATTTTATAACCCACCAGCTATAAACATGAAAATGTCACATGAAAATGTGAAATTTAAAGTGCCTCTATTATGCTATTTTAAAGGTTGCTAATTTAGTTTTGGTCTCCTACAACAGGTTTACATGCATCAAAGGTCAAAAAAGACGTTAATTTTCTCATAATATACATTGCAGCATCATGTCTTTCCTTACAGTGTCTGAAACAGTTCAATAAAGACTCTGTCTCTCTAAACCTCCCCTTTCCGAGAGCTTACTCTGCTCTGATTGGTCAGATGGCCCAGTCTGTTATGATTGGTCTACTCTGTTCTAATTGGTCAAATGGCCCAGTCTGGTGTGATTGGTCTACTCAGATGTCCCAGTCTGGTGGATTGGTCTACTCTGCTCTTATTGGTCAGACGGCCCAGTCTGTTGTGATTGGTCTACTCTGCTCTGACTGGTCAGACGGCCCAGTCTGTTGTGATTGGTCTACCTTGCTCTGATGGTGTCAGTTTTTCCATATAAATTCCAGAGTCCTCATCCTTTAGAAGTATATGCAATTTGGATTTGCTTTCGCAGCACAGAAAACAGCAACACAAACCAACTCTTCTAGGCCTCAGCTACAACTACAGTGTTTAAGGGTCAAAGTAGACGTTGTTCATGGCATAGGCTGGCATTATGCAAATTTGTTAAAAACCTACATAGGTTCGTGCAGGAAGTAAGACTGGAATTACTGATGACTTGTTTCATGCAGTTCAGAATCAGTTCTTTCTTTTGGTAGACAATAACTCCATTTGCACTTTGCAGACCTTTTACATTCACAAAAAGCTAAATTACACACTAAATTTTACACACTTATTATTTATAGCATCAAGTGAAAAATAACAAATAAAAGACAAAAAAAAAAAAAAAAAAAAATTCTATATAACTATAACACTGGCCTGTATTTGAATACTTGCTATTTTGAATCAAGTATTCTTTTTGATTTCATGTTGCTGTAAATCTTGTTCCTTAGCTGTTGATCAGATTAAAACCATCCACGGATAAATCCAACAATGTGGCAGCAGTGTCAAACACATCTAACTGAGCGAAAGCCAATTAATCCTTGATCTTTTTAAATGCATTAGCACAAAACAAAATCATCCGCCATGGAGTTGTAATCTCCAGGTCAAGGTCTGCTGATGGCTGTTTTCATGAGGTGATATGACTCATGTGGGGAACAGCCTTGAAGATGCAAACCGCAAACACGATTACAGGCTTGAACCGCCCATCAACTCTGAGCAGGTTGGTCTCCTTCTGTAACCATTTAGTGGGCTGATGGTGACTCACAAACAGTTCAAAAAGCTTTTTGGGTGGCTTTTAATTAATGTTACATAAAAAACAACCTGTTTATGTAACACAGTGGCAAAGGACACAGAGGACAAAAAACAAGACAAAACAGTTCCTCTTCACTGGTCTGTGCAGTCTGTTTAGGACTTCGATTTCTCAGTAAAGCCTCGGGGGTCACAGGAACTCCATTGATTTGGTCTAACGAGGGCAGTGATACAGTGGTCTGTGGGAGGCCGAGCTGATTTGATTAGCGAGTGATGACTTTTAATGGAAAAACAACAACATGTTGCCTAGAAGAGCTAAGTGGTACAAGTTTAGATACAGACAGGCTTCATTTGAACAAGCTGGACCTGGCACCTCTGGAATACCTATTTTAAACAATCCCCTACCTCATTATAAAGAGCTACAGCAAATACGAAGATTTTCTGTGAATTATGGCTTAAAGTCTGTTCTGTATGGACTACTTTTATGTCATTTTTGAACATGTGTTAAGTCATGACAGAATATTCATTTTTGAACAAACAATCCCTTAATGTCACCATGAAATCAAAATGAACAAATCTTGTTTTTTTTTGGAATATTGGAGTTTTTATTATATTTATTTTAAAGATTTATCCGTGCACATAATTATTTTGTGTTGCGAGGGAGGGACAACCTGTCACTCACATGAGATCGACCAATAGCAAACCACAACCATCTAATCAATTCCCAATAGACAAAATCAAGTCCCACCATACATTCTTGTTCAAGAAGCCCTTTCACTTGGATATACAAAAAGATGTCATGCCAACATTAAAGACAAAGTAAAAAAAAGCTATTTTGTATACCTTCCCTCTGTAGGCGAAAGCTCTTTCAGGTCATCCAGAGTGGGCGAAACATCTAGAAGCTTCTTGTAGAGCACCAGGGGAAAGTGCAGATCTACCACAGTAGAGTTATAGATGGCCAAACCACAAATGATCCCAATCAAGTGGAACCAATTGTGCTCCACAAAACACTGCAATGCAAACGCATAGGCATGAGTTATACATAAAAATACTTCCGCATACTGATGCCACCAAGATTCCGTTTTCTAAAAGCCATCTTTCCATTACAACCCTTTAATTATCCAAAAATATTTGTCAACAACATAAGATCACCAGCAGTGAGAGTAAATTGAACTCATTAAACTCTGTACAATCACGTGTAGTCCTCATCTCAGTCTTGTTTTGTACACAGCCAAAGTGTCCTGAAAGTCATCATGACACAGAGAAATCCAGCAGGATCATCATGTTTGCATGAAAACAGCTGAGCTGGCCCAGATATTTCAAAATCACCAGGCCGATAAGATTATCTGTTGATGTTCTCAATCATGCAGGACTTTGAGAAACACCTACCAGGGTTTATGCAGGTTTTAAGAATGTAAATGTAAAACATTTTCAAGACCTGTAAAGAAAATGTAAGGAATAAATTGAAAGGAACACAAAACATCAATATGTTCTCGAAATGTAAATGTCTAGGGAGAAATGAGTAGCAGTAGCAACACTTCAGAGTTTGAAAATACAACTTCCAACAGATATCCATTACTTTTTAATTCATTTTACAAAAAAAAGTAGCGCAAATACCTCTGCTCTCAACAACTAGAATATGGACATAACTTGTACTGTATCTTCTGATCAGACTGCAAAAAAGTGGTGTTCTTCCTCACTATTTTTGTCTTGCTTTCCAGTGCAATTGTCAAGATGCATTTACTGGAGATATAAAATGACAGTGAATAAGTCCTCTAGTTTTCTATTAAATTTATCAAAGTGAAGTGTGTTTTGCCTAAAAAGCCAACTGGCTTAACATTACAAACTCACAAAAAAGTATTTGAAAACCAGACAAAAAGACAAAGGTACAAGACTGTAATTAATGGCTTAAGTGAGGGAAAGAATTAAAATCCCATGAAGCATTGCGAATGACAATCAAAAACAATGACAAAATATAAAACTATTTGTTTAAAGTTGTTGATTATATGTATAGAAAGAATATATTTTAAGTGTATTGCAACATGAAATGTCATTCACAACATGATGTGAATGACATTTGTCATTTGTAATTACATCATTCACAGTTGCAACGTCATTCACATCATGTTGCAATACACTTAAAGGAACACGCCGACTTTTTGGGACTTTAGCTTATTCACTGTATCCCCCAGAGTTAGATAAGTCCATACATACCATTTTTTCCTCTGTGCGTGCCATAACTCTGTCTGATGCACCCACTGGAGGTAAACGGCTCCAGCTAGCCTACTGCTCAATAAGGGACAAAATAACGCCAACATTTTCCTATTTACATGTTGTGATGTGTATAGTTACATAGTGTACTAAGACCGACGGAAAATAAAAAGTTGCAATTTTCTAGACCGTTATGGCTAGGGACTATACTCTCATTCCTGCGTAATAATCCATGAACTTTGTTATTTCGCAATGATATTACGCAGCGCCTGAAAATAGTCCCAGCACGCTCTCTGTGCAAGCAGGTTGTCACGTTGGTTATGTTGACGGAAGTTAGCCTATTTTCAGGCGCTGCGTAATATCATTGCGCCTCTGCACCCATGGTACTTATCTAACTCTAGGGGATATGGTGAATAAGCTAAAGTCCCAAAAAGTCAGCGTGTTCCTTTAAAATATATTCTTTCTATACATATAATCAACAACTTTAAACAAATAGTTTTATATTTTTTTATTGTTTTTGATTGTCGTTCACAATGCTTCATGGTATTTTAGTTTGTTCCCTGCAGAGCTCTTTTTGAGCAATTTGCTCACTCTGACTCTGATTGGTGAATCTTCTGTACTGCATCATGGGTAATGTAGTTTTTCAACTCAGCTGTTAAACACAATTATTTTAAAAACAAGTAATACTGACAGCAAAATCAAAACAAAACCATCGATTAACAACCTCTGAATTCACAGTAGGTCTGTCTTTAAAAATCAATTTCCCTATGAAGAAAATTAAAGTTTTTACTTCCCGATCCTGACTGTTGCACTCTATTAAAGGGCATAAGCAGTACGTCCTTCAGGCTCAAACATTTCAACTAATATTAAGATTTTTGGAGTACACTGAATATGCAATTAAATACTGTTTTTATCACAATAACTTTTAAAAAAGATGCAACTCTTTTCATTATCTTAGTATGTTGAACTCTGTGGTAATAACTCAGGCTGAACTTACTTTATCAGAGAACCACAGCAGATTGGAATCTGTATACTGGGTGAACATGCCATAGATCGGATCCATCAGCTCTTTCAGCAGGAGCAGGAAGAACTCCTTGGTGACTCCTCCAGCATCCACAGCTTCTTCTCCATCAAAGATGACCTATAATGATTAATAAGATTGTATGTTAGTCACACTTATGTGGTTCTTGGCCAAAATATGCTACAATATGGACTTGTGCATTGGGATGACAAAGACAAACCTTGAGCGGCTTCTTCAAGTCTACGTCATTGTAGACTGTGAGCTCCCGGAGAGCGTCGCTGACTAAGTGGTTCCTTCGTACGTGGAGCACCATAAAAGGGTTCCTTGCCAGCAAAGGTTCCATCGTCAACAGCATGAAGACGTTGTGCAAGTTAGCGCCGCTTACGGCCATCTGTACAGCAATGAAGAAGGCAAAACAAGTTAAAGAAACTGAATATTAAGAGTCAGAGTTTGTATTTTTATGCTATGTAATATATGAAAAAATAGTAGGGATAAAATACTATTTGTAAAAGCTAACTACATTTCAAAAGATTTCTTTTTTAAAGAAATTAATACTTTTATTTAGGAAGGACGAATTAAATTGATCAAAATTAAAAGTATTAATTTCTTTAAAAAAAGAAATCTTTTGAAAGCATTGAAAAATCTTACCAACCCCAAAGTTTTGAACGTTAGTGCAAGTAAACAACAATCCTAAAAGTTGAGTGTTGAGTTTTTTTTTTACCTGCATTTGCAGCTCAGCATCTGTTTGCAGCACGGTTGTCTTGGCTTGCGCGTTCAATATGAACGGATAGGCACATAACGTGACAGAACCCTGGGAAATAAGATTTAGATGATCAAGCTGAGACCACCACAACGGTCTAAAAACAAACTGATATTGAGTTATTGAATCAACAAACCTGCACTGGAGGGTATCGCATTTTCTACAATAAGACAAAACAAGAATATATGTTAAATTCTGGGGTACTTTTATTTATCAGCTTGGGATGATCAAGATTTGAGGTATCAATGTGAAACTATAGCATTTTGTGTACATAGTGGGATCTAGTTCATGTTCACATCAACATCAGCTATGTTTCCATCCACCAATTATTATATGAACTTTGGGTTATCGCATAAAAAAAACCAATGGATAGAAACACTAAGAATTCTAAAAATGCGCATAAAAAGATTATGTGCTCAATTGGAGGCAGATAATTTTTTTATCCGATAAGAATATGCACATTAAATACAGATGGAAACACATTTACTGAATAAATCCCTCGATGTGCAACAAAAACAGAGAATATGATTGGATAACTGGACTAACCAGCAAACCAATCGCATTGCACATCATCTCAAATGTTGGTTTCTGAAATGCCGGACATGCCATCAAAAAGGTTGGATATAATAACCTCCCAGAACTGTCTCACACTATTGCGTTCCCACACTTCCCAAACTCAGGCATCAGCCTCTGAATGCAAAATAACATAATGTTTATTGCATTTCTTGCTCTGAGGCGCAGGAAATTTATGATGTACGAACTTTGCACCAATTTCCCAGGAAGGGCTGAGTTTGTTTTCTTAAACACATGGGACGGAAATGCTTTATTTGCAAATATTTTATGCGATGTTCCAATTTTCCCAGATGTGTTTGCAAAAGTAAAATTTGCAACTTTTGATGGAAACATAGCTATACATGCAAATATGCAATCCTAAGGCCTGTGCAGCAATATACGCACAATATCAGCTTTGCGCAGAAACCATTTGAGGTAGTCTTCCTGGATGTCCACCAGGGTGGTGATATCAGGGATGTAGAAGTGGTTGTATTCCACATGATGGGCTTTCAGATTGACCTGCAGCAAAATACTCGCATCCGTCACTAACAGTAGTTTATCATTCAACAACGCAAGCTAAATTACGCAAGTATGTCTGCAAAAACAGATAAAAAACAGCAATTCAGCTGGGGAATATTCAATCAAATAGCTTATTAATAAGTAGTTTATCATTTACTCATTAAAACCCAGATCTGTTGTGTGGATTTTGGTTGTACCTTGTGTAGTTTCTCCAGCAGTCGAAGGGCAGCACTGGTGTAGCTCTCCAGAAACACAGGCACCAGGAGCGCCTTCCCGCCAGTCAACAGAAACACAACGATACTTTTGTACATCTCCACTAGTCTGGAGAAAACCTCGCAATCCATTAGAGACCACCAGTTATCTGAGAAACAGCACACAGATTCATGTCAAAAGCCTTTTTGATCTTGAACTTCGATAAACTTTGTAACAAAGTAACAGTGTTTCTACACAGTGGAACATGTTGGCGACGTCATACCGAGCACTTTGCTGGGGTTGGCGTCCAATCTGAGGATGGCCATGGCTAGAGGGATGGTGAGAGAGATGTAGTTTTTAGAGTCCTGGAGAGCGGGACATTCAGACAGGATCAGGTAGATCCGCATGGCTTCCACGTCAGGAGGAGAGCAGGGCAACTGGGGGATCAGGAGACTCTCAAAGCTCTTTGTGGCCTAGAAGAACACATTTGAGAGATGTTTATTATTAGCTTTGCATCACATAAATAAATTACACTTTACAATATATTCAAATAGAAAACAGTTATTTGAAACTGCTAAAATATTTCACAATATTTCAGTTTTTACTGTATTTTTGATCAAATAAATGCAGCCTGGGTGAGCATAATAGCTCATTTCCACCGAGCGGTGCGGTACGGTTCAATACAATACAGTACGGGACCGTAAACCCTGATCCGACTTGCGTTTCCACCGCCAACAGTACGCTCATGATAGGCGTGGTGTAGCGAGCTACGTCATTCTCGCTCGAAGAAGAAAGCGACACAGTAAACAACAATGGACGACATACAGCAGATCTTGTTCTTGCTTCTCGGCATGTGGCTGTCGTCACAAGAAGACGACATGCTTTGTTTGAGCCAAGGCTGCAGGACGTAAGGAAAAACACCGCTGAAAAAGCACGCACAAGTGACGATTCTCTGTCAACCAATCAACATTCTGCAGTGAGTCTACCTCCACCCTTTAGTACCGGACTACTGTGCTAAGTACCCCAACGGAAGGGTGCCAAAAAAGTGGTACGGTATGGTTCTATTAGGGTTTTCGGAATTAGGGTACCATTCACAACTTCTGAGAATGGAAACGGCAAAAATTGCATACCGTACTGAAATGTACCGTTCGGTGGAACTTACAGTAATGTATTGTACAATTCACAAATATTGTTGTAATGTAGGCTTTGAATGTTTTATAAATCTGATAATGTTCGCAGTGCATTAAAGACCTAAATAAATGATGAGATGATGGTGACATATCAGAGCGCACACACCTGCTCCAAAAGTCTTGCAAAGGCTGGTTTCATCAGCGTCTCAAAAAGCAGCCTAACTGCATTGAAATCGATGCCCGGAACTTTGGGGTTTGTCTTGAAATGTCCGTCATCACTGTGAAAACAGCAGGTGAAAATTTGTTTCCAAATGTTGGTCTGCAACAAGATATGAAATCTAATACTGTACAAATTTAATTAACTAATTTAAGATTAGAAATGGTTTGCATTGGCTGAATGAGTTACTATATTAGTTAAAACTGTTGACAGTGAGATTTAGTATATCCAAGCAAGGGTGGGTTCTGGCCTGGAAACTAGTTAAGGAACAGATGAACACATAGATTCCTCAGAGGTGAGGAGATTTATGGCCTTTCCTCTCCAATGCTCTTTATCTGCGTCTGTCGCTCTGGAGGGATGAAAGCAGGATCACATGCTGGGTGTAAATACAGAGCTGCAGGTGTCTAAGCCCTGCACTACAGACCAGTGAACCCCACACGCATGAGCATATCAACCGGGTCCAGTGTATTTTAAGCATGTCAGGGTAAGATGGTTGATCTAAAATAAACGACTTCTCACACACCAAGACAGGTTTTTAATACCAGTCCTGTTTCAATGAAAAGACAAGATGTGTTTAACTTTGAATCCCTTTTTGGTTCAACTACAGTAGTGGCCAAAAGTGATGTCCGGAGGGGATATTTGTTTTTAACGACCCCACAAGTTTGATTAAACCATCAAAATATGTGGAATATATATATATATACACTCACCTAAAGGATTATTAGGAACACCATACTAATACTGTGTTTGACCCCCTTTCGCCTTCAGAACTGCCTTAATTCTACGTGGCATTGATTCAACAAGGTGCTGAAAGCATTCTTTAGAAATGTTGGCCCATACTGATAGGATAGCATCTTGCAGTTGATGGAGATTTGTGGGATGCACATCCAGGGCACAAAGCTCCCGTTCCACCACATCCCAAAGATGCTCTATTGGGTTGAGATCTGGTGACTGTGGGGGCCATTTTAGTACAGTGAACTCATTGTCATGTTCAAGAAACCAATTTGACATGATTCGAGCTTTGTGACATGGTGCATTATCCTGCTGGAAGTAGCCATCAGAGGATGGGTACATGGTGGTCATAAAGGGATGGACATGGTCAGAAACAATGCTCAGGTAGGCCGTGGCATTTAAACGATCCCCAATTGGCACTAAGGGGCCTAAAGTGTGCCAAGAAAACATCCCCCACACCATTACACCACCACCACCAGCCTGCACAGTGGTAACAAGGCATGATAGATCCATATTCTCATTCTGTTTACGCCAAATTCTGACTCTACCATCTGAATGTCTCAACAGAAATCGAGACTCATCAGACCAGGCAACATTTTTCCAGTCTTCAACTGTCTAATTTTGGTGAGCTCGTGCAAATTGTAGTCTCTTTTTCCTATTTGTAGTGGAGATGAGTGGTACCCGGTGGGGTCTTCTGCTGTTGTAGCCCATCCGCCTCAAGGTTGTACGTGTTGTGGCTTCACAAATGCTTTGCTGCATACCTCGGTTGTAACGAGTAGTTATTTCAGTCAAAGTTGCTCTTCTATCAGCTTGAATCAGTCGGCCCATTCTCCTCTGACCTCTAGCATCAACAAGGCATTTTCGCCCACAGGACTGCCGCATACTGGATGTTTTTCCCTTTTCACACCATTCTTTGTAAACTCTAGAAATGGTTGTGCGTGAAAATCCCAGTAACTGAGCAGATTGTGAAATACTCAGACCGGCCCGTCTGGCACCAACAACCATGCCACGCTCAAAATTGCTTAAATCACCTTTCTTTCCCATTCTGACATTCAGTTTGGAGTTCAGGAGATTGTCTTGACCAGGACCACACCCCTAAATGCATTGAAGCAACTGCCATGTGATTGGTTGATTAGATAATTGCATTAATGAGAAATTGAACAGGTGTTCCTAATAATCCTTTAGGTGAGTGTATATATATATATATATATATATATATATATTTATTTATTTATTTTTTAAATATGAGGAAGAACAAAACCCTAAAATTTGTTGGCAGAAAAGGCAAACTACAGCTACAAGTTGTGTCCATAATTTCTATATATGACAGCCTGGCTAACAAAAATGATATCTGCACAAATCTGCATGTTTCATTGCGTTATCACAAATAAAACAATTGACTCCAAGCACAAGTACGCAATACGCTTACAAAATCTTTAACACATTTTTTATAATATTTGAATAAAGGGTGAATATGTAAATTTTCCTAAGCCAAACACCACTTTTGGCCACTACTATACATTCAAATGAACTAAATCCAATCAGATTCAAATCATTTGATTGAACTGAACTGATTTCATTGTTCAACATGAAACATGTTATAGGTCGTTCAGATTTAATTTTATTTGAATCAATTTAATAGATTTTAATCCAGTTATCTGATTCATTTCAACTTGATTCAATTGGATTTGATCAATCCGATTCATTTAAATTAGATTCAACAAGATTTGACTAATCTGATTCATTATAATTCAATTCAATTGCATTTGACCAATCTGAATCATTTCAATTTGATTTCAGTGGATTAAGTAATCTGCTTTATTTCAATAATATATTTTATTTGGTCAATCTAAGTTATTTCAATTAAATTCATCTGATTAATCTAATTCGCTATAGTTGAACTTAATCAATTGGATTTAAAACTAATTAAATTCAACTGCATTTGATCAGTCATATTCATTTTGAGATTTCACTGGATTTGATCTATCTGATTCATTTCAATTCAGGTGGATATTTTTGATTCTATTAAATTGATCTAATTCATTTTAAAATCAGTTTGATCCCATTCAATTTGTAGAAATAAAGCTGCCCAGTCAGCAGTGAACATTTCTGACCTGCAGAAACCTCAACTCTTCAGCTCTTGATCTAGAGTTCATTGCGTGTTATGGCACCATGTGTCACTCCAAATGCCCGCCAACCCAGAGTTTTAATCAAATATCCAAAACCGCATTATAAAATGAAGACTTGACCTCACAGGCCATAATACCCCGTCTGAATGCAGCGACACCAGTTGTTCTTTATATAACCAGATAATCTCTTAAAATGCAGTGCAGATTATGAACATCAAGGACTGCATCAGGCAGAATGAGGTTTCTAGAGAAAGTCAGAAAAAGATGGGATGCTCTAAAAGAGGGACTGCTCTTTTACAGACAGAGCTGTAACCGGGAGCTCTGCGAGTGACTGTGAAGAATTTGCTTCCTGACATTAAGCAGAAGTCACCTATGGAAAAATCACAAGCACTCCACTCTCCATGGTATCAGCCCGTGCGCATATGCTTATTGGCATGGCATGGGAATGCAAGGCAGGAACATCTTAACTGCTCACCTTTGGTCCAAAAAGCTGGCATTCCAACATGCAGTTGAGGACAGCAGGAGTATGATGTCACTAGAAGGGGAGGGAAAAGGTTTGAAATCAGCATCGAAATCATAACAAATATATTTTATACAGTGTAAAAAAAGGTGTTTGTTTTTTTCAAGTTAATATCTTCTATCACCTCTGAATTTTTTTATTTTCAGCTGACGTAATGCCTGCATGGCTGGGTAAAAATAACTAGCCAATATTATCCAATAAAATCAACATGTTTTCTTCCCTCTCCTCTAGGGATGTCACAAGTACCGGTACTTCGGTACCAAGTCGGTACTGAAATTTTTTAAAAAAATGTGACGATACCAGCCTTTCTGTAGTACCGGTAGTACCAAGTATATTCGGTACCCACTAATAGGCAGCTGCTTTCAGCTTAAAAAAAGCTGCAGTATTTTTTTTGCAGTATTTGCAGTATTTTTTCCTTTGTTATGAAAGTAACGGTGCAGCGCGTTACATACTCATGCGCTTCAGTCTGTAGCAGAAAAGCAGAGGCTGATAATCACACGAGCGATAACGGGCAGAAATATTTGCTATAAGGTCTGAATTAAGATGAACTGTATTTGTGAACATGTATCTTGTAAATATTAGCTCTGATTGGATTTTTGATTCATACCAAGTTGAAATGAGCTATAAAAAAATAGGCTACTCGCTCATTTAAGAATGTGCATTTATTGCATGGACAGACTCAGAGGAGCTAGAACATAATCCTACGTGTTTAAATGCATAGTTCAGTTGAAACCTTGCCCTCTTTGGCTTGCTGTTAATGCTGTTAAACTGAATATAGGCCTACAAGGTAAACTGTCTGCTTAAATAACAGCACTGAAATAAGAATGCACTATATCTTTTATAGCAGTTTAGGGTCATCCACACAGGACGCATTTTTTCGGGTAAAACGCGAGACGCAGGTCAGTGTGGGTCTAGAGACGCGCTTTTTAAAGGTTATTTAATTTTTTCATACTGCAAAAGTATGGAAACGAGATGCGAGCCCAACAGTCAAACACTAGGGTGATGTTTACATTAAAAACGATAGAAAAGTAGCGCAATGGAATGAAAAAAACATTTAATTGCCCCTTTTCACGCAATTAAAGTTGCATTCATTGCTATAGTAACATAGGCTTCCATTATGTTTTCTTTCCAAATTATCACTGGACAGTAGAAAAGTGAAAATGTTAGCATTTTATTCAAAGTAAAGATAAAAAAGTCATGTAGGTGTGTTATAAAATGTTATTAATATTTATAGTTAATAATATAAGAAAAATGTTCAAAACCATAAATATGTTCAAAACCATTAAAAAAAACTTACTGACTGAATGGTAGTGTCATTATGAAAGCTAAATACTTTAAAATGCAGCTAATTTTGCTAATTTAATTATAAAACATTACAAAAGTAGAACATTTCTGTAAGGCCTCTATCATAACTGTAACCAAACTGGATGAAGTCATGCACTCACTTGGTGATGCTTGAATCGCTGTTGTCATGGAGCTTCATCCTCCAGCTGTCCAGACTCTCAGAATTAATCAGAGTGATGCTTTTAGTGGTATTCATGATGCGGAAATCCTCAGGACAAGGCGAACCCTGTTCACAACACTTAGAAATGCAATATTATGACCCCAGTGCAAAATTAACTCAGCATGTAAACAAGTGTTTCAGTGTTAATTTAGCCAATTCCTAATTGTCCTAGACAGTAACTAAAGTAATAAAATAATACAAATCCCATTGGAGGCATATCAGTCTTTTTGACCATTATATTGACGTATCGGCGCCACCATGTGGGTAAAAGTAGGTACTGACCAATCAACGTTGCAGATAAGATTGATTAAATAAACATTAAATACCTCTCATAAAAGCCTACAGTATGAGCAGGTACAAACTATACTCAATTAATGTGATGATACTGAGGAATACACTCATTTACTGAATATTCTAGTGAAGTAAATGCATCCAAACAACCAGTACAATATCAGCTGTGGAGTTTCACAGCTCTGATGATACTACAGTGAAAAGCAGCAACGTTACCTCCTTGGCAGACAACAACAGGAAATTGTGATCACCTCCACTGTGAATTTTACTGACGGTGTAGCGCTCGGCTTCTGTAGAAAAAGGAACAGATAGAATGGTTCCTTTCATAAGAACATGAAGAATCATTTGTAAATAGCATGTCATGTGTTTTTATGGGTTCAAATACATCCCAAAAAGAAGCAACTATAACAAGTATAAGAAGCAAATAGAATGGATACCAGGCACATTTCTGCAAAATGCAGGCCTACTTTGTGGTAAAACAGATTTCCTTACATATCAGAGAAACTTGAAGGAGAAAAAAAGACTAATATACAAATTATTACTATTTTTACACATTCAAACATACCAAATTGTGGGCTCATCACACACACATCTAGGCTTTTGAAGATTTAGCAATCAGACGCATCACAAACCAAACTACAGATCCTGTTCAATGGTGTCTATCCCTGTCACTCCAGTTAATTAACATGTAGCTTGTTATACATAATGTACCACAATGGCCTGGTGATCATATGTACGTACTTGTGTATGTATTTCCAAAGCACAGGGGTTGGATATTCCTGACAGAAAGTGGGCTCTTAGCATTTCCTCTGAGGCCTGTGCCCAGCTGGCCCTGAGTGTTGCAGCCGAAAGCGTAAACCAGGCCTGTGGAGGGCACGAACGCCAGGGTGTGGTGCCTGTTACGTACACACAGAGGTATGCTGTGAAATATCCCATCTCATTCTAATCTGATGACTGCATGCACAAAATGAGATTATTTTAAACCAGAAGAACTATTGCACGCATGTTGCATAGTGCTTGAGATACGAGGTGCAATTAACTTGTTTTTGCAAGTTAAATTTAATAATTATCTATACTAATGGTTAACACTGTATATGGTTTTACAATGGATGCTTTCTTAAATTGAATTATGTACGTTAGTTTTTAAAAGTTTGGGGTCGGTAAGATTTTGTAATGTTTTCTTATGCACAAGGCTGCATTTATTTGATAAAAAAAAAAAGGTAAAATCAGTAATATTGTGAAATATTGCTACAATTTAAAATACAAACAGTGTATATGCCTCTCGCAGTTCAAAAATATTACACTACGTCTGACGTAATGCGTTGCGCCAGTTACGCTTTTTTCACAAGTTGAATACAGAAGGGGGTCCGGCGGTAACTAGATATTTTACTTTATAACGCGTTAAATATGGATAATTTTTTTAGACAAACCCAGCGATTCGCTTCAGAAGGCCTTTCTGAACCACCCGGAGTCGTATGGAGCACTTTTATAATGGATGGATGCACTTTTTTCAGGCTTAAAATTTTGGCTGCCATTCACTGCCATTATAATGCTTGGATTAGCAAGGAAATTTGTAAATATAAGTCAGTTTGTATTAGTCTGAAAGAAGCATGTCATATACACCTAGGGTGACTTGAGGGTGAGTAAATCATGGGGTAATTTTCAAAAATGTGCATTATCCATACAGTGTCAGTATATTTTTGGACATGACACAAACTGAAGCTAACACTTTTAAAGAAAAACAGCACATCAATCTGAAACAGATGGACACAGAAATATGCATCTTGTCTAGTACATATACTTACCGCCCACAAGCGATCTGAGACACCTCAGTGCCCATGAGCTCCATAACTCTGCGTGGAAGAGGCTCGTTGTTGGTGGAATCGTGGCCCAGCTGTCCTCTTGAACCGTTTCCAAATGTGAACAGACCCCCTTCCTGAACCAAACACAGCACAAACAGCAATGCTTCAATGCTCAAGATTGAAAATGAAAAATGAACAACTTTCCATAGTAATTCTTAGCAACATTCACTAAAAAAGTTTAAAGATTAAATTAATGGACTGTTCAAATAACTAGAAATTTGTCTAAATGTTTTTCAAACTTGAAAAAATTATTGGAGTATGTGTTTTTCAGCATAATGCTATACTTTGGCTGTATGATCAATACCTTTGTCAAGGCAGCGGTGTGTTCATCTCCACAGCTGATGTACACCACCTTCTGTGACCGCAGGAACTTGATATGGCAGGGAACAGACCGGTCTACGAGATTACAAAATATGAGGCAACATTGTTTTAAAGTCTTTTAAAGAGGACTTTAAAATTATGCCCTTTTGCAAAGTCTTTATATTGTTTTTGGGCTCTACTAGAATAGGTTTTCATGCTTGAGGGCCATATCATACACCCGGCGCATGCGGTGCCAGGTGTGGCGCAAGTGTTTTTTGCTAGTTTCAGCCCGCTGCAGTTATCATTTTCATGTCCAGCGTGAAAAGTCAATAGCGCTGTATTTTTTGTGTTATTTAATGTGCGCGTTAGTAATATATGCCTATAGGCGGGTGCACAACGCGCGTACACTCTGCTTATTACACACACAGGGGCGCAGCAGCACACAAACATTTTTAAATATTACAAATAAAAGGATTCCTCTCTGGAGAAGCTTTTAGTCTTTCCGCTCACAAATTCCGCCATGTAAATAGTGTATCCGCCATGGCGCGAGCGCAACTGGCTTTTAAAGGGAATGGGAGATGAGACTCTGATTGGTTTATTGCACGTTACACCTAAAACACACCCATGACTCATTAAGAAACTAGGTACAACCCTTTTGGACCATGCGCCAGGCGCCAACCATTTTTCTCATTGTTAAACTAGCAAAAGTGGATTCGGACACGCCCTAAGAGCACCTGCGCCATGTGCTGCAGACCATGCGCTTAGATTGTTAAAATAGAGCCCTTAATGTTCATAAAAATGCATTATTTTTCACATTTGACATTGTTGCAGCACCTCTCTTCCCAGTCTGTCAGTAGCGCTGTTTAGTTCCTGTTTCTATGAAGCCCCTTCTTTTGAAAAAGCACATTGTACTTTGATTGGTCAGCTGGATCAGTGTGTTGTGATTGGTGAACCGCTTCCAGTGTGTTTGGGAATTGTCATGCCCCTTACCATAACCGCGAGTTTGAACACGATAATTACTATCTCAACCAGACCTTGTCCCTTTATTTGCGTATGCCTTGGGCGGGAATTAAATGAGGAATATTATGACGTTCATTCTCGGAAGAAAACTCAAGACTACAATGGAGGCGTTTCAGGGAGTTCAGAAACAGTGCGCACTGATATAGAGAATAACTCCCTTTTGAGTGACTTTGTAACTTTGCAGACCTTTTTCATGCTCAAACAGCAACATTACACTCTAAAGAAACATGTAAAAAAGCATAATAGCTCTTTAATCATATTCAATTTGAAATGACAAATCCTGGAGCAACCTAAGGTTTAGGGTATAAAAATTTCAAGAATAGTCCGTTGCAGAATTCAAACCAACAAACTCTTGGTTCGCAGACCAGATTTTCAACCACTAGACCAGTGTGTGTGCTTTACCTTGCTCATCATTGAGGCCTAGTTGTCCAGCGCTGTTCTTCCCCCAGCCGAACACAGCTCCAGAGAGGGACAAGGCAAAGCTGTGGTCTCCTCCAGCGCTGATGTGAGCCAGTGGGATCCCAGACAGAGATTTAAGCGGTTGAGGAGTCAGAGTGCTTGGCTCTCCCTTCCCTAAACCCAGTTGACCACTGGAGTTCTCTCCCCATACGAACAACTGACCATCTGAGAGGGAGGACAGTGAAAATCTTCTTTTACTGACACAGAAGTACAAAAGGAAAAAAAACAACTGATACACCAATGGAATTCATCTGCTCTTACCTTTTGAAAGGGCTATACAGTGTTGGTTGCCACACATTACTTGTGAGATTCGATGCTCGCACAACTTTTTAATCAACCTACATAAATAACAATAAAAAGGAATACAGAAAAAAAACACAGAAATGTATTACTATTGTGGTGATGATGAAGAAGTACTTTAGGAAAGTTTTCATACTTTCTGCACGGATTGTGGAGGGAATACACAGTATTCTGTGTAATGGATTTAAATATTTTGACGCAATTAATTATTTAAATCATAAAGGAAAAGAATATTAAATCATAAAAGAAAACAATTCTCAATTATTTTGATCAATTATAAAAAATAAAAAAAAAAAATATATATATATATATATATATATATATATATATATATTTTTTTTTTTTTTTTATTATTTATAATTTTTTTTTTTTTTTTATATAATAATCAAAGTGATGTGTTTTAAGAGAGTTGCACATCTGTGCAAATTAGATAATTGGTGCATCAACACTTCCTCAGCCACTTTGTTGTCATAAACTGACCAGTGAATGTTATGCAGCAAAAGGCTACATATGGTTGAATTGACCTGAGAGTACTGCAGTATTATAGGCATTTGAAAGCATCCAAATATTTAATAAAGAAATTCCTGATTTACTGACTGACCAGGAATCTCACAGTCAAATTCCAGTGGTCTTGATCACATCACAAGATGTGAAACCAAATAAATAACCCTCAATGATTAGCTCACTCTCTAGTTGTATTGTGCTTGTGAAGTTATTCAAATTGTCAACTGAGAAGACAAGTGATGTTCTCATTCAAATGAATGTCAGGAAATGTTTCATCTGTTGTGGTTTATTCGGCAATACTATAGCAAACATCCAATCCACAACAAAACACAAGAGCTTTCAGTAATAGCACATTATAACTATCATTAAGTCTAAATCACTTGGGTTCGGGAGACCCCTGTGGTGAGGAAGGCCCCATGCAGAGACCCCCTCACGGCAATTAAATCCTTATTAGATTCCCCTATCTAGAACAGCATTTACAATGCAAAGAAAGTCAATATGAAAAGCATATATACAAAAAGGATGTAATTGTTAATGTGGTATGAATGCATTTACACTGGAATCATAATAACAGGAAACAATGCATCACATGTTTGAAACTTGAATGCTGGTTCTCATGCAGAGCCAACAAAAAAATAAGATGTGCATTAAAGGAATAGTTCACACAAAAATTAAACTTCTTTCATCATTCACTCACCCTCATACCATTACTCTGTGAGTGCATATAACGCAAGTGAATGTGTGCCACTCATCTGACACTTGAAAAACCACACAGTAATCGTGACTAAAGTAATCCATATAACCCCAGTGGAAAAATCAATGTTTCTGAAGTGAACGATAGGTCTGTGTAAGTCATACGAGCGGTCACGAGTCGGGCGTAGTGACGTGTGATGTAATTGCGTTAAGTTTGTGTGAGAAGTGGCGGTCCTCTGTGCTTCTACTTCTTGTACGAACTTCGCAATGCAATTACGTCATGCGTCACAGCGTCCCACTCATGAACACTTGTATGACAGTAGAACGGAAGCACAGCCCTATAGTTCGCTTCAAAAGACAATGGCCCTCTACCATCACGAAAGTGTGGACTCTGAGGAGGGCTTAGGTTTCCGTTTGGGACAGGGCCAAAGGCTGCATCCGAAACTGCATACTCTCTTGAGTCTGTACTTTTTTAAACAAGTGATCATGATCGGAACCTATTCACTTGCATTATATGGACGACAGTGATAGATTATTCTCCTAAAAATCTTTGTTTGTGTTTATCTGAAGAAAGAAAGTCATATACATCAGGGATGACATGAGGGTGAGTAAATGATGAGAGAATTTTCCTTTTTATGTGGAGCATACCACCAGAGCAGACATATTTTGACATAACGTATGCGTGTCACAGTGGACTTTGTATTATGTGTTTTAATCAAACTGCTTTCAAAATTTTATAAAAACCTTATTTATTTATGAAAACTTTGCAATAAAAAGTTATGTTTTACCTGGGCACACGGACCGCCTCTTCAGCCATACCCAGACCGAGCTGCCCTCCTTCTCCGGCCCCCCAGGAAAACACCTGCCCCTGCTCATTCACTGCCAGAGAGTGAGACTGACCACACGACACGCCGGATATCTTCTGAGCATCAAGAGCTCCAACCAGCTCTATGAGAGACACACACAAATCCATTAGATGGAAATATCACACCCCAGCCTTGATGCTTGCATACACATAATTCAAATCCCCTCTACAGATTAGCAGCAGGTACTGCTAGATTTGATTTGTGTAGTAAAAAGTTTGTGATGGCAATTAAAATAGTAGAATTCCCTGTACACTATACCATTCAAAAGTAGTTGTTTTTTTAAAGAAACAACTAGCAATAAATTCAGCAATAAATTGATCAAAAGATACATTTATAATGTTACAAAAGATTTCTATTTCAAATAAATGCTGTTCTTTAGAACTTTCTATTCATCAAAGAATCCTGAAATAAAGGGTTTCCACAAAAATATGAAGCGACACAACTGTTTTCAACATTGATAATAAACAGAAGTGTTTCTTGAGCTTCCAATCATCATATTAGAATGATTTCTGAAGGATCATGTGACACTGAAGACTGGAGCAATGATGCTGAAAATGTAGCTTTGATCACAGGAATAAATGACATTTCACAATATATTCAAATAGAAAAAAAAGTTATTTTAAATTGTACATTTTTTTCACAATATTAAATGTTTTACTGTATTTCTTATCAAAAAAATGCAGCCTTGGTGAGCAGAAGAGACTTCTTTCAGAAATATTTTTAAAAACTTACTGACCCCAAACTTTTGAACAGTACTGAAACCAGATGAAGGCACCTACTGTAAGATCACAATGTGGCATCAAAACAATGTCACATGCAATCTTTCATCATCTCATCAAGATGTCAGCAATACAGCACTGGCTTAAAGGAAACCGAAAACAAACCAAAAAAATCCCCTTTGGCCAGTGAATGTGGTAAGACGAAACCAAATGCCTAGTTAACCAAAACAACATCAGAAAAAACTTCCATTGTCCAAAATGCAAAGCAAAAGCTTTACATTGTAACATCTAAAACAAAATCATCTAAATCTCTACAAGCTGCAGTCATGATGGAGGAATAAAAAGAATAATTGCTCAACATCTGTTCAAATGTTATGCTTTACACAGTAAACAATAGCAAGACAGCTATTTGAAGAAATGCAATCTACAATGCAACCCTTTTAGAAACAGAATATGCATCATTCTACACATTAGATTCATATACAGTTATTTAAATTAGTATCTGGTTTGGACATACAATGACTTGAATACATTTAATCAAGCATTAGTGCTTCTTGTTGGGTTATTTTCTGATTTATCATTTTGGAAGGAGACTAGTTTTCTTGACTTCTTTTACACATCCCTCATACAAACTCACGTAACAGGGCCTTGTACTGAACAAATGGTGCGATCTCATTAGCACAGACATGTGAGAGAGCGTCTGCTGCTTGGAATTGTTTTCTTATAAACCGGATTAGCAACCCTGGACTGGTGAGTCCCAATGCATGCTGGATAAAACAAGATCCGCTGTCATCACTGACTGTTAATACACTGTAACACAATATTAATAATAGCATGATCAAGCAAGCAATGTTTTAGTATCCAGGCCACATGCCTCATTTCTGAGAATAATGTCAATTTCGATTTTAGGTGTGTCAAAATATAATGTGGTTATATGTGATTGTCACATTAAATGATATGGGACATACAACTTCAGCAGATACATGAGAAAATAACTATATTCATTAAAAAAGATGTGCAAAGACTGTAAAACCTTTATTACATCAATTATTATGGCATTGCATAAAAAGAAACGTCACATAATATAAAAATTTGAGAATCATCAACAAAATCTGAACGTTCATATCTAAATGTTAGGGCATCGTCCCGAAATATCATATTTCATTTTTGAGAAGATAGAGGTGTTCAAAACATTCAACTTTTTGAATGTACCAAACTGTACGTTCAAAGTGAATTTGTGGCAAAGGTACGTTCTGCAAAATAAATATTATTTGCTTATGTGTATTCAATCACTGCTACTGTTTTTACATGATTGGTTTTGTTAATCTTACATGAGTTATGTAGATTTCCTTACAGAACTTTTTTATCATGAGAAAATATAATTTGTTTTTGACATATAGACATACAGTACTGTATGTGTGTGTAAACCAATCTTTGTATGTATTGAAAACTTAGCTTAAGCTTAAGATATGTTGTCAGGAAAGGAGGACAAGAGTAATTGTTTCAAAAGAGTTAACTGTTTAAGAATGTAAGGGACGAAGCAAAGGTTTCAAGCAGGTTGCTGCCCGGAGGAGGTTTTGCCGTACATGTTAGATTTTGATTGATAAGCATGGAGATGTTGTAAATTATCTGAAACACTCTAATTAATGTAAGGCCTCGGATAACTACTGAGCACTGGCCCACTCCTTCTGTCATACACTTGGTGAAAAACTTCACTGATATATTGTCGTTTATGTCTCTCTCTCTCTCTCTCTCTCTCTGATGTTTCAAAGCTAATCTACAAATGCTGTGAGAAACAATTTGGGAAGAATGACTCTTTCTGCAGTCAAGGTCAGTAGGCCTGAGGAAAGTTTAGGGAGTCAGATAAGATGTTGCCAATTAAAAATATTTATGCATGTCAGGTGAAAAAAATTATTATGGGATGTTGGTGAGCCAGAAAATACACTTATATGATAAGGAAGTAGGAGGCCTTATGATAATCTGATCAATCAATTTTGAAAGTCTTTGTTTGCTGAAAAAATTAATACGTATGATTTGACTGAATAAATACTCTGCTCTCTGAGGTATGTTTCAGTTTAAAGGCACAATGTGTAAGATCTTTGGAGTAAAATATTCAAAAACCACTAGAACAATGTTACATATTTTGTTGACTTGTGTACTAGCATTATCCCAAATGTTTCCAAGAATGTTTAAATCCAGAGAAATAAGCCATTTTAAACAGGACATGGACCGTGTCTGTGCGTCAACTATCAATGACATACCCACGTTGCCCTCGATTTCCGTATTTTGAAGAAAGCATGGAAACACCAAAGACGCTTTAATATATTGCCTGTTTTATTAGACAGGTGACCAACTGTTTCCATACATTCATGGACGTATTGTTATATAGCTCAACACAGTTAGTTTTATTGTTTAAATCTGGTTTTCTTGATTTACTGCGAGTACCATGTTTTACCATGCCTAATATCGATCTAGCTTACTGCAGTGTGCAACAAGTGTCTCATAGTAGCCGCCGAGCGAATGCACAGAGTAGCATTATAACATAACTTTCAAACGATAACATAACTAGCAATCGCTCCAGCGGCCTCGTTCTGCTCCAACGGCTTTTAGCCCCATCCTGCTTCATACTACAGTAACTTTAATACATCTTTAGCTCATCCACGAATATGATTTCTGCCCGAGTCCTGTCGGATTCTTTTCCACTGGCTGTAGAGGTGAAGACAACAACTTCCATGATTCCGCAAAATCAAGGCGTCATCAAGCAATGCCTTTGTTTTGTACAAGCGACCTCTAGTGGCAAATTTTACATATTGTGCCTTTAAGAGGGACTACCCTGAATTTCGATTTTCAGAAATAAATTTGGTTTGACAATATTACTATTGGAGTGGCCTGACTTTAATCTTACAGGTGAATTTCCAACACAGTTCTGAACATTAGAATCGAGTTTTTAAGCATAATAAATAGGTTTTAAATGTTCAAATCTAATTTCTGTGGAATAACAGGTGTAGTATGAATATTCAAATCTAATTTTTGAGCATCGTCAACAAATTCTGAACGTTCAAATTGAATTGTTTTGACATCATAGGCGCATCTGAAGTGTCAGTGCCATGTTCCATACTGTGCGTTCAAAATGAATGTACGAATTGTTGGGTATTATTTTTGAAAATGATATTATTTTTGAAAATCTGGAGTATCACTGTCATGTTCCATGCTGTATGCTCAAAATGAATTCATGGCAAAGGTGCCTTCTAAACATTAGAATTAAATTTTGAAGCATTATAAATAGGTCATAAATGTTTGAATCTAGTTTCTGTGAAACTGTAGGCATGGTATGAATATTCAAATCTAATTTTTGAGCGTCAACAACAAATTCTGCACATCCAAATCTGGGGCATCATAGGCATGTTATATAATATAAATCTTGTGGAGAGACAGAGCATTCTGAACATTTGACCTTCTGCGCATTACTGGCGCGTTCTGAAAGTTTGATTCAAATTCTGTAGCATCACTGTCATGATCCATGCTGTATGTATGTTCAAATTCTGTTTATGTCAGTTACCTGGCCTGCATCCTCGCTTGTCATGGCCCAGCTGACCGCTGCTGTTGGAGCCACAGGTGTACACGCTCCCATCATGCAACAGGAAGAGCGAGTGTTGGCTGCCACATGCCACTTCTTTAAGACCCCTCCCATCGAACATGCAACAGCTCCTGGGCTCAAAGACAGACGCCTCTGACGCACCAATGCCCAGCTGACCCGAGGCACTGCTTCCCCAGCACAGCATCATGATTCACACATAAAGAGAGAGACAGATGGAAGGATCCGGAATAAGGGAGAGCTCCTAGGCTGTACCGCCTTGCCGCCTCCGCCTGTAAATGACGGATCTGGAACAGAACAAAAAGTCTGGCATAAGACACTGGGATGCAAATAGGTGTGAACTCAGTAGAAGGGAAGGGAAGAGGTCACGCCCAATTCCTGTAAATGACAGCTTGTGTGGACGGCCAGGCACTTGAGACTGGAATGCAGATCTATCCATCTTTGTAACTCCTCCAAAACCTACTGAATCATCACTGGATTCACTATGTGAAACATGTACTAATAAAAGTGGGCATTTATGTCTAGGTAGGGGACAGTTATTATTTGATTAAACCCACCTACATGCATTCAGTACATACTGGAAGAATGATATATAAAAACATTGCTAGAGATATAAAATCAATATTGAATATCAAAATGATTTTAATGCTCTTTGCACATTTCTAAAAGTTTTAATCAAATTCTGGAGTCAGTGCCATGTTCCATTTGTTCCATTTTCGTTCAAATTAAAGAAAAATTCTAACTTATGGGCATTATAAATGGGTTCTGACTAAACGTTCGAATGTAATTTCTGCAGAATCATAGACATTCAAATTTAATTTTTGAGCATCATAAACATTACTGGCACGTTCTGAAAGTTTGAATCGATTTCTACGGCATCACGGTCATGATCCATGCTGTACATTCAAAACGTACGGAAAAAGTACGTTCTGGAACATTCGAATCAAATTTTGGAGCATTATGGGTTTTGAACATTCGAACCTTTGTCTGGTGTATCATTGGCGCGTTCTGAACAGTCGAATCAAATGTTTGAGCATCAACAATAAATTCCGCACGTTCGAATCAAAATGTTAGGGCATCTAGGCGCGTTCCGAAATGTCATATTAAATTATTTGGCGTTCCGAACGTTCGACTTTTTGCGTAATACTGGTGCGATTTATAGGCGTCAACTGCGTTCTAATTGAAAGTCCCTATAATGTCTAGAACTGCTCACTACTAGGTTAAGAAACAAAGACGAAATCTTCCATATGTTGGTCCAATCTGTCTAATATGAGTTCGGCCTGTAAGAACAATCCTGACATATTTCAGTTTCATGTCTTTAGTCAAAACAAGCTGTAGTGCATATACTGCAGACATCAATGCTTAAACATGTTATCAGACTGTCTATGCGTTCAATACAGTACCTCAATACTAATATTCAGGATAATGTAAGGACAAACTGACACATAGCAGCGCACTGACACTCATCAAACTGTCATTTTCTATCACGCAAGTGCAGTTCTCTATCAGACACAAGTCAAAAACAAACATGTTCTTAGGTAGCAGATAGTGTTACCTGGTAAAATGCATTTCGTCTCCTGATTGTTTGACCGTATATTACTCAAATGGTTTCAGTTTAATGGTTCCGACAAAAACAAGGAAGTTACGACTCAGATTACGGAGTCACTGATCACGTGACTCCTGTCAACCCGCTCTAATAGCGCTGGAGTCAATAGAGGGCGACACCGAGTATAGATTTGTCATTTTGTACATGTGTTCCTGATGTGTACATATTTTTTTTATAGTTTATTAACAAACATGCAGTGATTGATTTAAGTTTTGCCTTCAGTCAATGTACACGAAATAGCAAAACAACAAATAAGATGGAAAAAGAGACTGCCACTGGAAAGATATGCCACTGATATATACATAAAATAATACTACAATATATTTATTATTAGATTTTTAAAGGGTATTTATTTAATATTTTGTGGATATGCTTGTTAGGTTTACTTTAATGTTTCATTTATTTATTTCTTACAACATATTCTCTTAAACTCATTGAATGAGGACATCTACTTTTTCATTTCCCCCCAGTCTTCAATGTTATTTTTAAAGATTTTATATTTAAAAACTATTCGTTTATTATAATTTTTTTTTTAAATTAGTCCAACATTTAGCTTTTTATTATTATTTAAGCCCGACCAGGCAAGATAAAATCTGTTTCATTTCTATAAATTCTGGTTTGTTAAAAAAAAAAAGTAAATAAATAAACACTTTATTATTAAGACACATTTATTTTAAATTAAGTTCATAAATACAGCACATCACATTATAGCATTTGGAAAATAAACCTCTCCTGGCGTCAAAGTACTGAAAGCAAAAAAACTAATTTTGCCAACAGAAATCTTTATCCGTTATGGATATAAATGTAAACATTGTTATTAAAAAACATCTAACTGCGAAACATTTTACAGCACATAATTACAGCAGGAACTGATTGTTGAACATGGGCTGTTACAAACCCAGCGATTCCAGGTCTTCCCCATTTACATCATTTATGTGATTCATGAAATCCATAACTGAATGTGATGAGACAGAAACATTCATTTTAATACAGCCATTTTTAACATATTAGGCATACAATTCAGAGTGAATGTGTGCATATTTTAAAATTAAAATAAAAATATTATTTGCAATTTGATTACAATTCTAGTTCTTTTAGAGTTCTTCTTTTTCTTTATTCCCTTATATCCCTTTAAATACTTTTAAAGGGATATAAGGATCAAGTATCAAGTTCTTTGATGATCTCTCACTCTTCCCAGAACCCCCTCTTGTGGTTGATGGCTTCAATGACTTTAGCCCTGAGTGTTTCCTTGTTCTGATAAACAGGAAGATCTAACAGAGCATGGCAGGTGAGGGCCTCTGGTAGATGGTCCTGAGTAAAGCTGAACATGGGTCTCACTTTCATCTTCACCGCACTCATACCCAGAATGGGCACATTCTCAAACCCTGTTAAGAACACTTCAGAGAGGAAAACAGGGGAAAGGTTTATTTAAAAGCACTCTGGATGTGTTCTGGCTAGGGATGGGCAACAGTGGTCAAGTACTCGAACATGACAGCGATGATCGCCCTGACTTCTGATTGGTTATTTCGGTCTGATTGGGTCTTTAGACAGCACCGGCGAAATAAAGTGCAACTGAAGCGCGCGCTGCAGTGATGCCTGGAATCATTGTGATCATGAAGTGCAAGATGTGCAGCGCCAATCTGTCATATACACAGCATTATAATGAAAACAAGATTGTGATAGAATGTTGTACATTCTCTGTGCTTTAGTTCCCCGTGTATCAGCTGTTAAAGGAAAGCCACAACGAGAGTTACATCAGACTAGCGCGGTGAAGTTCAAGTGCGCATCCGCGTCCTTTTGTCAAGTTGTAAGATTACTTTTATGTTGTCTATATCTGATTAACTTTGCTTGAGTTTATTAACCAGCTAGCAAAGAGCCGCCGTTACAGACTAGTGTTCATTCTCTTCAGTTTCAGCTCAAATGCAATGCCCGACATTATTTGAGACTGTTATATTCTTTTTAGATAAGACTTTTTCTTTTTCAAAATCATTGATGATATTAATAACGCAGCAGTGGTATTTTGTTCTCATGTTTTTTAACAGTAGACCTATGTTTTATTTAAAGTTGTTTCTCATTATGGATTCGGAAACGCGCAGTGATGTCTGTAATCACTTTGATCATGAAAAATAAAATTAAGTGCAAGATGTGCAGAGCCAATCTGTCATATAGCATTATAATGAGAACACGACCTAAGTTGTAATAGGTACATATCTGCTTAATCTCATATAGGATGCGTTTGGTTGAGTTTATTAACCCGCTAGCAAAGCTCTGCAGGGTGGTGTTTATTCATAGTTTCAGATTTTTTTCTGCTTTTTTTTTTTTTAGATGTTTCTTTTTCAAAAACATTTATGCATCATAATCTAGCAGTTATTTTTTCTAGCCATGTGTTCATGTTTTCATGGACATGTCATGTTTGTATTTGTCAACATTAATTTTCGTAACAGTCTTAAAATAGTTTCATATCTCCATGACGGAGACGCCCCGCCCCCCGCACAAGCCCCGCCCCCGAGTACTTGTTTTTGAGACCTATCGATGATCGAAATGAGAAATTGACAAAAATTCCCATCCCTAGTTCTGGTATACAGGACAAAATCACTACCTGAAAATCATAGGAGCAGCTAAAGATTTTTTTCCTTAAATCAGATATCATTTCGACAAATGTCGTTTTCCGTAATTACCAGACACATTCAGTATAATCACTAGTGAACTTACATAGAAAGCCCTTCTTCTCATTTGGTGTCAGTTTGTCAAACACCTCCCAGAATAAGATGATGGTTGGATGCTTAGCATAAAATGATCCTTCATATGTGGCGTTCTAATGATCAAAAGATATATGATATGTAGTCAATATTTACTTGTTCACAATGTCAAGAGCATAGTATAGTAGTTATTTCTGTTTGACATATGTGTTATCGTGGACCTGTTTGAGGACGTCCCAGTCATATTCCTCATTGCCCACCAGAACTCCTCTCAGCTCCTCTGGCTCAAACATCTCCACCAAGCTTCGGTCACACGCTTTGAAGAAGCCTCTCTTGAATTCTTCAAACACTTCCTCTACTGATTTATTCAGGATGTAATCCACATACTTGTCCACAAATTCTCTTCTGTTGCAGAAAAAAAAAACATCTTTGCATCTTACTAAGATTATCAAATATTATGTCCAAGATTAAGAATAAGCAAAAAGAATACAATGTTCTAGTGAGTGACAGGTATATGGGTATCTCAGTATAATTAGATTTCTTTATAAAATTATATTTTAAAAAAACCCTGACCTGTTATAATTTGTGACCATTTTTCCTGGCTCAGCTGGATCCAGTTCTACTTCTGTTTCATCCCATGTGATCTTATGCAGAAAGAAAAACTGTTATTTTTAAGCTCATTTACTAACCTTGTGTGCAGACAAATTATTATTGAATGAGACCCGGTGTCTTTTTAAAGCTACATTACCACACATAATAACACAAACTAACCGTGAAGTACGTGTCCATTTCCTTAACATCATCGCTGTAGTCCAGGATGTACCGCAAACTCCTGAGAACATCATGTTTCAGATTCATTAAACAATGTTACTCAATGATAAGTGGCAGCACATACAGAGACCATGGATATACATTTTAGCAGTCATTGTAAAAAAAAATATACCAAGAGATTCAAGATAACATTGACTGTAAAAACACTCACTTGCCAAGAACCGGACTGAACTCTATCAGGTCTTCAAGACATGGTTTGACATTGAGAAGCTTCTTGAACAAAGCTAAAGGAAAAGGCAGATTCACTACAGAGGTGTTGTTGAAGGCCAAGCCACACAGAATCCCAAACAGGAAGTACTTCTCCTTCTCCACGCTGAGCTGGTGTGGGACAATAAGTGGTTAAGGCCAAAGAGAACAATAATAAAAATGTAAATAAATGGGAAAACACAAAAGAGGCATTAGGTATCTAAGGGGCAGAGGATGCGTTGCACTGTGCTACTTTTCCATTGTTTGTCTATGTAAATGTGCTAGACGGACATGTTTGACCACTGCGCTTGTGTCTTTTGTAGCATCTAGCGCATGACACAGCATTCTAAAACACTGCGAATTTTGAAAAAGTCTGGAGACCGTGTTTTTTCCCCCATTCCACTGTCTGCTTCTCACATTGCTTCAAATTAAAAACATGTTCTATGTGAGCCGGGTTCAGGTTCACACTGTACAATTTTGGCCACAATTTGACCATCGGAGACAAATTTTGTAAATCCTAAAAGATTCCTCGGATCCTATGCCAAAATCTGAAGTCTTTAATCGTTAGTTTGACATGTTCTTCGACAGCCGATTAATTATCACTGCAATCAAATTTTACCTCCAAAGAAATTCTGGCAGTGTCAGTTTTGAGGCACAGTCCTGTAGTGTGACTTCTCTTACGACCGTTAAATGAAAAACCAGTAGGAGCGCAGAACCTGATGACACAGCTAGTGAGACCGCAACAAACCACCACTTGCTCCACACACATCATCTATGTTTTATTTCCAGTTTCCTTTTCAAGAGAAGCCATGATCGAAATTATTAATTAATTTGGTTTGCTAGCCAACATTTCTATCCCACATGTAAATGCAGCTCACGTCACTGAACGTGTCACAAATTGATGATGTAAAACTCTGGACGAGTCTTCTTGTGCGTGTCCGTTTTTAACGCGTCTTGACTGCCGTACAGTCTGACATTAATGACGACTGAGATCCCACAGTGTGACATGGCTTACAGCAGGGATCATGTTTGTACAATCGTACAGTGTGCACCCGGCTTTAGGTATGTAACCTGACACTAAACGTTGTTACCACTATTTACGTCTCTAGCATGACATAATGAAAAAAGTATTTTGCTTACCTTTGTGGGAAACCAGCTCAAAGTTTTGTTGTCATTGTACATGAGCAGTTGAGACTCTGGTGCACAAAGCTCTTTAAACACATTGAGGAAAAGGTCTCTCTTGTTCACATCTGTTTTTCTCATATCTTCTGTGTAAAACACCTATGTTACATAACCAAAATAATTTATTCATACTGCAGCTCCAAACAGATTGTATGATAAAACACCTTGTATGCTACTGAATCAAAACTGTACATCGTTCTTTTTCCTTACCGACAGCCAATAATCTCTGAGATGATGCTCGCTGGCCGTTCTCAGCAAGGAGAAACAGTCCTCCAGCAGAGCTGTGCGTCTCAGAGTCAGCTGATAAGAACCCTGCAATTAAAGCATTTCATTCTGTGATTAAAAACAACATGGACACAGAAGTAATTCCCAGGAAACTTTTAGTTAGATTTTTTTTTACCTGCCATACTCTGTTCTTCATATAGCTACATTTGGCCTCCAGGTTAAGGATGCATGGAAGTGATAAAAGATTTTTTAAGATTGTCTGTAACAAAAGAAATAGGAGCATCATGCTTACTTGATCTGCAATTTGCATACATATCAGATATGGCCAAAAGTCTTTGGTGCTCACATTATAGTAGTTTTGCTGTGCAAGCAATGCATTGATTTGTCCACTCAATTTGTGTCGCTTGTGTCACATTATCAAATAACGATAGCATTGTCATTTGATAATGTGATTTTCTTTCAAATGTCATTTTAGTCCTTTTTGTATGATAAATACAGTGATTGCTGCCATGTTCCCCATTTATTAAAAAGATATATACCGTAGATCAGGGGTGTCCAATCAGAGTTTAGCTCCTACCACAATGAAACACAACTGAACCAGCTAATTAAGGTCTTCAGGATTACTAGAATCTACCAGGCAGAAATGTTGGGACAAGTTGAAGCTAAACTCTGCAGGACATTGGCCCTCCAGGAGTGGGATTTGACACCCATCCAGTAGATGGCATTGTAACATCATCAGCCATTGAAAAGCCCATATAGGTTGACCACTAGTAGAAATTTCGAAATGTTTTGGTCCTCACCACCTCTAGTAGACCATTGACCTCAAGAATGATGAAATCACTCTTTGTGATGTCTCTGTGGGCACTGCGGCAGACCTTTCCAACAGAAACACTGTTATTGAAACTACCATTATCAAAATAATACGGTTAAATATTTACTTTAGATCTAATTTTGATCTAATGTATAATAAAGGCACCTGATAGACCATCTGAAGGATCCGCACACATTTCGGCAGGTGTGTTGCTATGTCCCAGTCCAACTTGTCAACAGCAATCCTGCCAATTAACATAGCAGACTCTTTTTGAAATAAGTCCACCAAGTTTTTGAGACAATCATCAGGGAGTTTGGACCAATACGTCTCTGAGAATATAACATACATGTAACATAAAAATACAAATAGAACAAGGTCTAAAACACAAAGGAATAAATGTCCTCCAGCTTTACCTAACACCTTGCGAGCAGCATGATTCAGATCGAGGATTTTGGAGGCCATTGCTTTAGTGAGTTCAGTTCTTTGTTGTTTCTGGAGTCCTCCGATGAGCTCTGGGAGGAGAAAGTAAAGTCTCAGAGCTTCCGCACCAGCTGGATTTGGATTCAGAGACGGCAGCAGTTTCTGTTGAACCACCTTCACTACCTGAAGTACAAAAAAACATCAACTGGATCTCATGGTTTAAAATGTAATGAACATTTCTGTAAATGTTGGAATTACCATTACCTCTGAGATCAACCTTTCATCGTTTGATAACTTTGCAAAGGATGTTTTAACCAGATCAAAATCCAACCCACAATGCTCCTCAGACGTCTGATAATGTTCATCACAACTACAAAGACAGACACTTACATTAAAGTCATTTTAGGCACAAAAAGGAGGAACTACTAGATAAGACTACCTAATTCTGATTAGTATATTTACCTTGTTTTTAGAAAACTTCCATTCAGAGAGGCAGCCGAGGAGAACACTTTGTTTATGTCCCTGTAAACAACAAAACTATACTTTAAATAATATTTTTATAGTCTATTGATATTCATTTCCATGTCTAAAATACTGTACATCACATCATTGGCACATATTTCTTGATTCAATTATGTTAAGAAAGATGTTAAGAAAGATGGTCCTACTGTACAGCAGTATACACCGGTCAGGCATTACATTATGACCACTGACAGGTGAAGTGAATAACACTGATTATCTCTTCATCACGGCACCTGTTAGTGGGTGGGATATATTAGGCAGCAAGTGAACATTTTGTCCTCAAATGTGTTAGAAACAGGAAAATTGGGCAAGCGTAAGGATTTGAGCGAGTTTGACAAGGGCCAAATTGTGATGGCTAGACGACTGGGTCAGAGCATCTCTAAAACTGCAGCTCTTGTGGGGTGTTCCCGGTCTGCAGTGGTCAGTATCTATCAAAAGTGATCTAAGGAAGGAACAGTGGTGAACCGGTGACAGGGTCATGGGCGGCCAAGGCTCACTGATGTACGTGGGGACTGAAGGCTGGCCCGTGTGGTCCGATCAAACAGACAAGCTACTGTAGCTCAAATTGCTCAAGAAGTTAATGCTGGTACTGATAGAAAGGTGTCAGAATACACAGTGCATTGCAGTTTGTTGCGTAGCCGCATAGCCGCAAACCAGTCAGGGTGCCCATGCTGACCCCTGTCCACCACCGAAAGCTCCAACAGTGGGCATGTGAGCATCAGAACTCGTCCACGGAGCAATGGAAGAAGGTGGCCTGGTCTGATGAATCATGTTTTCTTTTACATAACGGGGGATGGCCGGGTGCATGTGCGTCGCTTACCTGGGGAAAACAATGTTACCAGGATGCACTATGGGAAGGCGGCAAGCCGGCGGAGGCAGTGTGATGCTTTGGGCAATGTTCTGCTGGGAAACCTTGGGTCCTGCCATCCATGTGGATGTTACTTTGACACGTACCACCTACCTAAGCATTGTTGCAGACCATGTACACCCTTTCATGGAAACGGTATTCTCTGGTGGCTGTGGCCTCTTTCAGCAGGATAATGCGCCCTGCCACAAAGCAAAAATGGTTCAGGAATGGTTTGAGGAGCACAACAACGAGTTTTGTCCTCCAAATTCCCCAGATCTCAATCCAGTCGAGCATCTGTGGGATGTGCTAAACAAACAAGTCCGATCCATGGAGGCCACACCTCGCAACTTACAGGACTTAAAGGATCTGCTGCTAACATCTTAATGCCAGATACCACAGCACACCTTCTGGAGTCTAGTGGAGTCCATGCCTCGATGGGTCAGGGCTGTTTTGGCAGCAAAAGGAGGACCAACACAATATTAGGAATATAGGTCATAATGTTATGCCTGATCAGTGTATATAAAGTCAGAAGCCTTTAGCATTAGTATCTCAGTGGAAGCACTGTCTATGAAACTGAGTCAAAAACTCACTTCTTTATCACTTTCCATGAATCACTTCCAGACAGCCATCGGTCAATCATTCTGTCATCTAATGTCAAAATCCCTCTGCTTGGATTCGGTCTAGACTCATTTTCAAGTTTCTACAACATACATAAAAACATAAGTAATAACAGTGTAGCAATAATTTAACTGTTAAACAATTTGTGAATGAAAACTGTCTGTCTTACTGTACCTTGAAAAACAAGGCAAAGGAATGATTCTCCCCAGCAATGATTTTTTTAATCATATATGCATGACCAAATTCTGTGTGCAACAAACATCTAGTTTAGTTTAGAGCTCTGAGCAACATCTTAAGTACAAAAGTATTCATAAGTAAACAGCCTAAAAGATGATTTCATTACCAGTTGACAGATCCACAGGAAAAGGCACAGACTGATTGGTCATTTTTCCATTTCCCAGCTGCCCTTGCATCCCACATCCAAATGAGTAGATCAGCTTTGATGATGAGACGGATACGAGTGTGTGACGTCTTTATTCAAGAATGAATCAAAAGCCTAATTACTGAGCTGAAGTGAGGTATTACAAATAAATCTGCACTACCGCTCTGAAACACTGACGGATTATCAAAGGTCCAGTTTACCTCCCACATGTGACCTGTGACACTTCAGATCCCCACAGTTCAGCAACCACCCGCGGATGATGCTCGTCTTTAAATGAGTTGTGCCCAAGCTGACCAGAACCTCCTGATCCAAATGTGAATATTGTGCCACCCTGAAACATAAACCATTCATTACATGTTCTGTCCAGTTTGTTGATTGCTAAATATGGTATTATAATATGGATATATAAAATATTACAAAATACTACCTTTGATAGCGTTGCAGTGTGTTCCCCTCCACATGAGATGGACACAGTTTTCTTTTGGTTCAGACTATTTACAACTGTTGGGACGTGTCTGTCTGTGGTGGAAAAACAGTGAATTCATCACTTCCAATACTTTAGATTTGACAGAGTATTGCACAAATGTAGTACATTTATATGTGCTTTTCTACTTTTCTACTATTACTGATTTATTTTCTACATGATGAAATATTCAGACCTGTAGTGTCTCCGAGGCCCAGCTGTCCAGCCGAGTTCTTTCCCCATCCGAACACGACTCCAGAGAGAGACAACACAAAGCTGTGATCTCCTCCAGCGCTGATCTGAGCCAGTGGGATCCCACACAGACTCTCCACGTGTTGAGCTGACAGAGAGCCGGGATGCTCTTTCCTCAAGCCCAGCTGACCGTGAGAGTTCTTACCCCATACGAACAACTGACCATCTGAAACACCAACAACAGCTCTGCATATCTACACTCAAATGCCAATCAATTCATGTCAATCATAAAATGTCAAGATTAAAACAAAACATCAGGGTCCAGTTTCACAGACAGGGCTTAGATTAAGCCATTAGGCCTAAATTCAGTTAGGGCATTTGAGTAGCTTTTATTAACGTGCCTTAGAAAAAAAACATTACTGGTGTGCATCTTGAGATAAAACAATGGCACTGACATATTTTTAGATATGTCTAAAACAATTTAAGTTGCTTTCAGTTAAAACAGCTCAAACATGTATTTTAGTCTGGGACTGGGACTTGACTTAAGCTTTGTCTTTGAAACCAGGGGCAGATGTTAGATGAAATGCTCATGAATACCCTTGGTCAGTGCCATTGAATGCTGGTCTCCACATGCGATCTGAATCACCTGCCTGTTTTCCAGACCTTTGAGAGGACTGCAGAGAAAAGACAATCTGTCAGATATAGATTTGTTATTATCATTTATGGTAATTTATATTGTTATGCATAAACACCTGCACACAGTAGATTTGTCCATAATGAGAACTCTTCCACCATAAGCAAGAAGAACCGCACCAGCTCCTCCACAGACAATCGATCTGATTCTGTCATTCTTTAGCTGTAGTTGCTCTGGAGTAAATAAAATATTTTCATCAGTTCAACTTCTGTTCAGACTGTAAACATAAATAGACACTTATATAATTACAATTAATTCCATTAATAAGTCACAACCATTATACAGTATAGCTAAGTAATGTACAATCAAATATAAGGCTATATGAAAATAAAAGATTCGAGACTTTTATCTGTTAAGTACTATGATGTCAACTTTATGAATGGAAAAAAAGTTTAAGTTAGTGCATAGCATAACCTACTAAGTTTTCCATCTTGAGCACAGTCTTCACCGCGCAATCTCAGGACCGAGACCTTCCCATCCCGGATGAATCCAACAAAACTCCTTCCAGCTGACATGTCCTCAAGTGATTTGGGACACATGGATCGCATTCCACAATTGCCATGTTTGACTTTGTCAGGCTGTAAGAGACCGAAGCCCTCTCTGACCTGCGCTCCCCAGTAGCACAACATGTTCACAGCTCACGGATGAAACATTCAGTGTCTCTCTGCATCCTGAAGAACTCTCTCCTTAAATATAAATCGAAAACGAGAGCGAAACTGCTTACTGTTTCGAAAATCAACGAAATGGTTAATTATCAGATTTCCCACGAAACGAAAGTAATGTTTGTTGTTATTCTTCCGCGTTTATGAGACAATGAATGCATTGATGATGACGATCGGAAAACGAAAGCCAAATATGTGTATTTACACTGTATTTAATGTATTCCATCCATAGTTATTTTGTGCAGCCAACTTATTAAAAAGAGTGAATCAGACGTGCTCAAACTGCGCGACAGTTTACATGTAGACCGTGGCTGACATTAAAAGTTTAAGAGTTCTACGATGACTTTCTGTAGGGTCTACTATTTAAATGATTTCACATTTTTACGGGATCTGAAACGCCTATGAGGTGCGCCGCAATATGCCGCCATTGTTCCCAGTGTAGTGGATATCTTACTACATGAAAAGCGTTCTCGAATACATAATTTGGTCACACACGCGACCGCATTCGACGCGACCCATTACGTAGTTAAATAGCCTAAGGGTGAATGGGTTGTAGCCTAGATTTCTCTTCCACTACTAAATGTAAAGCGCTCTAGATGCGTATTTATGAAACGACAGGTAAAAGAATATCACGCGAGAGCCACGCAGTAGTACCTTTTTATTTTGCCCCATGTCTTAGGTGTTCTTATGAAAGATTTTAAATTGAAGGACTGTTTAGACACTATTTGTTCATTTAGTCCAACATTTAGCTTGGTCCTTTTTATTAGATAAAATGTGTTGGAGAAGGTAAATATTGCATAACTGGGGGCGTTATATATATATATATATATATATATATATATATATATATATATATATATATATATATATATATATATATACACTCACCTAAAGGATTATTAGGAACACCTGTTCAATTTCTCATTAATGCAATTATCTAATCAACCAATCACATGGCAGTTGCTTCAATGCATTTAGGGGTGTGGTCCTGGTCAAGACAATCTCCTGAACTCCAAACTGAATGTCAGAATGGGAAAAAAAGGTGATTTAAGCAATTTTGAGCGTGGCATGGTTGTTGGTGCCAGACGGGCCGGTCTGAGTATTTCACAATCTGCTCATTTACTGGGATTTTCACGCACAACCATTTCTAGAGTTTACAAAGAATGGTGTGAAAAGGGAAAAACATCCAGTATGCGGCAGTCCTGTGGGCGAAAATGCCTTGTTGATGCTAGAGGTCAGAGGAGGATGGGCCGACTGATTCAAGCTGATAGAAGAGCAACTTTGACTGAAATAACCACTCGTTACAACCGAGGTATGCAGCAAAGCATTTGTGAAGCCACAACACGCACAACCTTGAGGCGGATGGGCTACAACAGCAGAAGACCCCACCGGGTACCACTCATCTCCACTACAAATAGGAAAAAGAGGCTACAATTTGCACGAGCTCACCAAAATTGGACAGTTGAAGACTGGAAAAATGTTGCCTGGTCTGATGAGTCTCGATTTCTGTTGAGACACTCAGATGGTAGAGTCAGAATTTGGCGTAAACAGAATGAGAACATGGATCCATCATGCCTTGTTACCACTGTGCAGGCTGGTGGTGGTGGTGTAATGGTGTGGGGGATTTTTTCTTGGCACACTTTAGGCCCCTTAGTGCCAATTGGGCATCGTTTAAATGCCACGGCCTACCTGAGCATTGTTTCTGACCATGTCCATCCCTTTATGACCACCATGTACCCATCCTCTGATGGCTACTTCCAGCAGGATAATGCACCATGTCACAAAGCTCGAATCATTTCAAATTGGTTTCTTGAACATGACAATGAGTTCACTGTACTAAAATGGCCCCCACAGTCACCAGATCTCAACCCAATAGAGCATCTTTGGGATGTGGTGGAACGGGAGCTTGGTGCCCTGGATGTGCATCCCACAAATCTCCATCAACTGCAAGATGCTGTCCTATCAATATGGGCCAATATTTCAAAAGAATGCTTTCAGCAACTTGTTGAATTAATGCCACGTAGAATTAAGGCAGTTCTGAAGGCGAAAGGGGGTCAAACACAGTATTAGTATGGTGTTCCTAATAATCCTTTAGGTGAGTGTATATATATATATATATATATATATATATATATATTTATATATATATATTTTTTTATTTTTTTTTAAATACATCACAGAAATTACATTACAATGTACTGGAAACAGAAACCACCTGAAAACTTGATCTGTTCGTTAAATGTCAACCTTTTTCCAATTATTGCTGAAGCAGAGTTTTTACAATGAGTCCAGCCACCAGCATCTGTCTCACTCTTCCCAGAACCCCTTCAATGACTTTAGCCCTGAGTGTTACCTTGTTCTGATAAACAGGAAGATCTAACAGAGCATGGCAGGTGAGGGCCTGTGGTAGATGAGTAAAGCTGAACAGTTACAGTTATTTACTCTCATCTTCACCATTCTCATACCCAGAATGGGCACTTTCTCAAACCATGTTGACCATTATCAGTTTGATAAACATTAGCACCACCTTGTGTAAGAAACATGGGGGGAATAGAATCTAATGACAAACAATCCATCGGTCGGAATCTGTTCCCCCACCAATAGGATGAGTGATGTTGATGTTGATGCAGTGACTTAAAGGGGTCATGAATTGAGAAATCAACTTTCCCTTGCTGTTGATATATAAAAGGTCATGGTAATATAAGAATATCCGGTAAATTTCAGAGCTGAAAACGTCCTTGTTAGTCAAAGAAAAGCTTTTATTGACAGCTGGCTCAGCAAACGATTGATCTGCGAATGTGCGTCCCCCGTGACGTCAGAGTGCAGTGAAACTCCGCCTTAACCGAAGAAGACGAAAGCCTAATTCTGTGGCCCAGCCCACCGATTCATGCCTGGCATGTTAGATAAATAACAGGCCTACGTGGAGCTAAACCAGATCAAACTTCCAAGCAATAAAGCTTATAGCATGTTTCAAACATGAAGCTTCCTTCGGATTCCAAAATGCATGGTTGAACTTTATTTTTAATGAAGATCCAGCTCACGTGGGGAAGACATTGCATTTGTTTGCTTCATTTCACTGTGGATTCGTTTGTAAACAAGAGACTGGATTTGCAGACAGGATGAGATTAAAAAAACAATGCTGTGGCTTCTGGATCTGACAAGAATGATGCAACAACAATTTATGTGAGTAAAAAATGTTTTTTTTATATGTGATCGCATTGTTACGTTTGATATCTGCTGATTATGTATGTGTCTAACTAAACATAACTTCCACGCTGTCACAGGCTTTGAGTTGGTTCATTGAGTTGGTCCTGCGATTCGTGATCAGATTCGAACATGTATGGACCAGGGCTTGCATATTAAATGGTAAAATACACGCATGTGTGTGTGTGTTATGCATTGTTCGTGGTTATATCCACCGATCGGGCCGGCCAAGTAATAAAAAATAACATTCTAATTAATTGCGGGTGGATGAGAGATAAATCATTGTGTTTGTTTGATAAAGACATTTTGCGAGCCCTGTGGGCGAATCATTCTGGTTGCCGCTTCTCCACATTGGAAGTTTTCAAAACAATTCCTCATGTGTAATGACTGGGGATCCGAAGCTCATTATAATATGCAAAACTGTTATCCAATCATAGCAGTGGCCGTTTACTTCCAAGTCTTCAACGCAGCACGCCCATAAAAACCGAGCGTTTCAAGAGCTAGGCTCAAAACCAGGGTAGAAAATAGCCTATTACTTATTCATTATGATGTTTTTGAATGTAAAAACCATGCAAACGTCATAAGTTGACCTCAGACAATAGTATATATATATTAAAAAAGCCAGTTCATGACCCCAATAAAAGATGCTGATTTTTGCCTTTTATTATGTGAGGACAGGAAGCGAAGTGGGAGAGAAAGAGGGGGACGAGATTAGGAAAAGTCCACAAGCTGGGAGTTTAACTTAGGTCAACCGCAGCGCAATGGCTCTATATTTTGACATGCTGCCCACCAGGGCTATCTGGCACCAACTAACCAGCATCAGTTTGATAAATATTAGAACCTCATTCAGTAAGAAACTTGGGGGGAACAGAATCTGACAGCAAACAATCCAACTGTCGCAATATGTTCCCCCACCCCCATGATGAGAGATGTTGATGCAGTGACTTAAAAGATGCTGATTCTATCCTGTATTTGGATGGAGCTTAACTAGCATCATTTTAAATATTTTTTTGTGTGTTGTTTTTGCCCTTTATCATGATAGGATAGTATGTAGACAGGAAGCAAAGTGTGAGAGAAAGAGAGAGAGAGAGAGAGAGAGAGAGAAAGAGGGGGATGGAATCAGGAAAAGTCCACAAACCGGGATTAGAACTCGCCTGGAGCACAACAGAGCTATTTGTCAGAGGCTATTGGTGCCAACTAGTCAGCATTAGTTTGATAAACATTAACACCTTGTTTAAGAAACATGGGGGGAACAGAATCTGCCGGCAATCCAGCTGTCGGAATCCGTTCCCCCACCCCCATGATAAGAGATGTTGATATAGTGGCTTAAAATATGCGGATTCAATTCTGTGTGGATGGAGCTTAACCAGTATCAGTTTGATAAACATTAGTACCACCTTGGCTACTAGTACTAGAGTACTAGAGTATTTATTTAATATGTTGTGGATATGCTTCTGTTAGTTTCATTTTAATTTTTAATTTATTTATTTTATCCTTTCAACATATTCTCTTAAGCTATGTCTGTCACGATCACCGGCTGGAGTGCCCATGAGCTCCATGAGTGCCCATTAGTATCTGAGATTTTGCCTTTTGTTATTAAAACTGTGTGGGCATTTGGATTTTCTCTCTGCCTTGTCTTTTCAAACACATAATAGAATTACTCTTCAAACAATGAATCCAACCGCACAGTTAACCCGTCTCCATCAAGGAGCCTCCAGCCTCCATTCCAGAGTCTCATCCTGCCATTGCCACCATTCCAGAGTCTTGTCTGTGTCTTCAGACAAGATGGCCGCCCCGCCTGAGCCCTCAGTCAAGATGACTGCCATGACTGAGCCTTCAGCCAAGATGCCGCCATGCCTGAGCCCTAAGCCAACATGGCCACCACAACTGGGTCTTCAGCCACCATGGACAACAAACCAGAGTGTTCTGAGTTTGCTAAATTGGCCACAGACCTGGTCCTCCATCCTTCCCCCTGTTCCACCTCTGCTCCACCTCCCGCCTGGATTTAAGGGGGGGGGGGGGGGGGGGACTATGTCACGATCACCAGCTGGAGTGCCCATGAGCTCCTCCAGAGGGCACTCCATCCGACTTTGTTTTTCTCCCATTATGAGCTACGTTCCCCCAAATCCTGTGCCTGGACTAATTATGGTTTAATTTCTCCCACCTGTTGATCATTTACTGGTTTCAGTTTGCCTATTTAAGCTCTTGTGTTTTAGTTGTGGGTCATGAGTCATTGTTTGTATTTATTTCTCCTTGTTTGTATTTATTTCTCCTTTGGGGTACCTGGATGTTCCTTCCTTCGTGGTCTTTGGATTATGTTCCTGTTTCTTTGTGTGGACTGTTTGGCAGTTTCCAGGTTTGGAATGTCAGAGATTTTGCCTTTTGTTATTAAAATTGTGTGCATTTGTATTTTCCCTCTGCCTTGTCTCTTCAAACACATAACAATGTCATATGAGGACTGAATTTTTCATCTACTCTTTCATTTTGCCCCAGTCTTTGACGTTCTTTTTAAAGATTTTATATTTAAAGACTTTCTATTTAAAGAACGTTTATTCTACTTTTTTTTTTTAATTAGTCCAACATTTAGCTTTTTATCATTGATTAAGCCCAACTAGGCAAGATAAAATCTGTGTTTGTAAAAATGTAAATATTTCATTGCTATAATCTTGGTTTGTAAAAGTAAATAAATAAATAACATTTCTTAAACAGAAATCTTTATCTGTTTGTGAATATACATGTAAACTTTTGTTATCAAAACACCCCCCCCCCCCATATGAATGTGTGCATATTTCAAAAATAAAAAGATTATTTGCAAATAGTTTAAGTTGATTACAATAAATTCTAGTTCTTTTAGAGTTCTTCTTTTTCTTTATTCGCTTATATCCCTTTAAATGCTTTAATTAAATACCCACGCTAAAAATGGGTTGGTCCCCCAGTGTTCAAGACATTGCTAACGCTTTGATCAAGGATCAAGTATCAAGTTATTAGATCTTCGATAATCTTTCACTCTTCCCAGAACCCCCTCTTGTGGTTGATGGCTTCAATGACTTTAGCCCTGAGTGTTTCCTTGTTCTGATAAACAGGAAGATCTAACAGAGCATGGCAGGTGAGGGCCTCTGGTAGATGGTCCTGAGTAAAGCTGAACATGGGTCTCACTCTCATCTTCACCGCACTCATACCCAGAATGGGCACTTTCTCAAACCCTGTTAAGAACACTTCAGAGAGGAAAACAGGGGAAAGGTTTATTTAAAAGCACTCTGGATGTGTTCTGGCATACAGTCACTACTTAAAAAATCATAGGAGCAGCTAAAGTAGAAGCAAAAAATATTACGTTTTATTTCTTAAATCAGATCTAATTTCGACAAATGTCATTTTCAGTAATTACCAGACACATTCAGTATAATCACTAGTGAACTTACATAGAAAGCCCTTCTTCTCATTTGGTGTCAGTTCGTCAAACACCTCCCAGAATAAGATGATGGTTGGATGCTTAGCATAAAATGATCCTTCATATGTGGCGTTCTAATGATCAAAAGATATATGATATGTAGTCAATATTTACTTGTTCACAATGTCAAGAGCATAGTATAGTAGTTATTTCTGTTTGACATATGTGTTATCGTGGACCTGTTTGAGGACGTCCCAGTCATATTCCTCATTGCCCACCAGAACTCCTCTCAGCTCCTCTGGCTCAAACATCTCCACCAAGCTTCGGTCACACGCTTTGAAGAAGCCTCTCTTGAATTCTTCAAACACTTCCTCTACTGATTTATTCAGGATGTAATCCACATACTTGTCCACAAATTCTTTTCTGTTGCAGAAAAAAAAAAACATCTTTGCATCTTACTAAGATTATCAAATATTATGTCCAAGATTAAGAATAAGCAAAAAGAATACAATGTCCTAGTGAGTGACAGGTATATGGGTATCTCAGTATAATTAGATTTCTTTATAATATATATATATATATAAAAACCCGGACCTGTTATAATTTGTGACCTTTTTTCTTGGCTCAGCTGGATCCAGTTCTACTTCTGTTTCATCCCATGTGATCTTATGCAGAAAGAAAAACTGTTATTTTTAAGCTCATTTACTAACCTTGTGTGCAGACAAATTATTATTGAATGAGACCCTGTGTCTTTTTAAAGCTACATTACCACACATAATAACACAAACTAACCGTGAAGTACGTGTCCATTTCCTTAACATCATCGCTGTAGTCCAGGATGTACCGCAAACTCCTGAGAACATCATGTTTCAGATTCATTAAACAATGTTACTCAATGATAAGTAGCAGCACATACAGAGACCATGGATATACATTTTAGCAGTCATTATACAAAAATATACCAAGAGATTCAAGATAACATTGACTGTAAAAACACTCACTTGCCAAGAACCGGACTTAACTCTATCAGGTCTTCAAGACATGGTTTGACATTGAGAAGCTTCTTGAACAAAGCTAAAGGAAAAGGCAGATTCACTACAGAGGTGTTGTTGAAGGCCAAGCCACACAGAATCCCAAACAGGAAGTACTTCTCCTTCTCCACGCTGAGCTGGTGTGGGACAATAAGTGGTTAAGGCCAAAGAGAACAATAATAAAAATGTAAATAAATGGGAAAACACAAAAGAGGCATTAGGTATCTAAGGGGCAGAGGATGCGTTGCACTGTGCTACTTTTCCATTGTTTGTCTATGTAAATGTGCTAGACGGACATGTTTGACCACTGCGCTTGTGTCTTTTGTAGCGTCTAGCGCATGACACAGCATTCTAAAACACTGGGCTCAAGTTAAAAGAAGTTCAAATTTTAAAAAAGTCTTGAGACCGTGTTTTTTCCCCCATTCCACTGTCTGCTTCTCACATTGCTTCAAATTAAAAACATGTTCTATGTGAGCCAGGTTCAGGTGCACATTACAACTACAAGCAAGGTACAATTTTGGCCACAATTTGACCATCTGAGACAAATTTTGTGAATCCTAAAAGATTCCTCGGATCCTATGCCAAAATCTGAAGTCTTTAATCGTTAGTTTGACATGTTCTTCGACAGCCGATTAATGATCACTGCAATCAAATTTTACCTCCAAAGAAATGAGGCACAGTCCTGTAGTGTGACTTCTCTTACGACTGTTAAATCAAATACCAGTAGGAGCGCAGAACCTGATGACACAGCTAGTGAGACAGCAACAAACCACCACTTGCTCCACACACATCATCTATGTTTTATTTCCAGTTTCCTTTTCAAGAGAAGCCATGATCGAAATTATTAATTAATTTGGTTTGCTAGCCAACATTTCTATCCCACATGTAAATGCAGCTCACGTCACTGAACGTGTCACAAATTGATGATGTAAAACTCTGGACGAGTCTTCTTGTGCGTGTCCGTTTTTAACGCGTCTTGACTGCCGTACAGTCTGACATTAATGACGACTGAGATCCCACAGTGTGACATGGCTTACAGCAGGGATCATGTTTGTACAATCGTACAGTGTGCACCCGGCTTTAGGTATGTAACCTGACACTAAACGTTGTTACCACTATTTACGTCTCTAGCATGACATAATGAAAAAAGTATTTTGCTTACCTTTGTGGGAAACCAGCTCAAAGTTTTGTTGTCATTGTACATGAGCAGTTGAGACTCTGGTGCACAAAGCTCTTTAAACACATTGAGGAAAAGGTCTCTCTTGTTCACATCTGTTTTTCTCATATCTTCTGTGTAAAATACCTATGTTACATAACCAAAATAATTTATTCATACTGCAGCTCCAAACAGATTGTATGATAAAACACCTTGTATGCTACTGAATCAAAACTGTACATCGTTCTTTTTCCTTACCGACAGCCAATAATCTCTGAGATGATGCTCGCTGGCCGTTCTCAGCAAGGAGAAACAGTCCTCCAGCAGAGCTGTGCGTCTCAGAGTCAGCTGATAAGAACCCTGCAATTAAAGCATTTCATTCTGTGATTAAAAAGAACATGGACACAGAAGTAATTCCCAGGATACTTTTAGTTAGATTTTTTTTTTACCTGCCATACTCTGTTCTTCATATAGCTACATTTGGCCTCCAGGTTAAGGATGCATGGAAGTGATAAAAGATTTTTTAAGATTGTCTGTAACAAAAGAAATAGGAGCATCATGCTTACTTGATCTGCAATTTGCATACATATCAGATATGGCCAAAAGTCTTTGGTGCTCACATTATAGTAGTTTTGCTGTGCAAGCAATGCATTGATTTGTCCACTCAAGTTAAACCACTGCCGGTTGTTATTCACATCTTCATTGGTGGTTTGCAGCTGTTGATTTGGAAAAAAACAAAAATGATCAAGAATATATATATATATTTTTTTTTTCCTCAAAAAATATTTTTTGTAAGTGGGAATTAATGGTCAATCAATATATCAATACAGAAATTATCAGCAGATAACTGTGGGTAGCAGGAGTATTAATGCCACTTGTGACTTGTGTCACTTTTGACTGATGTAAACTGTAAATACAGTGATTGCGTCCATATTTACTGTTGCCTAGATATTAAAAAGATATGCAGTAGACGGGGAGCCAATGTCCTTCAGGGTTTACAGGTGCTGGTCATATAATTAGAATATCATCAAAAAGTTGATTTATTTCACTAATTCCATTCAAAAAGTGAAACTTGTATATTATATTCCTTAATTGCACACAGACTGATATATTTCAAATGTTTATTTCTTTTAATTTGGATGATTATAACTGACAAGTAAGGAAAATCCCAAATTCAGTATCTCAGAAAATTAGAATATTACTTAAGACCAATACAAAGAAAGGATTTTTAGAAATCTTGGCCAACTGAAAAGTATGAGCATGTACAGCACTCAATACTTAGTTGGGGCTCCTTTTGCCTGAATTACTGCAGCAATGCGGCGTGGCATGGAGTCGGATCAGTCTGTGGCACTGCTCAGGTGTTATGAGAGCCCAGGTTGCTCTGATAGTGGCCTTCAGCTCTTCTGCATTGTTGGGTCTGGCATATCGCATCTTCCTCTTCACAATACCCCATAGATTTTCTATGGGGTTAAGGTCAGGCGAGTTTGCTGGCCAATTAAGAACAGGGATACCATGGTCCTTAAACCAGGTACTGGTTGCTTTGGCACTGTGTGCAGGTGCCAAGTCCTGTTGGAAAATGAAATCTCCATAAAGTTGGTCAGCAGCAGGAAGCATTTAGTGCTCTAAAACTTCCTGGTATACGGCTGCATTGACCTTGGACCTCAGAAAACACAGTGGACCAACACCAGCAGATGACATGGCACCCCAAACCATCACTGACTGTGGAAACTTTACACTGGACCTCAAGCAACGTGGATTGTGTGCCTCTCCTCTCTTCCTCCAGACTCTGGGACCCTGATTTCCAAAGCAAATGCAAAATTTAATTTCATCAGAGAACATAACTTTGGACCACTCAGCAGCAGTCCAGTCCTTTTTGTCTTTAGCCCAGGCGAGACGCTTCTGACGCTGTCTGTTGTTCAAGAGTGGCTTGACACAAGGAATGCGACAGCTGAAACCCATGTCTTGCATACGTCTGTGCGTAGTAGTTCTTGAAGCACTGACTCCAGCTGCAGTCCACTCTTTGTGAATCTCCCCCACATTTTTGAATGGGTTTTGTTTCACAATCCTCTCCAGGGTGCGGTTATCCCTATTGCTTGTACACTTTTTTCTACCACATCTTTTCCTTCCCTTCGCCTCTCTATTAATGTGCTTGGACACAGAGCTCTGTGAACAGCCAGCCTCTTTTGCAATGACCTTTTGTGTCTTGCCCTCCATGTGCAAGGTGTCAATGGTCGTCTTTTGGACAACTGTCAAGTCAGCAGTCTTCCCCATGATTGTGTAGCCTACAGAACTAGACTGAGAGACCATTTAAAGGATTTTGCAGGTGTTTTGAGTTAATTAGCTGATTAGAGTGTGGCACCAGGTGTCTTCAATATTGAACCTTTTCACAATATTCAAATTTTCTGAGATACTGAATTTGGGATTTTCCTTAGTTGTCAGTTATAATCATCAAAATTAAAAGAAATAAACATTTGAAATATATCAGTCTGTGTGTAATGAATGAATATAATATACAAGTTTCACTTTTTGAATGGAATTAGTGAAATAAATCAACTTTTTGATGATATTCTAATTATATGACCAGCAACTGTATATCCAACACCAATTAAACACAACTGTACCAAGGTAGTCAAGTTCTTCAGGATTACTAGAATCTTCTAGGCAGGGATGTTGGGAGAATTTGGAGCTAAACTCTGCAGGACATTGAAGACAAGAGCAGGGCAAGAGCAGGATTGAACACCCCTGCAGTAGATGATACTGTAACATCATCAGCCATTGAAAAGCCCATATAGTTTGACGTAGATATTTCAAAATGTTTTGGTCCTCACCACCTCTAGTAGACCATTGACCTCATGAATGATAAAATCACTCTTTGTGATGTCTCTGTGGGCACTGCGGCAGACCTTACCAACAGAAACACTGTTATTGAAATTACCATTATAATACAGTTAAATGTTTACTTTAGATCTAATTTTGATCTAATGTATAATAAAGGCACCTGATAGACCATCTGAAGGATCCGCACAAATTTCTGCAGGTGTGTCACTATGTCCCAGTCCAACTTAACAGAAATCCTGCCAATTAACATAGCAGACTCTTTTTGAAATAAGTCCACCAAGTTTTTCAGACAATCATCAGGGAGTTTGGACCAATACGTCTCTGAGAATATAACATACATGTAACATAAAAATACAAATAGAACTAAAGGTCTAAAACACAAAGGAATAAATGTCCTCCAGCTTTACCTAACACCTTGCGAGCAGCATGATTCAGATCAAGGATTTTGGAGGCCACTGCTTCAGTGAGTTTAGTTCTTTGTTGTTTCTGGAGTCCTCCGATGAGCTCTGGGAGGAGAAAGTAAAGTCTCAGAGCTTCCGCACCAGCTGGATTTGGATTCAGAGACGGAAGCAGTTTCTGTTGAACCACCTTCACTACCTGAGGTACAAAAAAACATCAACTGGATCTCACAGTTTAAAATGTAATGAACATTTCTGTAAATGTTGGAATTACCATTACCTCTGAGATCAACCTTTCATCGTTTGATAACTTTGCAAAGGATGTTTTAACCAGATCAAAATCCAACCCACAATGCTCCTCAGACGTCTGATAATGTTCATCACAACTACAAAGACAGACACTTACATTAAAGTCATTTTAGGCACAAAAAGGAGGAACTACTAGATAAGACTACCTAATTCTGATTAGTATATTTACCTTGTTTTTAGAAAACTTCCATTCAGAGAGGCAGCCGAGGAGAACACTTTGTTTATGTCCCTGTAAACAACAAAACCATACTTTAAATAATATTTTTATAGTCTACTGATATTATTTCCCATGTCTAAAATACATCACCTCGTTGGAACATAATTCTTGATTAAATTATGTTAAGAAAGAATATTTCATGGACCTACTGTACAGTAGTATACATAAAGTCAGGAGCGTTTAGTATTAGTATCTTGATGGAAGCACTATCTATAAAACTGAGTCAAACACTCACTTCTTTATCCCCTTCCATGAATTCTTTATCAATTTCCTTCCAGACAGCCATCGGTCAATCATTCTGTCATCTAATGTCAAAATCCCTCTGCTTGGATTCGGTCTAGACTCATTTTCAAGTTTCTACAACATACATAAAAACATAAGTAATAACAGTGTAGCAATAATTTAACTGTTAAACAATTTGTGAATGAAAACTGTCTTACTGTACCTTGAAAAACAAGGCAAAGGAATGATTCTCCCCAGCAATGATTTTTTCAATCATATATTCATGATCACATTCTGTGTGCAACAAACATCTAGTTTAGTTTAGAGCTCTGAGCAACATCTTAAGTACAAAAGTATTCATAAGTAAACAGCCTAAAATATGATTTCATTACCAGTTGGCAGATCCACAGGAAAAGGCACTGACTGGTTGACCATTTTTCCATTTCCCAGCTGCCCTTGCATGCCACATCCAAATGAGTAGATCAGCTTTGATGATGAGACTGATACGAGTGTGTGACGTCTTTATTCAAGAATGAATCAAAAGCCTAATTACTGAGATGAACTCATACATCAGACATGTTAACTATGTGAGGAATTAGAAAGACATCTGCACTACCGCTCTGAAACACTGATGGATTATTAAAGGTCTAGTTTACCTCCCACATGTGACCTGTGACACTTCAGATCCCCACAGTTCAGCAACCACCCGCGGATGATGTTCGTCTTTAAATGAGTTGTGCCCAAGCTGACCAGAACCTCCTGATCCAAATGTGAATACTGTGCCACCCTGAAACATAAACCATTCATTACATGTTCTGTCCAGTAATTGTATGCTAAATATGGTATTATAATATGGATATATAAAATATTACAAAATACAGTAACACTTTATTTTGATGGTCCCTTTTGAACAGCAGATATAAAGCAGAGAGTCTACTGATACTCTAATGAGAATTAGTTGACATATAGTTGCAAAGTTACTTATAGTCAACAGAATGGTCCCTTTTGAACATTCTGTTGACTATAAGTAACTTTGCAACTACATGTCAACTAATTCTCATTAAAGTATCAGTAGACTCTCTGCTTTATATCTGCTAACTCTTTATTGTAATGCTCCTCCAACAGACATTCTACTAACTATAAGGAACTTTGCATCTACATGTCAGCTTATTCTAACCCTAACCCTACCATTCTACTAAAACTCTACTAACACTCTAATGAGAGTTAGTAGACATGTAGGTGCAATGTTACTTATAGTCAACAGAATATTCAAAAGGGACCATCAAAATAAAGTGAAAAACAAAATACTACCTTTGATAGCGTTGCAGTGTGTTCCCCTCCACATGAGATGGACACAGTTTTCTTTCGGTTCAGACTATTTACAACTGTTGGGACGTGTCTGTCTGTGGTGGAAAAACAGTGAATTCATCACTTCCAATACTTTAGATTTGACAGAGTATTGCACAAATGTAGTACATTTATATGTGCTTTTCTACTTTTCTACTATTACTGATTTATTTTCTACATGATGAAATATTCAGACCTGTAGTGTCTCCGAGGCCCAGCTGTCCAGCCGAGTTCTTTCCCCATCCGAACACGACTCCAGAGAGAGACAACACAAAGCTGTGATCTCCTCCAGCGCTGATCTGAGCCAGTGGGATCCCACACAGACTCTCCACGTGTTGAGCTGACAGAGAGCCGGGATGCTCTTTCCTCAAGCCCAGCTGACCGTGAGAGTTCTTACCCCATACGAACAACTGACCATCTGAAACACCAACAACAGCTCTGCATATCTACACTCAAATGCCAATCAATTCATGTCAATCATAAAATGTCAAGATTAAAACAAAACATCAGGGTCCAGTTTCACAGACAGGGCTTAGATTAAGCCATTAGGCCTAAATTCAGTTAGGGCATTTGAGTAGCTTTTATTAACGTGCCTTAGAAAAAAAACATTACTGGTGTGCATCTTGAGATAAAACAATGGCACTGACATATTTTTAGATATGTCTAAAACAATTTAAGTTGCTTTCAGTTAAAACAGCTCAAACATGTATTTTAGTCTGGGACTGGGACTTGACTTAAGCTTTGTCTTTGAAACCAGGGGCAGATGTTAGATGAAATGCTCATGAATACCCTTGGTCAGTGCCATTGAATGCTGGTCTCCACATGCGATCTGAATCACCTGCCTGTTTTCCAGACCTTTGAGAGGACTGCAGAGACAAGACAATCTGTCAGATATAGATTTATTATCACTTATGGTAATTTATACTGTTATGCATAAACACCTGCACACAGTAGATTTGTCCATAATGAGAACTCTTCCATCATCAGCAAGAAGAACCGCACCAGCTCCTCCACAGACAATCGATCTGAATCTGATTCTGTTATTGTTTAGCTCTAGTTGCTCTGGAGTAAATCAAATATTTTAATCAGTTCATCTTCTGTTCATATTGTAAACATACAAATAGACATTTATGTAATTAGGCTATAATTAATTCCATTACTGTAATACGTCACATTATACAGACAGTATAGCGAACTTGTACAATCAAATATAAATAGTATATCAAAAAATAAAGAATTGAAGACATTTAGGCCTATCCGTTGAGTATTATATAATGATGTCGACTTCACGAATGAAAAAGGTGCCATCATACTAAGTTTTCCATCGTGATCACAGTCTTCACCGCGCAATCTCAGGACCGAGACCTTCCCATCCCGGATGAATCCAACAAAACTCCTTCCAGCTGACATGTCCTCAAGTGATTTGGGACACATGGATCGCATTCCACAATTGCCATGTTTGACTTTGTCAGGCTGTAAGAGACCGAAGCCCTCTCTGACCTGCGCTCCCCAGTAGCACAACATGTTCACAGCTCACGGATGAAACATTCAGTGTCTCTCTGCATCCTGAAGAACTCTCTCCTTAAATATAAATCGAAAACGAGAGCGAAACTGCTTACTGTTAAGCAAATTATGGACTATTTAATTTTACTATTGAGTTCCCACGAAACGAAAGTAATGTTTATCTTGTTATTCTTCCGCGTTTATAGCGAGTCAGACACAATGAATGAATCGATGATGATGATGATCGGAAAACGAAAGCAAAATAGGTGAAAACATATTTCCTCTACACCCTATTTCATTTACTGTAGCCAGCTTATTAAAAAGAGTGACGTGCTGAAACTGCGTGACAACGTGCATTTATTTGTTTACACATTAAAACTTTCTGAGTTCTGAGGGTCGACTAAAAATATGTCGAGGATTGCCTCCATTATTCCCAGTGTAGTGGACAGGGCCGGCGACAAGCCTGTTATAACCTTCCTAGTTATTTCGGATCAAACCACGCAGACACCAGAGTTGTGTCCCAAATGACGCGCGCATACTATGCACTTATACACTATACTTATGCACTATGTACTCAACCGTGTAGTGTGTATGAATTTTACACGGGCTGCGTCCGAAACCTGGAAAATCCTGCCTTTGGAGGACACAATTCAAGGTAGGAAGGCATCAAGGCACGTCTGAATCTAGTGTTAGCTTCACTTCCTGTCTCCTGAGATATGATCGATTTTTGAAGGCAGTATAAATGTATCCTTCGCTGCCCTGATATCCCACAATCCTGTGCGCTCCATTCTGGATGCACATCCAGGGCACAAAGCTCCCGTTCCACCACATCCCAAAGATGCTCTATTGGGTTGAGATCTGGTGACTGTGGGGGCCATTTTAGTACAGTGAACTCATTGTCATGTTCAAGAAACCAATTTGAAATGATTCGAGCTTTGTGACATGGTGCATTATCCTGCTGGAAGTAGCCATCAGAGGATGGGTACATGGTGGTCATAAAGGGATGGACATGGTCAGAAACAATGCTCAGCTAGGCCGTGGCATTTAAACGATGCCCAATTGGCACTAAGGGGCCTAAAGTGTGCCAAGAAAACATCCCCTACACCATCACACCACCACCACCAGCCTGCACAGTGGTAACAAGGCATGATGGATCCATGTTCTCATTCTGTTTACGCCAAATTCTGACTCTACCATCTGAATGTCTCAACAGAAATCGAGACTCATCAGACCAGGCAACATTTTTCCAGTCTTCAACTGTCCAATTTTGGTGAGCTCGTGCAAATTGTAGCCTCTTTTTCCTATTTGTAGTGGAGATGAGTGGTACCCGGTGGGGTCTTCTGCTGTTGTAGCCCATCCGCCTCAAGGTTGTGCGTGTTGTGGCTTCACAAATGCTTTGCTGCATACCTCGGTTGTAACGAGTGGTTATTTCAGTTAAAGTTGCTCTTCTATCAGCTTGAATCAGTCAGCCCATTCTCCTCTGACCTCTAGCATCAACAAGGCATTTTCGCCCACAGGACTGCCGCATACTGGATGTTTTTCCCTTTTCACACCATTCTTTGTAAACTCTAGAAATGGTTGTGCGTGAAAATCCCAGTAACTGAGCAGATTGTGAAATACTCAGACCGGCCCGTCTGGCACCAACAACCATGCCACGCTCAAAATTGCTTAAATCACCTTTCTTTCCCATTCTGACATTCAGTTTGGAGTTCAGGAGATTGTCTTGACCAGGACCACACCCCTAAATGCATTGAAGCAACTGCCATGTGATTGGTTGATTAGATAATTGCATTAATGAGAAATTGAACAGGTGTTCCTAATAATCCTTTAGGTGAGTGTATATATCGGTTGTTATATTGGCGAATATCAGTTGTTAAGTCTGATGTCACGCGGCAACAAACTGTGCTAATATACACACACAATGTGGTGTAATACTACAAAAAAATATATAATCATAACCTTTATCTCCATACCAAAATTTCAGATGGTCAGACAGTGATACATCTTTTATAAATCGTTAAAATATTAATGTCTGTGACGCTGTGAGACTGTTGTGTAGACTGTAAGTATTTAAAATGTTTAACTTTTTTAAATGTTTGATGTTTAATATGAATAAATAGCGCTCATAAATGGCCGTCGATGGCATTCTCAAGTGAAACGAGTTGAGGCTTGGACCCAGAAACGGCGTTCCCTACGTCACTACTTAACAAGCGGATACTGGGACCAACCACCTGTGGGTGATCGAGGCGCGTTGAGCCAACTAAAATAAACTATTACTAGGTAGACCTAGTTGTCACATAAATCCCCAGTGTGCAAGTTCTACAATGACTTTCAAGAGGGTCGAGATTTTAAACGCCTAATTATGGCATGTGCATCCTGCGTCAAGGCCGTAACCATGTCTTGAACATTGGGGGGACTGAAATTTTAGGTCTAATTCTAGTTGGGAAATAATCCTTTTGGGACTATTTGCAAACCATATTTGCATTCATTTGCGTCAAATATATTATTAGTCCCGAGATTCTTCGCATTAGTGAATAAATACATAGATCTGCTGTTGACATTTGAATTCCCTAGTGGTCTGGTGGAAGATTTTTTGTAAACTGTGTCAAAGGTTCCGGGTTTTAATCTGCCCTCGTATAGTTTTTTTCTTCTTCTTCTTCTTCATTAAAATCAAAGACGTTCATCAATGATTGTATATTAAGAGCAGAGACACATTTGTGTGCATTTTGTTTTGTGATTTCACCGGAAAGAATAGAGTCTCTCTCCGCAACAGCATTAATTTCCTCATGAAATAAAAATCAACCTTATTTACTTTGTTAGCACACATTACAGGTCTTAGGGTGAACAATTCATCCGTGCAAGTTAATACACAGAAAAAAATTGTTTGCCGTGGTAATCTTTAATCAAAATCTGAAAAGTAACTTCCGGTCTGGAATGGCGTTCCCTTTCCGATGACGACAGTTTTAACGGCTTGGGTTTGAATATCCTTAACCACTCCCCTCCAACCGTTAGTCTGCTATGAGTGAGAGATGGAGAGGAGGAGCGCTGAAGTAAAACCCTGCCCTCTATTCAATATTCCATTTCACTAGGAAATGCGTCACAGCACTGAAATAAAATCATTTGCAACTTCCGGTTCACTGGGACTTTAAGCGATAGATTGACATGCTTGTCTGTGTGTGAAGACTGTGCATGAGTTAAAAGAGAATGTAAACCCCGCCTACTTTGATTTGATTGGCCATCTCAATCATTTTGACATTGATGAGCGCTGTTAGACGCTTAGACAGGCAAACCAGACTAAAATGTAACTTTTCAACCTTTTTGTCACCCTAACATACAGAGTGCATAATGAAGTGCAGCAGAGCAGTGCAAGAATTTCAAATATCGGGGGGGACAATTTGGCCATTTCTAATTATTGGGGGGGACTCAATGTCTATGGTGGTTACGGCCCTGTCTTGCGTGTGTTGCGGGATAATTTAAGCTTAATATTGTGTTGCAGCTTAGCTAACATAGTTCAAGTCCCTCTGTAGACACTAATGTTATCCCTTAAAACACATATTTGATCACCAAAATTACATATTTAAACTTTTTTTTTTTCCTGTGAAAAAAAATTACTCATGCCTTAAAATATCTTGAATGTAACTGTACACCCTTGCAGAAATACAGTCGGCCAACTTACTGAGGTAAATTACAACATCCGACACATATCGGGTAATTAATATGATTATCCTTTTGCTTGACTATGTTATTAAACAGCTAATAATGTGTTGCTAGTGTTACACAAAGCATTTTGCCGTTCGCCATCTCAGTCTCAGGGCGGTGACATACCACCAGAAACTGATTGAAATGGTAAGAGCTCGACCATTGTACAGTTGTTATGGTTACCTTACATTGTTTTAAGCTCATGTAAGTTTATTCTCATAATTCTTTCCATCATGTAATATTTTTTTATTTATATAGGCTATTTGTGTAGTCATAAAGCCATAATCCATAACAGTGGCTGGGAGAGAAGGTGGATAGATGGGGGAACGGATTCCGACAGTTTGATTGCTTGTCATCGGATTCTGTTCCCCTTATGTGTCTTACACATGGAGGATCCAGTAATTATCAAACTGATGCTTGTTAAACTCCATCCACATACAGGATAGAATCAGCATATTTTAAGCCACCACATCAACATCTCTAATCAGGGGGTGGGGCACACCTGTGTGTCTCATGTCACTTGATCATTATAAGCTATAAGGTTGATGAGAGTGAATAATGCTTCAGTCTGTCAGCTATAAATACTCCCTTCTGTATGGCATTTACTAGCCTGTACAACTATGCAGAAACCCTGTGGATCAAGCCCAGACACATATAGGCCTAATATGTTTTAGGTTTAGAAGTATGCATACATGAAATCTACATCTAGATCTATAATGCCAAATTTACACTTTAAAACTTTCTATTTTAAATCTGCATTTAATCTAGTCCTGGACCTCAATAACAGTGACTATTAACTTTCAAATGCTTAAATAATTGGGAACACTTTATAATAAGTAATAAAGTATAGTTTATAAACTGTAGTTAATATATCAATAGGCTATATACAAACAGTGAGTTATTCATTCATTGTCATTGTAATTAACAAATGATTAATGTTTAATTAGCTCATAATATAAAGAGTTAGATAATGCTTTAACAATTTATTAACCATAAATTGTTCTCACTTTAGATTAGATCATGTAATATCAGAAAATTTCATTAATTAAGTGCTTTAAACCATGATTATGCTATTTTGTTCAGGGTTGTCACTTCGGTTTGTTTATTCTTGGTTTGCTGACAGAGCTCTGACACTGCTATTGTCTTGATCGTCCGAGTTATGTAGAATAAGACCATTGTTAAAAGGTGCCACATGGAGGTTTCTTGCCCCTGGGGAGTGATGATTGTCCTTCTTACAGTGTTACATTTTGCCTATGAGAAAGGGTTGACCATCAATTGGCAGAATTTCACAATTAGGGAGTAAGGCAAAATATGTAGAACTTAGTTGTGGGAAAACCGGAGGAGTGAATCTTACCAGAGAATTATGCCACTTTTCTTCAGATAAGAAAAATGTATAAGAACTGTGCCCTGGCCAGAGACAAATTTAGATGAATAGCTGGTATCTCACTTTGTTGTTTATACAATTAAGTCAGCATCTTTTTTAAAGACCTGGAACTTCGACTCTGAGAGTTTTCTTTTAGACCAGAACTGAAGGGACGCTGAGACATCAAATTTGCCACAACATGGTTTCGAGTTCACTCGGGCTGTACGCTCTTCTGTCCGCGTGTGCTGTTATGTTCGTTTGTGTTTTCATCAGCCGTGTGCTTTCTTGATGTGTTGCACGCGGCTTCTGTTTTCATCGGCTGCGTGCTTTCATGTCATAGTTTATGAGTGTTCTCATTTGCTGCATGTTCTTGTCATGTTTTGTTTGAGCACATGGCTGGTGATTGTGTTTGCTGGCCATGTGCTCGTGTTTTTGACATGTTTGGTGTGAACACATTGCTTATCATGTTTGTTTCTTTGGGCCATGTGCTCACCTGTCTATTGTCTTTACCCGCCCATCTTGTTACCTGATTATTGGTTAATTTGCCCTAGCTGTCCTTCCTCATTACATGCCTCATTTACTCCCAATTTATTCTCCTTGTGCTCGCAGTCATGTGCAAGGATATTTGAATGCTACAGGACTGTTAAATAGGATTTAGACACTTTTTTTAAGTGTCTTCAACCAAGTTGTGCTTCATACTCCAATCCAGTAGTTGGTTTGCCAACCGGCATTCAAAAAACAGAAGAAGAAGTTCTGTGCAAGGTCCTCATCAAATGTTCGTCCTGCCCAGTTAAGCTGCCGGTCATTTTTTCCCCTATGGGCTAATTTTTGTTTGTTTTATTTTATTATTAATAAAAATCCCAGTGTTTCTTGTATCTTGTGTCCTTGCTTCACCCCTCCCCCAACCCTGACACATTTGATTTTCAGAAATGTTTATCTAAGAATAATTCCACTTAATTCCAACACTGTTTAACCCTCATCCTTCCCTAGGGAAATGTAAACATTTTAAAACTGCGTTCATTGGAGTGGTCTAAGACCCTAGGACTTTTGTCGCAAAAAAATTGACTGGATTTGAGGAGTTTTGTGGTTGAAATTTAAAAAAAGTAACACATCCTTCACTCGTGGGTCAATTTGACCCCCTTAGGAATGAATGGAATGCGAGGAATGCTTCAGTATACATAGAAAAACCTAAAAATGCTCAAAAAATAAATAAAAATAAAAATGCTAAAACTTTACCAAAAAAATATTTTATAATGTCTACATGTGTATCTGAATGCATACTGCAGAGATAAACTCAAGAACGGACTTTAGGACCCAGCGGAACAGCTCATTTGCTCCATATAGAGATATAAGGCCATCTAGTGGCAAGAGTTATGAAAAATCATATTATATTATTTGTTTTCCACAAAAGGTCGGCACAATAAGATATTTTGAGCTGAATTTAAAGGGTTATGCATGAAATTGAGTTATTTATCTAGTAAATAAAATAAAAAATAATACAAAATCTCCAAAATAATTGTATTTATTTTTAGGGCTTTGGGTCATTTTGACCCGTAAGGGAAGGATTTGTTACAAAGTGCGAGGGGAGGATAAGGGTTAAGAAGATACCTAGAGGAACTTATTTGCATGCTGCGTTTGGCAGAAAAACAACATGCAGCTTGTATTAAGGCCAGTAGAAACAATCCATCACTTAAACTTCCCCTGGAACCACATGTGTACCTTGATTCATCAGTGATGACTGTTCAGCGTCTATCGAATGTCAGGAATGATATAACACAACAGGTGCGGTCTTGTTTGGAATGATAAGGTCTTCACTCAAAAGGGAATTATTTAAAAAAGCCTTTTTATTTTTGATTATTGACTATTTTACAAATAAATACAATTTTTCTTTTTTTTGCGGTCAAGTCCAGACAGGAAAAGAAAGAAAAAAATCTCCTTAAACCCAGAAACACTTTTTAAAATTATTCTCTGGCATGCTAACATGCAAGCCTTCAAAAACTTTTCATGTCAACCAGCTGATGAAGACAGGAGTGACTACACTTAACACTGACCGTTCAACTGAGATCCATGGTTACATGCAACATGCTCAGAAAGAAAGCAAAAATGAGAGTTTTGGCATATACTGTAGAAGTCTATACCATCAGTGCATACACCTACTTACATCTTTATGGCTATTTTGAGTTATGGTTGCCAATGAAAAACCACTTGATGATGTTTGCTGTGCTTGGCAGACCGAGGTGATGACACCACTGTGATATTGGCACCATATTCCACGCTGCATGTTTGTTTTATGATGCTCAGAGTTGGAATGAACCAATAAACATAATTTGCTCTGGCACTGATTATGCTCTGTGCTACTAAATAATACACTCCCAATTTTTCTTTGTTCTTTTTCTTTTGCATAATTACATTTTATTTACTGCTTATTTATTTATTGATCAAAGATTTGCATACCCTTAAAATTTGTACATACAACTGTATATTTTATAGTTTCTTCTATTTATTTATTTGATGCTTTTCTTATATCATTTATTTCTGGTGGGCTCTACTGCTATTTTGTAAACATTATTGTGCCACATTATTTTTTTTTTGTGTCAAGTGTGTCAAGTGTCAAGAAAAGCTCAAGTATCAGGTCACATTTAGAAATGGCATCGCACAGACCCTAACAAGTGAAATGTGTGATGAGTTTTATGTTCATCTCTGATTTCGTCCAGTTTCAGTGAAATTGTGTAGGCTTCTGGTCAGGGTTGGTGCTTTGCCTTAACTTGACTGTTTCTGTGAAATGTTCTACCCTGTGGCTAAGGGAAATTGTACTTGTCATTCCTTTACAGTAAATCAAGTATTGTACAGCAAGTTGGTAAAAATAAAGGGCAAGTGGCCGTTAAGCACTAAGAGGGGGGGGGGATAAAAAAACTTTCCTTTGCTCTTTAATAAAGCACTGTTGCTTTCACAGTGTTGTCAGAATAATTTTTGATTGAAGCTTCCAATAAAGTTTGCTTACTTAGACCTCTAGGCATTGAAGAAAACTGACATTTTTACCTGTCTAAGACATGTTCAAACACAGTGTTTATCCAGCGCTTGCATAAATTCATACCATTGCATGAATTTGAATACATTCTTATAATATTACACATGTATAATATATTTATAAAATCTGTATTTCTGTTCATAGAGGACTGGAAGAAACAATTAAATGCAGGGTCAATCGCTACACTCTAAAAACACTGGATTAAAAACAACCCAATTTGTTTGTTTTTTTACTTCATACATAAATTAATGTTTACGGATTAACTTAAATACTCTAAAAAAAATTTAATACTCGACACAACCACTGGCTTGCATGACAATTACTTTATTTTCGATCATATTTTACAGTATAGCATATTTTATATAATTTTAATACATATATATAAAAAATAATAATAAATGAAATAATGGCAATTGGGTCAACACAAAATGGAACAATGCATAATATGCTTTAATCTAATTTACTTAAAGGCACAATATGTCATTTGATTTCGTAATTTGAATATGTAATTTTAATTTGCCTTGATTTCGTGGAATCATGGGAATTGTTGTCTTCAGCTCTACAGCCGGTGGAAAAGAGTCAGACGGGACTCGGGCAGAAATCATATTCATGGATGAGCTAATGTATTAAAGATTTATTAATGTTACTGTAGTATGAAGCAGGGTGGGGCTGAGAGCCGTTGGAGCGGAACGAGGCCGCTGGAGCGATTGCTAATGAGAGACAAGCGCGACACACGGCTCGAGAGCAGAGGAGCTTTTATTATGCCTCAGACGAGCGCTTCCGCTTCTTCCGCTCATATCATATTACATACATTTGAGTGTGTTGAAAGTTATGTACTAACGTTACTCGGTGTGTTTGCTCGGCGGCTACTATGAGACACTTGTTGCACACTGCAGTAAGCTAGATCAATATTAGGCATGGTACTCGCGGTAAATTAAGAAAACGAGATTTAAACAATAAGACTAACTGTGTTGAGCTGTATAACAATGATTCGTTTTCTGTCGATTAATGTATCCAAACAGTTGCTCACCTGTCTAATAAAACAATATATTATAGCGTCTTTGGTGTTTCCATGGTTTCTACAAAAAAATTTAATAAATCGAGGGTAACGCGGGTATGATGTCATTGATAGGTGACGCACGGACACGGTCCGTGTCCTGTTTAAAATGGCTTATTTCTCTGGATTTAAACATTCTTGGAAACATTTGGGATAATGTAAGTACACAAATCAACAAAATATATTACATTGTTCTAGTAGTTTTGGGATATTTTAATCCAAAAATCTTACAATTGTGCCTTTAATTTACTAAAATCCATTTAATCTGAATATTTAATCTGTAAATCAATAACATCCATCACAGAGCATGTCAAGGATGTATCAAGAGGTAGATGTTGTAATATGAGCGACTGATAAAATGACTCCATGGTGAATCACTGAGGTGTGTCGATTCATTCCTTCACACCTGTTCAAAAGAGAGCGAGAGACCCAAAAGGATGCTGAATATGATCATGATCATGATGATCTCACTGTGTTTCTGGGTCACACTGGATGGCAGGTGTGTGATCTGAGATTCATCAATGAATGTATAAATTTTTTGTTTCATCAGGGACAAGCAGAATACGTCTGACGCAGAACATCCTCTCAAGCATCAACATCCACTTGACACCATCTAATATCCAGTCAAAAACAATTTTCGCCATGGTTTGGTATTTTTACTCTAGTTTGAGATGACTATTTGCATTCCAGCTGCAGTACAAATGGTCATCATTACTGCCAAGCGGTTGGATGCTCAGTGAGGAATTTGAAGGGACTTCACGATTTTTCTATTGCAAGGGATAATTCCCATGACCTCTGCCAATATACGCATCTCATATTCAGCAAACTACTAATAGCTATGGAATGGAAGCATTACTTATATAGAACATGCTGCGATCCATCCTCAAGCCATAACTTTACCATCAAAATTCCACATAAAGAACTTTCTCCTAGGCGATTTACCTGGGCCATAATGATTTTTGTTACCCGTTTTCGCAAATAAAAGTGCCTCAGGGTTCTCATGACACGACAGCCCCCTCGTCTTGTCAAAACTCGCCTGTAAGTGACTGTAGGTCAGAAAAACTGATACAGTGTTTGTAAAGGGGTAAAAAGCATGCATGCCGGGTCCCGGATTACTCATCACATCTGAACGTGCCTGCTCGTAAATATAATCGCTTTTTGGAGCACATCTTTACACAGAAGAACGGGCACAACAAGAACATTATACTCATTTCTCCTAAACGAGAGTCAAGGTGAGTTTTAACATGGTATTTTAAATGTTGTTATGAAATACAGAGGGAGTTCAGATCTGCATTGTATAGTTTTATAACTGAACCTGACCTGTTTTGAAGTGCAAGCTCAAGTTTATGTGTTCATGGATGGGAAAAGTCTGTCAGGTTGATGTTCTGAATTCTTCAGCTGTTATAGGAACAGCCAAGCTGCTCACTCATTAATGAAAACCACTGGCAATGAAAGGGTGACATTTTTTGGCACATTGTCAGGTTTAAACCTGAAATACTCAAAGAAAAATAAAATTATTATATAGCCTAATCCATTATATATAGGAATATATTTCTAAGACTGTATCTGTTTGTTTTGATATGTATAAGAATTACTTTTTTTCCAGCTCGATTGAATCCTCTCAGAATTCTTCATTGGCTTCCTTGGTTCCATGAAGAATCTGTAACATCCATGGAATCTTTCCATTCCACAAAAGGTTTTTTATAGTGCAAATTGTTCTTTAGATTATTAAAAAGCCCTTTACACTAAGAAAAAAAAAGGTTATTTAAAAAAAAATCTTTCAGGAACCAAAAAATTGTTCTTCTATGGCATTGTTATACCTTTTAAGAGTGTAGATTACATCATTAGACACTTTAAGTATGTTATCTGTAAAGAAAGATAAGATATCTTATTGTGTTAAGCTGTATAACCATGACAGAAAAAATGTCAGGCAACCACAAATGCATTATAAAACAAGCACACACACATATATACATAAACACTAATTTACACGAGTTTATGTATGCAGCATGGGTTTAGTCGCTGTAATTTAGTTGTGTAACAGATTCATGACTGCACTGCCATTCATAAATGACTCATTATCCAAAGTAATTTCAGGATATAGAGCAAATCATTACTGTTTTACAGCTGTAATGATGACTATTACACAACAACGGTGGTGATAAACATTGCTTTGAAAAGGTGGCATTAGCAGAAGTGCTAAAGGTCTAGACTGGTGATAGATGAATGCATGGATAGATGGGTGAACATATCAATGGACGGAATGGAATATGCTCATGTCTGGAAAATAGCATTAATTTGTATTCTATTCAAAGGTTTTACTTTTAATATTTATATATTATTTACATAATTATAATATTTAATTTTTTTATACATACATACCTACATACATACTAAAATATGCTGTTTATTATGTGGTCTTATTTAACATGACCATGTTAAATACACTCACCTAAAGGATTATTAGGAACACCATACTAATACTGTGTTTGACCCCCTTTCGCCTTCAGAACTGCCTTAATTCTACGTGGCATTGATTCAACAAGGTGCTGAAAGCATTCTTTAGAAATGTTGGCCCATATTGATAGGATAGCATCTTGCAGTTGATGGAGATTTGTGGGATGCACATCCAGGGCACGAAGCTCCCGTTCCACCACATCCCAAAGATGCTCTATTGGGTTGAGATCTGGTGACTGTAGGGACCATTTTAGTACAGTGAACTCATTGTCATGTTCAAGAAACCAATTTGAAATGATTCGAGCTTTGTGACATGGTGCATTATCCTGCTGGAAGTAGCCATCAGAGGATGGGTACATGGTGGTCATAAAGGGATGGACATGGTCAGAAACGATGTTTAGGTAGGCCGTGGCATTTAAACGATGCCCAATTGGCACTAAGGGGCCTAAAGTGTGCCAAGAAAACATCCCCCACACCATTACACCACCACCACCAGCCTGCACAGTGGTAACAAGGCATGATGGATCCATGTTCTCATTCTGTTTACGCCAAATTCTGACTCTACCATCTGAATGTCTCAACAGAAATCGAGACTCATCAGACCAGGCAACATTTTTCCAGTCTTCAACTGTCCAATTTTGGTGAGCTCGTGCAAATTGTAGCCTCTTTTTCCTATTTGTAGTGGAGATGAGTGGTACCCGGTGGGGTCTTCTGCTGTTGTAGCCCATCCGCCTCAAGGTTGTGCGTGTTGTGTACCTCGGTTGTAACGAGTGGTTATTTCAGTCAAAGTTGCTCTTCTATTAGCTTGAATCAGTCGGCCAATTCTCCTCTGACCTCTAGCATCAACAAGGCATTTTCGCCCACAGGACTGCCGCATACTGGATGTTTTTCCCTTTTCACACCATTCTTTGTAAACTCTAGAAATGGTTGTGCGTGAAAATCCCAGTAACTGAGCAGATTGTGAAATACTCAGACCGGCCCGTCTGGCACCAACAACCATGCCACGCTCAAAATTGCTTAAATCACCTTTCTTTCCCATTCTGACATTCAGTTTGGAGTTCAGGAGATTGTCTTGACCAGGACCACACCCCTAAATGCATTGAAGCAACTGCCATGTGATTGGTTGATTAAATAATTGCATTAATGAGAAATTGAACAGGTGTTCCTAATAATCCTTTAGGTGAGTGTACATTCACCTATGGGTGATATGGTATATTGCCATATTACAACCAAAATGAAACATAATAAAGATGGTAAACTGCTTTATAAGAATAAAATGTGATCACATGTTCATTTTCTAAATGTATTTATATATGATTTTTTATTTATTTTAATCATTTTTTTTGTTAATTCATTTATTTATTCATTCATTGAATTAATGAGTTTTGTGGCATTTTATTTACTTTTTATTTAATTTGGTTCCTTTAAATATTTTGCTAATTTATTTCAATTTCGTTCTCTAAACCTGCTGTCAAGGAGTGTTCTGAAACATATTTTAAAAAGTAAATGAGAGAGAAACATTTTAAATGAAATGTAAATTTAAACTCACTTAACTAACAAAAATTAATTGAAACTAAATTAAATGTCTTTTTTTTTTTTTTTTTGAAAAGTTGTTAGGAAGCTCCGAAAGCTCTAAGCTAGAACCAATTTTGTAACTTTGAAGTATCACCAAGATTTAAAATTAAGAAATGAAAGCCCTGATCATGGAGATGACCTTTCACAGTAAACGCAGAAATAATTGAATTCAAATCCTACATACAGTGTGCTATTATGTGTCAGGTGTGGACAGTGTAGCTGCTGCCTTCAGGAAAACTTCAGGTTTAAACTTGTTGGCTCCAGATGTGTTAAGAAGGCTTGAAATCCAAGCTGAAAAATCTTTTTATGAGGGGTGCTGTGATTGAACTTGAACTGAAAAACATCAGTGTGTTGATACAGGATAGACTATTTGACATGAGACGGTAAATTATAACAAGTGGTAAGTGTCAATTTGTTCTGAGCAAATATAGGATAAAATCTGATGTTTTCTGGTTCTTTTTTTTTTGGTTTCACAAATGTGCTTTTGTACTATATGTTATTTCAATACCAATTTGTGCATTCGTAGAGCACCTTCGGTTCAGAAAAAAACATTTTGGCTGCATAGGATTGAGTTGAGTTGTTATTTAGTTTTTATCTGGTTACATTATATGTTGATAAGTCTTTTTCTTAAAGCTAGAAGATAAATTCAACTCTTTGTGGTTCTGATTGTAACCTTTATTTTAAGCGAAGTGAAAGTTCTGCATATTGTAAAAAGCCAGACCAGAAGTTGAAAGGTTTAAAGAAAGATAAGATGTTTTCTGGTAGCTAAAATGATACTTTACTGGGCTGTAAATCAATTTCTCAAACACTAAGGATATGCTTATGTCTGAAATCTTGATGAGTTGCATTTGGAAAAACAGTCCTTCATTGTTGATTTTCTCTTTTGCTTGTATTCTTTGAAAAGCATTTTGTGTTGATGTTTATCTATAGTACCAACATGCTTACAAAAATGAAAGCAAATGATTAAAAGAAAGAAAAAGTACAACATTTTTATTTTTTATTTTATTGATAAGAGTCACTTTGCTTTACAGTAGTTAACATGGAATGGACAAGCTAACCACAACCAAGATTGTAAAAGTAGAGGGGGGATCTGGAGGATCTGCAAAAGGTGAGTGTGGAAAACACTTTTATCACAGAATTAAAAGAGCTATATGTAGAATTCAGAAACTCTTGTTATAGCGACACCAGTGGCCATAGAGTGAACTGCAGACAGCAACTGCTTATGATTGCACTCGCGCGCTTGTACAAGAGACTGAACGTCATTCAAAGCCCCGATATAATCAGGTCAAAGTTCTTTTTCATTCTTTACTTAAAAGTAAAAAAAAAGTTGGAAATACCCAATCACGATGCCGCCCATGCTGCTGAGAGCGATGTTAAGATGAATATGTAAATATGTTCTGTGCATTTTATCTCAATACATGGCCGGTACCAAAAGATACCCCCCAAAAGATTTACTGTGCCTCCTGTCCCTCCCCACTGAACGCAAGCGAATTCGAATTGCAAATTCGCCCCCCCTTGTATTGGTACGTTTAGGATTAGTTGTAGGGGAGGGGTTAGGATTGGGGGTGGCGACCTCAGGTAGCGACTTCAACGAGGAGCAACACCGGCTCAATAACAAAATAAACAATACAAATGACAGCAGTGAGAAAGCAGCAGTTAAGAAAGCATCTGATAATAGCGATGTGGATACGTTTGCACAAGCTCTACAATTCACTGGCATCATGTGGACAGATGAGGTCATTAAAATTACACTATTATGATAGTTTGAAAGTATATTTGAAATGATGGACTTTATAGATCTGGCTATGTGAGACTATAGTTTGAATGAATCCCTTTGGTAAACCCATGTCTCACTGACATTACAGAACAGAATGGCTCTTTCAGCATTATCCCGAACATTGTATAAGCATTCGTTTCATGTGTCACTGAACAGAAGAGAGGCTCTTGTAAATGTCACAAACTTGATTTTTCCCTGCAAAAACATCCTGAGTCCTTCATATAAAAATCAGTCTACAGGCATTCATAGACAATCTAGGAAGGCAGCGACAGTCTTGTTTTAAAGGAACACGCCGACTTTTTGGGACTTTATATTATTCACCGTATCCCCCAGAGTTAGATAAGTCCATACATACCATTTTTATCTCTGTGCGTGCCATAACTCTGTCTGACGCACCCACCGCTAGCCTAGCTTAGCACAAAGACTGGAGGTAAACAAAATAGTGACAAAATAACGGCAACATTTTCCTATATATATGTTGTGATGTGTATAGTTACATTGTGTACTAAGACCGACGGAAAATTAAAAGTTGCAATTTTGTAGACCGATATGGCTAGGGACTATACTCTCATTCCTGCGTAATAATCAAGGAACTTTGCTGCCTTACCATGGGTGCAGCGGCGCAATGATATTACGCAGCACCTGAAAATAGGCTAACTTCCGTCAACATAACCAACGTGACAACCTGCTTGCACAGAGAGTGTGCTGGGGACTATTTTCAGGCACTGCGTAATATCATTAAAATGTTGGCGTTATTCAGCAGTAGGCTAGATGGAGCCGTTTATCTCCAGTCTTTGTGCTAAGCTAGGCTAGCGGTGGGTGCGTCAGACAGAGTTATGGCACGCACGGAGATAAAAATGGTTTGTATGGACTTATCAAACTCTGGGGGATACGGTGAATAAGCTAAAGTCCCAAAAAGTGGGAAAGTCCCTTTAAGTTTCATTATACGCCATTAACACATTGGCAATAAAAAACGATTAATACATGAAAATTCTTACATATAGCATTCTTACATATAAAGTAATTTGGCACAACCATAGTAAAACTGGGTATATGATATACTGGCTATAATTTAAATTCAATTGTCCCTTACCTTGAATTTTGTCAAAAACTACAGAAATCCAGAAACATACCAAAACTGTAACGACCACAAGACTGACATCGCTACCCCCAAGTATGTTTAAACTGCAATTTGAAATTACATAATTAAAAAAATTATTGATTGCGCTGTTCTCAAATTCCTGCCCTGCTGAATGTTATTTGGTGTCTCCCCACTAGAGGGAAACAGCAGCTCTGTGAGCAGCCAACAGGTACTGACCTCCGGAGGAGCTTTAGAAGGAGCTGTTCTGCTGGAGAAGAAGATCATCACCCAGAGCAGTGCTGAAGGGGGCGCTTCCAGAAGTTATGTCATATCCTGTGAGTCCAGAAATCATCCAGCTTCAACCATCTATGCATGAAATGTACAGAAAATTGATTAAATTAACACTTATTTTAAGCAATATTTACTTAAAATTTATGAAAGAAACTTTAAAGAATTAGTTCACTTTAAAATTACCCCATGATTTTCTCACCCTAAAGACACCTTAGGTGTATATGACTTTCTTCTTTCTGATGAACACAATCAGAGTTATATTAATAAATATCCTGACGCTTCCAAGCTTTAAAATGGCAGTGACGGGGTCCATTGAGTTTGAAGCTCAAAAAAGTGCATCCATAAATCATAAACTCCACATGGCACCGGGGGTTAAAAAAGGCCTTCTAAAGCGAATCCATGGGTTTTTGTAAGAAAAATACGAAGAAAATGTAACGCCTCTCACCGTTCAAAACGCTTACGCTTTGTCCAATGTCATACGTCGTGCCAGTTATGCTTTTTCCGTAAGTTGAATATGGAAGGCAGTCTGGCGGAAGCTAGATATTTTACTTTATAAAGTTTTAAATATGGATATTTTTCTTTAAAAAAAACATTTATTCGGCCTTTATTAACCCCTTGGAGCCGTGTGGAGTATGTTTATTATGGTTGGATGCACTTTTTTGAGCTTCAAACTCAATGGACCCCGTCACTGCCAGCGTCAGGATATTTATTAATGTAACTCTGATTGTTTTCATCAAAGAAGAATGTCATATACACCTAGGATGGCTTGAGGGTGAGTAAATCTTGGGGTAATTTTAATTTTAAAGTGAACTAATCCTTTAAAATAATATCTTTTTATTATTCATTCACAAGGTTATTGGTATATTTTGGAACTGACATCTATCTATCTATCTGTCTATCATCTGGATTTATTACCCACTTATTTATATATATTGTTCTTCTCTCCAGCCTCTTCATCTGGAAGTTCAGCGATTAGCAGTTCAGGAGCTGGATCTGTGATTGGTGGATTTGACGGATTATCTCGCGAAATCAGTGTAACCGGTCCGATTAGTAGCTCAACAGTTAAAAGCTCTAGTTCTGTCATTAAAAGCTCTAGCGGCGTCTCTACCTCCATCACAACAGTTGGCAGTTCCTCAGCAACAAGTGGAGATCTGTCTTCTGGATTCGGGTCCATCTCGTCCTCAGAGTTTGTGTCTGGTTCTTCAGGCGGTCCTGTTAGTGTTTCTGGAGGTAGTATGAACATATCCAGAGGTGGAGGAGGTGGTGCTGGCTCCTCTGCAGTCATGTCTGCCGGAGGAGCTTCCAGCTCCATGACTGTCACCAAGTTCAGCTCCTCATCCCCCAGTGGAACAAGAAAAGGTTTGAGTTACAGCACAGTTCCTACTGAGAGGAAGACCAGTCTGAAACTTCACACTGGAGGATATGAGGGTAAGCCAGAGATCATGACCTCTGACCTTTACGGGATATATTGATTTAAAATGAGAGGAATCTCATTCACACAGTATTTATTGTTGATATTAGTTTAAATATACATTATAGTCACCAGAATTAAAATACAGTATGTACTGTATGTTATTTATATTTACCCAGGGAGCTCCAGTGGAAATTCCTCCCCTGAATACATAAAGAAAGAGTACGGTATGTCCATTTAGTATTTAGTTTTGGGGCTGGTGTGAATTTCAAACATAATTTGTAACTTAACTATATGAAAGAAATTATTATTTAGCACAGTTAAACAAACAAACAATCGAAAAGACCCATGAATTTATCTTATGAGTGCAGTTTCCATACCTGTATAGACGTACTTTTCTAATGAAATTGGACGTTTGGGCGAGACATGTGGAAGGGTTCTGTCGCCAATGGGCTTTAGGTACGGCACACCCATGAACCATGATTCGCTACCTGCTTGAATTATGTATTAGGTGGGAGGGGCATGCTCATTATTGGAACCATTGGATTGGACAGAAATGTGTCGTGCAAGATCAGTCGCGAAGGTGTATTTAGCATCAGGTAAAAGCGCCAACTTTTGTGGTGACAGAAACATAAAAAAAACAACAACAAGCAAAACAAATAATTTTGTAAAATGTAAACATGTAATTTAAAGACCATGCTACTCTAGTATATCCGTTCCCCAAGCGTATTCTGTGTGTGTGTGTTTGTGGTCCAGGTAAACCCAGGTAGACCCTACCTACCAGGACAGAATGTCGATATACTTGTCCGTGTGGGGACATTTGTTGGTCCCCATGAGTAAAACCTTAATTTTTTACGGTCTATGGAGTAAAACAGCTTATATATCAGACTAAATGCTGTTGTTTGAACATGTAAAAATGCAGAAAGTTTTCTGTGATGGGTAGGTTTAGGGGATAGAATATACAGTTTGTACAGTATAAAAATCATTATGTCAAAAAGTCCCCATAAAACATGAAAACATAACGCGCGCGCGTGTTTTCCTTCTTATCCATTGGGTCTGAAACCTCCAAAACGATAAGAATCATATTATTATTATTATTATTATTATTATTTCAACCGTGAAACTTGCGTTTCTCAATATTTTTTTATTTTATTTTATTTCGCAGTTTCGTCAAGCGTTTCCTCCAGAGGGCGCACTCAGACACGAGGTATTTATGAAACAAAACGAACTTTCACAAACAGTCTTAAACTTGAACTTCAAGTGTAAAAATATCGTATCTCTTAATTTAAGTCTCATTTTAATCTTAATGTTATCGTTGTCTTTTCCAGAGAGCGAGATCAGAGCCAGATTGCAGAGTGCTTCACCCTCCACTAGATGTCAGTGTTGCTTGTTCAATCAAAAGTGTTGTTTTACTAATCTGCTTCATTATGCAAATTATTTGAAATTGCATAACATTTTTTGTGGTTGCACCACATATGTACATTTTTTTTCATATTTTAAATTATATACTGATTATGCTATATGAAGATATCATTTCATGATCAGTAGTCTGTGTTGCCTTTAGTTTCAGAAAATGAATTATAGTTTTATGTATTTAGGGACAGAACTGGATGATGTAAAGAGATTATTGAAGGGAAGTCGCTCCGGGAGCATCAGTCCACCTCGCTCTCCCACCAACACTCTGCCTATCCCGAAAAAAGCCAGCGTGGACACGCGCCATGAGAGCCTGTCAGGTAACACTCACACACTCACTCACGCGCACAGATATGCCTGTGATGCACACAGCAAACACAGCCAGTCCTTCGACACTAATACATGTCTTTCAGGTTGTGACAGTTCAGTCCTGGATGCTGGATTCAGTGGATATTACACCAACCCAAACAATCTCAGTTACACCACACTGCAACAACCATCATCACCCACAGGTTAAACACAGAGAAACATTAGTGTCTGTGTGCATGTATTTCTGTGTCTTAAATTTAAAAGGATCAGTTAAACTAAAAGATAAATGAAAAATAATAGGAGGAAGAAAGAGAGAGATTGTCACTGATCACGTGTTGTTTGTTTCAGGTGGCATGCAGAATAATCTGACCCTCAGCTCATCTGCCCTTGGTAGTGCAGGTCATTACATTCACCAGTTCATACCACACTTTCATTGACAAACTCCAATTTTGAGCTCTGGTTAAATGCCCAAAAGCCTCATGAAACTGAAAAAGTACCTGATGCCTCTGTGTTTCTCTTCGTCTCAGTGTATGGGATGCAGAATAACCTGTCAACATCTGGCGGTGCTCTCATGGCTAATGGAATGAGTGTTGGCCACGGTAAACCGAACCTTGTCTCCCTCTGCTATACTGCTAGACGTTATGCATGCAACATGACTACAGTGAGATTTATTATGCCTGTTTGTACTTCCAGTGTATGGGGCACCGAAGAATGTTGGAAGCACTGGATTGGCCACCAATATTGCTGGTAATATTTGTATCTTACTTAACAATGTTCAAGAGTAAAACAATACAATATTACCAAATGAAAAATCTTCTTTTTTTATATCACATTTACAGCTGTTCCCAGCAGCCCTATCACCTCTGATGATGTGTTTGTGAAAGATGGCAAGTTTATTGCGATTGGTAAAGAAAATGTAGCGGCTAAGAAAGAGACTGAGAGACTGATCATGTCCAAAAATACTGGCAAACAGTTCGTGACTTCCACCACCAGTGCTGGAGCAGGTAGACGGCTCAGACTTTAACTATAATTATAGGTATTAATTAGATTAAATCAGTCATTTAATTAGTATAATGTGTAATTGTTCCAGTTGGATTGGGTAAAATAGTTAAATATACACTGCCTTTCAAACAGCAAAGAAATTAATACTTTTATTCAGCAAGGACACATTAAATTGATCAAAAGTGACTGTAAAGACATATAATGTTACAAAATATTCTTTATTTATTTCAAATAAATTCTGTTCTTTTGAAATTTCTATTCATCAAAGAATCCTTAAAAATGTAACTTTGTTTTCACAAAAATATTAAGCAGCACAACTGTTTTCATCATTTATAATAATCAGAAATGTAATGTAATAATCAGAAAAGGATCACGGACCATGATGCTGAAAATTCAGCTTTGATCACATAAAAAATATATATTCAAATTGATAAGTTATTTTTAATTTGTAATATTATTTCACAATATTACTATATTTTTGATCAAATAAATGCAGCCTTGTTGAGCAGAAGATACTTCTTTTAAAAACATTTACGTCTTACAGACCCCAAACTTTTCACTTGTAGTGTATATTTTTTAAAATAAACATCAAATAAATAAATCATGATTAGCAAATCACATGATTATTTTACATGAAACATTTTTTTGTAGTATTAGAAAGTTTTTTTGTGACAATAAATGTTTTTCTTATATTACAGATACATTTTCTGAAGATTCACTCAAGAGGGAGAAAAGGGTGATCTCGAGCACCATGGAAACCACCACTGGTACATTTAAGTCACTTACTGGATATTATTTTATTAATAAATTAATCCTCACTTAAATTACATCTAATTAAACCGACATTTATGTGCTTCTAGCTTCCAAAGCCTCAACAAAAGACAAGGCAACATATGCAGGTATATGTCTTATATAAATTTGAATTATTACAGAAAATCTATACTGTCACAAACATCGGCTCATTCAGCAATGATGAAGCAGACATTATGGATCTGGTTTTGCTCATGGTCTCATATTCTAATGTCACAACAGAGATCCGTAAAGATGAGTCTGACAGTGCAGGACTAGGATTTTGCTCCTGCTGCTCGTGGTGGAAATGGCTTCTGGCATTGATTATTGGTCTTCTCCTTCTGCTGGGACTCCTCTGTGGTCTCATCGCACTGGGTACATTATGTCTCAAGACGTCAAGCCTAGTCTAGGCCAACTGATTTAGCTTTTACTTGTACAATTTCCTCCTTCATGAATGTTTCTCTCTGTGTAGGCGAGGAGGTCAGGAAGCTGAAAGCTCGTGTGAACGCTCTTGATGGTGGAGAAAGCGCAGCCTCTGCTCGAACCAGTCGTTTGTCCTCCTCCTCGGCTGTCAACATCGTGGATCCACTGGAATCTTCATACGCGGGGCGCATCTCTGGTGTCCGTGCCGATAACACTATAAACCTGGGTTCAGCACCTGCTGCACAAGACCCTGTGGTCCTGCAGAGGACCATTCAACAGATCCTCAGATCTGAACTGCAGTCGGACACCATTAGAGGTGTTTACCAGAGTCACACATTCAATCAGTTTAATCACATTTATTATTAATCATTCATTAGATTGCTATTAATTTTTTTAATGATTCCATTATAGCTTCACTGGCAACTTCACTTAGGGGTGAGAGAGGAGAACCTGGGCCTAAAGGTAATATTTACAGATTAGTACATATATAATATATAGTGAAAAGTGTGATTTCAGATTTACTAATAAGTACATTTAATGTACATTTAATTCTAGGAGACCAAGGACCTCCTGGGGTTAAAGGTATTCAAAACATCATACCAAACTGTCATTGTGACATTCTGCAGTACAATTTCACAATTGGACATGCACACTATCACAAATATATCACAATAATATCAGAAATACACTCACCTAAAGGATTATTAGGAACACCTGTTCAATTTCTCATTAATGCAATTATCTAATCAACCAATCACATGGCAGTTGCTTCAATGCATTTAGGGGTGTGGTCCTGGTCAAGACAATCTCCTGAACTCCAAACTGAATGTCAGAATGGGAAAGAAAGGTGATTTAAGCAATTTTGAGCGTGGCATGGTTGTTGGTGCCAGACGGGTCTGAGTATTTCACAATCTACTCAGTTACTGGGATTTTCACGCACAACCATTTCTAGAGTTTACTAAGAATGGTGTGAAAAGGGAAAAACATCCAGTATGCGGCAGTCCTGTGGGCGAAAATGCCTTGTTGATGCTAGAGGTCAGAGGAGAATGGGCCGACTGATTCAAGCTGATAGAAGAGCAACTTTGACTGAAATAACCACTCGTTACAACCGAGGTATGCAGCAAAGCATTTGTGAAGCCACAACACGCACAACCTTGAGGCGGATGGGCTACAACAGCAGAAGACCCCACCGGGTACCACTCATCTCCACTACAAATAGGAAAAAGAGGCTACAATTTGCATGAGCTCACCAAAATTGGACAGTTGAAGACTGGAAAAATGTTGCCTGGTCTGATGAGTCTCGATTTCTGTTGAGACATTCAGATGGTAGAGTCAGAATTTGGCGTAAACAGAATGAGAACATGGATCCATCATGCCTTGTTACCACCGTGCAGGCTGGTGGTGGTGGTGTAATGGTGTGGGGAATGTTTTCTTGGCACACTTTAGGTCCCTTAGTGCCAATTGGGCATCGTTTAAATGCCACGGCCTACCTGAGCATTGTTTCTGACCATGTCCATCCCTTTATGACCAACATGTACCCATCCTCTGATGGCTACTTCCAGCAGGATAATGCACCATGTCACAAAGCTCGAATCATTTCAAATTGGTTTCTTGAACATGACAATGAGGTCACTGTACTAAAATGGCCCCCACAGTCACCAGATCTCAACCCAATAGAGCATCTTTGGGATGTGGTGGAATGGGAGCTTCGTGCCCTGGATGTGCATCCCACAAATCTCCATCAACTGCAAGATGCTATCCTATCAATATGGGCCAACATTTCTAAAGAATGCTTTCAGCACCTTGTTGAATCAATGCCACGTAGAATTAAGGCAGTTCTGAAAGCGAAAGGGGGTCAAACACAGTATTAGTATGGTGTTCCTAATAATCCTTTAGGTGAGTGTATATCACAGTTATATCACAGATATATCACAATAATGCCACACATGATCACAACAGTATAAAGTAAAATCACAAATATATTACAATATTATCACATAATACACAAATATATATAATAATACAAATATATTCACATAACATGTATCACAATTACAGTGCATCCGGAAAGTATTCACAGCGCTTCACTTTTTCCACATTTTGTTATGTTACAGCCTTATTCCAAAATGGATTAAATTAATTATTTTTTTCTTCAATTCTACAAACTTACAAAATACCCCATAATGACAACATGGGTAAAAAAAATTTAATCTTTGCAAATTTATTAAAAATAAAAAATGAAAAAATCACAGCCTTTGCCATGACACTCAAAATTGAGCTCAGGTACATCCGGTTTCCACTGATCATCCTTGAGATGTTTCTACAACTTGATTGGAGTCCACCTGTGGTAAATTCAGTTAAATGGAAGAAGTTTGAAACCACCAGGACTCTTCCTAGAGCTGGCTGCCTGGCCAAACTGATCAATCGGGGGAGAAGGGCCGTAGTCAGGGAGGTGACCAAGAACCAGATGGTCACTTTGAGGGAGCTCCAGCATTTCTTTGTAGAGAGAGGAGAACCTTCCAGAAGAACAACCATCTTTGCAGCGCTCCACCAATCAGGTCTGTATAGTAGAGTGGCCAGAAGGAATCCACTCCTCAGTAAAAGAGTGGTAAAAGAGTTTGCCAAAAGGCACCCGAAGGACCCTCAGACCATGAGAAACAAAATTCTCTGGTCTGATGAAACAAAGATTGAACTCTTAATGGCAAGTGTGATGTCTGGAGGAAACCAGGCACTGCTCATCACCTGGCCAATACAATCCCTACAGTGAAGCATGGTGATGGCAGCATCATGCTGTGGGGATGTTTTTTAGTGGCAGGAACTGGGAGAATAGTCAGGATCGAGGGAAAGGTGAATGCAGCAATGTACAGAGACATCCTTGATGAAAACCTGCTCCAGAGCGCTCTGGACCTCAGACTGGGGCAAAGGTTCATCTTCCAACAGGACAACAACCCTAAGCAGACAGCCAAGATAACAAAGGAGTGGCTACGGGACAACTCTGTGAATGTCCTTGAGTGGCCCAGCCAGAGCTCAGACTTGAACCCGATTGAACATCTCTGGAGAGATCTGAAAATGGCTGTGCACCGACGCTCCTCATCCAACAGCTTGAGCTTGAGAGGTCCTGCAAAGAAGAATGGGAGAAACTGCCCAAAAATAGGTGTGCCAAGCTTGTAGCATCAAACTCAAAAAGACTTGAGACTGTAACTGGTGCCAAAGGTGCTTCAACAAAGATTTGGGCAAAAGCTGTGAATACTTGCGTACATGTGACATTTTTTTATTTTATTTTTTATTTATATAAATTTGATTTAAACAAACTTTTTTCACGTTGTCATGTTGGGGTATTGTTTGTAGAATTAAGGGGGGAAAAAATTATTTAATCCATTTTGGAATAAGGCTGTAACATAACAAAATGTGGAAAAAGTGAAGCGCTGTGAATACTTTCCTGATGCACTGTAACATCACAAATGTGTCACAACTATGCCACATTTCACAAATATAGCAGGGTATCAAAACCGTATCACAATTATATCACAATATTATCACAACAGGATCACAATTATATCACAGTAATGTCACACTATCACAACAGTGTCATATAATATCACATGTATCACAATATCACAAATATAAATTACAGTAATATCAAATTATAATATCAATATTATGAAAATATCAAATCATTTTACAGGTGAAGCAGGATTTCCTGGAATTCCAGGTAATGTTTTTATTTTATTTTTATAAAGTCAACAACTATGATATTAGATACATTTTAGGAAACAACATTTTTGAAGAAAAAAAAAAAAACTAGTAAACTGACTGGCTGATTGTGGTTCAGTATCTCACATTTTACACATTAAATAAATGAATAATGAAATATTGATTTGATATGTAAAAAAACAAAAAAAACAACCTGAAATAAATGAATGCCGTCTTTTCAGGTCCTCCTGGTGTCATTGGTCACCCTGGACAGGAAGGTCCTCGAGGACCCAAAGGAAGTTCAGGTATGATGCAGAGCCAGAGACACTGATCCAGTAGCAACTTCTACCAGTCAACTTAAGACTGATTTTGTGATGCTCACATGTGACCAAGTTGATTCAGACCTAAAACATCTCTTTATACTACTATTAGGTGAATCAGGAACTGATGGTTTACCTGGGCCGAGGGGGCGGGAGGGGCCAGCGGGTCCCAGAGGAGAACCGGGACCTCCAGGAGTTGGAGAGAAAGGAGAAAGAGGTGATACCACTGACTTTATTACTACTGTTATATTATAAACATTTATACATGTTTTTCACAACAAGCTGGAGAAAAAAAAACAGACTTGCTAATTATTTTGCATTTGCTCCTCAGGCTCATCTGGCGATGTTGGTGGACCTGGGCTAGCAGGACCAGTAGGTCCCATGGGACCCAAAGGTAAGACCATTTGTTCACAGACAGTGAGAAACAAGCAGAGAAATTTCAGTACAGTGTGTACAAATGATTCTGGTTTAGCATCCAGACATATATATATTTATGCTGCCTTTGCTAGTAAAGATGGATCTATTTTTTTTAAAACTTGTTTTGTCACTGCAGGTGATGCAGGTGCTCAAGGCATACCAGGTCTTACAGGAGCGCCTGGACCCCAAGGCTTCCGTGGAGATTCTGGTGATCCTGGACCCAAGGGTAAATCTACCTTTTCTTAACATTCAACATTCAAGAATTTCATTTGAACAATTTGTTTTCATCATCCTTTATATTTTAGGTGATAAAGGACCTGCTGGGCCACCTGGGGTCAAAGGTTGGTAGAAGCCAGAGAAACATATTTCAGTTTTTAATATACTCTTTTAAATAAGTTTTTATGCTGATAATTGTGTTGAAATGATTTTTATTACTAAATTAGGTGATCAAGGAGAGAGAGGGCCACGTGGTGCCACTGGTGAGTTACAGTATCTTACATACAACTATATATATGTTCAGAGCTGTACAAAGCCACTGCGCCGTTTGGTATTTAGTATCTCAAAACATAATCATATTTTTGCCAGGTGAGCCAGGTCTGGTCGGACCAGCAGGGCCTCCTGGTGAGAAAGGTCTTAAAGGAACAGCAGGTGGGTTTTATCACACAAAGAGAAACTTGAGTAAAAAAAAACCTATATCACATGTAGAAAAGATTTATTCTATTCTATACGAAATGTACACTACTGTTCAAAAGTTTGGGGTCAGTCTTTTTCTTTTTAAAGCAAGGAATACTCATATTCAGCAAGGACCATAGGCGGAGTTTCACTTTTGTGCTTGGCGGGGCACCTTGGGGTATAATTTATATTGTTATAAATAACAATAAAGGAATTGAATAATTAAAGGATTAAAAGGGATTTAAGGGAATAATTAAAAATGGTAAAATAAGTTCTAGGTCTAATTGTAGTAGGCTAATGAAATGATTAATTTAAACTATTTGCAAATAATATTCTATTTTAAACTGTGCACAAATTCACTCTTACTCGTATGTCTAATATGTAGAAAATGCAAACTCTTTTTGCCTCGTTGTCACATTCATTTATGAATTACATGAATCATGATCACATTTTTTCAAAATTTCATAAGTTTAGTTTGCATCACTAGATAGTCTATTTCTGTCGGTAGCTGAACATTTCTATCATAAAACAGTTGTCTAAGACTTGCATCTTCTTACATCTTTCCACAAACTCTCGTTGCGTTGTGAACATAGGGTTGTGACAGTATGACAGTAAGACCCACCTTCATTGATTTGATTGGCCAGCTTGATCATTTTGACACTTTGATGAGTGCTGTTAGACCGCTGAGGTAGAGCAGCCTAAAACTTTAACTTTCAAAATTTCTTGCCATCCTAAAAACAAAAATCTTTACTCATTCTACACTAAAAGGATAAGAAAATATGAATTATATTATTTATTTTTTTATTTTTTTTATTCATAGCTCAGACAAAATCATTGGCTCTGGTCTGGGGAGGCAGGGTCATGAACTTTTTTTATACTGTTGTCTGAGGTCAACATGACGTTCACGTGGTTTTTACATTCAAAAACATCATAATCGCAGGCTATTTTCTACCCTGGTTTACGCGTTTGTCTTTTTCGGTTAAGGCGGCGTTTCACTGCACTCTGGCGTCACGGGGACACACATTCACAGATCAATCGTTTGCTGAGACAGCTGTCAATAAAAGCTTTTCTTTGACTAACATGGAAGTTTTCAGCTCTGAAACTTATTCTTATATTACCATAAAACTTTTATATATCAACAGCTCAAGGGAAAGTTGATTTTCTCAATTCATGAGAATTAATTTCTCAGATCAAAAGGGACAGTGAAGACATTTATAATGTGCAAAAGATGTTTATTTCAAATAAATGCTGTTCTTTTGAACTTTCTATTCATCGAAGAATCCTGAAAAAAATGTTTCATGGTTTACACAAAAATATTAAGCAGCACAGTTTTCAACAGTGATAATAATCAAATCAGCATTTGCAGGATCAGCAGGATCATGTGACACTAAAGACTGGAGTAATGAAAATTCAGCTTTGATCACAGGAATAATATATTGTAAAATGCAATTTAAGAGAGATATCAGTTATTTTAAATTGTATTATTTCACAATATTACTGATCCAATAAATGCGGTCTTGGTGAGCATAAGAGACTTCTTTCAAAAACATTGAAAAATCTTACTGACCCAGACTTTTGGATGATACTTTGACACATCTGTATTGACTGTATGTTATGTATATATCATATATCTTATTTCATTTTCCACAGGTGCTCCTGGGCCAGATGGTGTTAAAGGAATTCGAGGTTATTTTGAAACTAAGCCTTGGGAAAACATTAGTCTGTGTCTCTCTTATCAAGCATGCATTTTGTAAATGTATCTCTTTTAAATTCAAGGGGATCAAGGTCCGATTGGATTGCTTGGAGCTCGGGGACCACCAGGGCCCCCTGGAGACGCAGGAATACCCGGTATAAAAGAAAAATCACACCACGGCTGAATAAATAGATAATGCTTCTCATACCTTTTAAACACTTGTCACTAATACAAACCATGTAAAGGAGGCATTTTTCTTCACAGGTACACCAGGACTTCAAGGACCACCAGGTTTGATTTTACTTATTCTGAGCTGAATATATTAAAAACAACATATCTAATAGTATTTCTGGAAAAACTGTCAACAGTAACAAGCTTACAGACCCAAAACACACACAACTGTTTCTTAATGATATTTATTTATAATTAAAAAAAAATCTTATTTAACTAAAGGTTTGCCAGGTATCTCAGGCCAGCCAGGACCCAAAGGTAATATTTCTTTTTTAATTCAGTTCTAAAGGCCTATTTACACCAAGGACAATAACTATAATGATAAAGATATAGTCCAAAATCATTCTAAATATAAAATAAAATCAGAGAAACTATAACAGCAAAGAGAAATTATATAGTTAGAATCACTTTCAGAACGATTTTTTCCAGCTAATGAATGATAAAAACATAGACAGCCAATCAGAATCCATCCTGCTCTAAAGCGCTCGAGCATTTAAAGTGGCAGACACAAAACTGCAGGGCGTGCAAATACTAAATGGAACGATATCCGCTGGATGCTAATAAAGTTATCATTATAGTACATCTTTATAGTATATACAGTATCTTTATAGTGATCGCTCTTGGTGTGAACGGGCCTTAATACCATAAAATTAATCACATTGTGTATTTTATATATACATGATCAGTCTAATCTCATTCATCTTTCTAATCTTACATGCTATTCTCTCTTTAGGTGAGCCCGGTGAACCTGGAAGAGTCATTTCTGCAGGTGAGGGAACACAAATGAAAATTAGTTAGTGGTGCTTACTTAGTTAGCTTCTAGTCTATTAATTTGGGACATCATCATCATCATCTGATCACTCCTCACAGGCGCCAATACTAACACTGTGGGTGTACCTGGACCACCTGGATCTCCTGGAACTCCAGGTCCTGCTGGACCACCTGGACTATCAGGTATCATGAAGATCATTACAAATGATCTCAGACGCATGTAATATGAAATTAAAAGAGTTAAACCGTGCTATACTAGTATTGAGTTGTTTTTTTAAATTTTTTTACCTAAGGTCCTATTGGTCCTGCTGGTCTTCCTGGTTCACCTGGTAAGATGACTTTTTTTCTATAAAACAAAAAGATTGAAATCAGAACCTTTTAGTTCACTGTCGTTTGAATCTCTACAGGTTCAAAGGGAGATAAAGGAGACAAAGGAGATGATGGGAAGCCTGGAGTCTCAGAGAGTGCAGGGAGTAAGTGTGCTCACTTTGAAAATGTACATTGTAAGTGCTTTTATATCATTCATTTGCTCTTTATCTAAATTAAACAGAGAAATATGCTGCTGAACCTGGTCCTCCTGGCCCACCCGGACCACCTGGTAATGATGGGAAACCAGGTACAAAGTCCCTAACTCAGTTTTGTTATATTTCTGGTATGTTACTATATTAATGGTTAATTTTGTTTTTTCACAGGTGTTGGTCAACCGGGTACTCCGGGTACTCCTGGTGAAAAAGGTGAACCAGGAAGCTTTGTACCCACTTCAGGTATGCTTTAGAGTTAATTTACACTTTGGGTCTCATTCACTAACCGTGCGTACACGCAAATTTGTGATTTCAAAACTGCGCACAAACATTTTTACGAACAAAACAGGATTCATCAATAACTTCCATACTAAAATGTATTATTTATGGAACAACTAAACAACTGATACCATGCATACAAAAATCACATATTCTGGGTGGCCTTATAACTGTTAAGATGAAGTTGTGTGTGTGTGTCTGTGTGTTGAAAAAGAGAGTTCTCTTGTGCATATAAATACAAATAATCCACACAATTATTAGGATTATTAGTAAATGAGACCTATTAAGTTATGTTTTTTAAAATGATCTGATTGTGGTTTTTGTGGTCAATCAGAAACCTTCTTTGCTGGACCGCCTGGGCCTCCTGGACCTATTGGACCAAAGGGATCACAAGGTACATCCAATATACAATGGATACAATATACAACATTGGTTTTTGCTTGGGACCCTATGAATTTTAATGTTCATCTTCTGTTCAGGTGATATTGGCCCTCAAGGATTCCCTGGTAAGGTTGATGCTTTCCATCACACATACACTGTATAAATATGACATTCTGACATTACATGCATACTTTTGTGTCATCTTTTTCTTTTAAAGGCCAGCCTGGATTACCTGGAGAACCTGGAATCGGTTAGTGATTCAGATTTGTATAATACAGAACACACACGTTTCTACATTCTACAATAGCTGTACAGTTCACATTATTTTACCCCGAATACAGGTTTTCCAGGACAGCCAGGGTCACCGGGACCACGTGGAGAACAAGGTCCAGAGGGTCTGCAAGGACCACAGGGACCTCAAGGACCAATGGGTCCCATTGGGCCAGAAGGTCCAAAAGGTACAATGGAACAAAATGTATCATTGTTAGGGCTTTTTTAAAGTTTTTATGTAAATCTGTATAAAAAGATATATATCTTACATATATCTATGTAAAAAGCCTCCAGCTACAGTAAAACAATTACAATGGAAATAAATATGGTTAGTTTTTCTATATCTGTGCACTGACATTTTTATTAAATATAGGTGACGCTGGAGTCCCAGGGGCCCCTGGCATTCCAGGTTATTCCTACGGTAGGTAAATGGGTGTATTGCTCTAATATCTGCTTTGAGATAAACCGTTTCAAACCAGATATCATTTCATTAGTGAAAGAAAGAGTTTAATGTGATTGTTTTTTATAAGGTGGAGGCACCAGAAGCGCTCCAGGACCACCAGGTCCACCTGGACCCCCAGGGCCTCCTGGAGCACTTGGTTCCCCCAGTGGCGGCTCACCAGATGTTGCTCAACAGATTTCGGACTACCTCAGAAGTATGTTTTAAAAATATATGAAAAACCCGGAACACCTAAAAGTGAAAGAAAGAAAGACATACATGAGTTCATGTTGTTCCAAACTTGTATGACTTATTTTGTTCTGCGGAAAAAAGAAGATATTTTGAAGAATGTTGGTGACCAAATAGTTTTCTTCCATTTTAATTTTTTGTCCATACAATAGATCTTAGTCAGTTAGATGCCATATTGTATTTAATAGCAACTTTTGGGTGGAAAAGCATCTTTATAATTCCCAGTTCTGTTTGATACCACTACAAATTACACCTTTAACTAGTCAAGATAAATGGGCAAATAAGCTCCATGACAGTAATATTTAATGTGATTTTGTAGGTGAACCCATCAGAGAATACCTGGCTGGACCTCCAGGCCCACCTGGACCTCCAGGACCTTCCGGATCAGCCTCTGATGATACGCTGGCTAACCGTGTCATTGATTACCTTCAAAGTGAGTGTGAAATATTCAATGACTTTATTTATTTTTTGTTGGGATCGCTTTATTTCGATGGTACACTTTACACATTTTACTAACTATAAGTAACTTTGCAACTACATGTTAACTAACTCTCATTAGAGTATTAGTAGACTGTCAGCTTAATATCTGCTAACACTTTTTGATGCTGTCCAACAGACATTATACTGACTATAAGTAATAATGCAACTACATATTAACTTATTTTACTTACCCGAACCCTAACACCTAACTCTAACCTAACAGTCTACTAATTACTTGAATGACTTGAAGTTGCAAAGTTACTTATAGTTAGTAGAATGTCTAATAATAAAAAATAATGTGTAACCTTTTTGTTTTCTATGTTGCTTGTTGCTTTTAATAAACATGTAACTCAAAACTAAGATGCTTTATGACACATTTTGATGGATCCACACATTCTTTGGTGTATAAATAGGAGATGAGGTGAGACGGTACCTGATTGGTCCTCCAGGGCCTCCAGGACCCCCAGGTGTGCCAGGTGGATATGGCTTTAACACTCAGGAAGTTGCTGGACGAGTGCTGAGACTGATGGACGGTAGGAATGATATGCTGGACATCCTGGATCATCAGCACCTGTGCCTAGCCCTAGATAATTTTCAGAGTTACCTCAATAATAAAAAATCAATAATATTACAATTTAACTCTTCAACTCTTCTTTAAAATTATTTATTCCTGTGCTACATTTTCAGCATCATTACTCCAGTCTTCATTGTCATGTATTATTATCATGTTACGTGATTGCTGGTGACTGTAATGATTGCATAGCACAGGAAATATAATAACAAAAGTCTTTACTTGGAAAATATGCAGGAGAATACAGGTAATGTTACATGTATGCCCTATCTTATGTGTTTTGATTTAGTCTCTGTTACTTTGTTGTCCCCAGTTTGATTAATCGGTTATGTCTTTCACCTGTGCCTCGTCCTTCACCTGCTCCTCGTTATCCTCATTTGCTCTGTGTATTTAAGCCCTCAGTTTGCCCTCAGTGTTTGTCGGTTCTCGTTCATGTTTTACGTGTTCCTGAGTTTTGTTATTAAAAGTTCCTGCTACCTGTTCTCCTTTGTCTCCATGCGCTTATCTCCCACACGTAAGTGTAACAGTAGAACCGACCAAAAAAGTTGTTTTTTGCGGCGTTTTTTTCCCTCTGTTTTGTTTGAGTTTTCCCCGTTTCCCCATGGCCCTTCCCGAAGTTCAGCTTCTCTGCCTGGAGCAGGGAGACCGTCCGCTGGAGGCACACACTCGGGACTTCCTACAGCTCGCGTGCCTTACCTGTTTCCCGGACCGCTCGCTCTGTGTTTTCTACTACACCGGCCTGAGCGAGCGGTCGAAGGCACGCGTTCCAGCGGGCGGTCCAAAGGAAGATTTCGCCGCATTCGTGGAGTGGGTACTGGTAAATAACCACTCGCCATGTACCATCGGCCCCGCTGAGGACAGCGTTACCAGTCCCACTCCACCACTGCCAGAGACCAGCCAACCACCACCAGCGAGTGACGCAACGGAGGAGTTGCACGAGCCCACCGCAGACCGTGGGGACCGGCCACCCGCGAGAGACGAGCCCGTACCGAGGACAAGGACGGAGTGTGTCATCGCCTCGGAGCCCGAACCACCAACAAGGTCTGACCAGGTGCATGAGCCGACAACGCCGTATATCGCAGAGGGAGTTATTGTGGAGTTCGAGGGCTGGGAGGAAAGCCCCGCCCACAACACCGCCGCTGTGGTTGAATTGCAGGAAGTCACTGGCAACTATATTGAAGAACTGGGCAGTGTTTTTGAGGTAGACCTGATAGACTTTTTTGGAGAGGTTTTTCCTGTGGCCCCTGTCTCTCCAGCGACCCCTGTTTCTCTAGTGTCTCCTGCCTCTGAATTCCCACCCAGCCTCCCTCTCCCACCTCCTCTGTCGGTCTATTCCTCAGTCCTCCCTTCGCTGCTGTCCTTCCGCCCCTCTGCTCCGCCCACACGCGGTGTGGACACGCCTAGTGTCTTCAGGCCACCAGCTCTGTCCCGCACTGAGGTTACCCTGTCTTCGCCTCCAGCCTCTGTGCCCCCTGCTTCGCCTCAGCCCGTCGACACTTCGGTGCCCCCTTGGCTCCTCCCTCCCTCGGCTCCACCGGAAACCAGCGGTCATACGGCTTCTCCGGGCTCCCTCGTCTCTCCGGCTCTGCCTTGGTCAGTCGTCGACCTGCCTTCACCTGCGGCTTCGTCTGGCTCCGCCTTCCCTTCAGCTCCGCCTTTGTCCTCGGTCCCACCAGTTCAGCCGCTGCCCTCTGGTTCCCCGGATCCACCTCGGGTGCTCGTCGCTGCGGTGCCACCTCGGTCTCCAGGACCTTCTGCCTTGCGGGGGCTCATCGGCTCTATCAATGGCCCTTTCTCCGTTGGTCGTCCCCAGGGTGTCATCCTACCTCCCAGTCGACTCCTCCATGGCTCCTCCCACCATCGACTCCGCCCTGGGGCCTCGTCCTGGCTGGTTTCTGGCACACCATCTGGCTCCTGCTCCTGGCTTCCCTCTGGCTCCTCCCTTTCCACTTTTCCCCTTGGACTCTGTTTACTTCCCCAGACTGTCTGTTTCCTTTTGCTCCGCGCCCTCCTCCTAAGCCCCCACCCTCCCTCCTTAGTTGTTCTTGTTTACGGCGCGAGGACGCGCCTTTCCGGGAGGGGGCGATATGTTACATGTATGCCCTATCTTATGTGTTTTGATTTAGTCTCTGTTACTTTGTTGTCCCCAGTTTGATTAATCGGTTATGTCTTTCACCTGTGCCTCGTCCTTCACCTGCTCCTCGTTATCCTCATTTGCTCTGTGTATTTAAGCCCTCAGTTTGCCCTCAGTGTTTGTCGGTTCTCGTTCATGTTTTACGTGTTCCTGAGTTTTGTTATTAAAAGTTCCTGCTACCTGTTCTCCTTTGTCTCCATGCGCTTATCTCCCACACGTAAGTGTAACAGGTAATCAACCACATCGAACACAGCCACTTTCAACATAAATGAGACTGAACAATGAACAGAGGAAACTAAGGGATACACAGGCTGCGTCCGAAATCGCATCCTTTCTTGAGTAGGTACTTATTTTGAATAAGTAGTTACTTCACGACCGCTAAAAATTTACGTTCTGTATGAGTGTAACCTGGACGTACTACATTTGCCATGTTGTTATTATCATGTGACCTACAGTTTCAGTTGAGTCGCTTCACTGCCATTCACAAATCCTCTCCCGTGGCCTCATGGGATAAAATGTCCATCATTTGCACACTTCAGAATCTCGCCAGAAGTAGTTGGTCATCCAGGTACTTTTTGCCTACTCTTTTATGAGTACTGTGAATTCAGACATACTACTCTTGTCACATACTGTTTTATATAGTAGGGAAATATGCGATTTCGGATGCAGAGTTAACAAGGTAACTAAATGAACAACAGGTGAATGTAATCTAATCAGAAACCATAGAAACTAACTAGCAAACAGAACTCAGGCAAAGCAGAAGAAGGAACAGAATGACTGTATTAATTTCTTTCTTTCTTACTGACCCCAACATTTTGAACGGTAGTGTATATGAAACAATTCAGATTTAAACCTTGGATTGTTTGGAGACTGTATCATTTTCAGGATGTGGTGTACTAAATTTAATAGTTTAAGGACTGGCCATTGAAATTATCTGTCAACTACTATTCAGGGGTGCATTTCCCAAAAGCATTGTTGGCCAAATGTGGTCGCAAGTTCCATTGAACTCTATTGGTAATGACTGAACTTGTGACCATAGCTGGCTTTGGGAAACACACCCCTGAAGAATTGGTGACAACAGCTGCACACTTGGAATATTATCAAGGTTAATTTTATATAGGAGCTGCTAGTGTTTAAATGATTTTATATCACATTTGCATCAACCCTTGTTTTAGATGCTGGTCTCAGAGGACTGCCAGGACCCCCGGGCCCCCCAGGACCTCAAGGACCACCAGGAAGCTCTGGAGGAATAGTGTCTTACGCGGTGAATAAAAACCAACAGCAAATCCGTGCAGAGTCTCAGGAGTACATCAAGAGTAAGAACAGTGTTTTATTAACTGTATTTAACTTTATTAAAGTTTTTTTCTTTAGCAGTTTAATGGCAGTTTGTTTACTTCTGCAGGTCACCCAAGCTCTAACGGAAATTTGGATTACCCAGCCATCGCTAAACAGGTTGCAGATTACATGAGGTGTAAGTTACGCAACATTAGATGACCTAAAATGCACTTACACACATACGCATATCAAAAATCCTTATTCTCTGCATTTCTTCTCTTCTCTAGCTTGCTTCCTAATAGTATTTTAATAAATCTTGCATTGTATATTATTAATATTGTTGGCTCTTTGACAAATTATTTCGTTCGTCTTTTGTAAATTGTGGTGGAAATTCACCTATAAGATTAAAGTCAGGCCACTCAATAGTAAAATTATTAAACCAAATTTATTTCTGAAAATTGAAATTTACTTACTTTTATCATATAAGTACATTTTCTGGTTTATCGACATCCCATAATATTCAACGACATCCCATAATATTCATCAACATCTCATAATAGTTGTGTCCACCTGACGTGTGTGTGTGTGTATATATATATATATATATATATATATATATGTGTGATTGAAAAACTCTTGCACTCTTGCAAAGTCGCTTTGGACAAAAGCATCTGCTAAATACATAAAGGTAAATGTAAACAAGATATGGGTAGTACCTTTATAGATTTAGGAATTGTTGAGTCTTATGTGTTTGCATTTTTCTACAGCTAATGGCCTGTTTCCGAACCAAGGTTTGGCAGGTCCAGCAGGTCCACCAGGAAGTCGAGGAATAGTAGGTTTACCAGGGATTCCAGGACAACCTGGACCTCCAGGAATCAGCCTACATCTCACCAACATGACTGAGATCATGGACTATATCAGAGGCAAGAAGGAACTTGTTCAAAAGAAAAAATTGTATGCATTTAACATGCATGATTTTAATTCAAATATAATTAAAAATGTGTCATTTCTACAGAACACCGTATGATTGGACCACCAGGGCAGAAAGGGGAGCTGGGACCTGCAGGACCTGTAGGAAAAAAAGGTACAAGTTCTGCTTATCACATGACCATATGAAATTGGCCAGCAAAGCAAGTAAACCTAGTTATCTTCATTAGGTATCTGATTGAAGATACTAGGAAGTGAAGTAAATTTTAATCCTGTTCACCAAAAAAAAAAGAAAAGAATCCATAAAAATGATGCCAGTAATGCATAAATAGAAGTTAAAAAAGTTGAAAAGGTACTCAAAAGATGATTTAGACCTACAGCTCCAATAAAAAACGTGTAATTTTTAACAAAAGTTTGAGCTACACGTCTGCACCTGGTAGGTTTCAAATATATTAAAAATATAAAATAAATAAAACCTATTCAAATTTAAATTGAGAGCATTACAGCTGCCATGAACAGACTATAAATTGTTTCTATAAATTTCTAAGGCATCTAAAGTGGTCAAAACTTTGCAGATTAACCTACAACGTGCCTTCTGTCATCTGGTAGTTCATACTTTAACAAGTAAAAGGTCTTTTAGTATAATTATAAAAATGTCCACTTTCAGGTCAAGGTTCACATGTGCTGTGAAATCTTTACTGATTTTATAAAGTAAACAAAATAACTTTTATAGTGTTAGTAATATTTCAAGATGAACACTTACTGGACTGAAGCAACTTAGCTTTGCTTGATTATCCATACATCATTTTTAGAAAATGTGAGTATCAAATATAATACATCATTATCATATCATCATTGCATTACATTGTATGTTTTGCCCTTCACAATAGAAACCACAGAGCTTTGATCATACAAATATAATCTTAATAAGACATATTAATGGAAGATATAAAGTGACAACTGATATACTGCTATCAATATCTCATTGATTTACATTTCAAGAATCAGAATCTCATCTTTCTTTTAGGCCATATAAATATTAGTAAATGCACCAAATCTCATATTTTTGCCATGTTTGAAAATGTAGGTGTTTTTTTCCTCCACTAGTTTAAGCTCCATATTCTCACTATATCATACTATATGAGCCATAAAGGGCTGATGTACAGTATCAAATGTGATGCTCAACAAAACACATATGATTTTTTTTATTTGATTGTCAAAAAGGTTCAATTAACCGATGCACTTATATTTGACTATTTAATTCAGTATGTCAGGCTTACTCCAGAGTATTCTTTAAATTGCCTGTTTGCAAGTGTTCAAATATCATCTACAGTATCTTGTTTCATGTTTTTAACTTGTAATTTTACTGTTGTACACAGGTGACAGAGGTTTTCCTGGAACGACTGGTCAACCTGGCTTCCCAGGCAACCCAGGCCGCCCAGGCCCCGCAGGCCCCCCAGGAGAAAAAGGAGAAAAGGGTATGAGCCAGTTTACAAAATATATAATTGCTCATAACATATATTTCTTCATGATAATGTCATGACAAAAATAATTCTCCCCACAGGTGATACTTCATACGTCACTCGGAGGAGGAAGAGGAGGAGCACAGGGATTTAGACAGACAGCAGTGTTTGCCTTAAGCAGCTAATGCTTTAAAAATGACATGTACATATTTCAATTTAATCTTTTCTATTTTTTGACAATGATTTGTTACCAAAATATAAATATATTCACTCTGAATAAACAAGCATTACAGACCAAATTCGGTAATTAGTATTTAGTATGGGGAACACATTCACTATTAACTACGACTTTTGCCTCAATAAACTCCTAATTTACTGCTTATTAAGAGTTAGTAAGTTAGTTTTTGTAGTGTTTAGGTATTGGGTAGGATTAAGGGATGTAGAATAAGGTCATGCGGAATAAGGCATTAATATGTGCTTTATAAGTACTAATAAACAGCCAATATCCTAGTAATATGCATGATAAGCAACTAGCTAATAGTGAGAATTGGACCCTAAACTAAAGTGTTACCCCAAATTAAAATTTATTACTTCAGTTTTTTTGTATTTTTGTCTTCATCATAAAAATGTGATTGCATGACTGCAAAATGGGATTTAACATAATCTGGGGATATGGTTGTTTAAAATGAGCTTTTTGTTATTTGATATGCTACAAATGCTTTCATTATTACAGACTTTCAATAGCATCAAAAGTGGTTTGACTTTTAAACTGAGAAATAAAGACTGATTTTTTTTTTTTTAAAGCTGTGACTTCTGAAGACTTCATATCAAAGTCCCTTTAAGGCAAGTCATTTCACTCAGTGGCCATCTTTGAGACATCAAATTCTCCAAAGCTTACGATTAAATTTCATATTTGAAATCACCAAGGAAATCTGTCAACAACTGTCTCATAATTTTTGTTTCTAAACTCATATCAAACTGCATTTTTCAGGCAATGCGCATGTGAAGTCATAAGTCAAGTCAACTTTATTTATATAGTGCTTTTTACAATGCAGATTGTTTCAAAGCAGCTTCACATTGTTAAATAGGAAAATAATGCAACCAAATTTGATTCGGCTGTACAGACGCTCTGGAGAAAACGGTGATGTCATCTAGCTCATTTCAATTATCATATATATTTAAGTAATGTAGTTGATATAGTTAATTTAGTAATTAAATTTATTTGGATATTTATTTGAAAATTTAGTGTCCCCAACTGAGCAAGCCAGAGGCGACAGTGGCAAGGAACCAAAATTCCATCAGGTGGCCTAATGGAGAAAAATAAACCTTGAGAGAAACCAGGCTCAGGCTCATAAGTGCTCAACTGGAGCTTCTAACTCCAGCTGCAGTGATGCAATGACTTTACCGATTGGTGATTGGCTCTTGTATTTAGAAGGCGGGACTATTCAGAGTGCAACAGTTGGGTTCCAGAAGTAAAAACTCTTTCTCCATAGGGAAATAGATTTTGAACTGTAACTTATAAACCTTTAAAGACAGACCTTGAGCTACGAGGTTGTTAATCAATGGTATTTGCTTCTTTTGAAGCCATCAGCCCACATTATTTCAGCTTATTTTTTACAATAAGTGTTTAACAGCGGAATTCCTGGTGAAAAACTACATTACCCATGATGCTGTACAGAAAATTACACCAATCAGAGAGTAGAAAAAAGCAACATGAGCCAAAAGATCTTGTTAGCTCCGCCCACTCCCATGAAGCACTGTGAATGATGTAATCGAAGCCAAAACGTCTCGATCGCGCCCAGGTGGTTGGTCCCAGTATAGCTCATAACCCCTGCCCCTCCATGTATTCTAATGGGTGCGAGACAAACTAAACAATCAAATCACACTTCAAATAATTTTTTTCCAAAGATGGCTTCTGTCATTTTAGGCAGTTTTTATCACTCTGATTTTATTTCAAGTGTTTGTTTTTTAAATAAGTTTGGTGCAAGCGGCAACCTCCCCCAGTTTCTCTTGAAGCCAATACGGAAGTGACTTAAACTGCAATTCATCCGCTAGAGACAGGCTCCAGAAGGGAGCAGAATCTCATTGAGCCCCATGTTAAAATGCCCAATTTTACAGCAGAAAAAAACATGTTTACAGCCTGGTACAAATTGTGGTTTTGGTCTATACGACTAATTTTGCCCTTCATGACAACTGTGAGGGGGGTCAATTTTTTTTATAGCTCATTTGTTTACATTATATAAAGCCTTAAAGTTCTGCATAATTAAGGGCGTGGCCACTTTGAGTGACAGGTGGACAGCCATTTATCTGCTGTCTGTTAGTCATCATGTCACCTCAGCTCCGCCCACGTGCCGCCTTTGCCCATTTTCTGTTATCCGGGAGTGACGCGCGATGATGCGCTGCCAAGATGGCAACGGCCAGCTCGACCCTACTTTACACTTCAAAACTGCTTTTCAGAAACCTATGGGTGACGTCACGGACACTACGTCCATATTTTTTTACAGTCTATGGTTTGGTGCATCTTGATTGACAGCTGAGATTGACAACTTCTCTGATTGAAGTTGTCACTGAGGCACTAACAGACTTTTTTCGGGATTTTCAGGAGGAGATTGGAGCTTTAGCTTTAATTTCTACATTTCCATAACTGTTTATTTCACACCAACATAATGATTTTTTTCTGCATCTGCGAGAGTCTGGACGGGCTTTTGATATCGTGGCTCTACTTCCTGCTCTCTACTGCGCAGACTCCGCTCCTGAGGTCACTACTGCGCAGACTCGGTCCCAAATCTGCGCAAGATGTCAGCGCCAGATTCGGACTTTGGCGGCTTCACTTTTCTTCACTGGAAGGTAGTGAAGATGCGTCGTCCGTATTTTTCTACGGTCTATGGTTCAAGCGCGAAAGAGAACTGGATTCTGACGCGCTGTCTGTACTCATGATACTGGCGCACGTCTTTCTGTGCGTCGTGTGTGTCAGGACATCAGTGCGCTCTCGTTTGTCTTGTCGCGCTTGAATGGTTTAAAAGCATTTGCATGAATAAGAGTGTGATCATATAAATGTAACGCTAGCCAAAGGATGACAGAAAAAAACGGAAGCTGCGTTAAATATTTTTTATGCGTTAAACTGGAAAAAATTTAATTGCATACTCTAACGCATTAACATTGACAGCACTAGTATAAAGACCTTACATAATGAACCGTTGTTTTTATTATGTTAGAATGAGCCATTTCTATCTACATACACCATGGATCACCTTACAGTGAAGTCACCATTTTGTGGCATCATGTTTTTACAGTAGCCCTAAATGGACAAACTGCTCTACAGAGTGCTAGGAAAAATGAATGGGAAAAAATTTTCAAGAATCAGCGCCGCTAAAAAAAGGGGGCGGGCACTGTTGCACTCCATTGGCTATAGGTTCTTTTATTTAGAAGGCGGGACTTATTCCGCCATATTGCGCGTTGCACTTTCTTCCATTCATAGTAATATGAGTGCACATATCTAAAGTCTTTGCCTCATATTCATAACAGAGAGACCCACACAACTGAACTGTTCACCACAAATGTTTTAATTACAGTAGCTTCCTATAAATCACAATGATTTGATCTTTGACACAAACACAATACATCTTACAACGGTTATGCTGTTAATTTTACCCAATGAGAAAACGCGTACAAAAAAAATAATAAAATCAAGAAAAAGTACTGATTAATTCCTGTATCAGAAGGCGCACAGCACTCTCTTTACAGTAAAACATGAACAATGCTCTCAGGGTCTATCAATGACAAGAACTTCATGTTTTCTGTCTTTTTTTCCACAGATTTCACAGTCATTTTGTGCAGTTTTTACGGACACGCCACAAATGTAAATGCAGTAAACACATTTAGAACTGCGTGTTGAAAGTGAACTTAGATGAAGAAAAAAATATTTTACTAAAAAAAAAAATGCTAAAATATACAACACCTGTCTGATTCATTCGGTTTACAGTAAACATCATCCTCTATACAGTCTTACTGGAAAGTACACAAATGTAGTGTAGAGATGTCTAGGTGAATCTCTGGGTATGGATGTAATCGGAAAACAACAATAATAATTTTGGCGTTTTTGGGAGAATAAGCAGTATGGACAATATCAAGAGCTCTTTTGCTTTAAGGTTCATAGATAAATTATAAAGTTGAGATGATTTATGCGGCTACATGTTCACATTGCATAGCAGAGTAAGTGCAAAAACACTTCCTACCACAGTGATGTCAGAATATTTGCATTCAGTGTGGCTGATATGCTTCAAAGAAATGAATATGGCTGCTACTTAAAGTATAAATCCATTTTATAATAATAAACAAAGCTCACAAACGTGATGTGAGATAACAGAAATTCAAATATATTTAAATCCTGTAACTCATACAGGAAATAACCAAGAAATCATGAATTAACATTAAACATTATGTCCTGAAAATGTATTTCTCTCTAAATAATGTGCCATTAAACTTCATTAGAATTGTAAAAAATTTAGCTTGGCAGAATTGCTGGCTTTTCTAACTGATTTTGATATTTAAATCATTCGCTTGGTTCTCATAACTACTGACATCAAGACTTTTTATTCAAGCCTGACGTTGAACAGTCATTTCATGTTTGCAAATATAGTCCTAAAATACCACAGTAAACCACGATTAATACATTGAGACCCCCAAAAATTGTCAAATTATGACATAAAAAAAAAAGAAAGAAAAAAGATTAATTTAGTGGCATATAGAATTAAATCACATTATCTTTCATAAACCATCACTGAAATGTTTAGGAAAACCACACTGAAAATCCACATGTAAAACTTAAATAAAAAAATAAAAAAAAGAATAAAATCAAAAGCAATAGCTGTAGCTTACTGGAAAAATTCAGCCCTCCGTTCTGACTGACAGCGATCAGAGGGAAGAAGGCAGCAGAGGTTCAGTCAGATAGCAGTTCAGTGCACCTGCGTGTGCGTTAAAACCCAGTGGAGTGGACGCTCGGGACGGGGTAGAACTTTGAGATTCGGCTCTGGGTGGAGGGGTTAAGGCATGCAGACTCCCCGGTCATTTTGAAGAACACTTCCTGCTCCTGTAGCTTACGGGCAAACTCTTCCTCAAGGGCCTGTACAGAGATTTCATGTTCTTAGTAAACTAATCAAATGTGATGGAAGTGTTGGATATTAAAGATGCACTCAGTAATGTTTTGCTGGACTTATACTGACACCTAGTGGTGTGGGTGAAGCATCATCACAAAAGCGTTTCATAGCCATGTTCAATTAATTCTGTGTGAGAAAGTCCTGTTATATGGGGTTTACCAAAGTGTAAATTTGAGCATCTCAACAAAGCATCTTTAATAAGGGAAAAAATTACGAGTGCAGCTTTGAAAAATCTCAGTAATGTACATGGGAAGATCAGATTTCTTTGAATTATTATAAAGAAGCTTAATTAACATTACAATATATTGGTATAATGAAGATTTAATATGACCTATAAAAGAAAAAAAAGGTGAACATTAAATACACTACTGTTCAAACGTTTCAGGTCAGTAAGATTTTTTTAAAGGAATAAATTAATATTTTATTCAGCAAGGATGCATCAAATTGATCAAAAGTGACAGTAAAGACATTTATAATGTTGCAAAAGATGTCTATTTCAAATAAATGCTGTGCTTTTGAACTTTATTTTCAAAGATGAAAAAAGTATAATTTTTTCCACAAAATATGTATCAGCACAACTGTTTTCAACATTGATAATAATCATAATCGTTTCTTGAGCATTAAATCATCACATTAGAATGATTTCTGAAGGATCATGTGACACTGAAGATGATGCTGAAAATTCAGCTTTGCATCTCAGAAATAAATTAATTTTAAAATATAATAAAATAGATAACTGTTCTAATTAATTATAATAATATTTCACAAGTTTTTACTGTATTTTTGATTAAATAAATGTAGCTTTTGTGAGCATAAGAGACTTCTTTAAAAAACGTTTTTAAAAGATCTTACCAACTCCGAACTTTTGGTTCTGTATAGAAATTTGCATTTCAGGTTTCATGTGCATGTGATTCGGTCCTTTAGAACTATGGTTCAGTGTCGTACCTTCTTGCGGGGTCTGAGTTTCTCTCTCCAGTCCTTGAGCTCTGCGCTGTGCTCCTCATCCAGCTCCTTCAGCTTCTGAGTCTCATGCTCGATCAACAGATGACACTTCTCATTCTACAACACACACAAGGCACGTTAACACTTTGTTTCTATGACGCAGTAACCTTTTTATGGGAAAATAAAACACATGCTGTATTGTTCCTGTGGTACTGAATGCTTCAGTGTACCTGCAGCTGCTGGAGTTCTCTGGCGTTGGCGTCGCACTGCGTCTGCAGGTCTCTCATCTGATTCTCATGTTTCTGGAGTTGATGGAGACGCTCGTTCTTTTGTCTCTTCTCCTCCTGTGCTGCAAACTGTGCATCGGCCACACAAATATACAAGAATTACTACACAAACACTAACTACAAGAAGAAAAAAAAAGATCTGTGCAATAAGTTTAAATATTTAGGGATGCAGACGATATCTGTACCATATTGGTTTTCAGCTAATATTGAGAGATTTTGGCGATATCGGATATACAGTTGCAAGAAAAAGTATGTGAACCGCTTGCAGAATCTGTGAAAATGTGAATTATTTTAACAAAATGAAAGAGATCATACAAAAAATTTTTATTTAGTGCTGTCCTCAATAAGATATTTTACATAAAAAAATGTTTACATATAGTCCACAAGACTAGCTGAAAAAATAGCTGAATTTATTAAAAATGACCCGTTCAAAAAAAGTTTATGAACCATTGATTATTAATACGGTGTCGTTACCTGGATGATCCACGGCTGTTTTTTTGTTTTGTGATGGTTGTTCTCGAGTCCCTTGTTTGTCCTGAGCAGTTAAACTGCCCAATGTTCTTCAGAAAAATCCTCCAGGTCCTGCAAACGCTTTAGTTTTCCAGCATCTTTTGCATATTTGAACCCTCTCCAGCAGTGACTGTATGATTTTGAGATCCATCTTTTCACACTGAGGACAATTGAGGGACTCAAACACAACTATTAAAAAAGTTCAAACATTCACTGATGCTCCAGAAGGAAACATCATGCATTAAGAGCCGGGGGGTGAAAACTTTTGAACAGGATGAAGATGTCCAAATTTTTCTTATTTTGTTTAAATAAAAAAAAAAGTCATTTAGTAGCAACAGAAGATACTTACATGTTTCCCGGAAGACAAATTAAGTACAATTTACCCTGATTTTCAAATTCAATAATTTTTCACCCCCCGGCTCTTAATGCATGGGGTTTCCTTCTGGAGCATCAGTGAATGTTTGAACCTTCTTGAATAGTTGTGTTTGAGTCCCTCAATTGTCCTCAGTGTGAAAAGATGGATCTCAAAATCATACAGTCACTGCTGGAAAGGGTTCAAATATGAAAAAGATGCTGGAAAACTAAAGCGTTTGCAGGACCTTGAGGATTTTTCTGAAGAACATTGGGCAGTTTAACTGCTCAGTTTTTCCTCTAAACTTTTCTCTTTTAATGTCTCAGTGGTCTCTCTTTCTACAGTCTTTCTTCAAATCTCACTGGACACACTCCCTACTGCTGACTGGCTACAACTATGTCGTGGTGCTCGGTCTAATCCACTTTCAACAGCCTTACTCAGATATTGCTTACTGCACCTTTAAGCCTGAAGCTGATATGACCTCTGACCTGTTTGACCCTTTCACGTTCCAGTTCTGGCGTGACCCCTGTGGTTGTGATGCGCAGACTCTTTTTGAACATGGCCATGCGGGTCTTAGCATCACTGCGCTGGATCTTAGGCAGTCTGGTTCTCTCTTGCGTCTGTTTGCTCTTCATCTCCTCCACCAGACGCTGGTTATACCTGTGCATCTGCTCCATTTCCTGTAGAAAAACACACTCAGTTAAAAATCCCAACAATAGCAAGCAGAAGTGCACATATAAGATGTAAACTGATGGAACTGAAGTAACCTTCTCGTGTCTTTTGAGCAGCTGGTGTCTTTGCATGAAGTATTGGTCTTTCAGCTGCTGCTTGTGCAGCTGGTGTTTTTCCTGTAGGTGGCGCTCTTCCAGCTCCCACATGGCGGCTTCTCGGGCTGCGAGAATCAGTAAGAACCAAGTTAAAATCAACTGAACTTTGTTTTCAAAGTACAAAAGCCATCCTGTGTGACAAAAGCTAGCACAGTACCAGAGCACATGGTAAGGTAACTATAGCTATGTTTCTATCCAAAGTTGCGAAATTAACTTATGCGCAAAAGTGTAATATTGCATAAAATATTTGCGGCCCATGTGTTCAAGAGAACAAATTCCTGAGAAATTGCCGCAAAATATCTGTAATAAAAATGGAAGTCATTGCAATCGGGCTAATATAAATATAATGCAATGGCTCTTTTTTCCTTCTCCATAAATGACTTGCGTCTCATGCAGACAAAACGCAATAAACACGGTCGTGTTATCTTATGTTCAGATGCTGGTATTTGGGAACACAATCGTGTGAGACGCTTCTGGGAGGGAATTACACCAAAATCATTCTGATGACTTTGGCTCAGGCATTTCAGAATGATCAAACCAACATTTGAGATGCTGTGTGGTGAAATCGGTCCACTGGTTAGTCCAGTTATCCAATCGCATCCTCTGTTGAGGCAAAGTCACGTGATTTATTTGTTGCGCATCGAGGGATTTATTTTGTAAATGAAGTTTATGCTTAAATGCTTGTCTTTAAATAAAAAAAAAAAAAAAAAAAAATATATATACCTATTGCATAAAAATAGGTGAATGGAAACATGGCTTTTGCCGAGTTGGTATGTGTCAATATTAAAACGACTTTAAATTATCGGATATGAGCCAATGATTATTTTCATGTTACGGCTGATATTAAAATTAAACTAAACAAAAATTGTAACTTCTATTCAAAACAAAGGCGTAGTTTGATGACGCAAAGTTTGAGCGCAGAATCTTGGGTCATGTGGTCTTTACCTCACAGCCGGTGGAAAAGAATCGGGATAGGACTCAGGCAGAAATCATGTTCATGGATGCGATTTTTAACGTTACTGTAGTATGAAGCAGAGCAGACCCAAGTGTTGTGGGAGCTGAGCAAGGCCACTGGAGTGATTGTTAATAACACACGCCTCGCAAGCAGCGGGACTTTTATTATACCACAGTCGCCGGCGCCATTTCTGCTTTTCCAGTCATGAGTATGAGGTAACGCAGCTCTGTTTATCATATTAGATGTGTTGAATATGATGTTATGACGTTACTCTGTGTGTTTGCTCGGCGGCTGCTATGACACTTGTTGCACACTGTAGTAAGAGTAAAGCGTTTCTGCAAAATAAAACCAGAAACCGAGGCTAACGCAGATATGACGCTATTGACAGGCGACTCCCTCACACATCCTGGTTCCTTGGTAAAAATAGCAATTTTCTCACGATTTACAAATAGTTGGAAACATTTGGGATATTGTAAATACTCAACTGAACAAAATATATAACAATGGCCGACTGGTTTTCGGATATTTTACTGAAAAAATGTTACATAGTGCACCTTTGAATAAACTTTAAGATTAACTTCATGTGAGAGTTAGATGATGGCAAAGGTAAAAAATACATGCACAATTAAATATCCAATATCAGATGATAACCAATATGGTACAGAGATATACTAACGTTCAAAAGTTTGGGGTTGGTAAGATATTTTAATGTTCTTAAAAGAAGCCTCTTTTGCTCTCTTTGTCAGCATCATTACTCCAGTCTTCAGTGTCACATGATCCTTCAGAAATCATTCTAATATGATGATTTGATGCTCAAGAAATATTATCAATGTTGAAAACAGTTTTACTGCTTAATATTCTTATTGAAACAGTAATAAAAAATTTTTTTTTCAGTCTATGAATAGAAAGTTCAAAAGCACAGCATTTACTAGAAATAGAAATCTTTTGTAACATCATAAATGTCTTTACTGTCACTTTTGATCAATTTAATTCCTTGCGCAATAAAAGTGTTATTTTTTCCCAAAATGAATTAAAAAACAAACAAACACTGACCCCAAACTTTTGAACGGTAGTGTGCAGTATATTATATCTCTTATAATGTGGGATGTTGTTTCTGACCACACAAACAGCTGACTAGAGCCTGTCTGAACTGCTAACACTGCAAAAGCCATGAACGCTCCATTGGGGAGGTTGAGAATGACACTTTTAAAGCTAATATTGAGCGGGAATGTCCAGTCTGACCTCTCAGGAGCTGCTGCTTGTTGTTGAGACAGTCTTTCTCGATCGTGGCCAGCTCATGTTTGTGCTGCTGAATGATCTTCTTCAGAGCGCTGTCCAGATCCTGCTGCTGCTTCTGGAGAAACTCCTGCTCCTTTAAACACACACAAACACAACATTAACAACTAGCATTAAAACAGTATACATTCATTTTGAAAAGGAGAGAGGGCACTTCTGACAGTGTGTCCTAAACAGAAAAAGTTAAGTGAACCATTTTAGTTTACAAAAGACTCAAGTTCATTTGGATGAATGAAAGGCTCTTGACCTCAACTGCTAATCACTATTCATTCCTCTAAACAGGCCTATATTTAAAGTCAACGTGAATAGAGCTCAGTCGGTCATTACATCAATTTATAGACCATCCCCGAAGGCTAATTATGCACAGGAATTTGTAAAGGGTTTTAAGAATAGCATTGTATTATTATTAATATTATTATTTATTAGGGGGAAAACATTTGTGGTAAAAAGTACATTAAAATCACCATGAAATCTAAATCTGATCATCAGTATTTATTATAAAAGAATTGTCCGTGCACAATTTTTAAAAAATTAATGTGCCCTTATAATCTTTAATCAAAATAATCATCTCTGATGATGTGTTTACTGGCGCAAAGGTGGAGCAACCTGTCACTCACAACAGCAAACCACAACCATCCAATCAATTCCCCATGGACAAAATCAAGTCCCAGCCTGCCCAAAAATTTTTCTTGTTCGAGAAACCACTTTGATAAACGTCAAAATAGGGAAGAAAAGACTATCGTAACTTCCATTCCATTCCAACATTACTGAAATTACAGTACTGTTGAAAAGAACTGCTTTAACCATCCATATGGATTAATACAGGCCAAACTGCAGTTGAGATCAAACACTGATAGTAAAAAAAGTAAAGGAAGAAATTAAAGGAAAGCAGATTTCATGTTTCAGCACACAGTCAACAGACATGCCGCTTCCGTCCTGCAGGGCGGCACTGGTGAGACTGTCATCGCATGAGCAACATCCTGTGAGGTACAGTTAGTTAAAATCACATGTAAACAGATACATTTAAACCATAAGAATACTTCAGTAAGTGGGGAAAAAACCCCAGATGCAAATCAAATCAAATCACGTTATTTTTCCCAAATATATACATACATACATACATACATACATACATACATACATACATACATACATACATACATACATACACACTGCCCAACCAAAAAAAATTGCTGTTTATAGGCAAAAGTAGCCAAATAGGCAAAGTCTATGACTGGATCATTAATGCAGTGATTATTATGTACCAAAAAACGATGCACCTATTGATGGAAATAAATGTTGCAATGTTATTTCCATCAAGACATGCATACATTTTTGGTCAAGTCTTGTACTGACAGTGTAAGAGTCCAGCACTCTGTAAAGTCTCCTCCAGCACATCCCAAAGACTTTCAATGAATTTAAGGTCTAGACCATTCTTTCACAGTTTGAGCTGATGAATCTTGACATTGTCATCCTGGAATATGGCCATGATGTGTCTTCCTACATGGTTGTTTAAGAAATGAAAAGCTACACACTCTTTTGAACTGTTGCCAAACATATAACATGCTAGAAACATAATAAATCACTGCAATTGCAATAATGATCCAATCATAGACTCATAAGCATTTGCCCATTTAAATTCAAACAGCGACCTTTTTTGGCATCCTAATCTCGTCCATACCTCTTTCTTGCGGTTCTTGAGCATGTTCTGAAACTTGGAGAGCTCTTTGTCCTGCTCAGCTTTAATGCGTTTGGCTTCGTCTCGGAGACGATCGGTGTGTTCCTGCTCCAGACGCTCGATGGTCTGTTTCTGCTGCCGTTCCATATTCTCCACCTCCGTATCATACTGACGCTTCTTACTCTAGTGAGACAAGAAAACACGTAAAGTAGAAAGAAGATCTACAAGAATCGCCATTCAAAATACTGATATATATATATAAAAATAGACATGCATAACATATACACACATTATATATATATATATATATATATATATATATATATATATATATATATATATATATATATATATATATGTATATGTATATGTATATGTATATATATATATACACATGTATATATATATATATATATATATATATATATATATATATATATATATATATATATATATATATATATATATATATATATATATATATATATATATATATATATATATATATATATATATATATATGTATATATATATATATATATATATATATATATATATACACACACACACACACATACATACTCCAAAATTTTGCGCTACAAATGAAAAATATTTGAGAACAATCTGGAGATCTTTGCCTGATGACAACCAAAATTTTGTAAAAAGTGAATTTAGTTTTATTAGCTAGAATAAAAATAACAAACAGGAAAATTAATGTTGACCAGGTTAACTGGTGCAATCTCAGGTGTCTTAAAATACTGACCTCCCCTTAATAGTCAGACACAGATTACACACTCCAAAAATAATGAAGCTGTTAAGCATGTGATGTAATTGAGTGATTCCTGCCAGTGTTTCTGGGACTGCTATCATCACTTGTCTCAGGAGAGCAATAAACTAACTAAGGCTATTAATGTAAAAACAAAAACCTTTAAAATAATAATCACATCAGAAGAGTATCTTGGCAGGCTTTGGTTGATTATGTGGTTTCAAGGTGCCATTTTAAAGTTTAAAGTTGCCTTGTATTTATTTTGTCCTGGAAATTGTATGGAAGCAGGCACTTTTCTTCTGTATCCTTGATTTGATTGATATTGGATCCTTGATATGATCCAGTTTCACCAATGAAACAGCGATTCCTATCTTAATGTCTTTGTTTGTTCTGGCTCACCGTGACTTCCTGTTCGAAGCGTCTGTATATCTGCTCTCTCTGCTGCTGGAGTTTGTTGCTGAGCTGAGTTTGCGCTCTCTGCTCCTCTTTCTGCAGAAATCTCAGTTCCCTCAGCTCCTGACGCCTGAAACACACACACATTTAGCAACCATTTTACACTGATCCAACAACAGACCCACCTATGGTGTTTAACCTGTTAATGGTTTAACCCCATTTGCTCACTCTCAAATTGTTCCAAACCTGTAGGAATTTCTTTCTTCTGCTGAACACAAAAGAAAATATTTTGAAGAATGTCCAAACAGTTGATGGGCACTATTGACTTCAATAGTATTTCAATGGAGCCCATCAACTGTTTGGTTACCCATAATCTTCAAAATATTTTTTGTGTTCTAACAGCTAACAGGATCATTTGTGTTCCGAAGATGAATGAAAGTCTTATGGGTTTGGAACGATATGAGGGTGAGCAATTAATGAAAGATTTTTTTAATTTTTTTGGGTGACCTATCCCTTTAATCCATAAATCCACCAGCAAATGCCAATTTAGAAACATCACTGAGTAAAAAGGCATTTTATTACTTATTCCAGTCAACATTAAACAGCAGCCACAACCCATTTTACTTCTGAAATGTGACATTTTTAAGTATAAACTGGAATCATGTACAAGGATCATGGATTAAAAGGATAGTTCACCCAAAAATGAAAATTACCCCATGATTTACTCACCCTCAAGCCATCCTATGTGTATATGACTTTCTTCTTTCAGATGAATACAATCAGAGTATGAAAAAATGTCCTGGCTAATCCAAGAATTATAATGGGAGTGAAATGGAGCTAAAAATTTGAAGCCCAAAAAAGTGCATCCATCTATTAAAGTAATTCAACTTACGAAGAAAGTATAACGCCTCAGCGCTTGCGCTACTTCTGACGTCAGTTATGCTTTTTCCGTAAGTTGAATATGGAAGGCGGTCTGGCGGGAGCTAGATATTTTACTTTATAACATGTTAAATATGGATATTTTTTTATATAAAAACCCATCAATTTGCTTCAGAAGGCATTTATTAAAGTGGGGGGTATCACACACAGTTTCTGCCAATCTCATGTTAATCTTGAGTACCTATAGAGTAGTATTGCATCCTTCATATCTCCGAAGAGTCTTTAGTTTTCTCATATTTATAGAAGGCAGATACGCTGTACCGAGTCTTCCCGAATAAAACCGAGCGGCTGGAGGTGTATCGTGTGGGCGGAGCTAAAGAGTCACGTTCATGTTGTTTACTTCATGTGCACTTACGCGCCGATAGCCAACAACACACAGACATTTGAAGCAGTTTTACTCACCGCCTGCGCTTCCAACGCATGACCGTGAACCTTTATGTTTATGATGGATGGATGCACTTTTTTGGGTTGCCATTTACTACCATTATAAAGCTTGGAAGAGCCAGGACATTTTTTAATATAACTCTGATTGTATTCGTCTGAAAGAACGTCATATACACCTAGGATGGCTTGAGGGTGAATAAATCATGTTGTAATTTTCCTTTTTGGGTGAACTATCCCTTTAAGTAGGTAAATAGGTTTGTTTTTTATATCATGACCTTAAAGACTATGGCTGTATTTTTATTGTTTTCTTAGACCCATACTTTTTATAAAATGGATAACCAAATAATAGCAATAGTAATCTATAAATTGTTTAAGATTGATGCTAGACAAAAAAATTTAGGAAAAACTGTTTAAGGTTGAAAACTGCTGAGCTTTTCTGGGAAATGGCACTATCCAGTCTAACAGGAAGCTCTCCTAGGCAGGAACAGGACATATCACTCAGCTTGTTTTATGTAAAACATACTAATAAACACTGCACAGGAAACATTTTATTGCTTTGTGGTATGAAAACAGCCTAACACCTCTTTTATATCACCCAGCCGTGAAAGATGATTGCATACTTAAACCCAGTACAGTAGCATTTACCAACACAGGTGATGTTGATAGAAGAATGAGAAGAGGCAGAAGTTTTACTAGAAAATTTCTGTCACAACATGAAACAAACAGACCTAAAGTTTTACCAATGAATGCAAATATGATGCAAACATCAGCCAAATATGCAAAGTGTCTCAGAGCAGTTAAACAGCTGATGGCTCACCGAAGGAATCTCATCTCCTCGCTTTTGGTGTCATTGTCTGTGATGATCTTTGATGTCGTCACGCTGACTTCCACACCATCCACGATGAACTTGCGAGTCTTTTTCAGAGTTTTTTTCTGCCTCTTATTGTCCTAGAACAAAAAATACTGTTTAATACTGTTTGAAAATACTGAATAAAAAACAATTCCTGATGTTTTTCAGCCTTTTGAATATATAGCACAATATCATTTATGATACTTTATGTGGATTAAATGGCCTTCATTTATTTGTTCTTTGGTAAAAATAAATCAGTCAAGTAAAACAACATATTGTTTTGATTGAAGTGATTCAAAATGTTTAAAATGTTCAAACTTAAACCCAGTAAATAATTAAACAAATAAATTAATACAAATCAAGGCATGTAATTTCTCACCAACTTTTTAAAAATAATTTACAATATATTTTTATAATTTAAAATGTATTTTTATTTTAGATTTATAGATTTAAAATGTTTAAATTAGTGCTGTCAAACAATTAATATTGATTAAATCGCATCCAAAATAAACGTTTGTTTATATAATATGTGTGTGTACTGTGTATAATAATTATTATTATTATACACAGATGCATGTATATATTTTATAAATATTTGCATGTATGTTTATATTATTTTATATAGAAATAACTTTTTCATAAATATATACATGCATGTATGTGTACTTATATATACACATAATAATAATAATTATACACATACACACACATATATTATGCAAACACAAACTTTTATTTTACTTTTATTTTGGATAGCACTAGTTTAAATGTTAAAACTTAAACGCAGTATAAATAAATAAATAAATAAATAAATAAATAAATAAAAACAAAATAATGAAGACATGACATTTTTCACTAACAATTCACAATATATTTGTACAATATATTTTTATTTTTAGCCTATGGAAATATTCACTGAACTAATAATTGACAATATATTTGTACAATATATTTTTATTTTTAGCCTTTGGAAATATTCACTGAATTAATAATTCACAATATTTTTTTATCCATTTTATTTAAAATATTTAAACATTTTAATCACTCAATCAGTCTCTTTCCCTCATGCTTCCTCTCTCTAATAACAGCACAAGTCAACAAAAGTCAGCATATCTAAAATGACATTTTAGAATAAGCAACGGAGCCATGGATTACCTGACAAATGTCTTAAAAAACATCATTTAAACAATGAGGAGTGGTAAATCGCAGAATAATTGACTCCAGGCCACGTATTTATCAGAAAAATAGCTTCACGTTGTGGCCGTTTTACCAACTTGGTTATGCATTATTATTTAAATAATTCAAAAGGCACGCCGTTGATTATTCCTTACTTTAACAACTGAAATTTAAAATCAGAGAGTATACTAACTGTACACTAATTTTGTGATCTTTCCTTGTCTGGTGACTAGCGAGTATAAAGTATTGACAGCATTCAGAAGGTGTTTCTCACCTGTTGAGAGATGGATCCTGGCTCCTTGGACTTGCTAATAAAGCTGGAGATGGATAAGTTCAGGTCTATGCTGCTGTTGTCAGCTGTCGAACTTATTCCAGAGTCAGAGTCTTGCTTCTTCACATACCTGGGCTTCACTGGGCTTTGATTCTCCACCAATGTAGGTTTCTCCTTTTCCTCAACCTTCTCTTCTTCTTTCACTGGAGATGTTGGGCTGGGCTCATCAGGCTCAGCTTTTTTACTGGGCTCTGTTGGAGTCTCCAGTGAAGCAATGTCTGAAGCAGGCACTTCCTTTATGAGCTCACCATTGCCCACCACCTCCCTTTTCTCTTCCAGTTTCTCTCCATCAGGTTTGGTTGGTTGCTCCACCGTTTGGACTACTGTGTCAGTCTCTGGAAGAACAACCTCTACTTCTACAGCCTTTTCTTCAGCTTTAGGTTCTTGAGACACTTCTACAGCTTGTTCCTTGGATCCAGGTACCGTTACATCCTGGATGTGGTTCTCGTCCACCTTCAGAGGTTCTTCTTCCTTCTTTACTCCAGCTATAAGATTATCATCTGGTATCTTGGGTGTAGCGACTTCCTCAATTTTTTCAGGAACAGACTCTAAGGTGGATGGCGACTGCGGAAGCTTCTCGTCTTCAGAGCTTCCGATGCTAGCGTCAGATGGTGCACGCTTGTGTCCGCGAAGCTGAGGGAACAATCATTTTGAACAAGTTAGTGGATGTGCAGCAAAGATGTACAACTAAGACAAACATCACTACTTCGGTTGCTCATACGTATTGTTAGGAATCAAAACAAAGCCCAAACATTAAACTTTATCACGGCAATGAGATTATTGGCAGTCCTTATAATCTCTTACCAGGTTTCCTTCATGATCTTCTTCCTCCTCTTCCTCCTTCAGCTCCTCTAACTCCTCTGTGACCTCCGCCTTGGCCTCAGCGATGAGCTCGCGCAGGGGTCGGTTGTCAGTTACACTAGTCACAAACGGGTGCTGCACAGATGAAGGGAACTACTATTACTGCAATATACATATTAAAATTACTATTCATTTTAACATTCACAAAAAGCAGTCAGATTACTCTGTTCGAGACAAATGCTTGTTTTATTTGCAATTTTAGGAAAATAATAAATTAATAAAAAAATACATAATAATTAAATAATTAGAAAAAAATAATACATATATACATTTGCTGTATATATAAAAGAAGTGTCTGCATATTATGTTAATGTCCCTCCCCCTAATATATTTTGAATTAGGAATATTAAAATTCTGGCCAATACTAATAAGGTGATAATTATTTTGATGTTATGGCCAATAATCCATATATGTTTGTTATTAAAATTGTACTAAAATTGCACTATATTGACGAAATATAAATTTAATATAAAATATAAATGATATCAAACACTGTAAATGCCACAAGTAACATTATATTGTACAGTATGAAAAATGGACATAAATTTGAGATTTGCTTATAAGATTAAATTTAACAGTATTATTAGAGTTTTCAAAGATCTTGAGAAACAAATTCAGTCAAGTGTGTAAAATAAAATAAAACAATGCGAAATGTATGTATACAAAAAAATCTTTTTGAAGGAATTAAGAAAATATTAATAAAATATAATACCATATTTACACAAATGTATTTAACATAAATCATAACATTTTGAAGCCTGTTAGAAAACAGATGGGTAAGTAAAATAAAATAAAATAAAATAAAATAAATTAGTAGTTTTCAATGATTAACTTTGAGCGTTAAATGAAGGCAAAATCTCAAGTGTCAATGAGCCTCCACAATTAGATTACCAATAAAATAAAATAAAATAAAATAAAATAAAATAAAATAAAATAATAAAAACTCTAATATTGATTATCTGATATATTGTGCATCACTATTTGGCTTAGAGAAAATTAAGCCTAATTCAGTGCCTTTAAGATTTACTGCATTGTAAACAAGAATTGCTGCAACCCATCTATCCGACAGACAAGAGGAAATCGTCCCATGAGGATCCCAGTCTCCAGTTCTTACCTTTCTTAGCTTTGACACCTCCTGCAGACAGTCAATAGCTGGTCTGAGAATGTGCAGCTTCTTTGATATTATCAACTTAATTGGAGGAAAACCTGCGTTCTGTATTTTCAAGCCCATGTTGCCTCTTCAGAGAGCAGAATCTCTCCTGAAGTGTTGAGCACTTGTGAATGAGCGTGTGCATATGTGCGCAGTCAGTGCCAGGCTGACCTACTTAAAGCCTCGGAAACAAAATCTCCTTTGCTGACGTCAACTCTTAAGGATGAAGGCTGGTGAAGAAAGTGCCTGACACAGACAAATAAATGAACAGCTGCTGATTCATGTGGCAAGAAAGGCACCTGGACCAGCAGGTGGCCGAGCAGCAGGGTGACGGCGAACGAGGGGCTGCTGCAATACTGGCTCAGGTTAGGGCGAGCTTGAGTGGATATGGCCTTAGATTATGAGTGTTGAAATAAAGGTGGGAAAAGTCAATTCACCTGAAGAAGTTGTGCTGTGTTCCACCTGTTGTCCACGTTCTTATCCAGCGCGTGTTTCAGGAAGTCACTGAACTCAGGAGACCTGCAGATAGATGAAGAGAAGGTCATTAAAAAGGGTAATAAAAAATAAAAAACAAAAACAAAATGGAAGTATGGGTGTTATATTGTGACAAAAAGACTATAAGTAAGTTAGTAAGTAAGTAAATAAATAAAAATTAATTTCAGGTATTTAAGCATAAGCATGATATAAAAAGGTTTTTAAGATCACGAGAAAAACACACACACACATACTTTTTTTTAAATTAATTATATACAATTTTAAAATTAATATTAAAATGAATCTGTACCATATCGGTAAAAAAAAAATGTATTAGAATTTTTTTTATTAATTGTATATTTAATTGTGAACATTCCTGTTCCATCATTACATAAAAGTCTAATCCATGGCATGGCATTCCAACGCTTCACGTTTACAACCATTACATACTACAAAAAAAAAAAATTTTTTTTATAAAAGTTGTGTAGAACAGTGTCACCATAAACGTAGACTATGTTAGGATCCTACCTTTGTCTATATAAGTCTATTTATGTGTATGTGCATGTATGTATGTATGTATGTATGTATGTATGTATGTATGTATTACACCACTTTGAAAAAAAAAAAAATACAATATTTCAAAGAATCCTGTAGAAAAAAAGAAAAAAAACTGTCCACAACTGTACATAACATTGATAATAATAATAAATGTGTTGAGCATCAAATCATCATATTAGAATGATTTCCGAAGGACCATGTGACACTGAAGACTGGAGTAATGATGCTGAAAACATGCAAAAATCCTACCGATCTAATCCTTTGAAACGGTACTGTATACACATACACAAATCACATTGTTTTGTACCATTTTGAAGGCTGCTGGAGAGTAGGAGGGTCAGCTTTAGCGATCTTGAGCAGAACTCTCATTGGGTTCATCTCATGGTTGGGCGGTTCGACCTGGGCCAGCTCGATCAGAGTGACTCCTAGAGACCAAATATCGGCCTTATAGTCATACGGCCTGTCCTTAGACGTCTCGCACATCACAACCTCTGGAGCCATCCTGAATGAAAGAGAGTGATATCAAAGTGTCAGCAATGGCAATGTGCACAAGTACAAGTGGTTTCATTTTATGAAACTCTAACTTGCCAGTAAGGGGTTCCAATGAAAGAGTCTCTTCGCTGGATCGTCTTTGTGTTCTTGGCAGACACTCCAAAGTCCGCTGAAAGATACAGAAAATATTATTTTCGGGAAACATTCTGCATAAAAAGATTGCTTGTGCCATCTTTCTTCATAATAAATGCTGCTTGCTTTGATATTTTGTGATCTAATGCCATGACATTCAGTGGTTTAAGTGTCCATTTAGGTTTTATACACCAACATCAATAAATAATTTACATCTGGTCAATGACGTAATGTTTACACAAGCTGCGGTTTAGCCTGACATGTAAATTACCCTCCTCAGCTCCACTCCGTATCTTTTTGTGTCTCTTTACCATGTCATTACGTAACTGTGAAGCTGCTCATCAGCACAGGGCATCTGAAATCTCCTGCTGCACTGGATTATATACAGCTGCAACAAAAACTAAAAAACACTCCACCATTACTCTGATAAAGTTCAAGATCACACCTAACCTGTACAGAGCAGGGTCCCCACGGGTCCATTTAAGGCCATAAAAAGAAATGCATTAAACGTGTCGCTGTTGCGTGTTCTACAGGCTCGCAGTTTCAAAGCAGTTCGCTCACAATAATTACCGCACATTTATACCAAGCGATTACTTATGATCTACTGTTAAATGAATTTATGACAATGTTTACCTTCTGGTGTGCACATCCTCATAATTTATCCGCTTTGTATACAGGGGCTACAGGGGTAACCGCTATATTTCTGATGTTCCATAAGACCATATAGTGTTTTCACACTTGAGTCCTCTTTAAAAGAACCGAACTCAGACTCCTTTAAGTGAACTAAGTGAAAAAGGACCCAGTTCTCTTTACGTTCACACTGTCCCTGAAAGAGGATTCAGATCCTTTTTTTGGTCCACTTAGGTAGGAATGTGGTCTCTTTGTGTTCATACTGTTGCTTTTTGGATCTAGTCCAGTTCAGTGTTTGATGGCTGACCCCTATGGCCTTCGAAATTTGATCCCATTCACTTACATTGTATGTGCCTCACTAACCAAGATATTTATTTGTAAAGATTATTATTAATAATAATTATTATTATTATTTTGTAAAACAACATAGCTACAAATGCTGTTGAATGAACTTAACTCTAGGTTATATATCTTTTGCACAAAAATATACATTTTGTTGCAATACTACATCCATATTCTTGCACTACAGCACTTCACTTTTCCCACATTTTATGTTACAGCCTTATTCCAAATTGATTAAATTCATTATTTTCCTTAAAATTCTACAAACAATACCCCATAATTATAAAGTGAAAGAAGTTTGTTTGAAATCTTTGCAAATGTATTAAAAATAAAAAAACGAATCACGGAAGAAAAAAAAAAAATCACATGTACATAAGTATTCACAGCCTTTGCCATGACACTCAAAATTGAGCTCAGGTGCATCCGGTTTCCACTGATAATCCTTGAGATGTTTCTACAACTTGATTGGAGTCCACCTGTGGTAAATTCAGGTGATTGGACATGATTTGGAAATGACCACACCTGTCTATATAAGGTCCCACAGTTAACAGTGCATGTCAGAGCACAAACCAAGCCATTAAGTCCAAAGAATTGTCTGTAGACCTCAGAGACAGGATTGTATCAAGGCACAGATTTGGCTTGGGGCAAAGGGTACAGAAAAATGTCTGCAGCATTGAATGTCCCAATGAGCACAGTGGCCTCCATCATCCGTAAATGAAAGAAGTTTGGAACTACCAGGACTCTTCCTAGAGCTGGCTTCCCGGCCAAACTGAGCGATCGGGGGAGAAGGGCCTTAGTCAGGGAGGTGACCAGGAACCCGATGGTCACTCTGACAGAGCTCCAGCGTTTCTCTGTGGAGAGAGGAGAACCTTCCAGATGAACAACCATCTCTGCAGCACTCCCCCAATCTGGTGGTGGCAGCATCATGCTGTGGGGATGTTTTTCAGCGGCAGGAACTGGGAGACTAGTCAGGATCGAGGAAAAGGAGAATGCAGCAATGTACAGAGACATCCTTAATGAAAACCTGCGAATGTCCTTGAGTGGCCTAGCCAGAGCCCAGACTTGAACCCGATTGAACATCTCTGGAGAGATCTAAAAATGGCTGTGCACCGACGCTCCCCATCCAACATGTTGGAGCTTTAGAGGTCCTGCAAAGAAGAATGGGAGAAACTGCCCAAAAATAGGTGTGCCAAGCTTGTAGCATCATACTCAAAAAGACTTGAGGCTGTAACTGGTACCAAAGGTGCTTCAACAAAAATTTGAGGCTGTGAATACTTGCGTACATGTGATTTTTGTTTAGTTTTTTATTTTTAATAAATTTGCAAAGATTTCAAACAAACTTCTTTCACATTGTCATTATGGGGTATTGTTTGTAGAATTTTGAGGAAAATAATGAATTTAATAAATTTTGAAATAAGGCTGAAACATAACAAAATGTGGAAAAAGTGAAGCGCCATGAATACTTTTCGGATGCACTGTATATTACACATCCACCTTTGTAAATAACATTTATTTTGAATTGTTTTCCTTGAATCATGTTTTTTTATTGCAGAAGGTAATGATAACATCAGCATAGAAAAAACAAAAAAAACAATAGAGCAAATATGATAAAAGAAAGATGCAAATGAAATAAACTTTTTATGTATGCATAAAAACAGCATTCAAGTAAGAAGTGGAATAATCAAATTAAAAAATAAAACTGCATATTCTTCACTGTATGAATAAAACGTATACTGATTCTTATATCAGGCTGCTGTCACTTTAAGAACTACAGTAATGCACAGATCCAATATACTGATACACATACATGATTTCTTCCAGATGTTTACATTTACTTAAGACAAAAATAAAACGGTTTATGTGAACCTTGTGTGTTTTTGACACTTTAAACGCAATAAGGCGCTACAGAGACTTTAGTTTAGTACACACGCTGTGTCAGCTGTTTCTGTGCATGCGCTTTAGGTATGTGCGCTCGTAAAACCTTATATAACTAGCAAGGCACACATATATTAATACAATTTTAAATTCATGTATATTGCATGTATAAATTTGACTCATCGTTTTTTTCTTTAAAAATGGTTTAAATACTAAAATGTGAGGTTTATCATTTTAAAAAACGTTGTTTTTGTCAAAAACTGTATTATTTGAACTGCAAAGTTGTCTTTTTACAGTCATTTTACGATTTAGGACCATAAACATTTCTCTATCCTCTCCATATGGTATTCATTTTATTTGAGCAGGTCTTAAAAAAAGGTCTAAACACTCTTACACATCCACTCACCCAGTTTGACGTCTCCATCTAGTGTGAGCAGGATGTTTCCAGCCTTCAGGTCTCTGTGGATGACCTTGTTGTCATGCAGATACAGTAGAGCATCCAGAGTCTGTTTACAAACCACCCTGATCTGCGGCTCCGTCAGAGGCCTTTCCAACTCTACACACATATGAACATACACAAACAAACTCATATCATTTATAGATAACCAGCTAATATTACCTATTACAATAATATCTCCTGTTTTCTAACATCTTAGTTTTGAGTTGTGTAAATGAACTGGATGAACTCACTGAATCAGTCAGAGTGGTTAATGAATCAACATATGACTCATTTACTGAACTACAAGTTCTTTTCAAGTTGGTCTCAGTCGAAATGAAGCAAATTTTCTGTGCTGGTGGTTCGTGAAAGTTAAATTAGTGTCATTATTGACTGGTTGTGTGATCCTCCGCTAAGCCCTGCTGTCACATTTTCCTACCTGCACTAAACATGGAGCAAGAAGCAATCACATTGAGTGAACTGCCTCAGGAATTACTATGTAATATCTGGATTAAACATGCATTTATATTGAGTAATTTTATATAGTGGCCAAAAAGGTTTTTTGTTTAACTTTCCTGAAATGCAACTAAAATGAGAAAAGCTTCATTGTTTTGTACTGAAAATATCTGCTGGTGAGAAAATATAATAGAAAAAAAACCCTGCAATGTTTATGGCTGTAAAAAAAAAAAAAAAAAAAAAAACTTTCAAATGTGATAGGTCTACCATTATTTAAACTTGACATATTAAGGGCCATTATATTTTTTGTAGTTTTTAATGGTGTTTCAATAAAATGTGCATATTGTGATATACTGTACAAGCATTATCAACAAACACTTGAAAGAACATTGATGTAAATTTCGGCTTACATTACCGTTTAGCAGTTTGGTGTAAGATTTAAACAGTTTGAAAGAAGTCTCACCAATGCTGCATTCATTTGATTAAAAATACAGTAAAAACAGTAATATTGTGAAATATTTTTACAATTTAAAATAACTTTTTTCTATTTGAATATATTTTAAAATTCTATTTTTTATTCCTGTGATCAAAGCTGAATTTTCAGCATCATTCCTCCAGTCTTCAGTGTCACATGATCCTTCAGAAATCATTCTGATATGATGATCTGATGCTCAAAAAACATGTATTATTATGTATGTTGAAAACAGTTGTGTACAATTTTTTTCCAGGATTATTTAATGAATAGAAAGTTCAAAGGAACAGCATTTATCTGAAATATAAAGCTTTTGCAACATTATAAATGTCTATACTGTCACTTGATCAATTTAATGCATCCTTGCTGAATAAATGTATTCATTTCTTTAAGTTCTTTCCCAAAAAAAAAAAATCTTACCGACCCGAAACTTTTGAACGGTAGTACAATGTTACAAAAGCTTTTCTATTTCAGATAAATACTGTTCTTTTGAACTTTCTATTCATAAAAGAATCCTAAAAAAATAATAATAATCATAAATATCTCCATCAAATCATCATATCAGAGTGATTTCTGAAGGATCATGTGACACTGAAGACTGGAGTAATAATGCTGAAAATTCAGCTTTGATCACAGGAATAAATGACATTTTAAAATACATTCAAACAGACAATAGTTATTGTACATTTTAATAATATTTTACAATATTTTTTTTGTATATATATATATATATATATATATATATATATATATATATATATATATATATATATATATATATATATATATATATATATATATATATATATATATATATATATATATATATATATATATATATATATTTTTTTTTTTTTTTTTTTTTTTTTTTTTTTTTTTTCACATCATTTTTTATATACATGTTTTCTTGTGTTTACATTTTGCTGCATATTATGTCATTTATTTGTTTTGTATAATTTTTTTGTCATTCACCCTTCTGTGTAACTGACCAGTCTACCTTATTTATTATTTTGATTTATTTTATTGCTGTTGATTTAATGTCCACTTACTGTTTCATGGCTGATTGTTTGTCTACGTCACTTTGTATGTTAAAAAGATGACAAAATAACAATAACAATTTTATTACTGACCCTAAACTTTTGAACACTAACACTGTGTAAATGAAGACTCAACAGGTATAATGCTACAAAACACCTTGTTTAAGAGACATTGAATAATATATTGTCGGTCACAATGTGAACAGAACTGACTGTCTGTGAGAATAAATCAAAGCACAGTTAAAGTTCATCTTCGCCTTAAAGAATGAAATGTGTGTAATGAAAAGCAACTGGCCGCCATAAGTGACCTTTTCCTAATGCAGCCTTGCATGTCAAATGCTTTGTGTGAACTCACCGAGCATGACTGCATCGACGGCCCCACCGGCGCAGAACTCTATCAGGATCTGCACACAGAAACATGGTGAACATGAAACTGGAAACTTTACAAAAACTCAATCACACCATTTTACAAAAGCAACCATATTACGTTTCATCAGACAGACAGAGATTGGCATTCTGTGTTTATTTCTCAATGTTCAGCCGGGAACAATGGCAGCATTATGCTTTTGTAGACGAATCGGTTTATCCTATTGTCGTGAACACACCAACATGAACCTGCAGGCACTGGTTTAAAAAAACAGACTAAGTGCACTCGTTCATAAAGCCATTGTTCATTCAACTCACTTGAAAATCTAGAACACATTCAGTTTTAGTGCAGAACTCCGCAAACATAGCAGAATCTGTTGCACATCTGTGGATAAAACCAGAATTACAGTATCCAACATCCAACAAAAGGACATACTGCCCACATTATTAGCTTTACAAAACAATTCACGCAGGGCCGCGATTAGTCAACAGTGGTGCATTGCAGGGACATGATTGGTCAAATAAGCTGCTGAGTCTTGAAGGCTTTTCTTGCTCCTCCTCAATATGGTGAATGACATAAGAGGATCAAGCAAGAGAGGCCTGTATGAGCACGAGGAAGGATGAAGGGTTTCTACACATTAGCACAGTGCCAGAATTGAGTCCTTTCTGTCCTATTAGGATTAGAGTTTCTGTGAACAGCAGGTGGATGGAGGGGTCACAGTTGGGGCTAGTCATCTGGAGAGGGTGGACAGGTATTGGAAGAGACTGTTTACATAGTCAATACTGAACGACAACAGTGTTTCCTGTATCATAAGTCAGGAGTGGCACCATATATACTATATTATATTTTAGGCAAGAGAACTTGAGAGACAAAAGAGGTGCTGAAATACACTGCCTGGCCAAAAAAAGTTGCTGTTTGGATTTAAATAGGAAAATTATCGGAGTCTATGATTGGATCATTATTGCAGTGATTATTATGTTTCTAGCATGTTATATGTTTAGTAACAGTTCTTTATAACCCTAATTGATGGAGTGTGTAGCTTTTCATTTCTTACACAACCATGTAGGAAGACACATCATGACCATATTCCAGGATGACAATGTCAAGATTCATCAGCTCAAACTGTGAAAGAATGGTTGGGAGGGAGCATGAAGAATCATCTTCACACATGAACTGGCTCCTCTGAGTCCAGACCTTAAATTCATTGAAAGTCTTTGGGATGTGCTGGAGGAGACTTTACAGAGTGCTGGACTCTTACACTGTCAGTACAAGACTTGACCAAAAATTGATGCATCTCTTGATGGAAATATTTTATCAAGAGGCGCATACATTTTTGGTCAAGATTTTGTTGTTTGGTCATGCATGATGAATCTTGACATTTGCTGCGTCCCAATTTGCCTACTTATACTATGACCTAAACGTATGTACTCTTTTTGTGAAGAAAAAGTACATACTTTTGAGTGTGTAGCTGAAGAGTATCAGCAAGCTTTGGGACATACTACTTCGTCATCTTTAACGGACTCTATTGCTTAGTTACGTGCATCCCGTCACCGTTTCAACTGCCCTGTCAATCACCTTTCCTACCATATCGGAGAGAAAGGCAGTAGCACGTCTTTAATGCAGAGACTCTCCTCATGTGTATGCAATTTAAATATAATGATACATTTAAAAGTTAATGGCCAAACGTATCATTACAAAGGTTCACAATGCTGCTGCAGGTGAAATATAATGTGGATAACATTGAATACATATCTTTTAGTCAGGTTAAATACTGATAATTGGTAACTCAAACCCCTTTATCTAAACCTCTACTTAACCATCAGACTTGCACATCCGTCATCTTTGTAGTTTTTTTAAAACTTTTTTTATACTTTTTGTAGTTCTAACTGAATCATCGTGGTTGTGGGCAATATCAGCCGTTATAGTGCACATCGATCTGCACTTTTCTAACCAGAAATAGTAGACCATCCGGGTATCTTTTCAACACACTACGATTTGGGAGGTACTAATTCTATTTTCAGATACTATTTAGGATGGATAGCATACGAATTGGGACACAGCGATTGTCATCCTGGAATATGGCAATGATGTGTTTTTTTTACATAGTTGTTTAAGAAATGAAAAGCTACACACTCCATAATTTAGGGTTAGAAGAACTGTTGCTAAACATATAACATGCTAGAAACTAGAGATGCACCGATTGCAATTTTCTTGTCGGATTCCGATTTCCGATTTTTTGTTAGTGTGATCTGCCGATACTGATTTTTGCCGATTCCGATTTTCTTAACATATAAAAACAAAAATCGACTTTTCTTCAACGCAAACATTTATTTTCATAAAAAAAAAAAACACAAGTAAAAAGTCAGTAATATAAACAGCTCAAATAAATGCAATATAATAAAGAGAGCTAAGAAACTAAGTTTTTCAGGTTAACTGGGTTTCTATTCAGGTAAGAAATACTACAGAAATTAAAGTAATCAAATGTAAAATAACACATTCAGTGTTATTTTACATTGGTAACCTTAATTTCTGTAGTCTTTATTGTAAATATTAATACAGATCAATTCTTACCAATAAAGTTATAAAACATATTCAGTCAAGAGCAGAAAGTAATTTTTTTTGTCTTTTGTTCTCTGATTAACATGACAGACAGCAGCAGGATTATTGGACTGCTGTCCCTTTAAGAGTTTATGAATGGTGTTCAGCGGAACCTATACTGTTACACACAACATGGGTTCACTTTCTTAGCCATTTAACGATTCAAAACTGACTGTTTATCTGAATATTCGCCAAGATTGCCTGTGCCGCTGGTTTTGACATACTTTTTTGACAGTTTAAACAGAATAAGTCACTCATTTTGGTACTTGTGACTCTGTTTGACTTCTGTCTCTGTTTGAGACTGAGCATGGCTTGTTCGCTTCACTTATATAGATCAGTGGTGCGCGTGCTTTTGGTGTGAGCGCGAAACCTAAATGACTAAAATTATGCGCAATACAAGCACTATTTAACCGGAGCGAATGAGACAAGTGAGAGAGACACCGTGACAGAGAAGAGAGCGAGAACGCGCAGCTGACGTTATTGCCTGTGCAGCTGGTAACAAAACGTATCGGCTCGGAATCGGTAAGAAGTGAGACTGATCAGCCGATCACCGATCCGGGCCGATCATGAGGGAAATCGGCCAATTCCGATCCCCAAATAAAATGCAGCTTTGGTGAGCAGAAGAGACTTCTTTCAAAAACATTAAAACCCCAAACTTTTGAACAGTAAACAACAAATTGTCAACAACTTTCACAAATGATGTTGTCCTCACTGACAGTTCACTCAATCAGCACAGCTCTTTTCACTGAATCACAGGAACCATCTGCTTGAATCATGGTCTGAATCAGTCTAAAAACTGCATGGGTTGCTTTTCTCGCTTTCTCATCTCAGGTTATGATGATACTCAAAATTAGCAAAATTCAGACAAAAAACACATGAAGCCTTGAAATAATGTTAAGGTCCGTTCACAGCAAGAATTATAACTATAAGCTTCCACACCAGCGGACAATATCATTCTGTTTATTACAAGCACACGCTGCAGTTTTGTCGACACTTTAAAAGGCACAATATGTAAGATCTTTGGATTAAAATATCCAAAAACCACTAGAACAACGTAATATTTTTTGTTGACTTGTGTACTTACATTATCCTAAATGTTTCCAAGAATGTTTAAATTCAGGGAAATAAATGGAAGCGTTCGCCTGCGGCATAATAAAAGCTCCTCAAAATCAAGGCGTCATCAAGCTATGCCTTTGTTTTGAATAAGCGACCTCCAGCGGCGAACAATTACATATTGTGGCTTTAAATGCTCGAGCTCTTAAAGCAGGAGGGATTCTGAAAAAAATTATTCTGAAAGTGATTCCAATAATATAATTTCAGTTGTGGTGTAGACTCTGCTATTCTATTATACTAGAATGATTTTTAGAACTATATCTTTATCATTATGGTCCTTGGTGTGAACAGGCCTATGCTACTGTGTACATACAGATGCAGCGCTGAGAACAGTCACTGTTATTCATGCTCTTGAACGCCGTTCTACTGTGGGTGAGATGTTGGTTTTGACCGGTGGCTACGATAACACAATAGCCCACACAGTGCTGTCATTCAGTCCGAGAACTACAATGGCCACACTCAACACACAAGATGAGGCTTCCTTTCCAACTCTAAAGTATAGGATTCATTTTATTTCCATTGATCCTACTGTCTGGATAACAGAATGCACTATTAATCCTTTTATATACACGTATAGAAGGCTCAATTAGCATTTTGGACAAACTTTAATCATGTCTGAATGTAATGCATATTGCAAAATATTAAAGTAAGTGGCATCTGAAATTGATGTTATACTTTCTATTAATGCATATGAGGAGGAAACTACTTCACACGGACTACTGAATGGCATTACTGATACCAATGTGTTATTTATCCTGTTCAAGCTGCAAATGGCTGATGAATAATCCAATTCAAACATTCCCTGAATCATAGCCAAATCAAGGCACTCCTACATCTACATAAGGAAATGGGTGAGGCTGATCAGTCCTTTTCCTGGTGTACGGCAGGATCAGAGTAAAATATGCACATATCTTTCAGTACACAATGTTCAGTACCCAATGAGGCAGAAGAAAATAACAGTAGAGGTAAAATAACTGTTCTGTCTGTGAGAAAACACAACATTATTTTGACGAGAGGTGCTTCAACAGAAGTGGATATGTGAATCTACACTCACCTAAAGGATTATTAGGAACACCATACTAATACTGTGTTTGACCCCCTTTCGCCTTCAGAACTGCCTTAATTCTACGTGGCATTGATTCAACAAGGTGCTGAAAGCATTCTTTAGAAATGTTGGCCCATATTGATAGGATAGCATCTTGCAGTTGATGGAGATTTGTGGGATGCACATCCAGGGCAAGAAGCACCCGTTCCACCACATCCCAAAGATGCTCTATTGGGTTGAGATCTGGTGACTGTGGGGGCCATTTTAGTACAGTGAACTCATTGTCATGTTCAAGAAACCAATTTATAATGATTCGAGCTTTGTGACATGGTGCATTATCCTGCTGGAAGTAGCCATCAGAGGATGGGTACATGGTGGTCATAAAGGGATAGACATGGTCAGAAACAATGCTCAGGTAGGCCGTGGCATTTAAACGATGCCCAATTGGCACTAATGGGCCTAAAGTGTGCCAAGAAAACATCCCCCACACCATTACACCACCACCACCAGCCTGCACAGTGGTAACAAGGCATGATGGATCCATGTTCTCATTCTGTTTACGCCAAATTCTGACTCTACCATCTGAATGTCTCAACAGAAATCGAGACTCATCAGACCAGGCAACATTTTTCCAGTCTTCAACTGTCCAATTTTGGTGAGCTCGTGCAAATTGTAGCCTCTTTTTCCTATTTGTAGTGGAGATGAGTGGTACCCGGTGGGGTCTTCTGCTGTTGTAGCCCATCTGCCTCAAGGTTGTGCGTGTTGTGGCTTCACAAATGCTTTGCTGCATACCTCGGTTGTAACGAGTGGTTATTTCAGTCAAAGTTGCTCTTCTATCAGCTTGAATCAGTCGGCCCATTCTCCTTTGACCTCTAGCATCAACAAGGCATTTTCGCCCACAGGACTGCCGCATACTGGATGTTTTTCCCTTTTCACACCATTCTTTGTAAACTCTAGAAATGGTTGTGCGTGAAAATCCCAGTAACTGAGCAGATTGTGAAATACTCAGACCGGCCCGTCTGGCACCAACAACCATGCCACGCTCAAAATTGCTTAAATCACCTTTCTTTCCCATTCTGACATTCAGTTTGGAGTTCAGGAGATTGTCTTGACCAGGACCACACCCCTAAATACATTGAAGCAACTGCCATGTGATTGGTTGATTAGATAATTGCATTAATGAGAAATTGAACAGGTGTTCCTAATAATCCTTTAGGTGAGTGTAAGTCTCCTTTCCTGGTAAATCTCACAAAACCACTCCACCTCCACAACTCCACCTCCACCACTCCACCTCCACAACTCCACCTCCACAACTCCACCTCCACAACTCCACCTCCACAACTCCACCTCCACAACTCCACCTCCACAACTCCACCTCCACAACTCCACCTCCACAACTCCACCTCCACAACTCCACCTCCACAACTCCAACTCCACAACTCCAACTCCACAACTCCAACTCCACAACTCCAACTCCACAACTCCAACTCCACAACTCCAACTCCACAACTCCAACTCCACAACTCCAACTCCACAACTCCAGGCGATCAGTTGAAACTATACTTTATAAAGTTTTAAATATGGATATTTTTTTTACACAAACGCATCGATTAGCTTCAGAAGGCCTTTTTTAACCCCCGGAGCCGTGTGGAGCATGTTATTCGACAGACAGATGCACTTTTATGGACTTCAAAAACAGAGCAACAATTACTGGCATTATAAAGCTTGGATTAGCCAGGACTTTTTTAATATAACTCTGATTTTCATATACACCTAGGATGACTTGAGGGTGAGTAAATCATGGGCTAACTATCCCTTTAAGTTGATCAAGAAATAGATCAAGTGACAGTAAAGACCTTTATATTGCTAAAAAAAATCTTTTTTAAAATGAATATTATTTTGAACTTTTAATTACTGTATTTTTGATGAAAAAAAATTGCATAAGAGACAAAAAAAAAAAAAAATCTTACCAACCCCAATCTTTTGAATAATAGTGTATACATACTATACATCAAGGTAGTATTTTTGCTTAAATTTTAAATAAAATCATTGTATTATAGCATTTATAATAATACAGTAAAAAAATATAGCAAGGAGCACCACCATTGTGAATAAATAGGAATTAATCCCCCCCAAAAAAATTATTTAAAAAAATGTCTGGGCACGTTACTGTGATTTCAAAAATTTCTTTAAATATAATAATATTTTTTTTCCTTCTAATTTAATGTTTAAAAGAGCAAATGTACTGTTTGAATTTCATAAAGCCTCTTGGATTTGAAACTCTCGTAGGTTTCTAATGTCCATACTGAAGTGAAGCTGAACTGAAGTGACCTGGAAGCCGAGTCCACCTCAACATCCACTGCACAGGAAGGAAATGGTTTGAGTCAACGCAGTAAAAAATACATTGTGGAGCAAAGAGGACACTGACAAAGTGCCGACAGACAAGACAAAGCAGGTCATTTAAAAACAAAATTCAAACGATAAATAGCATTTTGTGACTCTTTCATGTGTCGTGACAGATCGCTGTAGTGCCTCAGTTTAAGCGGCACGTGAACCGATCATCTCTTCCTATTAGTTATAGCATGAAATAAACAAGAATGAACATCAGAAAGTATGTTTCAACAGCGGAAAGAAGTCAATACACACCATTTAACAATTCCACTGCTGCTAATCTACTAACTCTCCTGTCTGGTTTGTTTGTCGGACAAAATGGATTAGTCAGATCGCCTGTCATTATAAACTCCCGGCGAAGAGTGAATTATGAGGCATATTAACATTACTAAACAAGATGGGTCAAATCTTTTTTTTCTTTCAAGTCAGATTCCAAACATATGCTGTGGAAAAGAGAATAGTAATAAATAAAACAAATAAAAGCACGAAAAATAAACTAAATCCACTCACCCACAGTTTGCTCTCATAGTAAAACGCGTCAAGCAGCTTGACGATATTGTGATGATCACATGATGCCAAGATGTCGATCTCCACCATGTAGTCCTCCAGCTCATCTTCAGTTTTGGTGTCAATCACTTTTGCAGCAGCACAAATGCCAGTCTGCTTGTTCTGAGCCTGAATAAATAGGAAATTAATGTTAAAAAATTGCATTTACACATAATAAAATCAGTCTAAGTAAACAATTTTAATTTTCATGCTATAAATTTCAACGAAGCGAGATTGGTTGGCAGACACTTTGGCTAGCATTTTGTTAGTGATAATAAGAATTAAAAGTGATTACAAAATTAGGTGATTCTTTATTATACACATTCTGATGTTAAACTACTTGTACGAATCTATGTGCACATTTGCAGACTACGTATGATTCAACACATAATTATTACGTATTAATTAGACTTATGCAGCCAGCGTGATCCAGTCCGGCATTCAACAGAAATCACATTCAGTGTCATTCATACTGAGGCTTTCTGCAGTGCAGAGCATTGAAGGTCACAGAACAAGTCTACCCAACACACGGCTTTTGTAAACGGGTGTAATTACGGCATTTAGAATCCAGCGTGTTTCAGTAGTGAAAAATTAACCAGGTCAAAGACTGCTGGTTTATTGCAGGACAATTTGAAAAGATAAAATCTGCAGTGGTTTTATTGTATTTGGTCACTAAGTATAATGCAGTTCCAGCTGTATTTGACATGTTAGAATTCAAACTTTTGGCAACAAAAAACCTTAGATCTTTAGACCCATCACCCCCCTTTTTGAGCATAGACATGAAAATGCACTATCCAAACCTAAATGGTTGTAATTTAAAAATGCTTTGGTCTTGTTTTAAAAAAGACACTCAGCAGACTATGCTTACAAAAAAAATGAAAGTATGAAAAGTAATGGAAGTTAACATTACTGTAAATCAAATGTACTGTACTAAACATTTTATATTTTATATAAAACATATACTTTAGCAAACATTTTTACTCTGAATCAAAGCCATATGTCTAAAGTAGTGTTCCAAATTTAAAGTTGATATCACAAAAATTGAAGTTCCTATGAGATTTTGTTTAGGCACTGTACCAAAAATAGCCATTCCATAGAATTTTTTTGATGTGTTCTTCTGTAACAAATGTATAAATTTCACTTTTATCACAAAACAGTCACATATCATTGGAACCTTGAGACTCAGACCTTTCCGACGTTATGTTTTTTTGTCAAGATTAGAAAAAGTTTATTATTAAGTAGTTAGAACAGATTTCGTAATATGAAACGACACTGCACACTAGGGGGAGGAACCCGCTAAAAGGTTTTAAAGTATGGTTTCCATGGTAACGCAATGATTTCACCAAGCGGCAACCTCCTGTGGTCTCTCTTGAAGCCAACACGGAAGTGACTTAAACTGCAATTCATTGACTGAAAAAAACTGCAATTCATCCAAAAGGGAGTCAAATCTGTATCTTCCCTATGTTAAAATGTCCAACTTTACAGCAGAAAAAATATGTTTACAGCCTTGTACAAAAAGTGGTTTTGGTCTATACAGCTAATTTTGCCCTTCATGACAACTGTGAGGCTGCATTTTTTTTATAACTCATCCATTTAAATTATATTAAGCCTTAAAAGTTCTGCATAATTAAGGGCGTGGCCACTTGAATGACAGGTGGATTGAGTAACACTATGGTCGAGCTAGGCAAGCTTGGTTTCAGCAACCAGTCACTTCAGCTCCAGCCACGTCCCGCCTCTTTGTCCATTGTCAGTTATCCGGGAGTGACGCGCTGCCAAGATGGCAGCGGCCAGCTTTAGGTTTCAAAAATGCTCTTCAGAAACCTACGGGTGACGTCACGGACACTACGTCCATATTTTTTTTACAGTCTTTGGTTTTCACAGGATGATTTTTGAGTTTTTAATCTTTCGAATGATACCTAATTTATGAGGATTACTAAATTATGTGATATGAAAAAAAGACAATAACTAAAAAGAGCACCAAGTGTCCTGCTAGCAGTTAATTACCTGTTTCTCCAACTAGTTAATTAACTGTTAATTAGACAGTTAATGAGGAAATAAAATTATTACAAATAAAACTTAATACAATTTCAATTAACACAGCAACACAAAATAGCATAAAAATCTAAAATGATAAATTATTATAAAAGTGTTTCTAATTTAAGCAAATATAGACAGCCTAGTTTTTAAGAGTACTAAAACGATTACAGCCACAGGAAACATGCTTGAAAACAGTCATTATTTTTGTAAACTTCTTATAAACCTAATATCCAAATCACCCCATCCCACTAGCAAACTAGGCAACAATCAAGCAGACTGGACACTACAGGCTGAGGTCATGTGAATGACAATGACGGGGTGCGTGCTTGATGATGTCATTCGCGTACCATAGTGACGTCATAAATCTCAAAGAATTTTGACAGACAGATAGATAGACAGATAGATAGCCCATTATACTGTAAGTGCATACTAACCCTATATTCTATTCACAAGAAAAGTACTAGGGTCCAAAATAATAAACTTTTTTGCAGAAAGATATGATTAAACAATTTCAATGTGTTTATTTTACCTTGAACACCTTTCCAAAGGCTCCATCCCCCAGTTCTCCCACAATCTCCCATATTTCCTCCGGATTTGTGTCCCTGTGCACGTGATCATATTGTTTTTTCTTCTTCTCTGCGCCCAATTTAAAGATTTTTCTGAAATTAAAGAAAGACATAGCCAGATCTCCCACGCGCCTCTCTCTGGTTGGTTGACAAAGAAGGATTTCTTTCAATGAACGTCTTAATAGGCGTAAAGCAATGCAATTGTTATTGCATTCCCATTGTTCAATTGTCTAATCAGGAAATAGTCTTGAGTGTTGACATGTTTGTCTTTGCACGGTATAATTGGAGAACTTGATGTGTTAAACGAGCAGTCATATAGTGATAATAATCATGTCAATGCAATAATGCTCAGACAAAGGAAAACTGATTCTTGATTCTTCTAGCTATTCTTGACTCTGAAATCAGAGGTCAAGTGAATCATATTTTCAAAATAACAAATAAAGCAATAGTGTGAAGGCGATCTTGAGTAATAAATCCGGCGTCTAGCTCTTTCATGAGGTTGTTGTTCTTCGGAGTTTCATCTTAATCCGTAAAAAACATCTAGTTTTTCCTCTTTCTCTTTAAACAAAGTCTGTCAGGAGGCTGACAAAATGTTTATATATCCGCTACTATAGATCGTACATCATCCGGTCCTGGATTAAAAGCGAAACTGCGCCAAACGCATGATAAAAAGGCACAATAGTTTTTGTTTGGAGAAACTATGCACTCCTGCGTGTGCGTGATGCGCGCGGATCCTCTAATCTAGCGGATTTGTTGTCGCTGTGCGCGTTCACGAGGAGCGGTGGGTTCTTCGCTGGGGTTCGGTCAAACGCGCCTGCGCTTTACTGTCGCCTGCCGTCGTGGATGTAATCACTGGTTATATGCCGAGTTAATAATTTTCAAACATAACTCACAGAATGCTAATGCGAAATATATATACATATAATTATTTACTATGTATGTTTTTGTTCCTGTACCATTTGTAACATTATATTTATATTTTCCCTCAATATATTTCTGTTTTATTTGATATTATATCCATTTTGGCTGGTTCCGCTTCATTGCTTTCTCCCAACTTCAAGACTACTAAACGTGAGCGTTCACAACTTGTAGTCAAGGCAACGGACGCAAACGGAGGCAGATCTAGTGTTCTGATTGGTTGTCGCCTCTCCGTTATCTTGACTGACAGTTTAATGCGATGCCGTGATTGGTCAGTGTGGCTGTTTATCCCTCGGGGTAAAGAGCTTTAACGTGTTGAGATTTAATTTAACTCACTCGTTTTCATTTGCCCAGAACCACTACAAGAGGTAACACAAGCTAACTTACACAACCAATACGCTGTCTTCTGCATTGTCTGTATTGAAAGCAGAATCTATTTGAAGATTTTATCGTGCGAGGTTCATATTTACTGTAACTTTTACGTGTGGATGATTAATTTGTCAGTTGGTTTCAATGCAAAACATACTACTTTTGGTGCATGTTGTGGTTTGCAACTATTATCAGTAAATATTAAAATGCTAAAATCCACCATATGTTATACCTTATGTTCTTGTTTTTAAAAAAAGTAGTTTTATTGTTGCACGAGACACATTTTCAGTGACGTGCAGACGTAGTATCTCAGTTGCCATGTCAACCTCGTTGTGGTTTTATTTTAGCAATTTTGCTTGAGAAAACTTGCTTTTAGTAATTCACAATAAGATGATTTGGTATAAACAAGCCAATTTAGAAATGCTCTGTAGCTCTCAATATCCACCGAAATGTTTGTTTTTCGTATTAAGTATTAAGTAAATAAAATGTCTTAATATACAGGAACCAAACTTGAGAATAAACGAATGACAGGTAAAAACATTCAATTTACTCAAAATCATTTGTGAGATATAGGATGCTCCATAGATGGCTATTTTAATTTGTTGTATTGGAATTTAAATTTGTATAGGTTGTAGTAACATGGTAGTTCCAGCAGGTGGAACTCTGTATCAGAGAGACTGAACTAAGAACATGAGGTTGAGATCTTGCTTTATGTTTTAAATGAATGATCTTAAAATTTACCTCTCCTGTTCCTCACATTTACTTGAACAGCTGGAAGATTATTTCTTTATTCCTCAATATATTCTGATCCAGATAAGGAGGCCGAGGCACTGAGAAGGATGCTGAGGGCCCGTCGCTCTACCAGCCCCGTCAAAGGGGCATCTACCCACCGCAGTCCCACCAGACACTCACCTGTTAAAGTACCAATAAGCCATCATTAGAGTAATATTAGTGAGATCAGTTTCGTTTAATGCTAAAAGAAACTCTCTCTCTCTTTTAAAGGGTGGCACTTATGACTCAGAGCTAATGAGGGTGTTGCGGGAAAGAGATGAACTGCAAAACATGTTGGAGAAACACGAGCGGCATCTCTCAGAGATCCAGGCCAATGTTAAAGTGCTCACAGCCGAACGGGACAAGACCAGAATGCACTACCAGCAGGTAGACAGTACCAGTTTTTGAATCAGGTTGAGGTGTTCAAATTGGACAGGACACACACATAGTATAAAACACAAAAAAACACATAGTTCATTCTTAGTGGCTGGTGTTTAACTTGCAGTTTTATGTCACAGAGGTATAGACAATAAAGGATTTTACAGAATGTATTTTAATTATTCAAATATTATAATGTAATATTTTAATGCAAAATTTTTACCACATCACATTTGAATCCAATATGAATCCACATCACATTTGTTTTTGTAAAATTATGATATATATTTATATATCTTATAATATTTATTTATTATATATTTATTATTAGCATTATAATATTTTAATAATTTGTTTTGGCTCCACTACAATGACAATATACAGCAAAAACAATTATTTAATTTTAGATGGATTAAAATATTAAATTAATTAAACAATATTATTATAATTAATATTATATACTTTGTAGCACATGCATCAAATTTGTTATTTATTTTAAACAAACTATATATATTAGTATTATATATGTAGTAGTATTATTTGCCTGATAATATTTTGATAATTTGTTTTGGCTTCACTACAGTGGCAATATACAGTAAACAAATTATTTAATTTTATATTGATTAAATATTAAATTAATAAAACAATATTCATTTAATATTTTAGAGCAAATATTTTTAGGACATGCATCAAATTTAGTTTGATTAAATCATTATCTAAATGTATATATTTTATATAAATATATAATATAAATACACATCATATACAGTAGTTGTAATATTGGTGATATATATTTTAATATATTTTTAATAATTTGTTTTGACTTCTCCACAATGACAATATACAGTAAAAACAATTTACACTCATAAAAAAATTTCAAACACAGAAAGACAGCATTCCCCAATTATATATCTAGTATTTCAATAAACAGTGTGCCCTAACTCCCTCTGCAGGCTCAGGGGGAGATAGCAGATCTACGGCGGGAGGTGATGAGGTCAAAGGCAGCACGAGGGCCCAAGAGCAGTGTGACCGCTCAGAGCATCCTGAAGCGAGTGGAGGGCGAACGGGACGAGGCCACAGCAGACCTCAACCGCATGACCACAGAGAGAGACAGCCTGAGAGAAAGACTCAAGGTACGATCTCCAGCCTGACTGGCATATGTACTGTATCACATTCATGTTCGCTTGTACATCCGTCTTATGAAGATGTTATTTAGGAGCACTAAAGGAAAATCACTTACGCACTAGAGTACAGTAATAAATTGAGTCATCTCACTGGGGATAATACCAGGAGAGAGGTGTGCTTTTTTTAGCCCGCTGAGTGTATGTGTGTTCCCTTTGAACTGCACGTCGCCTCAGATCTCTCAGGAGACAGCCATCAGCGAGAGAGCTCACCTGGAGCAGAGGGTGGAGGACCTGCAGGCTGCTGTACTCACAGTAAGAGCTCTGTATTAATGGACCAGTGACGACAGCTGTACATTGAACATAATACACTTGCTAGAGTTCAGAGGAAAGCGAAATCACCAATTAGATCTCAATTGTTTCTTTTAGACAACAATAAGATTAAATTGAGAACAAATGGAGACCTATTTAAGTCTAGTGAGACCTGTTTTCCAACTAAACTCAGATTTGAACGCATCATTTTCATCAAATTCTACCAAAACCAAACTATATGTCTGAACTGCTATTCACATTTGTTTATGGCTCTTTATTCTTTCTTTTGTAACACAGAAGATTCCATTTGTTAATATTAGATAACTACATTAATTAACATGAACTAATAATACATGTCAACAGACATTTTAGGAGTAATACAGAGTCAAAATGGATACTTGAATTGAAACCTAAGTGTATTATGTGCATTATGAAATCTCTTAAGCAATATAATTTTCCTCTTGGCTATACTATACTACAGCATATCAAATAGTACCATAGTATAACATATACTGTATATACTATACTGCACAATGCTATACTATTTCATACTATACTATTTCATACTATACTATTATACTACTATACCATACCATACCATGCCATACTATACCATACTATACTATACTATACCATACATACCATATTATACTATACCATACTATACCATGCTATATTATACTATACCATACCATACCATGCTATATTATATTATACTATACCATACCATACCCTGCTATATTATACTATGCCATACCATACCCTGCTATATTATACTATGCCATACCATACCCTGCTATATTATATGGTATGGTATGGTATGTTAGTGGAGACATACCATACCATACCATACCATGCTATATTATACTATACCATACCATGCTATATTATACTATACCATACCACACTATACTATACCATACCATAATATACCATACCATACATACCATACCATGCTTTATTATACTATACTATACCATACCATACCATGCTATACTATACTATACTATAAATTGTAGCTATTGTCACAGACAGTTATTGTTAAGGACAAGTGTCATTGTTTTGTGTGTGTCCCAGCTGGAGCAGGAGCGGGGGGAACAGAGAAGCAGGCAAGCTCAGATGAGGGAGACCATGATGGGTCTGGAGGAGGAAGTTCACACACTTGGTCTAAAACTCAGTGACAGTGAGGAAGAACTCAGCCACTTCAGAAATGAGTGCAGCAGCCTCAGGTACAATCAAAAACAGCTACTGTAGATGTGTCCATATTTTAGTGCTGAAAGTATGTTTAAAGGTTTTGTTAGCTTAGTACTTATATATATAATATTAATTCTTGTGTGTGTGTGTGTACCAGACTGGAAAATACTCAGATGGAAAGTTCTCTGAGTGAGAATCAGCGGAGACTGACTAGCAGGATTGGAGATCTACAAAACACTCAGGAGAGAAATAAAATACTGGACGAGAAGAACAGTGAGAAAACCAGACAATACATTTAATCTGTGCTGTTCCTCACAACTATGTTCCTTTTTAGAAAGAAATGGTATCTGCGAGGATTTCCAGTCAGTATTTAGACCGTATCATTTGACATCACAGGAATAAATTACATTTTCAAATATATTCACATAGAAAACTGTTACTTTTTTGGCTGTAATAATATTTCACAATATTACAGTTTTTGCTGTATTTTTAATTAAATAAATGCAGCCTTGGTGAGCATAAGAGACTTCTTTCAAAAACATTAAGGTTTTTGGATGAATGTTTTGAATTTATCAGTTGGATAGTTGCAATAATGTTAGTGTTTAAAGAGTGTATGTGTGTCACTGCATCTTTTTCCTTTTCCTGTGTGTTTCAGACTCTCTCCTGAGGCAGGTGACCGTTCTGCGAGAGGAGGTGAGCACACTGAGAGGTACCATCTCAGAGCTGGACCAGCACAGAGACACGGTGCAGGAACAGCTGGAGAGAAAGACAGATCTGCTCAGCACAGCAAATGACCAGCTAGATGAGAAGGTAGGTACCAACCTACAGTACTTACACATAATTAAACTCACATATTTTTGATTGTGTTTCAGATTACTTGCTTTCCAGTTCGTTAGTACATTTGTTGATATCGTTATTCATTTGCAGGAGAAAACCATTAGGAGTTTGAAGCTGAGAACCGAGGATCTTGAGACAACTCTAATGTAAGATCATTTTCACAGATTAGTAGACAGTCATGTGCATTGTATTTGAGACCGTAATGATTAAAATGATAGCAGTTCTGTATAACAAATAGCTTACTGTATTATTTTCTTTTCATTACACAGTGTGTTATGTTCACCATCCAGGTATAAGCTTAATGCTAATGTTGATGTATCATAATTAGACTATAGTCTATAGCCATAGTTGTTCTTGACTGTAGCTCATGCTTGTTAGCTCTCCGGAATACTTGATTCTGATTGGTCAGTTTAAGCATTGAGTGGGTACTGGTGCTAAATATTTGACATGCCATTGTCTATGGCAACATACCAATGCTACTTTAATGTCAATAAATCTCATTAAATTATTTAATGTCATTAAATCCTAAAACCCCTGTCGGGGTTATTTTGCGATAATGACCAGCTGGCTGTACATTATCACTTACATAGTCACCTGTGTACAAAATGTATCATTCATGTATTCCTAGAATGGTTTTGTGTAGTTTCTCCTTTATATACACTATCATTCAAATGTTTGGGGTTGGTAAGATTAAAAAAAAATGTTCACCAAGCCTTTGTTTATTTGATGAAAAATACAGTAAAAACAGAAATATTGTGAAATATTATTACAATTAAAAAAAACTGTGCCATTTTAATATATTTTAAAATGTAATTTAAAGTTGAATTCTCAGCATCATTACTCCAGTCTTCAGTGTCACGTGATCCTATTTCCTTTCTTTTTATTATCAATGTTGAAAACAGTGCTGCTTAATATTTTCAGGATTCAAAAGAACAGACTTTATTTAAAATATAAATATTTAGTAAAATTATAAATGTCTTTATTGACAATTTAATGCATCCTATATAATTTCTTATAAATGTCTTCCTTTCAAAAAAAAATTCTTACTGACCCCAAACTTTTGAACAGTAGTGTTCAAGTAGTGATCCTCTGTGGATATAAAACTAAAAAACAGAATTTGAATACATGAGTGTATGAATATGTAATATGTGAATATTAGTATTCATTAAGACTAATACACCCTAAAATGTAAACTGAATTTCCTTAAAAGATTTATGATTATGATGATATATGAATGACTATGAAAAATGAGGATAATGATGTGACTTCCTATCCGCAGAGCTTTGAAGGAGACTGTAGCTGGCAGAGAAAGAGAGATGGATGTTCTGAGGAGGAAGTTGTCAGACTCTGGAAAAGAAATGGGCGCCGTGATAAAAGTAAAAGAGGCCACGTTGCAAGAGAACGGTCAGCTGAAGGGTGAACTTGACAAAGCACGCCTGGAAAATCAGGTACCAAACTTTTATTCAAGGGCATTCCAATAGATAAGGTAACAAGGCGTCCAACTTTCTTTCTTTCTTTCAGACTCTACAGCTCAAGCTGGATGAAGCTAATGAGGAATTAGAAGACTTGCAGAGAAAAGTGCAAGGTCACGTTTCTGACATTTCACGCACTGAAGATCTTTTGTCTGCTAAGGTAAAGTCACTTAAACTAAAAAGCTAAATGGTTCATGTTCTATGACTAAAGGTGAATTAGAGTATCATGTTGTCATTGGCATAGTTATAATCTGTTTTGATTGTTCTTGTTTTCTGCCCTTTAGGAGCGTGAGTGCAGGGAACTGCAAGAGTCTCGAAGAAAAGCGTCTCTTCAGGTGGAAAGCTGGGAGGAACAGGCCAGGCATGCTGAAACCACTGTCATCGAACTCCGTCTTGAGCTTCACAACTCTAACTTAGAGATACTTCGACTCAAAGAAAGAGCAGACAACCTGGAGTGCAGCCTACAACAGGTCACTTCATCCTGTTATCCATCACTTCAACCTGTCATCATAAACTCACCCTCAAGTTGTTCCAAACCTGTATGAATTTCATACAGGTTTGGAACAACTTGAGGGTGAATAAATGATGACAGAATTTTCATTTTAGGGTGAACTGTTCCTTTAATATGCAGGAGATTGTCAACTCAACCCAAATGCTCACTACAAGACTGAAGCTTTTTGAAATCTCAGATCATAGCAAACCTGTCTGTCGCTAATGCTCTTCAGTCTGGTAGTGTGCACTTGTCCTCAGTTTGCTCACTCTCTCATAAACTGTGGTTTGTTGCTGTGTCCAGGCATTGAGTGCAGAGCGAAGCTGTAACAATCAGCTGTCTCAGCTGAACCGAAAGGTGATTCACATGGAGGAAGATCTGCGTCAGGCCCAGACTGAGCGCACACAGTTGCAGACTGACCTGGAAAAAACACGAGAGCTCTGCGTCAAACTGGATGCAGGCAAAGAGGCTGTGAGTGCTCAGATTGGTTTATATCAGTCTGCCAGTAAAACAACTCTACCTACTTGATGTCAGGCCAACAACTGTAACACAAGCAGGATTAGAACAAACGTTATTCAGCATCTTAAGCTGCTTTTCCATTGCCATGCCGAACGGTTCTAAGAACGGTAAGGAAAGGTTACAGTTATATTTCTGCTTGAGCTTGGTTCGGCACTGCACAATTACAAACCGTTCTCGGCCTGGTAGAATGCAAAGAGCTCTGTTATCAGCCCCACAGTGGAAAATTAAACCATTTCGGTACCGGCTGGGACAGATCTGCACGGAATGGAACTGTTAAACAACAAGAACGGTTTGGCATGACGGTGGAAAATGAAAATTAGCTCATGATTTACTCACCCTCAAGCCATCCTAGGTGTATATGACATTCTTCTTTCAGACGAATAAAATCGGAGTTACATTAAAAAAGTCCTGGCTCTTCAAAGCATTATAATGGCAGTGACTTCTTGTTTTGTTTTTGAAGTCCATAAAAGTGCATCTATCCATCATATAACTGCTCCACACGGCTCCGGGGGTTAATAAAGGCTCTGAAGTGAAGTGAGGCTTTTGTGTAAGAAAAATATCCATATTTAAAACTTTATAAAGTAAAATATCTAGCTTCCGCCAGATCGTCTTCCGTATTTAACTTCTGCCAGATCGCCTTCCGTATTCAACTTACAGAAAAAGTTCAAAATGCTTACGCTACGTCTGCCGACATTGCACACCAATTACAATTTTTCCGTAAGTTGAATACGGAAGACGATCTGGCGGATTTTCGCCCCATTTTTATATTAGCCCTTACCTGAATTTCATTTTACTGAAATACAGAGTTATGCATTTCATTTTTTTACAGCACCAACTTAAAGTTACCCCTTCAAATATGACCCAGGTGGGACTCAAACCCACAATCCCCAGCTCTGGAAGCTGATGCCCTATCCACTAGGCCACTGGGCATCTTTAAAGTGCTACTTGGGTTTATTGTTCACAATATAACTCTTTTGTTTTAATACTTCCATGTTATGTTTCTGACTTGAATGTGTGACGTTGTACTAATGAATGCCTGAATCAGAGGCACAAGTTTCCAAGGTGCACTTGAAGGCAGTGTTAGCTGTATTTGGTGTTGTACGGTCTTGCTTCAAACAAATTAACATTGAACCCACATTGGCCACCATCACAGACTGGAGCAGGTTTGGACACCCTTAAGTTAGGCCTTTTGTAGAAACACTGAGCCCATTCTGAGATGTTTTGAAGCTCCGGAAGTTAAATGCTTTATCCATTAGGTCACTGGGTCTCTTGCACATGACAGCTTGGGTAATCTCAACCTCAGATTTCCCATACAGTTTAGACCAGGGGTGTTCAATCCTGCTCCTGGAGGGCCACTGTCCTGCAGAGTTCAGCTCCAACCCAAATGAAACACACCTGAACCAGTGTTGAGGTTGCAGTACATTGGCCCTCCAGGACCGAGTTTGAACATCCCTGATTTAGACAATCACCCTACATATGCTTCTATAACTATACTATTGATTGTGATGTTCCTGATTTTTGGTCTCTTTGGCTAAAAGCATCTGCTAGATTATTAAATGCAAATAAATGCATATAATAAGAAGCTCTTAAATTCTGAGCGATTTCTGTGAGGAACTTAACTTAAATTAGTTATTTCATTTTTTAAATGTTTTCTGGGTTTATGCTTTTATGTATTGTGTAAATGCTGCAACCAAATTGCCTTTGGGGAAAAAAACAGGGAGAAACTGAAATTGAACTTAAATGTAAATGTGCTCATACATACAGGTGCAGCGTGAGCTGGAATCATGCCGCTCTGAGGTGGAGCTGTTACAGAAGCAGCTGACCAGTGAACGTCTGTCTGTTCAGACTTTGGAGAGCCTGCTGGTGTCCTCACGCGAAAAGGAGCTACAGAGACAGCTCACCTCTCACGAAAGACAGACAGAAATACAAATTCTCAAAGACAAACTCTGCATGGCTGACAGCAAAGTGTGAGTGCACATACATATACGACATCTCATAGAGCTGTTTCTTGTCTACATCTTCCACTTACTGTCTGTTTTGCCGTCTCTAGGAGTTCTCAGAGTAGGGAAATGGCTCAGCTGAGGACACGATCAACCAAGCTGGAGGCAGATCTAGAGATGACTAAGAGACACCTGTCTACTGAGCGCTTTGAAAGGTGAGACACAAACCTTAAAGAGGACCAATTATGCTCTTTTACAAAGTCTTGATTTTGTTTATGGGCTCTATTTGAATAGGTTTTCATGCTTGAATGTTCAAAAACACATTATTTTTCTCATATTTGACATTGTTGCATCTCCTCTATTCCCAGTCTGTCAGTAACGCTCTGTTTAGTTCCTGTCTCTATGAAGCCCCTCCTTCTGAAAAGCACAATGTGCTCTGATTGGTTGGCTTGACCAGTGTGTTGAGATTGATCAACCACTTTGAGTGTGTTTGGGAAATGCCACGCCCCTTACATAACCGTTTCAGCATACTATCACAACTCAACCAGGCCTCACCTCTTTTTTTGTATATGCCTTTGGTGGGAATTATTTAAATGAGGAATATTGTGATGTGTTCGTACCTGTAAGAAAAACTCAAGACTACAATGGAGGCATTTCAGGGAAATATATAAAGTGACTTTGTGCTTGGTAACTTTGCAGACCTTTTGCATGCTCAAACAACAACATTAAACACTAAAGCATAATAGGACCCCTTTAAAGGGATAGTGAAAATTCTGTCATTATTTACTCATTCTCATGTTTTTCCAGTTCCAGTATTGAATATATTTATTTCTTTGTGGTTTGAACAATGAAGACTTAAGGGTTTGAATGTCTAGTCTATGTTTCTCTCTCTCTCTCTCTCTCTCTCTCTCTTTCTATCAGGGATCGGGCCGTACAGGAGCTGCGCAGGCAGGGTCTCTCGGCTGTTTCTCCTGTCCTCTCCTCCACTATGCGCTCCTCATCCCCTTCCCGCCATCGCTCTCTGAGTCCTCACAGATCATGGTCTCCAGAACGCTCTCATCACAGCACACCTGACCCACTGCTTATGTCCCAGTACCCTGACAGGTGCGCTCCAGTGGCGGATTTGTCATTCTAGTTTTAAATAAGTGGACAGTGGCCATCCTGGTTGTTATGTTCAGTTTATTTAGTAAATTATGTTATGTTTATGCTTTAACAGGAGTCTGACTTTCAGGGACCTTTATGACTGAGAAAATCTGATCTGAATACTCCAATCATCCATATTTCTGCTGGCATCATTAATTAATTTTATCTGCTTGGATTCTCTCTGAAGACAATCAATAGACTCTGATCTTATAAGATTTACTGTGACGTCATGTTTTTAATAAATCAGACTTTTCTTACTACAATTTTTACTGTTTTGCTGAAACTGACATTGATGCACACAGTATTAAAGGGTTAGTTCACCCAAAAATGAAAACTCTGTCATCATTTACTCACCCTGATGTCGTTCCAAACCCGTAAGACCTTCGTTCATCTTCGGAACACAAATAAAGATATTTTTGATGAAATCCGAGAGCTCCCTCCATAGACTGCAATAGTATTACCACTTTCAAGGCCCAGAAAGGTAGTAAAGACACGGTTAAAATCATCCATGTGACTCCAGTGGTTCAAACTTAATGTTATGAAACGACGAGAATACTTTTTGTGCACAAAAAACAAACAAAAATAACAACTTTATTCAACAATTTCTTCTAGCCTGTGTCAGACTCGTACGCTGTTGTCGCAGTGTAAACAGTGCAGCGCTTCCAAGTTCTACGGCAGAACGACTCGTGCACATGCGTTATGGTGCTCACGTGAGCAGCGTCGGCCAATGGTAAGCCGGCGTTCTGGAAGTGCTGCACTGTTTACACTAGGTCAACAGGTAAGAGTCTGACACAGACTAGAAGAAATCGTTGAATAAAGTCGTTATTTTTGTTTGTAAAAAAAAAAAAGTACTCTCGTCGCTTCATAACATTAAGGTTGAACCACTGGAGTCACATGGACTATTTTAATGATGTCTTTCCTACCTTTCTGGCCCTTGAAAGTGTTAATTACGTTGCTGTCTATGGAGGGGTCAGAGAGCTCTCCGATTTCATCATAAATATCTTAATTTGTGTTCCGAAGATGAACGGGTTTGGAAAGACGTGAGGGTGAGGGTCATTTTTGGGTGAACTAACCCTTTAATGTTGTAAATAGTTTTGGAGTGGTTTAATGATAAGGGATTTTCCATATGTTTAAGCATATTTCTACAAAAGTGTGATTCTGCTTGATTGATTTTTAATAGATTTTTGTATTTATTCAGTGTAGTTTTTTGTATGGCACAAGTTGCCAGACGACCTCTAGAAAAAAAAAACGATCTAAAAATCCTTTGTCTCTATTTTTGTTTTATTTCTTTGTTAGGTTAGTGGTAATGCTAGTCTTCGTCGTTATAATCCCTGCAGTTAAAACATAAATAAATGACAAGCAAGAAAGAAAAGCTCATTAGAAGAAGCGCACCTGTACGCTTCAGCGCGTCACGTGTGTCGTCATCATGTGGGTGTGGCCAATCAAGTGAGCTCACTAGTTTCGTTCAGTCTCATGAGCTGCGCGAGTGTTTTTGATCATCATAGCGCAGGTGCGCGCTTCTGCATCTTCATTCCGCAGAGGTAAGACAACCATTTATGAGGCTGCCATGGTTATTTTTTTCTGTGCGTATTCATCCTCTTCACGGGTAATATAGGCGTGATAGTTTGGTCCGTTGTTTAAGAAGAAAAAAAACATTTCTTTGCGACGGCTATTTCCAACCAAGAGATGCTGAACTTGAAAAGTATCTATCTATCTATCTATCTATCTATCTATCTATCTATCTATCTATCTATCTATCTATCTATCTATCTATCTGCCCGTCTGCCTGTCTGTCTGTCTTTCTGTCTGTACATTAGCAACTTTCAAAGCAACTTTAATTTTGTGCAAATGTTGCTCTCAATGTCTTTCTCTAAGCTAAAGGATAGGATAAAACCTTTTAGAGAATGTAAAGTCTATCATCAGAGGTTAAAAATAATATTTAGCTGCATATTTGCAATGAAATGAGGCTATCAGAGATTTCAAAAGCCTAAGAAAAAAAAGACCCATGTTCACTGTTACTATATGATGTCATGCACTTGTTATTAGAGTAGTGTGTTTAGTTGAGCGTGGGTACATTATTAGATCATTATACTGTAAGACACATGGTTACTGTACATGGCTTGTGAAGTGCACTTCAACTTTAGTGACTGTACTTTATCTAAATGAATTAAAAAAAAAAAATGGTATATATGTATATATGGTCCCTACAGTATTATATATCTTATATAACAATACATAAGTGTCCTACAGAGGTATTAGTTTATCATTTCAGATGCTTTGTACATAATTGCCCCCGTACTGCTGTTTATCAAGGGATCATGTTGTGATCGACCTCCTATTGAAACAGGTGTGTGATGTTTAAAAGAAAGGCTGTGTCTATAACTGACATTAAAGTAATTATAATCCAAAGGTCAGTTCATTTAGGATGAAAGCATGTGTTTAGGAGGGGTCAGGTAAATCTTCAAAACACAGTTAATGTTCAAGCAGATTAGTCACTCTCTCTGTTGATAAGTTAATGTTTGCAGAACGAAACTGTCCTGCAAAGAAAGCAGATTAATGCAGAGCTTCAAGGATAAAAGCGAGGGAATAAATCGTACAGGTATTCATTTCATAGTACAAGAGTTATAAAAGTGCTGATATAGAGTGACCACAAAAAGCTGTTTGTCCTGTCTGTCTGTGTTCACGCCATTCCAGACTCAAAATGTGCTATATTGTACTATAATTAGTGCCTAACTTGTTCCTTTTTTTTTTTAACTTCTAGTTAGCTATCAGGGAACATTCTCAGAACTTTTGGCTGATGTTCTGGCGAGGTGATATGAACAAATGTTCTTGCAGTAACATTAGTAGAACTGAAGTTGCGAAGAACGGATAGTCTTTGCGATAAAGTGTGACGTTTATCCAAGTGAAACGGCTTCTTGAACAAGAAAAAATGTAGGGCTTGATTTTGTCCATGGGGATTTGATTGGATGGTTGTGGTTTGCTATTGGTGGATCTCATGTGAGTGACAGGTTGCCCCACCCTCGAGCCAGTAAACACGTCATCAGAGAAGGGGAAGTTGTAAGGATTATGAGGGCACATGAATTTAAAATTAATGCACAGATAAATCATTTTTATGGAAGCCCGTTTCCGCCACTAAATAAAAAAATAAAAAGAGTAATTGTGACTTTTTATCTCAGAATTCTGACTTTTTTTCTCAGTTAGAATTGTGACTTTATATCACGCAATTGTGAGAAAAAAAGTCAGAATTCGCAATTACTCTTTTTATTTTTTTATTTAGTGTCGGAAACTGGCTTCCATACATTTTAATACTGCAGTATTCCATAAAAAATAAGAATGTTCATGGTGACTTTAAACATCATTACTTACTACTTGCTTCAGAATGTTCAGAGAACATTCAAAAGTAATCAATAATGTTTGCAAAACTATCAATTGGAACATTCCCTTAATGTTTTCTGTAACGTTCGCACAACCAATTTGAATGTTCAGAGAATGTTTGCAGAAAATTCTTAAAACATATTGTTGTTAGCTGGGTATATCCTATTATATTTCTCATAGCCAACCTAAAAAAAAAAGCATAACAAAAGTTTGTCAAGGGATTATAATGAATGAGCTGAATGTACTGTACCACATGCTTTACAATGTACAAAGATGGGCTTGACTGCGCAGATTGCATTTCACCTGAGTAACGCAGTACTTGAAGTGATGCATTCATACCCGAAGAAAAGGGAAGGTTGAATCTGAAAAAACAAACCCAGAGAAAGTGTTGCAGAGTGAGAGAGATGGCATTTCTGGTCGAGTCTCAGGGTGTTGGGTTACATTGGGTCAAAACAACCGGTTGCCAACTACATAATGTTGTCTCCTTTGGTTGCTCTTAGGATTCATTTAGCATCTTTATGAGCAGGCTGAAAGGTCTGAAAGGTCATAAATTGTGTAAGATGTTGATTCAGAGCTTATTTTTGGAAAGGTCTTCTGGGAAACTCCTCTGGTGTCACCTGCACTGTTTGAACGTAAGCTAACCACTGGGAGACAAACAAGATGGAAAGGAAATGATGTCACACAAAGCTATTTCTCTGTGTAAGCAATAAGACGCGGGAGGCTGCACTGTATGGTGAATAAGTCACGGCTGAAGGGAGTTGTTGGCACGATTCATTGATATGAGGAGGATAAAGTTCATCTCTGTGAAAAAGAAAGCCTGATATAAAAACAAAAAAACTTTGTTTGTGTACACGAACGTGTGTGTGCTCGATAGCGTGAGTGTGCATGTATCCATGCACTTTTTTTACTGTTTACTGTGGTATCTGGCACCAAGATGTTAGCAGCAGATCCTTTAAGTCCTGTAAGTTGCGAGGATGGATCCATGGATCGGACTAGTTTGTTCAGCACATCCCACAGATGCTCAATTGGATTGAGATCTGGGGAATTTGGAGGCCAAGTCAACACCTCAAACTCGTTGTTGTGCTCTTTAAACCATTTTGAACCATTTTTGCTTTGTGGCAGGGCGCATTATCCTGCTGAAAGAGACCACAGCCACCAGGAAATACTGTTTCCATGAAAGGGTGTACATGGTCTGCAACAATGCTTAGGTAGGTGGTACGTGTCAAAGCTTTTTCCATTGCTCCGTGGTCCAGTTCTGATGCTGACATGCCCACTGTTGGTGCTTTCGGCGGTGGACAGGGGTCAGCATGGGAACCCTGACTGGTCTGCGGCTATGCAGCCCCATACGCAACAAACTGTGATGCACTGTGTATTCTGACACCTTTCTATCAGAACCAGCATTAACTTCTTGAGCAATTTGAGCTACAGTAGCTCGTCTGTTTGATCGGACCACACGGGCCAGCCTTCGCTCCCCACGTGCATCAATGAGCTTTTCGCCGGTTGCAACATCCTACTTGCTACTACGACTTGAAGTCGTAATTACAGGTTTCCTATGGAAATCTTATTGAAGCCAAATTGTATCGCACATATTTATTTATTGGCAACCATTTAAACATTGCTTATGCTAGATCTAGATAGGATGCTGACAATTCTAGCTTTTCAGTCAAATGCTATTTTTCGATGTGTATAGGCCAATACATCCAATATACATCCAATTTATACATCGTTATTTATATTTGACCCTGGACCACAAAACAAGTCATGGGGTAAATTTTTCAGAAATAGGGGGAGGATAGGATAGGACAATATTTGGCCGAGATACAACAATTTGAAAATCTGGAATCTGAGGGTGCAAAAAAATCTAAATAATTGCCTTTAAAGTTGTCCAAATGAAGTCCTTAGCAAGGCATATTACTAATAATAATAACATTTTTTATAAATTTACAAATTATCTTCATGGAACATGATCTTTACTTAATATCCTAATGATTTCTGGCATAAAAGAAAAATGGTTAATTTAGACCCATACAATGTATTGTTGGCTATTGCCACAAATATACCTGTGCGACTTATGACTGGTTTTGTGGTCCAGGGTCACATATACATAAATATACATGACTAACAGATAATAAAACTAAACTCTGTTCTTTACCATATTTAAAGTGTATGACCCGCCCAACCCTGAAACTGGGTAGCAAAATTATCTTTCACAGTCATAATTACGACTTGAGAGGCTGTTCATGTCCAGTTTCCAACTTGTATTTACAATAAATCCAATAGCATGTAAATGCAGCATTAGACCTGATATGTGTTGAATGCACTTTGTGGGACTTTATACTCAAGCATCTCAGCCGGTAACACTTTACAATAAGGTTTCATTAGTTAACTACTTTAGTTAACATGAACTAAGAACACTTCTACAGCATTTATCAATTTTAATGTTAATTTCAACACTTACTAATACATTATGGAAATTAAATGTTGTTTTTGTTAACATTAGTTAATGCACTGTGAACTAACATGAACAAATAATAAACAACTTTTTTTATTAACTAACATTAACAAAGATGAATAAATACTACAAATGTATTGCTCGTTATTAGTTCATGTTAGTTAATACATTAACTATTGTTAAATGAAACCTTATTGTAAAGTGTTACCTCTCAGCCTTATGCTTAGTTTTAAATCAGTTGTAGTGCACAAAACATAGTTCAAAGGGCCACAGAGATATGCAAATACAGAAAAACACACCTGGCATGCTTAAACCAGCAGTTTTCAATGTCAGAGCTAAATATGACAGGAAGCATGGCTAATGCACTAAAGTATATTTTTAATCAAATTTATGCTGGCCAAGTCGGATGTTTATTTGCATGCATCTGAACTCTAGAAAAACATTGATGCCATTTGCTTTTAATGACTGAGAGTCTAAAACGATGGAAGAGTTTTCAAATCAGTCAGTTCACTTTATTGTCAAAACATTATATGCATGAGTGTAAAAGTGAGTTAAAATCTTAGGTGTGTGGTCCGGCAACATTACAGTCACGTATATAACACAGTACACAAGATTCTAAAATATATATTCACTGCAAAAAGTTTAATACAGAATACCAATATTATAGAATATCAAACATACAGTACTGACAATATAAGAACAAATAAACAGTTTATCATGTGGTTACCAGTGGTTAAAGATTCAGGTTTTTGTCTCCAGGAGACATTTGTTGCTGGGTAAAAAGCAATGGTCTTTAATTTAACTTATTCAAATTCTAAACCACTATAAATGCTCAACCTGTATGGTATTCAGATCATTACTCAATTCAGAAAATAAACTGGAATTTCATTTTATTCCTGGCAATTATTAAAGCCAATGTTCACTTTAATATTTTAGCCTACTGTAATGATTAACTCCAACAGAGGAAAAAGATGCTTTAGTAAGGGCTTTTACTAAAGATTGTTGAGGAACATTCCTTGAGTTTATTACAATGCAAGATATGAGCAGGTCAGGAAGGTGTATGCAAATATAGAAGGAAATTATTAAAAAAGTGAAAATTCTGTCAATTACTCACCCTCATGTCGGTCCAAAAGGAGAAATTTAGCAGTACACTGAAAAAACTGAATGGGGATGGATGTCGTCAGGCTCTAAAAATTAGAAAAAAACACAATATCTACAATAACCAATGGGAAGATCCCAGGCAGTTTCACAACATATCTAATTTACTGCACTCACATCCTGTTACTACCAAACTCTTTGTTCTCTCTCTCTGTCTGTCACATACACTTTTTCTGCCTCTCTTTCCCTAACCTGGTCTTTCTGCCATGCTATAATAGCCTCTTCAACTTCATTTGCAGATGTCAGTGATCTAAAACTAAGGACTGGAGACCACAGTGGAAAAAGCCACAGAAGAAAACAAAGGAAGATCTCAGACGAGGGAGAACATTCTGACTCGACTTAAATCTGCTGGTAAGTTTATAAGACGTTCTATTTAATGTTTTTGATAATTTTTATTTTACAACCAATTCAGGAAGGTTCTTCACTGTAAAAAAATATCTATATATATGATCAATAAGTCATGACAACTTTTACACTCAGATTGTTATATTGGTGATCTAATTTGTAATTAATTGTACAGAAATAAAATATTAATAATAATGTAATTAAAAACAAACAATCAATACAACACAACATTTAAATATATTGGAACGATGCAAAAATACAGTAAAAACAGTAACATTGTGAAATATTATTAAAATTAAAAACAACTATTATATTAATATATTTTAAAATATAATATACCCCTGTGATGGCAAAGCTGAATTTTCAGCATCTTTACTCAGCAGCCAATATACATCCATATTTTAGCTCTTAATATGCAAAACACATTGATATTTATGAATATGACCTGCGGGAAGATGACTTAGAAAGCCGACCCTTGATGTTCTAGCCTTCCTGTATTATTACATAATATGACTTTTGATCTTTTGGTTAAACAAGAGTCTATTATCTGCCATTGTGTTGATCCTAATCCTGACTACTATATTGCATATTGTGAATGTACAGCACTTTTGTCATCCTCTGCACGCTCAGAAGCATGGCATAATGATTCTATATTAGACAGCAATGACAACAGGGCTTACTAGTATTTCTGCAATTACTAGATTGTTTGGTTAGGGCCTGAGGACAGTAGTAGCAGGTGTGTGTGCGTATGCTAACACAGCCATTTACATAAATTGATTGCTTAAGTTTTTTATAGAACCATCTCATGCTACGTTTTAGACACACACACACACCCCAGAGAGCACAACAGGAGAAAGTTACAGCCATGATAACAAACTGATGTTTGTTTTTATTAGCATTGTTAACGTCACTATTATTATTCCTCATATTTAGGATTAGGGATTTATTTCAACAAAGCACTAATAAATATTAAAGTATTGGTCAAACTTCCCTTAAATATGTTGCCACCTTAGATTGGACTGAGATGAAGCTAAATTAATTGGTGACTTGTAGTTATTTAAAAATTTTACTACGCAACTTTGAGAGTAAATTAATGGTGTGTTAATGTTTTTAACTGGTTGTATGTTTTATGTTTATATGTAACTTTGATGTATAACTGTATATGCAAACTCAGCTGCCTATCTTGGCCAGGACACTCCTGCAAAATGTTAATCTCAGTGAGTCTTTTCTCCTGGTTAAATAAAGGTAATATAATATAAGTATTCACATGCTTGTTGAGGAGAGATGTGCTATTACTTCTAAGTGATCAGATTTAAAATCTCCACCTGGTGGATAATAAAAAGGGGGTCAATGGGGTGTCCCATAGACTCAGTTTATCTACTATGTTCGAAATCGCCCCCTATACCCTCATTCACTATTCCCTACATTACTCCACTAATAGTTCCCTTGAAGGAGTGAATGTAAACGAGTGAGTGAATTCGGACACTGAGTGCGCCGGAAGGGCTGCCGCTGTTGCATAGTTTGTGCTTGCCGTTTAACCCTTATCCTTCCCTCGGGCCATTTTGACCCATTTTTTAAATTGAGTGTTCATTGGAGTGGTCCAAGACCCTAGGACTTTTGTCGCACTTGAATGACAAATACACATAAAAAAATTTACTGGATTTATGGAATTTTGTGGTTGAAATTTTAAAAAGCAAGAAATCCTTCCCTCACGGGTCAATTTGACCCACTTAGGAATAAATGTAATGCGAGGAATGCATCAGTACACACAGAAAAGCCTAAAAATGCTCAAAATTCAAACTAATTATTATTTTATAATGTCTACATGTGTATCTGAATGCATACTTGAGTGACTTTAGGACCCAGCGGAACAGCTCATTTGATAGAGCTATAAGGCCATCTAGTGGCAAGAGTCATGAAATATCATGTCAATATCAATATAATTTTTTTCCCCACAAGAGGTCGGTTGAAATAAAAGGATTATGCATGAAATTGTGAGTTGTGAAATTGTGAATTTAGAATTTAAGTGTGTTTAAGAATGTGAAGAATGTGCTTAAATTATTATTTATTTATAAAATCTAATACATTTTTAAGGCAAATAAAAAAATTGCAAAATATTCTCCTAAAAAATGCATTAAAAAACAGAAAAAAACATTATAATATTGAAATAAGCTTTCTGGACAAAAAAAAGTATAAAGTATAATTTTAGGGCTTACAAAGTGCGAGGGAAGGATGATGGTTAATAATCATTTGAAACGTAGCAAACTGGCAGCTCCAGTAGTAATAAAAAGATTTATCTTGAACTCTGTCGTGGAAATGATGCATAAACCGTAATTAAACAATTTAATATTCACTTAAAAAGGAATTTATACCTGTATGATATTACGCTGTAGCCACATTGGACCAGCGGTTTGGAAAATGGATGGAGGCGCCATCTTCTGGCAAGACATGGGAATTCATTCGGCGTGATCCTCACAGTGCATTATGGGTATTCTCTAGCTGTTAAAGGGGTGGTTAATTATGATTTCACTTTTTAAACTTTAGTTAGTGTGTAATGTTTGAGCATAAACAACATCTGCAAAGTTACGAAGCTCAAAGTTCAAAGCAAAGGGAGATAATTTATTTTAAAGAAATTGTTTTTAAGGACTACAACAAACAGCTGGTAGGGACTACAACGAGCTTGCTCCCGGGTTAGTGACATCACAATTTTGTTTTATTACGTTTTTAAAAAAAAAATTTAACATGAAATTTACATAAACCCCACCTCCTGGAACACGCAACAAAGGGGGTGAGATTATCATGACAGAATATGCTAATCAATGAAGATAGTTAACTCAACATCAGCTATATAAATTCATCAACTAACCATTCAGAAACGTCCAGTTGCATTCTACATGTTGTCACTTCTTCTTGAGTCTCTCCATCATTGTCCGACTCTGGTTTGAACATAAAAAGCTGAACAGTTTCATTGCCTGTCTGCATGAGGTAATCAGAGCTGCTAACTGGAGTTCTTGAAGCTCCGCCCATGAGCAGCAGGCCATTTGCATTTAAAGGGACACACAAAAACGGCACGTTTTTGCTTACCCTCAAAAAGTGACAATTTTAAAATGCTATAAAAAATTATCTGTGGGGTATTTTGAGCTAAAACTTCACATACACACTCTGGGGACATCAGAGACTTACTTTACATCTTGTAAAAAGGGGCAATCAACCACCCCTTTAATTGTACATCGGCTGTACACTGGCTGTACACTAGTTATTGCGCTGCATTATGGGATTTAATGACTGCACTCGATAACGTCCACTATGGACACCACTACAAATGGCTGTTCCCTCAAATAGTGCACTATTTAAGGGCATAGGGGGCTATTTCAAACACAGCTTTAGAATAGCAACACCCTAGCAAACCACACAGCACATCTGCACAACAATGCACTAAAGAACTATTTTGCTAGCACATACTGTATCAGCACCTGTTAAGTTTATTTATCTAATCTGTGAATGAAATACTATAAGTGTAATGAACAGTGAATGTTAATGTTCTGTTGTTCTACAGACACTCCAAAGAATAAATCTGAGAACTGATGGCATGTGTGTGAGAGAGTGTGTGGTTAATGAATTGTAAGAGCTTGGACGAGGGCATGGTTTCCCAGGTTGCAGACAGACACAATCTAGTATTCACTAAAACTCGTGTCACCCTTGTACATCACTAAGCAACTGTGACCTGGCCAAACTGAACAACCTATTCTCTCCCCATAGAAGTCACTGTATTGCAAGTGGCCACTGATTATATCAACACAAAGCCAATAAAAAGACACAGGAGATGTTTGCACAATCTGTGGTTAGCTAGTAAGACAAGCTAAAGAGGATGAAAGCAAATGCTGTGCGTCATCATGTTTGCCAATATAAAAGCAAAGAGACCAGCACGTGACTGTCTCTCTTTACATCTTCGTCATCAAACTTGTGAGCAATAATCTGTGTAATATAACATAGTTATAACATAATGCACAATTACATTACATTTACCTTTTCTTTTAAAAGTAGTGCTATTCTGAATTCAGCTATTGTCTCAAAGAACCTTTAAACTGAAAACAGGAGCAGCTCTTTCCTTAAGGGCATTGAGGATTCTAACAAATGCATGCAATTCCTTCACCTTTGAACACAGGAAATGATGTACTAAAGTGCAAACAGTTAACTGTTTGTGATGCACAAACAGTGCATCAGTTAACTGCAATCAGCTGATCTTTACTGCTATAAACACAAGACATGCATCAGACACTCTTCCACAGTTTCTATATAAAGTCTGGTTTGTAATTCCATTACTCTAGTCTGAAATGTATTTAGCTTGTTCTTCTTCTTTTTTAAGTGTCATTAAATTATTTTATTTTCTACTGTGGATCAGCAGATAGAAACATGGAATCCAGCCCTGGAGAAATGGACAAAAATGGAGAGGAACTCACAGGTTTGTGATTGTTCGAATTCCTGATTGGAATACATTCACATGTTTTCTTTTTAAGGATTTATTAATGAGAAATACTAATGCAATAAGCCACAACATTAGGCAAGAGTGTCTAAAACTCCCTTAAGCATAGTTAAATCACTAACGTAGTAGCCTTATGATATATAACCAATATTGAATAAATAATTAATAATATAAATACACAACTCTGGTAAATAAAATCAGACAGAACCAAATCAAATCCATTAAAATCAATCCTTCTTACTCCTGGTCTCTTCAACAGGAAGGAAGAAGTCACGTTTTAAGCAGCTGAAGACACGTCTCTTTGGGAAACTGAAGAAAAAGGAAAGTGAAGGGCTGATTAAGCAAAGCCAGTCCGCTAGTGACATCACTGCTCCAGAAGGCAGAAGGGAGGGTTACGACTCTGAAGACGAGTTTTCGTAAGTCGCTGATATGTCAATAAATTAAAGTGTCTCTATTATGCGTATTCTTTCATGATGTGTGTAATATAGCTGTTTGTAAAAGTAAAAGGTCTGCAAAGTTCACGATAATGTTAATGTGTAAATTGTCTCAATTTTGAAATGCCTGAAACGAGTCATCTTCCTGCACAAAACTACATAGGTTTGTAACAAATCTGTGTAATGCCAGCCTATGGTCTTCATTGGCTGCACAATGTCTACTTTCACCCGCCCTCAAACACTGAGACTGGACAAGTTTGGTTCATGTTGTCGACATGTAGAGAAGACACTTTTTTCTATGCTGTTAAAGCAAATCCACTTTGCATGCACTTCCAAAGGATGAGGACTCTGGCTGATATTGATACAGTAAAACCAACGCCATCGATACTGTTCATATCACTGCTGTAAGCAGTAAACCAATCACACCAGACTGGTCCATCTGACCAATCAGAACAGAGTAGACCAATCACAACAGTCTAGGCCATTTGACCAATCAGAGCAGAGTATGCTCTCGGAAAGGAGGGGTTTAGAGACACTGAATCTTTTATCAAACAAAAGAGATGTTGTAATGTGTATTATGAGAAAAATCTAAGTGTTTTTTTTTATTATTATTATTTTTACCTTGGATGCCTGTAAATCTATTGAAGAGACCTCCAAAACAAAATTAGGAACTTTTGTTTACTAATCTGATGTCAAATTAAATTGGTTATTCGTACACTATATTGCATTGTAGTGTGTGTATATACAGTGGTGGTCAGAATTATTGGCACCCCTGGTAAATATGATCAAATATGGCTGTAAAAAATAAATCTGCATTGTTTATCCTTTTGATATTTTATTTTTTTTTAAATCACAAAAATCTAACCTTTTATTGAAGTAAAAGAATTAAAGTGGGGGGTAAATCACATTATGAAATAAATGCTTTTCTCCAAAACACGTTGGCCACAATTATTGGCACCCCTAGAATTTTTAATGAGTAAAATATCTCTGAAGTATATTCCCATTAATATTTACATTTTTAGCACACCAGGGTGACTAGGAACATGAACATGAACATGAACATCCAGCTATGATGTCTTGTTCCACAGGAGTATAAATATGAGGAAACACAAAGGCCAAATTCCCTTAATCATTCATCACAATGAGTAAAACCAAAGAATATAGTTCTGATGTGCAGCAAAAGATTGTTGAGCTTCACAAAATAGAAGGTGGCTGTAGGAAAATAGCTAAAGCATTGAAAATTCCCATTTCCACCACCAGGGCAATAATTAAGAAGTTCCAATCAACTAAAGATGTTACGAATCTGCCTGAAAGAGGACGTGTGTCTATATCGTCCTAATGCATGGTGAGGAGGAGAGTTTGAGTGGACAAAGACTCTCCAAGGATCACAGCTGGAGAACTGCAGAGATCAGTTGAGTCTTGGGGTCAGAAAGACAAAAAAAAAATAAAAAAAAAATAAAACAACCCCTACATCACCACATGTTGTTTGGGAGGGATTCAAGAAAAATCCTTCTTGCTCATCCAGAAACAAACTGGAAATTCAAAAGGGACCTGGTTCTGTGGTCAGATGAAACTATAAAAAGAGCTTTTTGGCAGCAAATCCACCAGATGGGTTTGGTGCAAACATGGATAAAAAGTACCCCATGCCCACGGTTAAAAATACAGCTAGATCTTTAATGTTGTGGGCCTATTTTTTTGCTGGAGGTCCTGGACATCTTGTCCAGATACATGGTATCACGGATTCTAGCAAATAACAACAGATAAAAAAAATCAAAACCTGACGGCCTCTGCTAGAAATCTTATAATGGGCCGTGGTTGGATCTTCCGTCAGGACAATGATCCAAAACAAACATCAAAAGCAACACACAAATGTGTCACTAAACACAAAATGAAGCTTCTGCAATGACCATCCTAGTCCCTGACCTGAACCCTATAGAAAATGAGTGGCTGAACTGAAGAGAAGATCTGGGAATCTGAAGGATCTGGAGAGATTCTGTATGGAGAAATGATCTCTGATCTCTTGTCAGGTGTTGTCCAAACTCATTAGGCATTATAGAAGAAGACTCAGAGCTGTTATCTTGGCAAAAGGAGGTTGCAAAAAGTATTTAATAAAAGCGTGCCAATAATTGTGGCCAACATGTTTTGGAGAAAAGCATTTATTTCATAATGTGATTTACCCCCCACTTTCAATTCATTTATTTCAATGAAAGGTTAGATTTTTGTGAATTTTTTTAATAAAAGATCAAAAGGATAAACAATGCAGATTTATTTTTTACAGCCATATTTGATCATATTTACCAGGGGTGCCAATAATTCTGACCACCACTGTATATGTGTGTGTGTGTGTGTGTGTATGCATGTATGTATGTATGTATGTATGTATAAAACCTAAAATATCTATATATAGATAGAATATATACTATTTCATATAGCTATATAAAAAATATTTAGTCCAGTATCTGTGTTATTATACAGATATTGTACTGTTGTTTTACAGATATTCTACTGAAACAAAAACAAAATAAAATGAACCTACTGAATCTGATCCGCAGGTACCCACAGGGTCTAAGCTCCAGGGCGCTGTCTCACGATAGCATCTTCTTTACCGATCAGACCCAGTCCACAGAACCAACACGAGTTCTTTCACAAGAGAACGTTCATGGCAAAGTTAAGGCCTTACAAGTAAGGGAATGTTCTTTGTGGACAAACCAACAGCTTGCAAATGTTTTGGTTCAAAAGACCGCAGAGTATTTGAGCTACTCTTATTATGCTCCAGCAGTGTGTTTTGTTCAACTTTATTTTAAGTAAGGGGTTCATTAAATAGCAAGCGGTTTATATTTTGTTTTGGCAGTTGAAACTACAGCAACAGAACTTACATCTAGGTCCTCCTCCAATGTTGATTCCTGGCAAACGCACAGAGGACTCAGGAACCACTTCAGAGGACGATGGTTTACCGTGCAGTCCACCTGAGATGTCCTTCCACGAGCGAGTGATGCATGGAGCTGTTTACAAGGTAACAGAACAATAGAGATGAAGTTTAGGTACACTAAAACATAGCAGAGACATTTGCTACTACTTTAATGTTGACCTTGTTAATGGAATCCAAATGCCATTTTTCTTACAGTATCCCGAATCTCAGAAACATCTGAGCTCTCTGAGTTTAGCAGGAACGGGAAGTGAAGAAGAGGAACAGGTAACATTCATGTATAATAATAATACGTAATATTGACACACCACATTATTCAAAACAATATCTTTAAGAATAAAACATTCACAAAGAAAAACTTGCCTTATATACAATTATGTGACCGTAAATATTGTCTCACTCAGGGTGATCCATTCCAGCCATCATCAAGGCCTCTATCCCCAGTCTACAAACTGACCCCTCAGCCAATCATCTCCCTCAATTCAGCCTGGTCCACACCCACTTCAGGAGTTGACTTCAGTAGCCCTGCATCATGTTACATGACCAGGTTGGATAACTCGGCTGCCCGTCATCGCATGTCAGTCAAACCAAGGAACCAACGAGCCAGCTCAAGGGCAAACAGAGTGCCAACAGTAAGGCCGGTGATCAAATGCATATTGCCTCAGCTACTTCACATCAAGCTGTATGTATAATTAGATTTTAATGGGACCTATAATGCAAAATTCACTTTTATAAGGTGTTTGAACACAGATGCTTGTCCACAGTGTGTGTTAACAAGCCTATAATGGTAAAATGGCTTTTTTTAATCCCCATAAATCATAAACAGTCTCTCCAAATGAGCGGTTCCAGTAAGATTTGGGGGAAGCCCCGCCCATGACTGGTGACGATCTGCCCAATTAGCATAGATACCGCCCTGAGTGACCCGCAGCACTCCGCTTTCTGTTTCCCCTCTGTAGCGACTGGAGATACATTGTCTTGCACAAAAGTTGTTTCTGAAAGTTTTTTTTAGATTAACATGACGGTACATGCTAGTCAATGAGTTGAATCAATTTAACTCCACAACAACTACATAAATGTATCTAATAACCATTCAGAAACACCCAGTTGCTTTCTAAAGGGCTGTTTACACAACAATGTTTTCAACTAAAAATGTAAAACTTTGTATGCGTTTTGCATAAACTTTGCATATACACGACAAAACGGTCTCCATGTAAACAAAAATGCAAATCTGTGAAAATGAATTACATGTTTAGTCTATACAGGGAGTGCAGAATTATTAGGCAAGTTGTATTTTTGAGGATTAATTTTATTATTGAACAACAACCATGTTCTCAATGAACACAAAAAACTCATTAATATCAAAGCTGAATATTTTTGTATCAATATTTTAAGTAGTTTTTAGTTTTAGCTATTTTAGGGGGATATCTGTGTGTGCAGGTGACTATTACTGTGCATAATTATTAGGCAACTTAACAAAAAACAAATTTATACCCATTTCAATTATTTATTTTTACCAGTGAAACCAATATAACATCTCAACATTCACAAATATACATTTCTGACATTCAAAAACCAAACAAAAACAAATCAGTGACCAATATAGCCACCTTTCTTTGCAAGGACACTCAAAAGCCTGCCATCCATGGATTCTGTCAGTGTTTTGATCTGTTCACCATCAACATTGCGTGCAGCAGCAACCACAGCCTCCCAGACACTGTTCAGAGAGGTGTACTGTTTTCCCTCCTTGTAAATCGCACATTTGATGATGGACCACAGGTTCTCAATGGGGTTCAGATCAGGTGAACAAGGAGGCCATATCATTAGATTTTCTTCTTTTATACCCTTTCTTGCCAGCCACGCTGTGGAGTACTTGGACGCGTGTGATGGAGCATTGTCCTGCATGAAAATCATGTTTTTCTTGAAGGATGCAGACTTCTTCCTGTACCACTGCCTGAAGAAGGTGTCTTCCAGAAACTGGCAGTAGGACTGGGAGTTGAGCTTGACTCCATCCTCAACCCGAAAAGGCCCCACAAGCTCATCTTTGATGATACCAGCCCAAACCAGTACTCCACCTCCACCTTGCTGGCGTCTGAGTCGGACTGGAGCTCTCTGCCCTTTACCAATCCAGCCACGGGCCCATCCATCTGGCCCATCAAGACTCACTCTCATTTCATCAGTCCATAAAACCTTAGAAAAATCAGTCTTGAGATATTTCTTGGCCCAGTCTTGACGTTTCAGCTTGTGTGTCTTGTTCAGTGGTGGTCGACTTTCTGCCTTTCTTACCTTGGCCATGTCTCTGAGTATTGCACACCTTGTGCTTTTGGGCACTCCAGTGATGTTGCAGCTCTGAAATATGGCCAAACTGGTGGCAAGTGGCATCTTGGCAGCTGCACGCTTGACTTTTCTCAGTTCACGGGCAGTTATTTTGCGCCTTGGTTTTTCCACACGCTTCTTGCGACCCTGTTGACTATTTTGAATGAAACGCTTGATTGTTCGATGATCACGCTTCAGAAGCTTGGCTATTTTAAGACTGCTGCATCCCTCTGCAATATATCTCACTATTTTTGACTTTTCTGAGCCTGTCAAGTCCTTCTTTTGACCCATTTTGCCAAAGGAAAGGAAGTTGCCTAATAATTATGCACACCTGATATAGGGTGTTGATGTCATTAGACCACACCCCTTCTCATTACAGAGATGCACATCACCTAATATGCTTAATTGGTAGTAGGCTTTCCAGCCTATACAGCTTGGAGTAAGACAACATGCATAACGAGGATGATGTGGTCAAAATACTCATTTGCCTAATAATTCTGCACTCCCTGTAGTGTTTAATCGCCATCTAATGGTCTGGCAGCAGAATACAGCGTTTTTTGCGGATCCGTGTGAATGGGGATTGTTTTGACAATGGTGTCCTCTGTACGCGAAAAAAACTAAAACGGAAAAACGTATCTGTTTTAAGCATATCGTTGTCGTGTAAACGTACCCTAAAAGTTGTAACTTCTTCCTGAGTCTCTCCATCAGTGTCCGACATGTAGGGCTAAACACTGCTACTGACAATGTCTGACATTTTGGCTCTGTGACATTCTTCAGTCTTGTTGTTGCCAGATTATAAAGCACAAACTGTAAAGGCTCCGCTCTCTTCTGGAAAGGGGGCCAGGAGCAGCAGCTCATTTGCATTTAAAGGGACACACAAAAACAGTGTGTTTTTGCTCACACACAAATAGAGGCAAATTTGACATGCTATAATAAATTATCTGTGTGGTACTTTGAGCTGAAACTTCACAGACACCAGAGACTGATATAACATCTTGTGAAAATGGGCATAATATGTCCATTTTAAAGAGCGTAAAGTAATTTAAATAGAATAAATGTGACAATGTTACACTGTGTGTTAAAAATCTAGATCCCTCTCATTGTAATCAATAGCAGTGTAGACACTGGAAGTGCTTATTTTATTAACCCCATTAGGGTCAAAGATTGCAGACGGCCCCACATTTACTGTTGTTCACTGCACGTTAAAACATCACACTCTTACTTCATCTGGACAAACTGAGTATCATTAGAAAGATTAAAGACCACTGTTTATGATAAAACTGGGTTGCACTGACATTAATTTCATAATTTTTGTCAGGAGTGCAAAATAATCAATCTGTAATTTAAGATATTTTGAATAGAATATCACGCATATGAATTCTGTTTAGTCTGCTGCAGTTTATTTGTGTCCACACAGCTGTAATGAACAGCGTTCGCTAGGGCTTAGTTCAAAAGTGCGCATATTTGGAGAAATATTGATTTATTATCACGTTTGCAAAATATTTTGTCATACAGAATACCATTTTTTATTCATTACCCACTGAATTGTGCGATCTGAAGAGCTGAAAGAGCACTCACAGCGAGCTCTGTCTCTTCTTCCTAGTTTGTGTCAGATATGACTCATTGCGTGCTCATTATATCTCTACAGCTGTCAATCATCTTACGTGACCATAACTCCAGCCCTTCTTCATGACGCTACTTCTTCATCCAATTCTCAGTGAAGAATGAACTAAAGAAACATTTCTACACGTGAAAAAATAAGCTAATGAACGCACGATAACTATGGTGAATGTTTTGTGTGTGATTTCCATACGATTTCGGCTATTTTTATATCTATCATGGATGTTTACATTATAAATGCTAATTTGTAGCTATTAGCTCCATATAAAATGCTAACTATAACATTTTTAACACCATTATATGACTGAAATCCACATTAGACAGCGACTGGAAGGTAATACAAACACACGATGGTGGTTTAAAGTGAGTTTTGAGTGAAAGTGTAATTTTAATCTTTTAAATTGTGTTATGTAGCTTGATGCTAACTGTAGCTCTAATGCACCTGTTGCGCCAGGAGCTAATCTATTTCACGATCTAGTGTGTTACAATAATTCACATAAGGTCCCAAGAATATGTGTTTTAGTTTGTTTGTTTTCTAGAAAGACTTCAGATAATATGTGGATTACTGTAGTGTGGTGTTAATGGGCAAGCCATAATGCCAGAATAAAGGCTATAATGGCTGAATACAAACAAAAGAATAATGATAAAAGAATAATGAAGATGAAGTCTCATTAAGCTGTTCTCCTCGCCAGACATTAGACAATGGACTGCAAATGGGTGTTTACAGGCCAATAACATATTTGATTAGCCTCTTATCAGCCTTCTCTAAAAACTCCCCTGACATGGTCATAAAATAAATCATAAAATTCATAATTTTAGAGATAGCATCCTCAGATTTAAAATGAAGCATGACCACACTTGTGGCTTCACATTAGTTGTGACTATAAGTTGTTATACTACATTCACATAATATTTTTTATAAATTAAAAAATATATTCTTAATATTTTTTATTTTAGTTTTTATGTTATATATCTGTTATATGTTATGTAAGCCTATATATCTCCATATAAATAATAGTCTGGGTAATTCTGAGTCTTGAGCTGTAAACTCTCAAGTGTTGGCTTTCTAAATATATGTTGGTTATGTGTCTATTCAGAATGACTTAAGAGCAGCAGCCTTTATTCTTTATGTATTTAAGTAACTAAACTAAAGTTATACAATTATTTTGCCATTTTAAAATAAGTCCCATTTAAAGTAGGATTTTATTTTTAAAGGATGTTAACTAAAGCTACTAAAAGTTTTCATTAATTGAAATAAAAATATAAATATTACATGAAAATGTACTGATAACATCTGCAAAAAGTACTTAATCATTACTAATTTTAAACTGTTGGTTTAAATAATTTTTTTAAGGCATTTCAATCTCTCTTTCCCAGGTATCTCTTTCTCCCAGGTATCGTTCAGAAAGTATCAGTGATTTGGACAACGTTCTGTCTGAGGAGGATGATTATGAAACCATGACGTTCACAGAGACAGTGCACCATCACTCGTCTTCCTCTCCGACTTTGGACCTAAAAGAGAAACCCACTTCTCCAGAACCTATAGCGATATCTCCTGTAAAGTCAGTGCAGAACCAGGAGGAGAACCCCAACAGAACTGAAACTCATTTCCCATCTCTGGGTGTTGAAATCCTAAAGTCAGAAGAGTCTCCTGAATCTGAGGGTAGAGTCATCACAAATCCTCTTTATTTGCAGCCGATGTCCTTTGGCTTGACCTCAAGCTCCTCAGGTCCACCGTCACCGTCAGGACTTCCAGAATCTACACAGCCATCAAGAGAAATAGAGTCCTTAAGAGCCCATTCACCTATCCAGAGACATTATACAAACAACATCCAGATTCAGACAAGTGAGAATCTTACGTGTGGAACAAATACAAAGGAAAGCCCCCAAGAGGAAGCATCATTTAGACTATTTCCTGTACCTATACCTCACATCAAAAAGCCGAAAATGGAAATAAGGAGCCCTCCGTCTCCAAAAGGAGCCACAGTAGCCTCAACAAAACCTCGGGAAGCCGGAGTGGAAACTGCACCCGAACTAGTTTGCAGGACGCTTAACCCTGGATCATTCCAGTTTTTCATTGCATCTGCAAAGCATCACTCCAAAACAACAAGTGAGACTGTGACAAAGCAGAATGAGGGACATTTGAAAGGTACTCCAGGAATCAAGACCCAATCCAACAAACCCAACCTAGAGCCCCAGAAAGATGACGCAAGAGAAACGAAACCAACCGAGTTTCAGAATCTCCTCCAACAAACGCAAGATACAAAGAATTTTCGTAGAGAAGTAACACCTCCTATAATGTGCAAACCAACAACAGGAACCAATCTTAAGAAGACTGATACTGCTACAGAACACATGGAAACAGAGAAACTAGAGGAACCTGAAGACAGGAAGAATACTTTTGGGGTGCAGCTCCGCACAACCTCTCTGTCGCTGAAGTATCGCTCTGAGGTTTCCAAAATTAAGGATGAAACCAAACGGTACAGTTTAGAGTCTAATACAGTGCAGGCTGTATCAGAGGAGCATGCTGGGAAAGCAGAAACCTTTAGAAATATGTATGATGGCAATTCTAAGAGTAAACACAGTGTTCCCAAAAAAGAAAAAAATTCACAGAGCCTGGAGTTTCAGCTTGCTGCCCAAGACAGTGAGTGTAAATGTCTTTCTTCTTTCTGTTGAACTATATAATATATGGTATCATATCTGTTTGTTGAATTGGTTTAATCAACATTTTTTGTTAAAGAAAATGACCATAAAATTAAACTAAAATGTTTAAGGAACTAGATATTTGAACCAGAGTTATTGTAGTTAAAGTGCTTTTTTGAATATTACCATTCATGTAGTGTGTAGTACAGATGTTTGTGAAATGTCTGTTAAGTTTTAAAGATCAAAGTGCATGCAAATAAAGTTATTGTCTCCAGAGTATACAAATCACAACAGACTGGGCCATGTGACCAATCAGAGCAGAGTAGACCAATCACAACAGACTGGGCCATGTGACCAATCAGAGCAGAGTAGACCAATCACAACAGACTGGGCCATGTGACCAATCAGAGCAGAGTAGACCAATCACAACAGACTGGGCCATGTGACCAATCAGAGCAGAGTAGACCAATCACAACAGACTGGGCCATGTGACCAATCAGAGCAGAGTATACAAATCACAACAGACTGGGCCATCTGACCAATCAGAGCAGAGTATACAAATCATAACAGACTGGGCCATCTGACCAATCAGAGCAGAGTAGACCAATCACAACAGACTGGGCCATGTGACCAATCAGAGCAGAGTAGACCAATCACAACAGACTGGGCCATGTGACCAATCAGAGCAGAGTAGACCAATCACAACAGACTGGGCCATGTGACCAATCAGAGCAGAGTAGACCAATCACAACAGACTGGGCCATCTGACCAATCAGAACAGAGTAGACCAATCACAACAGACTGGGCCATGTGACCAATCAGAGCAGAGTATACAAATCACAACAGACTGGGCCATCTGACCAATCAGAGCAGAGTAGACCAATCACAACAGACTGGGCCATGTGACCAATCAGAACAGAGTAGACCAATCACAACAGACTGGGCCATGTGACCAATCAGAGCAGAGTATACAAATCACAACAGACTGGGCCATCTGACCAATCAGAACAGAGTAGACCAATTACAACCGACTGGGCCATGTGACCAATCAGAGCAGAGTATACAAATCACAACAGACTGGGCCATCTGACCAATCAGAACAGAGTAGAACAATCACAACAGACTGGGCCATGTGACCAATCAGAGCAGAGTATACAAATCACAACAGACTGGGCCATCTGACCAATCAGAACAGAGTAGACCAATCACAACAGACTGGGCCATGTGACCAATCAGAGCAGAGTATACAAATCACAACAGATTCCATAACACAGAAAACAAAGTTAAATGTACAATTCTTTCTAGTTGACATATCTGCCTTAATAAAATTGAGTATTTATTTATTTGTTTTTTTACAGATGGAAGACCATCTATCCAAAATACATCAGGAGCAACTAAAGAGCCTTTGACTGAGCCAGGCTGGATGAATCAAGCCAGAGGGAAGACCAGGGCTTACCAGCCATTCTTGAGCAGATTGGGCACAAATTACTCAGCAGTCCACCCTTCACCTCCAGCAGCACCTCCTGCACAGCCTCCCAAACCAGCCTTACAGCCTAAAACACAGCCACTGACCACCGTGCTTCATCCTCTGAAAACACAGCACACACTGAACACCCCAATTCAGCCGGCTTCACAGAGACCTCCTACTAAACCAGCACCCAGTGGAACAAAAGACAAGCAGGTAACATGGCTAGAGAGCACAGAACACACTTCATATTTAATATACAGAATATACAAGAAAAAAAATCCAGAAAAAAGTATAAGGTACTGGTAATATTCTGCTAGTACATTTTTTTTTAGGATTATTTGATGAATAGAAAGTTCAAAAGAACAGTATTTATCTGAAATAGAAAGATTTTGTAACATTGTCCTACCGTTCAAAAGTTTCGTGTCGGTAAAAAAAAAAATTCATTTTTTTTGGGAAAGAACTTAAAGAAATGAATACATTTATTCAGCAAGGATGCATTAAATTGATGAAGTGATAGTATAGACATTTATAATGTTGCAAAAGCTTTATATTTCAGATACATGCTGGTCTTTTGAACTTTATATTCATTAAATAATCCTATCAGATCATCATATCAGAATGATTTCTGAAGGATCATGTGACACTGAAGACTGGAGTAATGATGCTGAAAATTCAGCTTTGATCACAGGAATAAATTACATTTTAAAATATATTCAAATAGAAAAAAGTTATTTTAAATTGTAAAAATATTTGACAGTAATACTGTTAATTAATAAATGCAGCCTTGGTGAGCAGAAGAGACTTCTTTAAAAAAAAAAATCAAAATAGAACAGTTTCCAAACTTTTGACTGGTAGTGTATATATATATATATATATATACCTCTCTCTCTCTCTCTCTCTCTCATATATATATATATATATATACCTCTCTCTCTCTCTCTCTCATATATACACTCACCTAAAGGATTATTAGTAACACCTGTTCAATTTCTCATTAATGCAATTATCTAATCAACCAATCACATGGCAGTTGCTTCAATGCATTTAGGGGTGTGGTCCTGGTCAAGACAATCTCCTGAACTCCAAACTGAATGTCAGAATGGGAAAGAAAGGTGATTTAAGCAATTTTGAGCGTGGCATGGTTGTTGGTGCCAGACGGGCCGGTCTGACTATTTTACAATCTGCTCAGTTACTGGGATTTTCATGCACAACCATTTCTAGAGTTTACAAAGAATGGTGTGAAAAGGGAAAAACATCCAGTATGCGGCAGTCCTGTGGGCGAAAATGCCTTGTTGATGCTAGAGGTCAGAGGAGAATGGGCCGACTGATTCAAGCTGATAGAAGAGCAACTTTGACTGAAATAACCAATCGTTACAACCGAGGTATGCAGCAAAGCATTTGTGAAGCCACAACACGCACAACCTTGAGGCGGATGGGCTACAACAGCAGAAGACCCCACCGGGTACCACTCATCTCCACTACAAATAGGAAAAAGAGGCTACAATTTGCACGAGCTCACCAAAATTGGACAGTTGAAGACTGGAAAAATGTTGCCTGGTCTGATGAGTCTCGATTTCTGTTGAGACATTCAGATGGTAGAGTCAGAATTTGGCGTAAACAGAATGAGAACATGGATCCATCATGCCTTGTTACCACTGTGCAGGCTGGTGGTGGTGTAATGGTGTAGGGGATGTTTTCTTGGCACACTTTAGGCCCCTTAGTGCCAATTGGGCATCGTTTAAATGCCACGGCCTAGCTGAGCATTGTTTCTGACCATGTCCATCCCTTTATGACCACCATGTACCCATCCTCTGATGGCTACTTCCAGCAGGATAATGCACCATGTCACAAAGCTCGAATCATTTCAAATTGGTTTCTTGAACATGACAATGAGTTCACTGTACTAAAATGGCCCCCACAGTCACCAGATCTCAACCCAATAGAGCATCTTTGGGATGTGGTGGAACGGGAACTTCGTGCCCTGGATGTGCATCCCACAAATCTCCATCAACTGCAAGATGCTATCCTATCAATATGGGCCAACATTTCTAAAGAATGCTTTCAGCACCTTGTTGAATCAATGCCATGTAGAATTAAGGCAGTTCTGAAGGCGAAAGGGGGTCAAACACAGTATTAGTATGGTGTTCCTAATAATCCTTTAGGTGAGTGTGTATATATATATACATATATATGAGAGAGAGAGAGAGAGAGAGAGAGAGAGAGGTATATATATATACACTACCAGTCAAAAGTTTGGAAACTGTTCTATTTTGATTTTTTTTTTAAAAGAACTCTCTTCTGCTCACCAAGGCTGCATTTATTAATTAACAGTATTATTGTGAAATATTTTTACAATTTAGAATAACTTTTTTATTTCTTTACTCTTTGCAGCACATTGGTAGGAACTGTACACCAGAAGATGACACAACAAAGAGAGCAGCAGCCTCCAGCAAGATGGACTGGAATGCAAAACCCGTCCCACCAAACACAGAAAGTAAAGCACTGCTTTGACTGTCATTTTTAAATATTTGCAATTTTTTTTGCTGCTCTTCAAAGCTTTATCATTTGATATAGACATTGATGTGTATGTTCGTGTTTCTCTGCAATAGCTCTTACTATCCCATCTGAGCTTCCAGCAACACCAGCATTATCAGACGTCTCTCAGCAGCAGCAGCAGCCACGGTCAGACGGAGCTCAGCCGTCCTGGATGGAGCTTGCCAAGAGAAAGTCTTTAGCTTGGAGTGACAAAACTTTAGAATGAAGACGAGACAATCAACCAGAGACATTCAGTAATGGACTTGTGAAGTGGTGCAATACCTAATGTTACAGCGAATGAATGTAATACTGTGTGTGTGAGATTGAGTGAGTGATAAATTGTTATCTCTTGTATTGCTAATATATTGTTGTGGCAACCAGTCGAGGCCTCGCCCTGTTCTCTCACAGCCCTCAGCCTCGACTGCTTGCCACAATTGTATAACTATAATTCATTTACGTTAGTAGCCTACGGTGTTACTCTACAGATTTACACAAATGTTTGTAATTGATCAAGCATTGTTATTTACAGAATTATGAATGAAGAACATGTATATCTATAGTTTGTTAGTGTCTTTCTAGTATGTTACATTAAAACAGCTGATTTCTGATACAGTGATAATAAACTTAAACAGTGACTACTTGTGCTTATACAGTGCGTATACATTATGCCATTATATAACAATATATATAAAACTTTGTTTAATCAACACAAACTTGCCTTACTCAATGAGAACGTGATGGTTACACTGCCCTCTGGTGGATACATCATACCTTGACTAAAGAGTCAAATACAGTATAATAAATTCATGGTGTTCATATTCCATTCAAATTAGGATGACACGTGGCAATGAGTTATAGTAATTATAGATAATTAGTGACTCTCAACATTCATTTTTTCACCATTCTCACCAACACTTATTCTGACCTTTTTTTGTAAGCAAAATATGCGCACGCATGCCACAAATAAGTTTTTAAAAGGGGTAAGCTGGAATTGCACCAATGCTCCAGCCGAAATCACACACTTCCCCACTATATAGTAGTGACAAAAGTAGTATGTCCGAATTCACAGTCCTCCTCGAAATCGGGTCTCCATTAGGACCCCAAATTACTTTTAATAGGCACTCTCTTTAGCGCCTGTTTGAAATTCCTACAAAATCATGTTATGATAAATGCTGTTTGAACTAGGCCTATGTTAAAATGACCATTAATGTCTGTATTAGTTAGGTTATGTACTAGCATAGCACACAGATACCAGATTAGCCTGATAGCAGTTTATACACGCATTTTCACTTGTATTTTAGTCACAATCATCTTTAATGTAATTATGTGTTAAATTAAGTGTTAATTGTTCAAATATTTCAGTTATAAAAAGAATGTAATGATGTAAATTTATTCACTTAATAGGCTATTATTTATTATTATTAATTCATTAATTAACCGTTTATCAAGTGAAAGAAACATTTGATTTGTTTTATAATGCACTAAATAGTAAGCTATTCATATTTTAAATTAGCATTCCATATTCAGCTTACTAAGAAAGTGTAATGCCTCTCGCAGTTCAAAACACTAATGCTACGCTGCATATGTCGCGCCAGTTATGCATTTTTGTAAAAAAAGGATTTTTTTTTATATAACTCCGACTGTATTTGTCTGAAAGAAGAATGTCATATACACCTAGGATGGCTTGAGCGTAAGTAAATCATGGGGTAATTTTTATTTTTGGTTGAACCATCCCTTTAACTGATGGACCCCGATTTCGAGGGAGGACACGATTCGTCACCACATAGCGGAGCAAGGAGGACACTGACAACGTACAACAACATAGCAGGTTACTTTTGATATAAAACAAAGTTTCAAATTCTGCAATTTTACAGTTGGCACTCTTTTATGGCGTTTTGTGTCGTGACGGATCGCTGTAGCTCCTCAGTTCAAGCGAAGCGGGAGCGCGCATGAATTATCATCTCTTCCTCTTTACTACTAGACTGGGTAAACCCAGCCTGATCTGCCGGCGATTTGATTTCGCCCTGCAACTCAGTCTGGAAATCTGTACATTCATTTCTACTGCTTCTGTTACACTTTTGCAGGAACCAATCACAGACTGGCTTATCCACCAGCGCTATTGGCGGGTTTAACACGATGGCGATAGAGAAGCGATGGGTCGTTGCTTGTTTATCACACCTCTTGTGCAGTAGAAAATACATAGCAGACTCCCCAGACCAATGTTCAATCTTAAATTGAGCTTGGTCTGGTGATAGCCAGACAACTTTACTGCTAGTTACAGCATGAAAATGAGCATCCGAGGGTATGTTGAAAGAAACAGTACAACTTACTGAAATGTATCAGGTCTCTGTAATCGCTTAACCTAAATAAAACAACTTTTTTAAAGTCATGTTGTGTCCATACACTAGTTAGTGAAAAAGGTGTACTCTAGAGAGAAGCATTTTGCAAAAAAACACTACATATTCATTATATTTTTATTCTTATATAATTAAAAAGTTATTATTATAACGTTATTATTATAAAAAACGGTCTTATATGCAACTGTATACAAATCAGTTTTAACATTTAATAACAGGGTCCCCTGTATAGTTTACAACATTAGTAGAGAATTATTTTTTTTATAATAACATGTAGCCTATCTATATATCCAAATGAATCCTATTGAATCGCAAGCTCATAAATCATTAGTCCCTCACAGAATTAATTCTCACTCAAATGTTGGCAGCCCTGAAGTAGGCCTACAATTTATTAATCATGCAAATGTCTAATAATTATGCTAATGACCAAGCACCAGGTGTGCCAGATCTACTATACACATACACCTGTATAAACAACACCAAACTGAACGCCATAGATTTCTACTGTTATAGATGCTGTGTACATTATCAATATCATCCATACTTTTATTGTAGTAGGATTCAAGCACTCCATTAAAATTTTGACCGAAACGTGTAATCAAACTAATGATGAACACCGAAGAAAGCTCTCGAACAAAAAAAACCTTGGCGTAAAGACAGCAATCATTATGAATACAAAAGTGAAGCAAAAGAAGGTAAGTTGAAAATGAGCAGTGAATCCGTCAGACTGTTTGAAGTCGGGCTTTGTATTGAGGCGTTATTGTGTCTGATGGCGAGCGATATAATGAAGATGAAGAAAGTGAGAGATAGGGCTGATGTTAATAATGCGTCAACCCCCCATTGCTCCGACTCACCCTCTTCATCGCCTAATTGACTGGGCAGGGTCCCCAGAGTCCTCTGTTATTATTTATTAACAATTCAAAGATAAATAATTCACAACTTAGGAAAAGAAGCTAGAGGACAGAAGCTCTTAATTGAGCTTTGGAAAGGAATGGCGAGCACCCTGTCCTGATTTCTTACACCTTCCTTTATCTTTCTTTCTTTCTTTCTTTCTTATTGTCTTAACTTTATATCACACCAAATGCACATCAGACAATATACACATATTACTTAAGGTGCAGTCACATTTAATGCTGTTTGGCGACCAACAGAAAGTTGCTTGGTTTGAAAGTGAGCTGTACTTCGTAAATCACTACATTATAGAGGTGACCAACATGCACATGATGCAATCAGTTGCATATAATTGTCAGGAAACCTGATTCCTAGCCACGTGATTGTCCATGGACCACTGGTTCTTCTCAATAGGGTGGTGCAGGTATGACATCAATTTGTAGGCCAAAATGTGGAAGAGAGTTAGCATTTTAGCACTTACGGGTCCATCATCCTGAAGTCAATGTTTTTTTTTTAAATTGGTTAAATGGCTGAAATAAGTGGTGAACAATCTCAAGACACTTTCACGTTTTATTTTACGACATAAACTACATCTGTATCACACCACTTGTGATTTTTTTGAAGCTGTTACGTGTCTTGAAAAAGGCGATTGCTAACATGTGGCTAAATGGGACTACAGAGGCTGTTGGGGACATTAAACATCATCACGCAGAACAGGTAAACTAAGTCCGCTTTTACAGCCTCATTATGCTTATAATTGTGCTCTTATAAACTAGTCTAACTCAAACATTCTGGGAAAATGTTTTTAGATAAAAACTGAAAGAGTTGTCAGAACCACAAAAGAGCAGGTATGACGTCACTTTGTAGGCCAACCAGCAGTTAGCATCACACTGGTTCCCTCAACAAAAACCCAATAGGATTTTTCCATATTTGGATTATCGCAAAAACAAAAAAACAAAACAAGCTCTGTGATCAACAAACGTTTATGATACTTATACTTTTTCTCCACCAAGATAATTTTCACAGATTTTGAAACCTAAATGCAGTCGCCAGAAGTAAAAAGCTAAAGGTAGGCTATAAACGGACTACAACATGGTTGTTAGACTTCAGCGTCACCATCACTAAGCTTTCAAAAACTTTTATCTAAAAACATTTTCCCAGAATGTTTTAGTTAGAATAGTTTATAAGAGCACAATTATAAGATGATGTTTAATGTTTCGCTAATGTGACTGCACCTTAAAGTCACCATGAATCAAAAGAGACAATTCTGATTTTTTGGAATATTGCAGTTTTTATTATAAATGACTTATGTGTACATAATTTTTTTTAATTCATGTGCCTTCATAGTAATCTTTCCCTCCATCTTGCAATGACTTCTCTGATGACATGTTTACTTGTGTGAGGGCGGGGCAACCTGTCACTCACATGAGATCCACCAATAGCAAACCACAAGCATTCAACCAACCAATCAATTTCTGATGGACAAAATCAAGTCCCACCCTACATTTTTTTACATGGATATACATCACAATAGGTAAAAAAAGACAACTTTCGTTTTATGCCAACTTTAAGCTTTTCTTTCAATGTTTTGAGATCATGTATCTTTCTGCGGCTATTACAAGTAAGTAGTGTTTCCAACTTCGATATGATGCCTTGAAAAATATCGATATTCGATACCACAGGGTCATATATACCTACATAGAGATAATTGTTATCTAATTTTTTTTTAGAATTTGGGTAATTTTGTTGTAATAGCTTACACACAGCACAGGGAGGCTTTATTTGAATCGTTTTACTAAATTTACAACAACAAAGAAGACAAGTAAACAGTCAGTAATAAAATAAGAACAAATAAACAAATTGCAAACGATAGCACAAATAAATACAATAGAATAAAGAGTCAAATGAAATAAACATGGCTTTAAGTTTTTCAGGTGGGTCCAACAGTATATTCTGGTAAGAAATGCTACAGAAATGAAAGTAATCAAATGTAAAATAACACTGGATATTTTTTATTGTAAAAATAATGAAATACAGATGAATGCTTACTTAAAGTAACAAAAGTTATTCAGTCTAGAGCAGCGAGTGATTTTTCGCTATTTGCATTCTAAAATTGACTGTATTTAACTGAATACTCAGCAAGACGGGCATTTTGACATCATTTGTACAGTATGTGACTGTTTTTAGCGCAATAAACCATAAAAAATAAGTGAGTTTTAGACTAGCGAGCTGTTTGAGAAGCGGCTTTATGAGAGTGCCACTCTCATAGATCAGTGGTGCATGCACTTTTGGGACCCTATCATACACCTGGCGCAATGCAACGGCAGGTGCGACGCAAGTGTTTTTTGCTAGTTTCAGCCTGTCCAGCGCCATGTTGTTTAAACAGCAAATGCACTCCCATCTGTTCGCTTATGGGTGTGCTGTGCTGTGCTGAAAACGAGGTGTGTTCAGGCACATTGTTATTTTAAATAATCTGAAAATCACTGTGCCATCGACCAACAAAAACCTGGTCTAAAGTCAATGCCGCATAATTTTTTTGTTATTTAATGTGCGCGTTAGTAATATGCGCCTATAGGCGGGTGCACAACGCATGTACACTCTGCTTATTACACACACACAAGGATATGCAGTAGCGCACACACATTTTTAAATATTAAAAATAAAAGGATTCCTCTCTGGAAAAGCGTTCAGTCTTTCTGCTCTCAAATTCCACCATGTAAATAGCGAATCCGCCATGGTGCAAGCACAACTGGCTTTTAAAGGGAATGGGAGATGACACTCTGATTGGTTTATTGCACGTTACGCCCAAAACACACCCATGACTCATTAAAAGACTGGGTACAACCCTTTTGGACCATGCGCCTTGCCTGCCGACCGTTTTTTCTGTCGTTAAACTAGCAAAAGAGGGCCTGCGCCATGCGCTTCAGACCGTACGCTCAGATCGTTAAAATAGGGCCCTTGATGTGAGTGCAAAACCTGCGGGAATGACTAAAATTATGCGCAATATAAGCACTATTCAACCAGAGTGAATGAGATGAGTGAGTGAGAGGAGGTGGGTGTGTGTCAGTTCGCCATCGGAAAGAAGAGAGAGTGAGAATGCGTAGCTGGTATCAATACTGCAGAAAACTAGTATTGGAACCGTTTAGATATTTCAGTATCTATACATATTGAAATATTTATATTTTTGACAATGTCTATAAGTAAGATAATAAAATATTAATAACTTAGTCATAATTGCAAATAATTGATTGGTTTAAAATATAACACATAGCAATGCTCTAAAAACCACTTTGAACACCTTAGCAATCTTAGCATCTACTCAACAACACTCTAGCATTGTGGCACCACTAACTTTGTTCCAGAATAATATTTTATCAACTTTTAAAACATTTTGCACTTAACTTTTTTTTTTTTTTTTTTGATAAATTCAACATACTCAGTATAGACTTTGAAAACTGTAAATTGCGTGTTTTAAATAATTAATGGCGTAATGTAATTTACTGTAAATAGGGATCCGGCGGGATTAGCCCTCCTCTTATATTGATTGGCAGAACAAGAAAAGCGTGAAAATTCTGCCACAGAATTTTGAAATGATCTTATTTTTTTTTTTTTTTAAATGTCTCATGCTTATACAGCATGCTAAGTTTGATCAACACGGTTCTTTAGGGCTTTAGATCATTAATAAACCAATCATTGATTCAAAGCAGCTAATGCTTAAAGTTTGCTTTTCACTGAAGTACAGTTTCTGCTGGGATATAATAAGTCAGAGAAATATCCCTCTGAAGGTCTTCTTTAGCTTGCTTCTCATCGGGGAACGGTTCATCAGAAGTTTTCAACAAGGTCCATACAAATCTCCAGTTGCCACAGTACTACATACAGAGCCTTTAATGATCGCTGCTTTGGGGGAGAGTGCAGATGGGAAGATAGTTTAACTTTACTCCCTTTATATTTGTATTTTTGAAGACATCACTGTAGACTTCGCTTAATCTAAAAGTACATCAAAGCTTCTAATGCAGCTTGTGCTAAACATTTGTCTGGTCCTTATTACCAATGTATGTAATGCCCATGGGACACTGAACAGTCTAAAAGGAAAAACAAACATGCGCCTTTAGCTCACAAATAACTGTTTATGCTGGTACAAATGAGCATTCTGGGTAAATAAATACTCTTGAATGCTAAAATTGAAATGTTTGGTGCCTTGTGACTGTGTAAATGATCAATAACAATGATTTATCTCAGCTCAAAAGATTTTAGTCAGGTGTAACAATGAACTTTATATCAATAAACGAATGTCACCAGTTTCCAACTTATTAATGGCGCTCTGCTTTTATGAGCACAGAACTGCACTGCTTCTCATGTGGGTCCCGGACCAAGGTGGAAACACCTCTCCAGAGACGCTGCATTTTGCTTGCTTGATCTATCCCAGTATATTCTGATCCATCTCTTGCATGCTGTAAAAGCAGATCTCCAAACCCACTGAGATCCGGGTGAGTTCTGAAGCCTGGGCTAGTGAATAATAGAACAAAGAGAGAATGAGCCTTCTGAGGTTCCACTGCTCTTCAGTACCCCTCTGTTGAGCGCAGGGGGAAGAGGGTGGAAAGAGATCTGCCTTATCATAATAGAATGCGCTGATGGGTGGAAAACAAATGCGAAAAAGACATATTATTGTATTATGTTCGGGTTAGATAATGGATGCCCACACATACACCACGGGGATGGTGGGTAAAACTTCATCTGAGAGGATATTGCACGTTTTCTTGAGTATAGAAACAAAAGCTGTCTAGGGTTGGTTGAGATGTTCAGTGTATATTCGTGAACATTTTGCTGTCGAGAGTGTGCTTTTTATTTGGCCAGGTTTCCAAAAGATTTGTCATTAGTTTGGTGACTTATAGTGTTAAAGGCACAATATGTAATTTTCGCCGCTAGAGGTCACTTATTCAAAACAAAGGCGTAGCCTTGACTTCGAGGAATCATAGGAGTTGTTGTCTTCACCTCTATAGCCGGTGGAAAATAATCCGACGGGGCTCGGGCAGAAATCATATTCATGGTTGAGCTAATGTATTAAATATTTATTAATGTTACAGTAATATGAAGCAGGGTGGGGCTGAAAGCCGCTGGAGCGGAACAAGGCCGCTGGAGCGATTGCTAATGAGAGACAAGCGCGACACAGCTAACGCAGAGCTGTTTTATCATATTAGGCACATTTGAGTGTGTTGAAAATGATGTACTAACGTTACTCTGTGTGTTTGCTCGGCGGCTACAATGTGACACTTGTTGCACACTGCAGTAAGCTAGATGGATATTAGGCATGGTAAAACATGGTACTTGCAGTAAATCAAGAAAAACTGATTTAAACAATAAGACTAACTGTGTTGAGCTGTATAACAATGATTAGTTTTCTGTTGATGAATGTATCCAAACAGTTGCTCACCTGTCTAATAAAACACATAATATATTAAAGCATCTTTGGTGTTTCCATGGTTTCTACAAAATACAAAATTGGAAATCGAGTGTATAACGCGGATTTGATGTCATTGATAGGCGACGCACGGACACGGTCCGTGTCCTGGATAAAATTGCTTATTTCTCTGGATTTAGGCATTCTTGGAAACATTTGGAATAATGCAAGTACACAAGTCAACAAAATATATTACATTGTTCTAGTGGTTTTTGGATATTTTAATCCAAAATCTTTCATATTGTGCCTGTAAGATGTAGATGCTTTCATAGCATCTCTAATTTCAACCTCAGAATGCTGTTAGTTCATTTAGTTTCTGTGAATCTGTAAACTTTTTATACATCACAATTAATTCATTCAAAACTCTGTTTGTTTTCGAATGTTACCGTTCAGAAGCTTGGGTTCACTCAGAAGTCTCTTCTGCTCACCAAGGCTGCATTTAAAAAAAAATGTAAAAAATAAAAAATACAGTAAATACAGTAATTTTGAATTATTATTACATTTTAAAATAACTGGTTTCTATTTTAATATGTATTAAAATGTAATTTATTCCTGTGATCAAAGCGGAATTTTCAGCATCATTACTCCAGTCTTCAGTGTCACATGATCCTTCAGAAATCATTCTGATATGATGATTTGCTGCTCAACATTTCTTATCATTATCAATGTTAAAAACAGTGGCATTTTTGTGGAAATCACAATACTTTGTGGTAAATATTGCAAATTATTTAAATGAAAATAATAATTTTAACTATCTTTTTACTGCATTTTACTTCTTGCTTTAAACATTTTGAATCTGTTTGGCAAAAATGGTTGTTTGGTTGAAACAATCATTCCTCACAATTTTGGAAAAATGCATAAATGCACAAGGTTGAAAAAAATATTGAGATATAATTTTTTTTAACTATATCACCCTGCCGTCTGATCACAGGGTTTGCACCAAACGGCCGCATGAATAATGTTCCAAGATGGGACAGAGTCGTGTGTCCCGCGGGGCGCCCACTTACTTTTGAGCAAAAGAGCGAACAGACTCTTTGGTCATCACGTCGAGCGATTGAAGTCTTGGCAGCTTTGGACGCTTCTGCCCCGATGATTATACACTTCATTAGAGCTGTCAGTCATTTGGCTCCTGTGACGGAGCAGCACTACAGGGCCCCCTCAGGGCCTAATCAATGTAGCGTCCCAAGGAACATGCCATTGAACAGATAACAGGGAGAGACACACGCTGTACGCCCTTCCCAAATGTGCCCAGATGGCTGTCATTGATCACAACACTTCTCTATCTTTGAGTATTTTATAGCAAGCTATTGCTTAGTTTGATTTAATTAAAAAACAACAGTTCAACAATAGGGCCTTAAATGACAGTTTAGCTACTGTGGAACTGTTTTTGTCCATACAAAGTCAATGGGGTCCAAAACAATGTTGAGGCCCATTGACTTTAATTTTATCGACAAAAAACAGTTGTTCAAAATGTCAACTTTTGTGTTTCATTTTCACAGAAGAAAGTCCAACAGATTTGGAAAGAGGTCATTTTTGGGTGAACTATTCCTTTAAAAAAGATTAACAAACCTTTAGCAAAGGTAGGAAACCTTCTCAAATGTTAATTATGCATAAAGAAGTAACAAATGCTTTGTTTTATGTTATTATTCACAGTTAGTTTAACCTCATCTTCTCCTTTTTTTGTCTCAGCATGTACAAATAATGAGAAGCATGAAAAAAATGGACAGATGGCCACCAATCTCCAACCTGAGTCCCTGGAACAATGAGATATCCTTCATATTGTGTTTCGCAATGCAAATACATCAGGAGAAAATAAAAGCTAAATATAACAAAACAAAATAGACTTTGAAGAAAAGTTCTGCAGACAGAGTTCCTTTCAACAATATACAGAGCGAGTGTTTCTCAGTACTTTGTGTTATTCAGAGCATTCCTCTAAATATTTTGAGAGAGTGAGTCGAGATGAAAAGGGCAGAAAACAATGAGGCCACACCGTTGTTGTGGCGTCGATAAGCCCTGGCTCGTCTTGCCTTTGTGTCTGCTCCAGGGGTCCCGAAGACACCCGCACTGGATCCAGCAAAGGCCATACATGTGTTCTCAAGTATTTCTCCGGGTGGGTCCTAGTCAAATGTTTTGGTGCAACCTCAGGTGGAATTTTTCATAAAATGTTTAAGTAAAACTACACTATCGTTCAAAATCTATTATGTTCACCAAGGCTGCATTTATTTGAAAACAGTAATATTGTGAAATATTAATACAATTTAAAAGAACTTTTTTCTATTTGAATATCATTTAAAAAGTAATTTACTGCTGTGAGGCAAAGCTGTATTTTCAGAATCATTACTCACATGATCCGTCAGAAATCATTCTAATATGCTGATTTGCTTGTCTGGCCATCACCAGACCAAGCTCAATCTTTTAAGATTGAACATTGGTCTGGGGAGTCTGCTCTGTATTTTCTACTGCACAAGAGGCGTGATCAACGGGCATAGTTCAAATGACTCTGTACGCAATTGGATAGTCCTTCAACCAATCAGGCCACAAGAGGCGGGATCAGCGGCATAGTTCAAATGATAAGCCGGTTTGTGATTGGTTCCCGCAAAATTGTAACAGAAGCAGGATAGAAATATGTACAGGTTTCCAGCCTGAGCTGCAGGGCGAAATCAAATCGCCGGCAGATCGGGCTGGGTTTACCCAGTCTACTGATTTGCTGCTCTAGAAACATTTTTGATTATCAATGTTGAAAACAGTTGTGCTGCTTAATAAACCTTTGTTCATGATTCTTCGATGAATAGAAAGTTCAAATGAACAGCATTTATTTGACATAGAAATCTTTTGCAACATTATAAATATTAACTGTCACTTCTGATCTGGTTATTGCATCCATTTTTAATAAAATATTAAATTATTTCCAATAATTTAAAAATAAAGCAAATCAATAAAAACTGACACCAAACTTTTGACAATAGTGCAAATATTGCTGCTTTTTTGTGTAAACAATAAGGTACGAGAGGCTGTGCTGTATCGTGAATAAGTTACGGCTTTAGGGACGTAAAGTTAAGTTAGGGACGTTGTGCAACCTTTTCAGCTGTGAATTCACAATACAGCACAGCCTCTCGTACCTTATTGCTTTTATAAAAGGGTTACCACACAATACAAATATTAAAGTCGAAAAATATGCATCAATGCAACTTTCATGAAGTAAACAGCAACAGAAGTTACATTATTACGCCATTAGATGGTGGTAAAGACTGTCTTTATGAGTGAGTCAGTCAGTAGCAAACACTTTTATATTGAAAGAACTGAAACTTGTGAACACGGAACAACCGCAACCGAGAAATGCTTTGACTAGCGCTATCAGTGTCAGGACATGGGAAAACCCTTTAACTGTTAAAAGGACAAGATATCGCAGTGGGCATTCAAACTGATTTTTTTATTATGAACATAGGAGGACTGACCTGAAGGAAAAATAATACAAAAAATAATCTCTCACAATAATACAAGCTTCAATGAACAATATCAATGAGAACAAACATATGTTTACGTTGCTAAGAGTGGTTGCTAAGGGTGTTGTGCAGTGATACACAGAACCGTTGGGTGAAGCGGTCATAGCCTTTATTGTGAATAAAACACATCAGAATCAAGGACCGGAACTAACCATTTTATAAAATGCAATATTATATTGGTGCGTATAAATGAAAATCAGTAAACATCATTCTTTGTGTTTATTTAGTGTTAAAAACATGCCTTGATTATTTTTAACGAAGTTATTGCTCTTTTACTTTTTGCACCAAAAATTTTGGATGTAATTGCCCAATGACTGTTTTGTTGAAATTATGGTTATTCTAATTCAGAAAAAGACATAATTTGAAGCAATTTTAAAAGCAAATCCATAAATATAAGTTGTTTACAAGATCACAACAGTGTTTCCTAGTATTTCAAACATTTTGACTAGGTTGTTATGACCCAACCCAAAACTTCTTATAATATTGTTCCAAAGCAGTTTAACAATACATAGAACCCACCAGTAAGCATGTGACCCGGGAACAGGAAAAACTCCTGAAGATGTTTGAACCTTTGACTCGATATCTATATTCACAGATACAGGTTGAAAGTAATGCATCATCCCTTGGTTCCTGCTCAGTTATGTTTGAAGCTGATGCTGCAGTAGCTTCAGAGAGGGAGGTGGGGATCTGATAAGAGTTCACGGCTCTACCTGTGGGATGAGATTCCATTCATCTCTTATTCATAGATAGATCATATAGCGTCACCTTCCTAAAATAATGACTTGGGCAATTATTTTAGGAAGGTGATGATAGGCATCATTGAGATTGAGCTCAGGTGATTTGGTCAACCATGTGAGGAAAGAAATATAATTTATGCACCAACTTTCACAAGTCGTTTGGCCAAATATTTTGATCATGCTGAAAACCATTCGGTGGTATCGATTGGCTAAGTGTTGGGGTGAATATCAGATCAAATATGACTTGTATAGGCCTATTGATAACATGAACTTGTATTTTATAGGGAGAGTTCACCCAAAAATGAAAATCCTTTCATCAGTTACTCGCCCTCATGTCATTCCAACCCTTTATGGTTTTCTTTCTTATATGGAACATAAAAGCAGATATTTTGAAGTATGTTGTTAGCAAAACAGTTCTGGTTCCCATTCACGCTAAAAAAATCTTGTTTTATTTTTTCTACCCAAATCCTGGGTTGAGCCTTTTGGAGTTTTCTGGGTTATCTTTTCAGTATTTGGGTAGCTTTAGTGTAACAACCCAGGGGTTGAGTTATTTATCGCGGGCTTTTTGCGACTTCTTCAGGAGAGAGCAGAGCAGCTCCGTCAAATTGGTGCATGTCCTTGGTAAAATAAATGTTTGTCTACATTTTATTTTACCTATAAATTCGTTATTATGCTGTGTATCGTTTAATTTTATGCAAAGCAATAGGGGCCTAGACGAGTGAGTCAGCTAGACGATAGTGTCGGTCTTTTCGTGTGATGCAAACGCCTGATAATTGCATAAAGTTTTATGATTTTATTTAAAAAGATACAGAATATAAATGCTTATGATGTTAAAATATGTTATCAGAACTGTACACTGATTGTTTATGGACAGGTTATGGAGCCAGTCACCGTATATTTCAGCTTAATTTTTACTTCTAATATTTGTAACATTAATATCAATAACAAGCTTAAATGTTGGCAATATGCATTAAAAACAATATAAAATATAGGAATGACGGAATTATCATGCAAGTTTAGAGGATTTAAAGGGATAGTTCACCCTAAAATGAAAATTCTGTCATCAATTATTCACCCTCATGTTGGTCCAAACCTGTGTGAGTTTCTTTCTTCTGCTGAACAAAAAATAAGATATTTTAAAGAATGTCAGTAACCAAACAGTGGTCCCCATTGACTTCCATAGTATTTTTTTCCTTCTATGGAAGTCAATGGGGACCATCAACTGTCTGGTTACCAACATTCTTTAAAGTATCTTCTTTTGTGTTCAGCAGAAGAAAGCAACTCACACAGGTTTGGAACAATTTGAGGGAGAGTAAACAATGAGAATTTTCATTGTAGGGTGAACTAATCCTTTAAGTTAATTAATAGACATTAATTGTATGAAGTAAATAAAAAAGAACCTAGTATTATAGTACAAATGAATTAACTACAAAAATGAATTGTTATGTTGTGTTTCACAGAAGAAAGAGAGATACAAACCTAAGGGTGAGTAAATGACAGAATTTTTGGGTGGACTATCCCTTTAAAGCAATAAAACTTTAAAATACCTTAAATATGTTGTGAGGTCAACAAGTCATTTTATTTAATTAATTCAACTAAAACCTCTCAGTCAGAGCTTGTTTTTTTTAGGGAGATGCTTGTAATGAATTTAAGCTTGGTGGAGCCTGAAACCATGACATATGTTCATGTAAAATACAGTTCAAGTAGTTTATTTGTCATGTTAAACAGGTAAATATGGCTTTGAAATGCTTAAGTCAAGTCACGGGTGCAGGACAATTAAGCATATTAGAGACTTTTTCAAAAGATCAGATTATAAGATTCATTATAACATGACTAATTTTATCCGTTTTAGGGCTACTCCACAGTTTTACACTTGAGGGCGCTGTGCATTAAAATGGAACAGGGAACAAAGGATGGTAAGTCAGACGCCTCTTGATTTTTATTGTATTTCAGGTCATATTTCCCTCAGAGAATCGTTTATTATGAAGCTCTATAGATAATAAAAGATCTTATTTAACCAAAAATAAGTTACAATGTCAACTTTAAATGACAAAAAGCCTAAAACAACACAGAATATGACTTCCCAAACATCACATGCTCACATCTCCAGGCCTGGATTAGGAGGTAAAGACCTTAGTGAATGTTCACTGTGTGGCCGAGATTATACTCCCTCATAATGGAGTTAAATACTGCAGTCAGCAGATGACACAGCGTAAGGCTCAGTATGTTGTACACAGTGGCTTTGGAGCGGCAAGTGTGAATAGAGGGACAGATTTAATGCCCCAGCTCGGGGTGGATTAGCCCGCTAAACTGCAGCCTTCGTCCTGTAGTCTCAGCAAACTCTTGGGGGGTGATAACCACGGACGATGCAGACGGTGAAAAAGGGTCTTGCATATATCCCATACGAAATAGGATTATCTCCCTTCTTCCACCACCAACCCTTCGCTCGCTCTCATTCTATATTCCACGTGCCCCTTGCCTTTCTTTTGTCCTGTAGTTTGATGCAAGGGAGGAAGCGTCTCCGTTTGCCCTTTAAAAAACGCATACGTGTGCTGGATAGATGGAAACGTCAGCCTGGTTCATGGTCAGTGTCGGGGGCTTGATGTGGTGACGGTAATCCAGGGTGATCAGGTCTAATCTGTCACAGATACACAGCTGAATGACGGTGACCACCGAGTTGGAGTCTGAAAGAGGAGCTGAAAACTGGATTATGGCGGTACATTGGCGTAAACCGACTGGGCTTATCTCTTAAATGCTCCAAAAAGCCCAGTTTGGCTTCTGTGCAGGCAGGACCGTCTGTGTGTTTGTGAAGGAAAAGGCACTGGGGAGCGAAATGGAAAGTTTCGGGCATCCAAGATAATCTTTGAGGCCGATGCGACAACATTGCACTTCAATTTGTGCTATAAAAAATAATTATGGTATCATTCAGGGAGGGATAATTCTCCATGGATAGTTTCCACTCTAGCAGTGAGTGACTACTAGAGTGTGGCTAGTAATGCGCTTCCACCGCACTTGCAGCCTAAACCCAATTATGGTGATTTTATACTTGATTAGTGAATAGTGAGCCAGACATGAAAATATGACTAATTGACGGTTATTTCGAGAATATGAATGTCTGTCTCTGGCTAATCCGAGCACAGTCATAAACCTGTAGCCACAGGCCTTCACGTCTGCACGCATGTACACACCATGAACCGTTTGAACGCTGCAAAAATATGACTATTTTTGTCTAATTGTCAGGTTAAAATTTCTAAAAATATCCCTCATGCTGGTAAAAAAAAAACTGTTTTGGTTCCCATTGACTTCCATTATAGACCAAAATACAATTGGATTCAATGGGAACCAAAACTGTCGGGCTACCAACATGCTTCTTTTGTGTTCAACAGAAGAAAGAAAGAAAGATACAGGTTTGGGACAACATGAGGGTGAGTAAATGACAGAGTTTTCATTTTTGGGTGGACTATCCCTTTAAAGCAATAAAACACATTCAAATACCTTCAATATGTTGTGAGGTCAACAAGTCATTAGGGAGATGCTTGTATATGATGAATTCAAGCTTGGAAGAGCCAAGTTAAAATATCTAAAAATCCATTCAGAAGTTTGGAGTAAGATTTCTTGTTTTTGAAAGAAGTCTCTTCTGCTGCATTTATTTAATAAAAAAATATTGGTAAAAACAGTAAAATTGTGAAATTTTTACAAAATAAAAGAGCTATTTTCTGTTTGAATATATTATAAAATGTAATTTATTCCTGGGATGGCAAAGCTGTATTTTCAGCATCATTCCTCCAGTCTTCAGTGTCACATGATCCTTCAGAAATCATTCTAATATGATGATTTGATGCTCAAGAAACATTTATTATTATTATTATTATCAATATTGAAAAAAGTTGTGCTGCTTCATATTTTTGTGGAAACCGTGATACATTTTTTTTGTTATAAAATTAATGTTATAAAAGTCTTAACTGTTTTCTGTCACTTTTAATACATTTTCTGAATAAAATTATTAATTTCTTTGAAGAAAAATATTTACTGACCCCAAACTTTTGAATAGTACTGTATATTCAATATGCAATCTATAAAACAAGTCTTAAAATCTTATGCAGTGTTGCTTCTCACGTTGATTTCTTCTTGTTTTAAATATTTTTTGATTTTTTTTTCCTTTCTGGAAAACAAGCCAGAAAGTTCACATTTAAAACCACACATGGGCAGATACACATACAAACCCATAGAAAAGAAGAATCACCAACAAGATCTCCTTAACAACTCAATAGCTTCTCCTAGACAACGGTTAGATTTGTTGAAACCTCACGTTTCGCCTGAATAAATGTGCCCAGTAATCTCATGTTCCCCTAGTGTTTCAAATCTCAATAATCACTCAAACTGTGCTCAAATTTGCCAAGATATCAATGTCTGTGATCAAAAGAGAATATTGAAATCACAATTCTCATCTCCTAAAGGATACAAAATTCATACTCCAAGTGTGAAGTGTGTAATTTCTGTGCCATTAGCAGCACCAAATGCATTTGTTTGGTAAAGGCAATGTTTGTTGTTGTGCCTAGATGGCCATAACAACATTGACTCAGCCAATAGTGTGAGTTTGGGGCGTGGCTATCTGTTTATCTGACCAATGGCAGATGAGGGAGCACTAAAAATAGGGCTCTAGTGTATACCGGTAATATGAATTTTCCACATTGTTTGAAATTATTTGGGTACAGTTTTGCCATTTGGTGCCACCAATGGCACATCATATACTCCCTTAAAGGGATAGTTCACCCAAAAATGAAAATTTGATGTTCATCTGCTTACCCCCAGGGCATCCAAGATATAGGTGACTTTGTTTCTTTAGTAGAACACAAATTAAGATTTTCAACTCCAACCGCTGCAGTCTGTCAGTCGCACGATCACTAACGGTGAGTGAGGTCTGTACACGATCTGGCGTAGTTTACGTGTACAGACATCACACACCGGAAGTGATCACGCGCTCAAGGCTGTTGGACATAGTGGTGTATTAGAGGTAAAAAATTATATAAATACTGTTCAGTTTCTCACACAAACCGATCGTTTCGTGTCTTAAGACATCAATGTGTCGTCACGAGCCGCAGGGTTTAATTTGGATTTGTCTGTGCATGTTTTTTTTACTCTCATAGATTTTGTTACCATTCATATGCATTATACGACTGACAGACTGCAATGGTTGGAGTTGAAAATCTTAATTTGTGTTCTACTAAAGAAACAGTCACATATATCTTGGATGCTTTGGGGGTAAGCAGAAAAACACATTTTCATTTTTGGGTGAACTATCCCTTTAAGAACTTGATTATTCCACCCGATTGAATTCTGAGCAATGAAATGTTCTTCTGAGAACACAAACACAAAGAACCACATTTAGAAACATTCAGTGACTAGCAGCGTTCTTTGCACTTTGCGTTCCACGACTCCCAAACTCCTGACAATTGCTCGCATCTCCTCCAATTTGGCCTCGAGACCTTGCGGATTTCGATCTGTGCGCTTACAATGACTCTGGCAAGCATAAACAAACAGTCGGAGCTACTCACGCACACTTACAAGCACGGGCTCCCACATCCCTAACCACAATCCACAGGGTGGAGGACCAGAAACACACAGAGAAAGATTCACAGACTGTGTGGATGCTCTAATGTTTATGTTTTGCAGATTAGCAATGATGAAAGAATTCCTTTTCATGTCTGGACTCGAAGAACCCTCGTACACACACCCCGCCCGAGTGCCACACACACACTCCTGACTCTCTTCGCCAAGCGAGACCTCCCCGATGAACGCGGAATCGCGGACCTCCTCTCCTGCCATGATGGACTATCGGTTCTGGTGGTCATGGTCTTTGATATGTCACCCTCATCCTTTGTGACATCTTCTCATCAATGCTTATATGAGTTCATGTGAAAGGCTTCTATTGTTCCCCATCAACGTGACTGTGGTCTCTTTCTCTCTCTTTGAGCCATATGTTTGGCCTGATTTTCTCTTTCCCCATTTTTCTTTTCTTTGTGGTGACTGGGATTATGATGTGATTTATTCGTGTTGGGGTTCCCATGCCAGGAGCCACTGCTATCTCCCCCACTTCCCTTATGAAAAAAACAGCACCTGCATATGTTGTGTTTCAGACGCTGGTGTGCCCACCAAGCTTTTTAACTTGCTTAACCAGCAAAACTTCCTCGGTCAACCAACTTCACCACAAACACCATGCAGGTCAACCATCTGAAAGTCTCTCAGATGAATAGCATGGCTATGACCAGCTAAACCAGCACGAAGTCATAGGTCTGCACAATTAATCAGAATTGTTAATGTGTTGACCGTGGCAAGTAAGAGGCATTTAAAATGGTCTTTAAGTCTATCAATAATGATAATCATTCTTAAGAACTGAGATTTAACCAGCCTAATCCACAGATGTGTGTTATGTTTCATGCTGGGAATTGAAAAGTTCACCTTAAAATGAACATTCTGTCATTATGTTTTTCCGAAGCTGTATGCATTTCTTTCTTCTGTGGAACACAAAGGGAGATATTTTGAAGAATGTTTTTATCCATATAATGAAAGTCAATGGGGTCCAAAAGTACATTAGTATTATGTACTATTATAGTATTTATTAATAATTGCATTTAATTTTTATATTTTAGCTTAATTTTGTGTCTTGCTTTTGTCATTTATTTAAAATATTTCTATTTAGCTTTAATTTATTTTTTAGTAATTTTAGTACTTCAGCTTCAAATCATTTCAGTAGTTTCGCTAAAACAAAAGTTCAAGTTTTGTTTAGGTTTTTAAAGTTTGTATTTTTTTTATAATTTAATTGCCGGAAAGAGACATTTAAAAATATCTTCGGTAACCCTTTACAATAGTCTCACTTGTTAACGTTAGTAAATGCATTAACTAACATACTAGAAAATGAGCAATATTCTTACAGCATTTATTAACCTTTCTTAGTTAATAAAAATGTTCCTGTTAGTTGAACAGATATATAAATATTAGTAAATGTTGCGATCAGCATTAACTAAGATTAATTGCTGTAGAAGTATTGTTCAATCTTAGTTTGTGTAACAGTCATCCACTGGAGGCAAGTTGCAGTTTATTTAAATAATAACTAACATAAATTCAAACATGACCAAACTAAACAAAGACATGACACTCACCAAACAGCGAGTTACACAAACAATACTTGACTAGGACCATGGCAAACACACCGTGACAGATCCCCTTCTATGGGCGGCTCCCGACACCCAACAAAACCAAAACTATACAAACAAAAAGTCTAGGAGGGCAGTCTTGGGGGAGGGATTGCGGGCCAGGCCCGTGCAGGGGGACAGGACATGGAACCTGGCAAGGCAGAGACGGGCCTGGGAGCATGGGCGGACCTGGGCCGCGGGGCTCAGGCAGTTCATGGGACCATGACGGCCCGGGCGGTTCATGTGAGCCACAGAGGCGCGGCCTTCGTGGCCTTATCAAGGTACCCACTGCCCCCCAAAAATTTTCTTGGGCGGAGCTATTGGGTCAGGGGCTGGAGCCGTCTCTGGACACTGGTCGTGTACAGGAGACGTCGCTGGATGTGGACAGGCTGTGGCAGGGCAGGCATGACGTGAACAAAATCAGGCGTGGCAGGCATGACGTGAACAACCCCAGACATGACAGTGGGGGCATGGAGACACTCTGGTGTGGTGGGTACTGTGGAATGGCGGTGCTCCTCATCCGCCGTTCCCACAGTAAATGAGGATCCACTAAACTGAATGGCATGATCTATGTATTCCTCCAGGGACAAGTGGATTTTCCCCCCAGGCATCCATGAACAAACAGGTTCTTGTAACCTGTTTCTAAAAATGTTCTGTAACAGAGTCCACTGGAGGCAAGTTGCTGAACCCAAGTGCAGTTTATTTAAATAATAACTAACATAAATCCAAACATGACCAAACTAAACAAAGACTTGAACAGACTTGACAATCACCAAACAGCGAGTTACACAAACAATACTTAACCAGGGGGGGTATTCCAGAAAGCAGGTTATGTGACATACCCGGGTATGTAAGTTAGCGGATAACCTCAACGTTCGGTTCCAAAAACGGAGGTAACTTTCAGGGTATGTAAGTAACCATGGCAACTCACTCTCTGAACATAACCTGCTCCGGAGCAGGTTATGTTCCAGGGTTAGTTTGCTTAAGAGGTATTCAGATGTGTTTTATATAATTGATATAGTTATTAATATAACCAAATTTGTTTCAGTTATATAATATACAATATTATATATTAATTCTAAAGAACTACAATAAAAAATAAAAAATAAGTTTAAATGTTAATGCAATTTAAATATATTTATTTTATTGTCATCTCACACATGGATCTGCATTCAATTAATTAGCATCAAACAAACAATATAATCCTTATTCTCAGTGAATAAAGATTACTTGTTAAACGAAGACATTGAAAAAATGATTGCACATCCCCACCAAATAGGTGGGGATGTGCACTAAGTAGGTTATGTAAATCGGCATTAAACAAAAGACGAAGAGGAAGCAGAATGGCGCGCTTCTTAGTGTCTGTTTCGATGGTGAATCATCGATTCGTTGCTCTGTTGAGAATGTTTACCGGGAACATACTCTGAATTGTCTGAACTTACTCACAGATGCATTTTTGGAACCAGCATACCTCAAGTAAGCAAGGTTTGGGTTAATCGACCGAGAGTTCAAGGTATATGTGACGGTAGGTTAACATTGCTTTCTGGAATACCCCCTAGGACCATGGCAAACATGAGGGCTTAAATACACAGGACTAATGACAAGACACCTGTGAACAATGATCAAACAAGGAACCAATGAGAACATAACACATGAGGACAAGGGGATCACATGACAAACTTTTGTGGTCCACAGGAAAAATAAAGTCATACAGGTTTGGAACGACATGAGGGTGAGTAAATTCGGGCTGAACGATTAATTGCATTTGCGATATATGATAAAACACGATTTTTTAGCCGCTAAGGCTGCAATTACAGTCTGGTCAAGAGTAAAGCAGTCTGCAGAAGAAGCAACAACGTTGGCACGTTACGCCTACTGGCCTGGAGGCAAGAACCGTTCGTGTTTAATCGATCTAATATTGTGTTGGTCATACTATACAATAGGGGAAGGAGAAAATATTCTCTCTCCAATGATTCTGGACCAATTCTGAGCTTAGATTTTAACTGCAGGTGCGATGGTGCTGTGTGTGTTTTAGAAACACCCGAATTTATAACTGCTGCTTCCATTTCCTTTCACACACACACACACACACACACACCACTTGAACCATAAAATAATATTTTCATAACGTTTTTGTGACGAGTGCTCGCGCATGCGGCTGTGTGCATCTCAAAATGCTTTTATGACGCAAAATTAATGTAAACACAGTCAGTAATGTCTTATGGAGTTAAACAGACAGGACAAACCACGTCTTATAATTCAAAAGAGATCTGTGCATTAATGTGAGGGCAAATCTCCAGCTGTCTATGATGTCATCATTAATAATCAAGCAACAGTAAAGCTGAGAAAGAGAGAAATCACACATCAGATACTCTTAAATACTGAAAGCACTCTTAGTTCATTGCTTGTAATATGTTTTTGTTCCTCTTTATTATTTACTAGCTTTTATGTTTTGCAGCTATATTAGTTTGTATGTTTAAAATTATTAACATGCAGTTGTTTTAATTACATTTTTTAAAATGTGTAATTATATCCATATATAATAATAAAAAAAGGTTACGTTTTATTAATCAGATTAATTTATAAGAAAAAAGAATTGTTTTGAATCGGATCGGGAGGTGCCTAAAGATTCCCACCATTACTATACAATGATTTATTGTTGAATAATACTGAAGATAAAGAGCTTTAAAAAAAACAATCACATATTAAATTGTTTTATTGGTAAAAAACTAATTGCAATTAGATTATTTTCCAAAAATGTTCAGCCCTAGAGTAAATGAATATTTTTGGGTGAGCTATGCCTTTAAGAAACATCACCTGATTTATTTGGAACCAAAGCAAAAGGAATTGGCTGTAATTCAGAATTATGTTAGATTTGATGTGGCGCCAATCATTTGCAATGTAGACAGCCTAACACCCAGTAAACACTGCAAGAGAGTGGCGCTGCAAAACTAGAACAAGGTGTAGATGCAGTGTAAATACAAGATTTATTGTGCGGATCGCTTTGTTGATCAAAATGGAATGGAAGTGGTTTAGTATTGTCACGTTGCTCGATTTCTGTGTGTAATTTATTCAAAATCTGAATAACAGTTTTGTTTTTCATGCTGCCAAGAGGACTAATGGGAAGTCTGTCAGTGTCTTGATTTACTGATACATAAAACCGTAATAAATAAATTCAGCAACACAGTTCCCAGCCTGTTTAGGGTGTGTAGCTTACATAAAGAATATGGCATGCAGTTTTCCCACACAAAAATATACAACTATTATCAATATTAATAATTATTAGTGCTGTCAAATCGATTTATTGGGACTAATCGCATCACAAATAGAAGTATGTGTTCACATATGTGTGCATATTGTGTCTAATTATGTATATTTAAAGACACTCATTCATGTACATATTTAAGAAATATTTGCATGTGTATATACTGTATATATATATTTATATAAATTATATTATATATACATATTATATATATAAATATAACATTTTTCTTAAATGTATACATGCATGTATGCGTATTTATATATAATAATTCCAGCACACGCATATATTATGTAAACAAACTTTTATTTTGGATGTGATTAATCGATTTGACTGCGCTAATAATTATATATTAAAGGTAGGGTAGGCAATTTTCGGAGTGGCTAACAATAGCAAGCTATCTTTGAAAGCATGAGATCTCACCCTCCCTTCAGATTATCTCCAAAGCCACAGCTTCTTCAAAACACATGAACGCAGAGTCTGCAAACCATCACGAGATGGCATTAAATGACCTCATGTCTCAAAGCACATAACATTACAATAATAATTAAAGCTGCAAGCAGCAATGAAAGGGCCCTCGCACCCGGGAGCACCGCCACCCGGTGGCCTCAGGAAAACAGTGAATAGTGGGCAACATGCATTTAAGTGGGTAAATATAGGAGAAATATGGCAGTCACTTCAATGTGCCACACTTCCTGCTGCCAGCAGGTGGCGGTTTGACTATAACTGAATATTGGCATGTAGATGTGTTCAGGTCAGGACTTTAATAAAACGTGAAGTTTGGGGCAGATCGGACATTGTATGCCTGACTTACAACCGCTTCCTGTTTCATGGCGAAACATCGAAATTTGTCAGGCCGCCACGGACACGCCCTTTAGGGAAAACTCAAGTTAGTTTGAGTTCAGTTTAACATCACAAAGGCCTTTAGATTAGACTATGCAAATATGATGATGATCTGATTAAATCTCTAGGAGGAGTTCGTTAAAGTACAATGTCTGGAAATGGCAAAATTTGCAACAATTTTGCAAAGAAATTTCAAAATATCTGACTTCCTGTTGGTTTTCAGATTTCGTACCAGTAGACTTTTTTGTAGGTATTGGGCTGTTACATATGTCTACCGAATTTCATACCTGTACGTGAAACGTAGCAGGAGGGGCACTTCGTTAAAATGTTGTAGGTGGCGCTATCGAGCAATTTTGCCATGCCTAATTCTGAAACTTGCATGTAGATGTCTTCAGGCTAGGACTCTTATCAAACATATCAAGTTTGGGGCAGATCGGACATTGTATGCCTGACTTACAACAGCTTCCAGTGTCATGGCGAAACACCAGACTTTGTCAGGCCGCCACGGACACAACCTTCAGCGAAAACTCACAATTAAACTTCGCCAAGGCCTTAAGCTTAGACTGACCAAATATGATGTTGATCTGGTTAAATCACTATGAGGAGTTAATCACATTGTAAAACATGCCATTTCTGTGCCAGTAGGTGGCGCTATGACTGTAACTGAATATTGGTGTGTAGATGTCTTCAGGTCAGGACTCTAATAATACATGTGAAGTTTGGGGCAGATCGGACATTGTAGGCCCGATTTACAACAACTTCCTGTTTTATGGCGAAACATCGAACTTTGTGAGGCCGCCACGGACACGCCCTCCAGGGAAAACTCAAGATCTTCGCAATTTAATGTCGCAAAGGCCTTTAGATTAGACTGTGCAAATATGATGTTGATCTGATTAAATTTCTAGGAGGAGTTTGTTAAAGTACAACGTCTGGAAATGGCAAAATTTGCAACAATTTTGCAAAAAAAATTCAAAATATCTGACTTCCTGTTGGTTTTCAGATTTTGTACCAGGAGACTTTTTTGTAGGTATTGGGCTGTTACATGTGTCTACCGAATTTCATACCTGTACGTGAAACGTAGCGGGAGGGGCACTTCGTTGAAATGTTGTAGGTGGCGCTATCGAGCCATTTTGCCACGCCTAATTCTGAAACCCATATCAGGTGTAAATTTTCACCACTTTTGACGCGTGTGCAAAGTTTCATGAGTTTTCGAGCATGTTTAGGCCCTCAAAAATGCGATTCATTTGGGAGAATAATAATAATAGGCTGAGCAATTACAATAGGGTCCTCACACCATCGGTGCTCGGGCCCTAATGAACATAAACAACTTAAAGATTTCTGACCTGTACCACCTGACTGCTGCAGATTCATTTCGCCGTTGATTGTGTTGCCACTGAAATGCATACATTCGAGTCACAAACTGCTCTGAGTATAACGTCACAGGTTTCCCTCTCTTCCAAATTACAGTAGTTATGGTGTGAACGGAGCATAAGCTGGTTGTTTTGGTTCAGGAGGAACTGTAAAAGGTGTTTCTGTTTTGGTTGTGGTGCTCTGCGACTGACATCTGTCTAACTCTGCATAGCATGAAACATGTTGATGATGTGTGATGTCTGCGCGAGCAGGCGTGCAGAGGTATGGAAATACATACATTGACGTCGTCCAATTAACATTTTTTGGTCCTTTGCCTTCCTTATATGATATACACTCACCTAAAGGATTATTAGGAACACCTGTTCAATTTCTCATTAATGCAATTATCTAATCAACCAATCACATGGCAGTTGCTTCAATGCATTTAGGGGTGTGGTCCTGGTCAAGACAATCTCCTGAATCTCCAAACTGAATGTCAGAATGGGAAAGAAAGGTGATTTAAGCAATTTTGAGCGTGGCATGGTTGTTGGTGCCAGACGGGCCGGTCTGAGTATTTCACAATCTGCTCAGTTACTGGGATTTTCACGCACAACCATTTCTAGAGTTTACAAAGAATGGTGTGAAAAGGGAAAAACATCCAGTATGCGGCAGTCCTGTGGGCGAAAATGCCTTGTTGATGCTAGAGGTCAGAGGAGAATGGGCCGACTGATTCAAGCTGATAGAAGAGCAACTTTGACTGAAATAACCACTCGTTACAACCGAGGTATGCAGCAAAGCATTTGTGAAGCCACAACACGCACAACCTTGAGGCGGATGGGCTACAACAGCAGAAGACCCCACCGGGTACCACTCATCTCCACTAAAAATAGGAAAAAGAGGCTACAATTTGCACGAGCTCACCAAAATTGGACCGTTGAAGACTGGAAAAATGTTGCCTGGTCTGATGAGTCTCGATTTCTGACATTTAGATGGTAGAGTCAGAATTTGGTGTAAACAGAATGAGAACATGGATCCATCATGCCTTGTTACCACTGTGCAGGCTGGTGGTGGTGGTGTAATGGTGTGGGGGATGTTTTCTTGGCACACTTTAGGCCCCTTAGTGCCAATTGGGCATCGTTTAAATGCCACGGCCTACCTGAGCATTGTTTCTGACCATGTCCATCCCTTTATGACCACCATGTACCCATCCTCTGATGGCTACTTCCAGCAGGATAATGCACCATGTCACAAAGCTCGAATCATTTCAAATTGGTTTCTTGAACATGACAATGAGTTCACTGTACTAAAATGGCCCCCACAGTCACCAGATCTCAACCCAATAGAGCATCTTTGGGATGTGGTGGAACGGGAGCTTCGTGCCCTGGATGTGCATCCCACAAATCTCCATCAACTGCAAGATGCTATCCTATCAGTATGGGCCAACATTTCTAAAGAATGCTTTCAGCACCTTGTTGAATCAATGCCACGTAGAATTAAGGCAGTTCTGAAGGCGAAAGGGGGCCAAACACAGTATTAGTATGGTGTTCCTAATAATCCTTTAGGTGAGTGTATGCACACTATATTGCCAAAAGTATTGGGATACCCCTCCGAATCATTGAATTCAGGTGTTCCAATCCCTTCTATGGCCACAGGTGTATAAAATCAAGCCCCTAGGCATGCAGACGCTTCTACAAACATTTGTGAAAGAATGGGTCACTCTCAAGAGCTCAGTGAATTCAAGTGTGGTACTGTGATAGATTGCCACCTGTGCAATAAGTCCATTCATGAAATTTCCTCACTACTAAATATTCCACAGTCAACTGTTAGTGGTATTATAACAAAGTGGAAGCAAGCCCACGTGGTAGGCCACGTAAAATCACAGAGGGGGGTCAGAGTATGCTGAGGCACACAGTGCGCAGAAGCCGCTAACTTTCTGCAGAGTCAATAGCTACAGACCTCCAAACTTTGTGTGGCCTTCAGATAAGCTCAAGAACATTGCGTAGAGAGCTTCATGGAATGGGTTTCCATGGCCAAGCAGCTGCATCCAAGCCTTACAGCCTGCATCCGCCACTGGACTCTAGAGCAGTGGAGATGTGTTCTCTGGAGTGATGAATCACTCTTCTCTGTCTGGCAATCCCATGGACGAGTCTGGGTTTGGCGGTTGCCAGGAGAACGGTACTTGCTTGACTGCATTGTACCAAGTGTAAAGTTTCCAGCATCCAAACACATACAGTCAGTGATGTGCAAACGAGGATGTTTTACAGTTATAAAGTCAATAAATCATAGCATGGATAAATGGGGAATATGGAGCAAACTATTATCTGTTAGTTAGGCTTATTCTGCTAAGACACCCTGTTGCTAAGGGAGACCTAACCTGAAAAGTCAAAGGGCATGAACTACCCCATGAACTATTTCCAGTATGTTTTATATTATCACACTTTCCGATGTTCAACAAAACTTGACTAACGTGCTTTTCGTTCAATTGAAAAAGTACACACATGCTCCGTAGTATCATCAGCTCATCGGTTCTCAAATCGGAAATATACAGTTCTTGGTTCAGTGTACTGGTTCGACCGGTTCACTAAAAAGAACCAGTTCAAAAGAACGATTTGTTCGCAAACCGGACATCACTACAAAGCAAGGTCCATAAAGAGATGGATGAGTGAGTTTGGTGTGGAGGAACTTGACTGGCCTGCACAGAGTCCTGACCTCAACCCGATAGAACACCTTTAGGATGAATTAGAGTGGAGACTGCGAGCCAGGCCTTCTCGTCCAACATTTGTGCCTGACCTCACAAATGCGCTTCTAGACGAATGGTCAAAAATTCCCATAAACACACTCCTAAACCCTGGAAAGCCTTCCCAGAAGAGTTGAAGCTGTTATAGCTGCAAAGGGTGGGCCAACTCCATATTAAACCCTACAGATTAAGAATGGGATGTCACAAGTTTATGTGCATGTAAAGGCAGGCGTCCCAAAACTTGTGGCAATTTAGTGTATATATACATATAAATAAATTTAGATCGCTTAACTTGGTGATTGCTATCGGGATGAGAAGAGACTTTCAACCAGCTTAACAAAAGATGTTTCTGGAACAAATCGCCTACCCTGCCTTTAATTAATTGTATTCTAATTATTGTTATAATATTAGTAATGATGAATTAAATGCAATTGACAATATCAAGGAAATATTTGCTCTATTGGACTAAGATCTGGTGACTAATAATGTGGCTGGTGAACTTTTCGATCCGGTTCTCTGTTGCTTTATGGAGACTGAAGTCGGCTCGCCATGTGATTCACTTTTTCCCCTCTCTCTCCCTCTCTCCATGATGGTGGATTTGGATTAGGGAATCCCGTGGTTGAAAGGGGGACATGCTCAGGCAATTTGTTTCCCATTATTTTAATATAAGGGCGACTTCTTCCAAACAAAACAGGATTGCTGGCAGCTCATAGGCCCCTGGTCGGTGCCTGCAAAGTGAAGATCTGAAGACTCCTCTCTCAAACTCTGAGTCATATTTAAACGGCAAGATAAGTTGTGAAAGACACTGTGCATTAATCATTAAACGTTAGATCTGTAGGGCATCTATAAATCACTCAGAGCCCTTTCACCTCCCATTAAGTAGCATGTGGATCTAGCCAAGTCATAATTTCTACATTCATCAGATGTTGTTTCTTGAATGCAGTGTAATGAGGCAATAACAAAATGATTCAAACAAAATGCAAGGACACATAAGTTTGTTAATAGTTAAAGTGTTAATATTGTGAATTTATGAATGAGGTTTATATCGAAGCAACTTCCTGAAGGCGGCATGAGCAAACTTATCACGGTAACACTATATACATTTTTAGTTATTTTTATATGTAATAATAATAATGATACTGATAACTTTTGTATAACTTTCATACCTTTCAATAACCATTAATGTATATTTTTGAATAATCCAGTGAATTAAATACTTTACCAATTAAAATCTCATTATTGTCTCTTTTTATTTAGAATTTTGACATGAACCAAAATAAACTTATTCATAACCAGTGAGGTACAATAGGCACTTTCTGTTCATCAAAGAATCCTGAAAGAAATGTGTCATGGTTTACACGAAAACACATTTGTAATTACATTGGTAATAATATAAGAAATGTTTGTTGAGCATCAAATCATCATAGAATGATTTCTGAAGGATCATGTGACACTGAAGACTGGAGTAATGATGCTGAAAATTCAACTTTGATCACAGGAATAAATGACATTTCACAATATATTCAAATAGAAACCGGTTATTTTAAATTGCAATAATATTTCACAATTTTACAGTATTTTTGATCAAATAAATGCAGTGAGCATGAGACTTTCAAAAATATAAAAAAAAACTGACTCCAAACTTTTGAACGGTATCATAACACGTCTTTAAAAACCCCAAATAAAAAAAATATTATTAAATATGTATTATGACAACTAAACTTCTCTTAAACCTCTATCGTCACATGGTATTTATACATTCATACTGCCCAGCCCAAGGGTCATATGTCAGAGACTGTTTCAGCCAGACTCCACGTCATTTTCTTGAGTATTATCTGTCTGTGCTCATCTTTGTAGTGGGTGCCTCACGTCTTTGTCAGTCGGTGTATTGAGGCTTGTTTGCAGAGAAAATCATCTTACCATTTGCACTTAGACTCTACCTGCCAGAAGCTTTCCAAGTAGTAGAGAAGTCCACCTCCCTCGGGCATGTATTGGGAGTTCTTATCTCTTGGATAGGCTGTGATTGAAGCCGTACTCCAGCCAACGTAGGAGGGATGATCTTCACACTCCAGGCCTAGAGGGTTGCGACCGTTCGGCTGTGGTATGTGATATATGAGCTCCACCAGGTGCTGACACTCAGCCTGAAGCAGAAGTGCAGGGGTTATTTACACATAGTGCAACTTTTGAGCGCCGTGATTCACACCCGTGGAATGACATCATTGGATTACTAAGCCTCTATGTGTCCCTGTCCACTTGTCTGTCTGTCTGCAAATAGAAGAAAGGCATCAGAAAGTCTATCTTTCTATTAAAGGTTTCACAAATAATTTTAAATAAATAATTTTTGTAAAATTTAAATGCATTTAATTTAATAATTTAATTAGAAATTTTGAATTCTCAGCATGAAAAACATACAACAAGATTTAAGTGATTACAATTAAAACGAAACTATATGCATTATTTCTATGAACTCCTGAATCGTTAAACTGCAAATTTCAGCAAAATCCTAAATTTCAAGTATAATTTTTAATTAAATAACTTATTTGTAATTGAACAGTTCGTTGTCATTGGAAAATGACAAAAAGTCAGCTTTGGTGTGAATACTTAGAAAAATATTTACATATAGATATACGCAATGAAATGTTTGTGTATCTTATTTTCTTGTGTCATTTAGTCTAGAAAAGGTGTTTTCATTTTCATATTAACTTAAATTTTCTCGAATTACTTGTGTGCCGTACACTCAACATACTGTATATTATGCACTTCGTCTTTCAGAAAAAGCGAAAAAGATGAATTCCACCCGACGGGAGCTATGGCTTGGATCAGTAGAAAGAGACCCAGACTGCTCAAACATAGGCAAGCAAATCTGTTTTTCTTACAGTGTCGTCCCTGATGTCTTCCTGTGCATAAGGGCCCTCATGGTCCTGCCGTTGACCCCTCTGTGTGTCTCTGTCCAGGAGCTGAACCGTGGCCTGAGTGCCCTTATCTGGTCAAACTGGGCGGCGGGGGAGTCTTTGAAGCCACACTCATGTAGCGATGTAATCAGCCAGCTAGCTGTAGGGTCTCTGCCCCATCATCCACAGCAGCATCCTCTCGGAAGCCCTTTCCGACGGCCTTGCTGAACACGGTTTACTGTAGAAGAGGCTGGGGAATCACACCGGACGATCACGACAAGGTCACGTAACGCTTTTCTACCTCTAGTTTTGAGAAATGTTTTGTTAATCTTTTCCTGATAAACTGGTCAACCAAACTCCAGGGATTCAATCATGGATTTTCCAGCCTTGACTGAAAAATAAATAAATAAACAGGTCCTCTCTTTTGGACTGGTTTTGCAGAAGTGAGAATAGAATATGAGAATGATAATGTACAGTCAGACGACCATTAAAATGAACTCCAGCAGGATGATGAAGGTCGATGTGAAGCGTTGGGGTCTTGTATCACACTGAGGGGTGTGATCAGCTCAATGCACATTATCCTGCTTATTATATGACTACAAAATAAATAAATACATGAAGATGAAATATTGATTTGAATTGCAGTGTTTATATTGCAAAAAAGAGATGGTGTTGTGGTAGTAGAGAGACGATACCCACAGTTAAACATTCGTGTGATTTAAAAGTGTAATTTACCAGCCTGGAAAGTCATGGAAATTAAAATGTCATTGGAATAATTATAGTATTTCTATTGTCGAAAATCTAGTTATGCTCCATTTTCAAAGTGTCAAAACTTGAAATACTGTCATACACTATTGTTCAAATGTTTGGGGTCAGTAAGATGTTTTTACATTTAAATATTCTGTGATTTATTCAGCAAAGATGCATTAAATTGATCAGTAAAGTCATTTAATGTTACAAGGTTGTTTTTTACTTTCTATTTATCAAAGAATCCTGAAAAAAAACAACAGTTATCACAAAAATATTAAGCAGCACAACTGTTGTCAACATTGATAATAATCAGAAATGTTTCTTGCGCATCAAATCATCATATCAGAATGATTTCTGAAAGATCATGTGACTGAAGACTGATGCTGAGAATTCAGCTTTGCATCACATGAATAAATTGCACTTATATATTCAAATAGAAAACAGTTATTTTAAATTGTAATAATTTTTCACAATATTACTGTTTTTACAGTGTTTTTGATTAAATAAATGCAGCATATATTATAAAAAATTGCATACCCCAAACTTTTGAGTAAATTACTGCAAACATTATGGAAAAGTATGAATTTTAGTTTAGAATGTTTGTAAATTTTAGAACTCTGTGACTGACCAGTCAGAATCAAGCATACTAGAGATCTGTGTAACAAATTATTAAATATTTAATATTAGGGCTCTCAAACGATTAATCGTGATTAATCGCATCCAAAATAAAAGTTTGGTGACTGTGGGGGCGATTTTAGTACAGTGAACTCATTGTCATGTTCAAGAAACCAATTTGAAATGATTCGAGCTTTGTGACATGGTGCATTATCCTGCTGGAAGTAGCCATCAGAGGATGGGTACATGGTGGTCATAAAGGGATGGACATGGTCAGAAACAATGCTCAGGTTGGCCGTGGCATTTAAACGATGCCCAATTGGCACTAAGGGGCCTAAAGTGTGCCAAGAAAACATCCCCCACACCATTACACCACCACCACCAGCCTGCACAGTGGTAACAAGGCATGATGGATCCATGTTCTCATTCTGTTTACGCCAAATTCTGACTCTACCATCTGAATGTCTCAACAGAAATCGAGACTCATCAGACCAGGCAACATTTTTCCAGTCTTCAACTGTCCAATTTTGGTGAGCTCGTGCAAATTGTAGCCTCTTTTTCCTATTTGTAGTGGAGATGAGTGGTACCCGGTGGGGTCTTCTGCTGTTGTAGCCCATCCGCCTCAAGGTTGTGCGTGTTGTGGCTTCACAAATGCTTTGCTGCATACCTCGGTTGTAACGAGTGGTTATTTCAGTCAAAGTTGCTCTTCTATCAGCTTGAATCAGTCGGCCCGTTCAGTTTGGAGTTCAGGAGATTGTCTTGACCAGGACCACACCCCTAAATGCATTGAAGCAACTGCCATGTGATTGGTTGATTAGATAATTGCATTAATGAGAAATTGAACAGGTGTTCCTAATAATCCTTTAGGTCAGTGTATATAACGTGTGTGCGTGTATACACACACGCACATATATATTTATTTATATACACAAACCTTTATGTTAGATACGATTAATCGATTTGACAGCACTATTTCAAACCAGCCTGGATTGATGAATTTGATATTTGACAGTATTACTTTTGGGTAATTTATAGTTTATATCATTCTGATAATTCGTAAATGTAGTAACAATAAAGCACAGTTCATGCACGTTTGTGTTCTGAATTTGGCTTCACAATCTTTGCAAACATGACTTTTTTCCCCCTTGGTTTCAGTGCCTTCGTTCTTCGCTCTTTGAAGTGCCTGTTTTAATTTGGAATCTAATGGAATTTGTGGTAGGATGTCTATCAGCTGTGTGATCAGAGATCCCATATTGCAGTGCGGCATGCCCCCGCACTCTAGTGAGTGGGAGCACAGATAGCCGTGAAACAATAGCAGTGCCCACAGGGCCTTCTATACATTCATTTCCAATGCAGATTGCGCCAGCCATCAGGTTGTTATAATATTAGCCCTACAAAAGCAGTTAACCTTTTCATTCTCCTCCACAGTGTTACAAGAGGAGCTTTTACCATTACAGAATCATTTGAAATGTCCACTGGGAGGTCAGTTAGCCCTCTTTTCCGACCGCAACATGCACTGCGTATTAGCGTCACAAGTAGCCAAACTCATTTTGGCTGAGTGTTGAGATGTTTGGGAAGATCAGACTTGATGGCCTGTTTCTGCTGTCAGTAAATCAAAGCAGGTGGTTTCCTCTCCTGTGAGACGTCTGCACCGAGAGGTGCGCTCGGGGGCGAACAGGTTATGAGGGAGCGATGATAAAAGTCAGGTTGTAAATCAATTCTACATTTCTATCAAAGGCATATTTCATGCGCGTGTCTAGCATTTAACCAGCAGTGAGGTCATAAAAAAATTTCCATCTGTATGGAAACTACACAGGATATGCGGTGTGCGCTCTTAGCCTTATATTAATACAGTATTCACAGACATAGGAAGTCATGTTCAGACGCAGAAGGGTGGAGGGGAAACCCCATCGCTTTATGTGCCGGCCCTTCTCAAAAAGAGCTCACTAATTGTTTTCAGCAACACATTTGCATGGAACAACTTTAGATTTTGTTATATTTGCAGATTTCATCACTGCAAAAAGAAGTGTATTTTTGTCTTGATTTCCAATACAAATATCTAATCATTCCTAAATCAAGATACATTTCGCTCAAGATATTAAGTCTTGTTTTATGTAAAAAGTATCAAAATTAGTTTTCCCTTAAAGAAAATAGCTGCCAACATGCAGGGTAAGAAAAATGATTGGTAACACTTAAGTTTAGGATCCAATTCTCACTATTAACTAGTTGATTAGCATTCATATTATTAGGATTTTGGCTGCTTATTAGTACTTATAAAGTCATTAATGCCTTGTTCTGCATGACCTTATTCTACATCCCTTACCTTAACTTAACTACAACAAATACCCTACTTACTATTAATAGGCAGTAATTAGTATAATGAGGCAAAAGTCGTTTTTTCCTCCAAAAGTCGTTTTCAAAAGTCGAAGTTAATAGTTAGTTAATAGTGAGAATTGGTCCCTAATCTAAAGTGTGATTAAATAATCTTGCTTTAATGGAAGTTTGTTTCTGCCACAGAATTAGAAAAAAAGAAGAAAAAAAAAAAAGTAATTGAGTTTTTATCTCACAATTCGGACTTTATTTCTTGCAATTCCGAGTTTAATTCACAATTCAGACTTTTTTCTCTGAATTGTGAGATGTAAACTCGTAATTGCATTGGAAATTTGGTCAGCATTGGAAAATACAAACTTGCAATTAAAAAAAAGTTATTGCTGCTTTTTATCTCGCAATTCTGACTTTACTTTTTTCTTAGAATTGTGAGCTATAAACTTGGAATTCTGACTTTTTTTATAGCAATTGCGAGCAATGTTTTAATATGTTTTTAGCTAATTTAGTTAATTATCACATTTATAATTAACAATTCTTAGAAAAGTCAGAATTGTGAGGAAAAAAGTCAAAATTGTAATAATAAAAAGTCGCAATTACTTTTTTTTAAATTTCTTGGCGGAAACAAGCTTCCATATGTTTTCCCTTTGAATTTAGCTTATGTTTCTTACCTCATTGTCAGAATTTTTTTTCTTGTTTTAAGCATGAACTGTTGATACCTTTTCTTTTTAAATGTTTAGAATGTTTGTGGTGGAAAACAAGACAAAAGTAAGAAGGTTAAAATAAAATATATATAAAAAATAATAATAATCCAGTGATGTAAAGGTATTCAAATGGGCTAGCAATCATTTTAATATAAATCAATACAAATCAAATATGTTTTTTACTCCTTCAGCAGCTCCACAACACAGCTACTAAATCTATAGCGCAAATATAGACAGCACAGTTAGTGTAGTCCGAATGCAGAACAAATGAGTCTTATAAATCGGTTCTTTTTAGTGAATCAGAAATACACTGTGCAAACAGGCTTGCTCAGTTCCCAAATTAATGATTGTTATGAGCCACTGATATACCAAATTCTGTGACTGTCAATGAAATTGCATTTATTTCTTCCAAATGTTTATTATTCCTATTAAAATAATCATCAATGGAAGCATTTAGGGGGATGTTAAGTGGAAACCATTATTCAGAATCAGAACAGTGCCAATAAATGTGTGAAATAAATGCAGAATGCAAAATTCATTTAAAATTTAAATTTAAAGCTACTAACACCAGGGTGGAAAACTGAAGCTAATGATGAGTTCAATCCCAGTCCCAAAATTATCATCAGTGCGATAAATCCATTGCGGGCAAACAACCAGGGCAGATTCAAAGACATGCCCAGATTTGGCGGTAATGATTTTTTAAAAAGGCCGCTCCTCTGTGACTCAGAGGAGAAGGGCTAGAGCAAAGCTTAAAACCCATGAAGATAAATAACATGGAGTTAGACTGGGATCTTTAATAACGAAGAGTAGTTTACCGGCCTTATCCGACGTCAAGACCAGGCTTCACCGCCACTTTGATGTGTGCACAAGCCTTTCTCTCCATAACAAACACAAGCGCATACACATAAATGTGCGAACATTGATCTTGATATGAATTGATATGCCGAGATGTGTCTCTCGTATGTGCAGACGAATTGTTTTGAGCAAAGTAAATATGTGTGCAGCATTTTAATTGCATCATAGCAATTATGATCCGGCTTTACAGTGAAAGTTTATTTGTCGGAGGAAATTTGCCCTCGCTCCCGTTGCCGTAAAAGTGTGGAGACGTGTTTGTTACTTTTCTCTTAATAGGCTTGCCTTTCAAGGTTGTCGACCTTGGCTCTGATGTAAGACCCAGACACCCTCACATCAAAGCACATAGACTTTCTTTAGATAGATTTCTATCTCCGAGGAGGCTAGTGACTAGGCAGCAATCAATGAAGCATTTCTCTTTGATCTTTCTGCAATGATGCCAAATTTCATTGAGGCCAGTCACTTGCTAGATTTCATTATGTACCATTACATTCATCTACTTTTATGATTGCAAAAATTTTGAGGCCATATGCAATAAAGCAAGATGGTGTATCTGATAAGAGCTTTCCCCCCCCCTTGAGGGCACTTGAGAAGTACACCTGTGTGGCCAGCCGACCACTTTCAGACACACACACACACACACACACACACACACACACACACACACACACACACACACACACACACAATCCGCTTTAATATAGACCCGAAGACACACGGACATGTTTGTGGTGGATGTTCCTCATATAATGCAGGTGCACCCGGGGAGAATGAGGGCGTTTCCCCCAAGCAAGACATCAACAACCCAGAGCAGTTTGTTTGCGCTATAGGGGCCACCTGTGGCCCTTGACTTGCCTATTTTACCTCAGACCACACAAACCTGCAGCGCTGATGGAAGCATGGTGGAGCTTGCAGGTGTAGATCCATCTGATTGGCTCTTTGTAGTTTCTGGTAAACCTGTGAAAAGCCCAGCCACCATGGCAAAAAAAAATAAAAAAATGTAGTATGCTTTTAGTATGCTTGCCACATCAACCCCAAATAAATGTCTGTTTATTTAGGGTACGCTTACACGACAATGATAAACTAAAAATGGAGCATTTTTTCCCTTTGTGTTTTTCGCGTACAGACGACAACGTTGTAAAAATGATCCCTGTTCACACAGATTCGCGAAAACAATTAAAAACGCGGTGTTTTTCATGCCAGGCCAGTAGAAGGCGAGGTCACTTTTTAAAGAAACCTGAACACGTAATACGTATGCACATTATGTCAGTTTTAAATTCACGTTTTTGTAGTTTACACGCGTTTTCAAAAGTTTGCATTTTCAGGCCCCCAAAAAGTTTTCAGTTTTTAAGTTGAAAACCGAAAACCCCCTAAATTACCTCTGATGGTTTTCATGAAATTTAAGTTAATAATTGTGATTTATCTCTTTTATGTGATAAGACATTAAAATTTTATCCAGAAGATGATAAAATTAGTGTGTGTGTGTGTGTGTGTGTGTGTGTGTGTATGTATATATATATATATATATATGTATATATGTATATGTGTATATGTTTTCTTTTACATCACGTGGATGACCGGGTGTGTGTGCATCGCTTACCTGGGGAACACATGGCACCAGGATGCACTATGGGAAGAAGGCAAGCCGGTGGAGGCAGTGTGATGCTTTGGGCAATGTTCTGCTAGGAAACCTTGGGTCCTGCCATCCATGTGGATGTTACTTTGACACGTACCACCTACCTAAGCATTGTTGTACACCCTTTCATGGAAACGGTATTCCCTGGTGGCTGTGGCCTTTCAGCAGGATAATGCGCCCTGCCACAAAGCAAAAATGGTTCAGGAATGGTTTGAGGAGCACAACAATGAGTTTGAGGTGTTGACTTGGCCTCCAAATTCCCCAGATCTCAATCCAATCGAGCATTTGTGGGATGTGCTGAACAAACAAGTCCGATCCAAGGAGGCCCCACCTTACAACTTACAGGACTTAAAGGATCTGCTGCTAAAATCTTGGTGCCAGGTACCACAGCACACCTTCAGGGGTCTAGTGGAGTCCATGCCTCGACGGGTCAGGGCTGTTTAGGCAGCAAAAGGGGCACCAACACAATATTAGGAAGGTGGTCATAATGTTATGCATGATCAGTGTGTGTATGTATATATATATATATAATTCTTATAAATATTGTTTTAAACATTCTATTCATCAAAGAATCATTAAAAAATGTATCATGGTTTCCACAAAAATATTAAGCAGACACTGAAGACTGGAGTAATTTCAGCTTTGCCATCAAATATATTAAAATAGAAAACTAGTAATATTTCACAATAATCCTTACTGTACAATTTTGTCTCTTGTGCTCAGGCTGCAAAAAGTAGTGTGTGTGTGTATATATATATATATATACATACAAATATTTTGCAACATTATAAATGTCTTTAATTTTTTTTTTTTTAAGGACACATTAAATTGATCAAAAGCAACAGTAGTTTATTTTTTAATGGTAGCGTATATATTTGACACTTAAATTGGCACATTAATACGTGTGTATATATACAGTTGCAAGAAAAAGTATGTGAACCGCTTGCAGAATCTGTGAAAATGGGAGTAATTTTAACTAAATAAGAGAGATCATACAAAATGTTATTTTTTATTTAGTACTGTCCTGAATAAGATATTTTACATAAAAAATGTTTACATATAGTCCACAAGACAAAAAAATAGCTGAATTTATTAAAATGACCCCGTTCAAAAGCTTATGAACCATTGATTCTCAGTACTGTGTGTTGTTAACTGGATGATCCACGGCTGTTTTTTTGTTTTGTGATGGTTGTTCTTGAGTCTCTTGTTTGTCCTGAGCAGTTAAACTGTCCAATGTTCTTCAGAAAAATCCTCCAGCATTTTTTAATGTAAAATATCTTATTCAGGACAGTACTAAATAAAAAATAACACATGTTGTATGATCTCTTTCATTTTGTTAAAATTAATTCACATTTTCACAGATTCTGCAAGCGGTTCACATACTTTTTCTTGCAACTGTATAATATACATAACTATATATATATATATATATATAATATATTAAAGCAGACCATTTGATACAAGCTCATAGATGTACAATTGGTTTCTGATGTTTGTAACTTTCATTTGTTTCTCCTACAAAAAAAACCCCAACGAACACGCATACAAAACATTCACAGCAATAGTAATTAAAGGCAGGTTGTTATTCCCCACTTTTCCACACGTTGTGTGAAAGAGCTCCTCTTAATCTTCTGTCCCCTGCAGGCTCCTGGCCTCGCTCTGCTCCGCTGTTTCAGATGCTTCTGGAGCTGATGTACCAGACACACACACATACAAAGCACACAGGTGGCTGGCCCGCTTCCAGAGCACCGATATGGAAGCTACCTCTGAATGAGTCACTTGTACACACACACACACACGTATAATAAGGAGATAATTCCCCTCGCCCACATGAAAGAGGCAGGCTGTGGGCCGCTTGCCAGGTCTCGGCTACCTGGAGACAAAGGAACAGCACCTCTGGGTGGGTGTAGATGCTCATCTGGGAGCGAGCATGCTGACGGATGGTATCTACAACGTGTGTATGTGTGGCCATGAGTGCGTGCATGAGTGTACAGACATGTGCATGATACGGGGTGTGCTGCCTGTAAGCTGTGTGTGTATGTGTGTGTTCCCAGAGCGCTGTTCAATAACAACCTGCAATTAATCTGGCCAATATTCAGCTTTCCCTTTGGGCAAGACCCCACTCCCCTCAGCCTGCCATTGATCCCTGCGGTACGGGGTGGAGAGGGGGGAGGGGGGGGGGGGGGGGATTGCCAGACTGTGCCAGTCAAGCTAGTTTTGTGGGACTGAGGATAGTGGACATGACCAGTGAGAAATCTCTAGTGTTTGACAGACTAATATGCTTATAAGTTTTCTTTGTTGATAGTGGACCCAAAAAGGTATTCATTGTTTCCTTATTTAAATAGTTTGTTTGTGTAATTATGTATATAGTTTGTTTGCTTGTTTATTTACATAATAATAATAATAATAATAATAATAATAATATTAGTTTCTTTGCAAAACAAATTTTTTTTTTTCTGGCTCTGATAATGTTCAAAATATTGCTTAAACTTTATTTATTTAGTTTATTAATTTATTTAGTGGTTTATTTATTTATTTTTTATCTGTTTGTTTCCTTATTTCATTTATTTGCTTGCTTTTATATATATATACACTGATTAGGCATAACATTATGACCACTGAAGTGAATAACACTGATTATCTCTTCATCACGGCACCTGTTAGTGGGTGGGATATATTAGGCAGCAAGTGAACATTTTGTCCTCAAAGTTGATGTGTTAGAAGCAGGAAAAATGGGCAAGTGTAAGGATTTGAGCGAGTTTGACAAGGGCCAAATTGTGATGGCTAGACGACTGGGTCAGAGCATCTCCAAAACACAGCCAGCTGAGGCAGTGTGATGCTTTGGGCAGTGTTCTGCTGGGAAACCTTGGGTCCTGCCATCCATGTGGATGTTACTTTGACATGTTCATGGAAACGGTATTCCCTGGTGGCTGTGGCCTCTTTCAGCAGGATAATGCGCCCTGCGACAAAGCAAAAATGGTTCAGGAAGCACAACAAGTTTGAGGTGTTGACTTGGCCTTCAAATTACCCAGATCTCAATCCAGTCGAGCATCTGTGGGATGTGCTGAACAAACAAGTCCGATCCATGGAGGTCCCACCTCGCAACTTACAGGACTTAAAGGATCTGCTGCTAACATCTTGATGCCAGATACCACAGCACACCTTAAGGGGTCTAGTGGAGTCCATGCCTCAACGGGTCAGGGCTGTTTTGGCAGCAAAATGAGGACCAACACAATATTAGGAATAATGTTATGTCTGATCAGTGTATAAAAATATATGTTAGTTTGTTTGCTTTCTTATTTATTTATTATCAGAGTGTTTGCAATGTGTATTTATTTGTTTGTTTTCTTGCTTATTTCTTAAGATTATTAGTTAGCTTGCTTCTGTTTTATTTATTAGTTTTAATAAATGAATTAAATGTTATTTATTAATAGTTTATTAGTTTGCTAATTTATTTCTGCATTAATTTGTATATCATTATTTAAATAGTAGATTTCTATAAAAAAAATTCAGGTCAATATAGTGTAAACATTTTCTGAAAAATGTATTTAGATAAATTCAGATGAATAAGTTGACAACTTGACTTTGTATATACTGACATATTGAAACATGCATGTGCTTTAATTGATTTCTGACTCTGAGGATAAGAAATACTGCTTTTTCAATATGCTTTTGAAAGAATGGCCTTTTATTTGTAATTCTACACTTTAATTGAATGCTCCTTTGTTTTTCCCGGCAGGAAGTGACATCATACACGGCAGTCTCTAATGATCTGAGTCGTCATGATGTCAGGTGGAAGCTGTATTATTAGCAGAGCAGGTTGTATGTGATTAGTGCTCTGCGGTGTAAACCTACAGTGAGTTTCTAATGATGTGTGTTTAAGGAGAGATGGAGAGGAGGAGAACACGGGGAGGCTTATCTGTGCTTCAATGTTACATTCCTCTTAATTAAAAGCTCTATCAGTGGCTTTGAAGTTAATGAGTCAGTTTGGTTAGGGGGGGAGAAAAAGAAAAAAGAAAAACAGGGCCAGAGATATTTCAAATCAAGGATTGCCCATCTTTGATGTAACTCTTATCTCATGTCATGTTCTTTAAGACATGTTCATGTGTTGCATGTTGGTAACTTTCATGATTATTCACTTTACTTTAGATCAGTTTAAAGATTTTTTATTTTACTTTAAATGTGCCTCTACCTACATGCTTGCAAAACTCCAAAAATACACCCACACATGCAATTCACTGGCTTTTTTCAGCTGAAATTACCACTAGTGGCAATAAAACAACTTTTATTCCTTTTCACACAATTTATAGCTACAGGGCCAGATTATTAATAAAGAATTATTCTCTGAGTGAAGCACTCACTTTTCAGGGGGAGATTGGAGCTTTAGCTTTAATTTCTACATCTGTTAATTTCACATCCGACATAATGAGTTGTTCTGCACATTGGTTACTGTACTAACCAATTTTGCGGAAGTGTGGGCGGGGCCTTGATACCGTGGCTCCACTTCATGTGCCATATATGGACATTGGTGGCTTCACTTCTTTACAATAGAAGAGAATAAAGGTGCGTCGTCCATATTTTTTTTTACAGTCTATTGGTTCAATCGTGCTTGCTGCATGGATAGTTAAGCAGTATTTAATTATTGAGAAAAAAAACATTGACCTTGACATCACCAAAATTAAATTGCGGCTCAATTATTGTCCATATTTTTTTGTCTGTTCGCCGTGTGTGACGATCTATAACATTTCATTCTGATGCAAATAAATAGTCCCTTGTGCCCATATGCTGCCAGTCTTTTAAATGCTAATGAAAAAGTGTTTCGAGACCATGGTTTTATTCATTTCACACACAATATGAGAGCTCGTTCGAGAAGAGCTTTCAATAATCAGACACACTCGGCAAGTGGATTTTTGGTTGCCACAACTGGCATCATAAAGCGAGGCCTTCTGCGTTCTAAATTTAACCGCACTGTCTTTCTATCTCTGCTGATGCCTCTTTACAGACAGAATGAAAGCTCGCTTTTATTCCTTTGGTTTTCCGCTAACTTCCTTTTACCGTTTCCTGCTTTCAAAGCCCTCTGTGTCACCTCTGAAACTGCAGACACCTCACCTAGTTTTCCAAAACCTGGATGGCGTTTTATTGTGCTGTGTTGATTTCTTTATTCTCTCGAGTTGAGTGAACTTCAAAAGGCGCAAGACACCTTGATGTCACCAGCGATCGGTAGCGCTTCTCTCTACGGGACTGTCTGCATGGAGCGATAAAACTTTTATGAGTTGGATGAAAAAAAAATGACATGAGATTAAATAAATGGTCCAACTGAAAGTTCTGGAACAGGAGTTTGTCTGTGTTGCCTTGTATTTTTGAATTTGTATGTGTTGTTCAAGGCCAAAACGAGTTGTTGTTGTTGTTGTGCACCTAAACAAACTGTGATATGTAGACAGCCGTCCGCGGAAACGTTTCCCTTTTCATTTGCAAAATGACAAGCACTCAGCAAAAAAAAAAAAGATTTGAAATGAGCACAAATGAAAATGAAGTCGGAATGACGGGCTTTGAACACGGCACTATTGTGGGAACTCTTCAAAGACACTGGCCTTCGCCAGCATTCATGTCCAAGTCGCTCTCTCCGTCTTGGAGCACTCTAAAACGCGGGAGTTCGTAAAATTGCTTCTTTGTGTCTAGAGGTGTAATTCTCCGCAGCATCTTGAGAGACATCCATATCTGAGGATGTGGAGGTTCTTCCCGCTCTCAAGGCTTTGTTCTGGATACACTTCCCTCAATGCCCTCCCCGCCTCTACGACATCTCCCTACGGGTCCGACATCAGTGTAATTGAAGATCATTACGCAGCCACAATGCATCTTGACAGAGCTTGGGCTTCATAATGGAGTTGAATAGTAGGGCGCACTTCAACGCGTGCCGCTCGGGAAAATGAAGGGCAGCAGCTGAGGAATATTCCGACTGGAAATGAAGACGCGATTTCCCCGCGTATAACGCCATTGGTCAAGCAAGGAGGCGAAATAGCTACTGATTATTGGTTTACGTACAGCCACTCTGGTTGCTTTATTTATTTATTTTTTGGGGGGCTTGTTTTGTTTTGTTTAGGCTGAAGTGGGGTTGGTGATGGGGGGTTGCCTCCACACTTCAAAAGAATTTGTAACAAACCTAATTCATCTGAAGCGTAGGATGAGCTGGTAAGGAAGATGAAAGATGAAAGTCTGTTGGCATGGAAACTGAAAGCACATCAGTGCCTTGTGGTGAACAAAAGGCTGCCTGTGTTGTGTTGCACTCGTGAGAGCATCCAGAAAGGTTTTAAGTAGTAACATGGAATTGCTAAGAAAATTACCCACTTATGATTATTTTATCAAGTTCGGTTTGGACTTGTTTTGTACATTACAATCCGCCCTCTCGCAATGGGATTTAATTTTCCTCGCCGCACACATTGCTTATGCTGAATCATCTGTTCCGCACTTGAATGTAATTTGTGCCATATTAAAACTGATGCTTTTGCTTTTGAATTACATTTAATAAGTATGACACAAACAAATCAACAAATACCAATCAATAAGTCAAAATAGATTTGCCTTTTGACTTTTTGTTTGACATTTTTCTTACTTTACTTTCCTACTATCTGTCTGTCTGCCTATTTATCCTGCTTAAAAAAAACTCATAAACCAGCCTAAGCTGGTTTGCTGATATTAGACTAGTCCGTTGGGTAGTTTTTGAGTGGTTTGGGGCACTTCCCAGACTGGAAGACTAACCTAAACCAACTAAGATCATCAATCCAGCTAAGGTTGGTTTAAGGTTTTTCCATCCGTCCCATCCATCCATCTGGTTTTCTGGTATTAGACTCGACTATTGTTTGGTTTTAGAGGATTTTGAGCACTTTTAAGTGGTCAGACTGGGAGACTATCCTAAACCAACTACTAAGACCATCAAACAAGCTTATGCTGGTTTAAAGTTTTTTCCATCCATCCATTCATCCATCTTTTTTTGTATTTATTAATTCCAGCCTAAGCTGGTTTGCTGGTCTGCTGGTCTTAGACTAGTCTTTTGGATGGTTTTCGAGTGGTTTTGAGCACTTTTTAAGTGGTCAGACTGGCAGGCTATCCTAAACCAACTAAGACCATCAAACCATCTTAGGCTGGATTAAGGTTTTTTTCCATCCATCCTACACTATATCTATCTATCTATTTATCTATCTGTCTATCTGTCAGTCAATCTTATCTATCTAAATCTAATCTTCTTTGTCTGATGTCACAGGTGTTGGCAGTAAGAGTTAATTGGAGAGTGAATGTTGTGGGGATTTCCACACCTCAGGGCTCTACGGCTGTTCTCTATGCACTGAACTTGCTCGGGAGCTATATCTCATTCACACACGCAATCTGTGATTTACGTTGAGCACACACACATACTCAGTTAAAACGTCTTTGGTTATATCACCCACAGATTTGCACAGTTGTGCTTTAGTGAACTCACAAAACTAAGTAGGCCTATGCACTTTGTCATTTGCTGTCTTTTAATGACACAAATTATTTTATCTAGCCCTGTAAAAGATAAAGAGATTGTTGTGTGCGTGAGAGACTGTTAAACTGTCCCATTCCCAGATTCCTTCTAAAAACATCCACAGATGAAACGGCTATTTTAAGAAGCTCCTAAATTACAACTGCTGCGTGAATATGTCACCCTTCACTTTTTTCCCTTACAATAAGCTGCCCAAACAAATTGACTAGACCTGCATTCATACCTTTTCATGTTTTCTAACCAGAGGAGGAGTTTGATCTCTCCGCAGATACTGCGATGTTACAAATATGCATGAAAAGACAGCAGCTTCAAAGACCATCACTGGGATTTTTTTTTAAAGAATAATGAAATATTCATTTTAAAAGTGGGATAAAAATACAAATGAAATCAGTACAGAAAGGGAAAAGAAGTCTGTGAGATAGCTGTCAGATTTGCACCAAATATAAAAAACCTTTAAGCACCTCATGTTGCTGCTGATGTGTGTTTTTTGCTATGAAGCGAAGTTGGGATCATTTTTTCTATGTTCACTACTGTTTTGTCATCATAGAGAGTGTGATTGTTGTAAGTTTTTGGCAATGCTTGACAAAGTCAAAAGGTACATTTCACATCCAAATATATAAACATGTAAGCATAGATATGCATATGTACATGTATACAACCAAATCTCCATCCTGCACTTATTCAGATATGCACAGGCACATTTTTCCTCATCATAAAGCTTGTGCTAAACATTGCAGTCACTTTGATTTGCCTAATTCACTCACAGATGATGGGGAAGATGCTTTCTTCTTCTCCAATTAAAACATTCTCTGAATCCATAGTTCATTATTGCACAGGAATCTTACAGTTAACTGGCAGCAATGTCCCTTCCTAGTGTTAAAAAACCTATGAAAGGCCACGAGTGAAGAATTAGCTTTTAAAAATGAGGATCAATTAAAATGGCCCTTTTTGGTGGTGAAATACAGTTCATCTTAACTGCTCATATAACCAGCTGCATTCATGATCGCAACAAAATAAATTACTTGATGCATTTTCTCGCTTTCTTTAACTCGATAATCTGCTGTCAAGTGTGGCTGATTCTCTTCGCCAAATTTGACAGCTAATTTTGAATGAATTTTCACAAGCTTGCGAGGGATAAAAGCTGCTGACAATGGAAAAGGCAACCCTTCTCTTTCCCTGTCGTGTTTCCAACCAAACCTTTTAATCTGGCTCTTGTGCGAGGGCTCAGTAGCTAAGCTCAGCAGAGGGCTGGGATCTGTTGGGGATTCGACAGGCAGCCTCAAACAACACCGACAGTGGACGAGATGACACTGGTGCACCAACACTGCAAAAAAAAAAAAAAAAAAAGAAGTTATCGTAGAACCTGAAAACAATTAGCATGAGGTACTTTTGATATGAAACAAATTCTCAGCTTTCAAATTCTGTCAATTTTATTACGAAATTCATATTACGGCGCTCGTAAATGTGACATGACAGATCGCTGTAGTGCCTCAGTTCAAGAGCATGTGAACCGATCATCTCTTACTCTTTAGGCCTACTACTAGTTAATAGTAAATAAAAACGAATGAACATTTGAAGGTATGTTGAAAGATACAGTACCACTGAATGCTCATATGTAATCGCCGCGGAAAGAGGTCGATAAAACAGCTGGAGAATGTTACATTTACATAAGGAAAGCCATTGAATGACCATAGCTCTAGAGTGTATATATATACACTGACCTAAAGGATTATTAGGAACACCTGTTCAATTTCTCATTAATGCAATTATCTAATCAACCAATCACATGGCAGTTGCTTCAATGCATTTAGGGGTGTGGTCCTGGTCAAGACAATCTCCTGAACTCCAAACTGAATGTCAGAATGGGAAAGAAAGGTGATTTAAGCAATTTTGAGCGTGGCATGGTTGTTGGTGCCAGACGGGCCGGTCTGAGTATTTCACAATCTGCTCAGTTACTGGGATTTTCACGCACAACCATTTCTAGAGTTTACAAAGAATGGTGTGAAAAGGGAAAAACATCCAGTATGCGGCAGTCCTGTGGGCGAAAATGCCTTGTTGATGCTAGAGGTCAGAGGAGAATGGGCCGACTGATTCAAGCTGATAGAAGAGCAACTTTGACTGAAATAACCACTCGTTACAACCGAGGTATGCAGCAAAGCATTTGTGAAGCCACAACACGCACAACCTTGAGGCGGATGGGCTACAACAGCAGAAGACCCCACCGGGTACCACTCATCTCCACTACAAATAGGAAAAAGAGGCTACAATTTGCACGAGCTCACCAAAATTGGACAGTTGAAGACTGGAAAAATGTTGCCTGGTCTGATGAGTCTCGATTTCTGTTGAGACATCCAGATGGTAGAGTCAGAATTTGGTGTAAACAGAATGAGAACATGGATCCATCATGCCTTGTTACCACTGTGCAGGCTGGTGGTGGTGTAATGGTGTGGGGGATGTTTTCTTGGCACACTTTAGGCCCCTTAGTGCCAATTGGGCATCGTTTAAATGCCACGGCCTACCTGAGCATTGTTTCTGACCATGTCCATCCCTTTATGACCACCATGTACCCATCCTCTGATGGCTACTTCCAGCAGGATAATGCACCATGTCACAAAGCTCGAATCATTTCAAATTGGTTTCTTGAACATGACAATGAGTTCACTGTACTAAAATGGCCCCCACAGTCACCAGATCTCAACCCAATAGAGCATCTTTGGGATGTGGTGGAACGGGAGCTTCGTGCCCTGGATGTGCATCCCACAAATCTCCATCAACTGCAAGATGCTATCCTATCAATACGGGCCAACATTTCTAAAGAATGCTTTCAGCACCTTGTTGAATCAATGCCATGTAGAATTAAGGCAGTTCTGAAGGCGAAAGGGGGTCAAACACAGTATTAGTATGGTGTTCCTAATAATCCTTTAGGTGAGTGTATGTGTACAATATTATATATGTATTATATTTTTACTTGTATAATTCAAATATTATAATGTTGTTATTATAATAAAAAACGCATTATGTTTATATATTTGAGTTGTTAATTTTAACCTTTAATGATAAACACCAGGCTCTCTGTATGTTTACAGCATTAGGTGAGAGATTTTTTTTCTTGAGAAAAATTAACATGTAGCTACTGTACCTAATATAATGATAAATTAATCGATATTCAAATTGCAAGAGTTGAAATCGTGAAGTTTGTGTCGAGCACTAACAAAAACAGTAGCCTACCAGTAATTGTACCTTGTAAACATTGTAATATGTTCTCACTAAAATTAAAGGGTTAGTTAATTACTCACCCTCATGTTGTCCCATGCGTGTGTCAGCATCACACAGATGTTGTGAACAGCGTTGGCCAATAATAAGCCTGACGTAGAACTCGGAAGCGCCGCACTGTGTTTACTACGTGAATAGCGTAGAATGATGTTGAAGAGAATTGTTGAATTTTTTTTTTTTTTTTGCGCACAAAAAGTATTCTTGTCGCTACATAACTGTGGCGAGCAGTGAGGCGAGGGACCGTGAGAGCGGGCCGGTGACGAGCGATAATGAGCTCCAGCTGCGCGCCACACCGGTCTCGTCTCACGGTCCCTCGCCTCACTGCTCGCCACAATAACATTATGGTTGAACCACTGTAGTCACATGGACTATTTGATATCATCAAAAATATCTTAAGTTGTGTTCTGAAGATGAACGAAAAGGCACTCAAGCTAAACTCAAAAGTTGGCAGCCCTGCTTGAAACGGCAGAATGGAGCTCGCATTATTAAACTGATTGTCTTATCTTTTCTACAACAAGAAATTTGAATGAACATCAGAAGGTATGTTGAAAGATACAGTACAACTTACTGAAATGTATCATGTCTCGTGCAATCACCCAATCAGTTTAACCGCAGAAAGATGTCAATACACCATGTGAGCAAGCCAGACTTTAAATTTACCTCAGGAAAAGTTTGTTAGCTGGAAAAAAGAAACTTAAGAAAATATATCACAAACAAACAAAAAAGCAATACTGTGTGTGTGTAAGGACAAATTAAATTGATCAAATGTGACAGTAAAGACTTTTATAATGTAAATGATCTTTTGAACTTTCTATTCATTAAAGGATCATAGAAAAAGTATCACAGTTTCCACAAAAATATTAAGCAGCCAAATTGTTTTCAACATTGATAATAATAATGTTTCTTGTGCATCAAATCATCATATTAGAATGATTTCTGAAGGATCATGTGACACTGAAGACTGGAGGAATTATGCTGAAAATTCTGTTTTAACATCACAGGAATAAATTACATTTTATATATTCAAATAGAAAACAGTTATTATGAATTATAATAATATTTTACAATATTACTATGTTTACTGTATTTTTGATCAAATAAAAGCAGCTTTGGTGAGCATATAAGACTTAACAAATCTTATCCAGACTACTGAATGGTAGTCTGCATATGTTCATTTTACCATTTTAAATTATAAATGGTTGGATTTGAGCATTACTCATGTATCGAGGCTCCAAAGACTTCCCAAACATAGATCATACATTGGGGATTCAGGGTCTCAACAGAGTGCTTTGAAATATCAACGGCTGCCATTGGCATCTTGTCCCGAAAAGTGGGATCTCCCATCATTTTTTTTCTTGGCAGTTTCCTTGGAAATTCCAACCGGAGTGTTTGTTGGAGATTGTACTTTGGGAGGGGTTTGAGCAAACACTCTTTTCGATTGTTTTGGTGGTATCGGCCTTTACGTAGATAAGCTCTGCGCTGTCAGCACAGGCCAAAGCTAATCCATAACCCTTTAACGGAGCTGATCGCATTCTTGTGAAGCGAGCCACACCCTGAGACCCCCCAGAAAACAAAAGGGAGTTTCCCACTTGCGCCGTATGCCTCATCTAGCACCAAGACTGTCTGGCGCATAAGCATTTTTCTTTCCTGTCAATATCATCTTTTCCTACAATTTTTTTTCTCTTGCAGGCCCAGCAGTCACACGTTGAAGACGCGACTCTCTTTAATGTTGCTCCAAGTGTTTGAGGCCTCACTGAGGGGATGACTGTGATGACCGACAGAGAAGCTCTTACAACCTATCCCATGATTCCCATGAAAATTGTATTTTCTGGATAATTCACTCTGGTCCAGATTCTGCTTGGAACAACAGCATTATTCAAAAGGAGGTCGTTCTGGAGCTGTCAAGGTTGGGTAAATAAAAACCTTAAATGACATTCAGGTCAAAGACTACAGGCCCATTCACAGCAAAAACTATAACTATAAATTCCTATACTAACATCCACACCAGCGGAGGATGTCGTTCTGTTTATTCTAAGCTTTTGTCATCTGCCTCTTTAAATGAATGCCCTCATTAAAATCAGGTGGATTCTTATTGGCTTATTCTTATCGTTCCTCTGTGTCATTATCATAATAGTTGTGGCGTGGACTTCCCTGTTTCATAATATTTTAACGATTATTACTTACTAGTTATCTTCCTTGATGTGAACGGGCTTCACAGACAAAAAAAGTACTAGGATCGATATACACCATGGTATCTTGTCAGTACCTTGTAAATACCACAGTACATGAATGTAGTATTGATTCAGTTGCACTGTATATATCAAAGTACTACGATTTTGTAGTCACTGTACTATGGTACTATCATAGTAAGGGTATACAGTGTAAAAATAGTCAAGTGACTGACCGATCAAGTGGACGAGCAAATGATCAAGCAAATAAACGAGAATGCCTTTTTCTTAGCTCTCACAGTGCTATAAATGTAATTCCAAGTACTTTTGGGAGCTAGATTTCTTTGTTGTTATTTCAACCTTCAGTTTTAGTTTATTTGAAAATCATATGAAAAAAATATGAATTTCCTTTACTCCTGAAACCAGATTCCCACTGAGGGCTAAGACATTAGCATTCGGGGTTTTAGCTCTTCCTCTGTTGTCCCTCTAGCCGTTTAGATTCGACAAGCCCGTAAAACCTCTGAGAGAGCTGTAGGAACTGCGGCCCATGCTGGGTAGAGTCGTGTTAAGCTTCACTGATAGTATGCCAAAGTGACGCTGATCAGTCTCTTAAAAAGACACTCGCAGCGGGAATGTGTGTGTGTGTGTATGTGAGTGTGTGTGTGTGTGTATGCCCAGCAATTGCTCAACACTAATCCCTCCATCATTAAAGAGAAGACACAAGTTGACACTAAACGAGGCCCTGATGTCAAACTCAGGTGTGGAGGTGGGTGAACAGGGGAGCAGCGGAGAACGGGTTAGGGGGAAAATAGTGAGGGAGTGAAAAAAAAGTGATCAGATGAGGGAATAAATCTCCCACTGTGAGTGTTGAAATGAGTGGATGAATTAATTCATTAAAAGGGATCCCAGAGGAAAATGCTCTTTTATAGGTAGTAAGAAAACAGCGTCTCAGATGTTTCTCCTAAAAGAGAAAAAAATTACGTAAAGGTATTATTAATTAATGTATAAATGTATTTAAAAAGTAATGTGAATAGCAGTTCAGTATGGAAGCTTTTTTTCCGCCACAGAATCAAAAAATAAAAAAGGTAATAGCGACTTTTTATCTCACAATTCTGACTCGCAGAATTGCGTGATATAAAGTCGCAATTGCGAGTTTATATCTTGCAATTCTGACTTTTTTTCTCACAATTGCGAGTTTATATTTTGCGAGAGTTTATAACTCGCAATTCTGACTTTTTTCGCAATTCACACAATTGTGAGATAAAAAGTCGCAATTATCTTTAAAAAAGTTTTATTCTGTGGAGGAAACAAGCTTCCATAGTTCAGATCATTTGATCTTTGTCAAATATTTTATGGTAAATTAGTTTGAATTTTGCTGTAATTAACCCAAAGCTCTGGCTTTTCTTTCTTATTTTTGACCAAAAATTCTTCATAAGTTATGACGTGATACTACCAAAAAAAGGCACCTGACTTAAAATGGGATTTTTGCAAGGGTAAATATGTCATAAATATGTTGCTGTTTCAACAACCTGCTTATTCATTGTGCTTTTACACAAAGATTAGTTAATTAGAGCTATAGAATTCAAGTTTAATTCCATTTTTAAAAATTTCTTAATTTTTCTTAATTTAAATATTTATTTATTTTAAACTTAATGTGGATAGTAGTTCAGATTATTTGATCATTGTGAAATATTAGGGATGCACCGATATTACAATTTTGGCTGATACCGATAATTCTTTATATTTGAAAGCCGATAACTGATATATTGGCCGATAAATCTAAACCCAAATTGTTATAAAATTTTCGAGAGCCTGGTTTCAAAAACAAAAGACTCACACATGTTTCACTTAACTGTATTTTCCTTTTTTTAAGTGATTCCAATCATATTTCAAGCAATTCAAAACCATCATGGCGAACATTGCGCATCTAAAGTGTCACAGCTGAAGGAAATAATCCATTATTTATCGGCTTTAATACGTCTGCCAAATTTTCTTATTGGGCTGATAACGATAACATAAAAAATAAACATATGTCGGCTGATACCGATATGGTGGCTGATATATCATGCATCCCTATTGATGGTAAATTCGTTTATTTAATTGCAAACTTTTGCATGCAAATCTGAGCACAGATTGAGGCATCTTTTCTTAAAATATGTGAGAAACAACTGAGAAACAAGAGAACTTATAAGGACTTAAGCAAAATTTTCTCTCCATGTCATTGCTGTCTGGGAGACTGAGAAAGAAATCTCATATGTGAAATTTCTTTCCTGAAGGATGCAGACCCTGCTAAGCAAGAGGCAAGCAGATAAGCCGTCTTTAATAATCTTTAAGACATCCCACACTGCTTTCAGCACACTAGTATAACCCGATCTGACCCCTTTTCATTCAAATAAACCATTACACCTTTTGCACTGCATCATTGGGTTTATCATGAGCAAGCAAATAATGAGAGAGATGGAAATCCTGTATCTCTCTCTGTCTCACACCTCTCTCTGTCTCCAGGGATGCAAATCTGAGTTGGCACATCTCCCACCCTTGCCGTAGCTGTTCACCTCCTCCCCTCTCCGCTGCTCCATGCCTTTGATCTGAGTCCAATGCCCACACAACCCATGGGGGTCAACCGCACTCAACCCTTTCACAGGCTGGCACACTCCTCCCTGTTGGCACCGCCATGGCCTGGCTGCCAGAGCGCCTAGTGAGTTTCACAAGAGACCAAGATGATCAACGCAGCCATTGCATTGTGGGGTAATTAACCCAAAGCTGTGGGTTTCCTTCTTAATGGGGGCGATGTATGTTTGGCCCATGCTGTTTAATCAAAAACAATGTTGATATACATTCTTCATGCGAAGGGATGACGTGATACTATCACAAATTGGGATATTTGCAAGGCTAAACATGCCATTTTCAGTTCTGTTTTTGACCTGCGTATTCATTGTGCTGTTCCAGATGGATTCCTTCTCCAATGCTGCTTTGTTTTCCGGCCAATATTTGAATAGTTCACACAAAATTGTGTCTATTTTCTCACCTTCATATCATTCTAAACCCATATATCGCAGTTTTTCCCCCCTAAAACACATAATGAGAAAGTATGTTTCTATACAAGGAGAGTCCATAGTGTCCATGTTTGTCAAGCTATAAAGTAACAGTGATTTCTCTTCAATGAAGTTAAACCTTGCACAACAAGTATAAAGGTTTCATTTTTGAATCTTAATGCAATTGTGAATAGTATTTTAAGAGTTTTAAGAGAACCGTGTGAATGGGGATCGGTTTGACAACGTTGTCATCTGTATGCGAAAAACGCAAAGGTTTTTAGTACATTGTGGTTGTGTAAATGTTCCCTAAATCTGTAGTGAATTATAAATCATTTTGTAAATTATTTTCATTGTACATGCTGTATTTCAATCATTTTAAAGCTGTGATGTACAGAACAGCTCATAGACAACAAGTCAATCACTTGACTTTAATAGTTTGCTTTTTGTAACAAACATTTAGTTTGATAGTCTGCATTTTCATAATGTGGAATTCAGATGTATTTATTTGGGTTGTTTAAAATATTATTATGTGTTGTTTCTGACTTTAATGTATGTCGTAATAACAAATGTTTCCCGGGTGCACTTGAAGGCAGCATTTCAATTTCAGTGTGGGGTCAATTCAACTCAAATTTCAAGGGAACAGTTCCTCAGCTCAAAATTTTGCCCATGCAAGCCTCTTCAGAATTTCTCCTTTTGTGTTCTCTACAGAAGCAGAATGCAGGAAATGACGTGCGAGCGAGTAAATAAAGACAGAATTTTCCTCTAATGAACGGCGGTTGGTATGATGTATGAGCTCTGTTGTCTCACACACCTCCTCTTCAGCGCTATACGTGTTCTTGTCTTCTCCGCTAGAGCCTTTTCTCTCTGATATTGCTCATCGGCAATTACTCCGAGCTTCTGCCGGCGTATTCAAGCGAGCTCCATTCACATGCAGATGTTTCCAAATCCCTGTCTTGTTTTTGTTTCCCGTGACCCATCAATCAGCACTCCTCCCATCTGTTTGTTACTCGCTGCTTACTGGCACCCTTTTAGCATACAACAAATGAAAACATCATAATATCCCTCTCTTTAGCTCCCATTCTCTCACACCCTCAGGCTTTTTTCATACGACTTTTAGGGGTTAAAAATATAAAACCAACGCACCCATTTTTTTCTTTTCTGGACATCATGTAATTGATCACATCATAGCGCTTTTTCCCTATGGTTAATGTAGGCCTGTTAAAAAAACAGGGGAAAAGTTGTGGTAACTTAGTGATCTCTAATTATGTCATGGCCTTCAGTTCTGCGGTACAGGCAGAGTTGGTGGGAGATGAAAAAGGGGAACACTGGATGATTGACAGCACCCCTTCCCTCAGGAACTCATTAGGCTACGGACTAAAAGCTAGTGGGCACACACAAGCTGGTCTCGCTTCCTCTAGTCCTCTTTTAGTCTTACACTCAATCAGATGGAAAAAAAGAAATGCCTTATTTCAGTAAGCTGCAAGAAAAGGAAAAGGAAAGGGGGGGAAAACTTATTCAGCGCTTATTTCATCTGATCAGACACTGCTTTAAAACCCAGAGTTTTTGGCCTTTTCTTTCAATTATAGTTTCTTAGAGATTCTTTTGCTCTTGCTTCTCATGCCTTCTCTTTTTTCTTTTCTCTCTCTTTCTCCTTCTCTTTTCTGTGTGTGCTCTCTAAAGCTGGTTTGGGTCTGTTACAAGGCTTCTGAGGAGAGTTTTGAAGTGCTCGGCCCTTGGAGAGACTCGCAGAAATGTTGTACAGTTCACATAGAATTTGAGAAGTTTTCCTCCACTGGAAAAAAAAAAGTTTGGTTGCAGCGTTTTATATAAGCTGTACTGCTAGGGCTGTTTAAAAGGGAACATCAGCAGAAATATGGAAGATGATCATGCTGGCCTTTGATTTGTCGAAGTCGAATCAGTACCATATTTTAAGACAGCATTCATAACCAAAGGTCCAGACCAACTTGTGACAGTGGAACTTCAAAGAATACTGATGTAAATAAACGTTGAGAGCTCATTTTGAAATTTTTATGATCCCTTTTCATTTGCTCTCGCTGTTGTTTATTAAACATTTTTGGATTATAGTTGGGGAAGTAATCAAAACTAAGTTGATGAACTGAAAAATAAACAGATTTTAAAAATGTACGTCTAAGAATTCAATTGTAATATAATAATAAATTTTACCATCTGGAAGTATAATTACCATAACTTTTTTAGTTTTTGGTAGCATGTAGTCAATATAAGTGAACATGGCCAAAGTAAGAAAAAAGTAATTTGATAAAATATTATCTTTTTATAATCAGTTTCCATTTATTTATATATTAAATACTATGTAAAAAAAAAACATCTATTTTAATTATTTATTTTGTCATTTTTATTTATTTTACTTATTAAATTAAAATTAAAAAAATGAAAATATATATTTTCTATTTTCTATTGTAGTTTTGTTTATTTTACTTTAAATTTGGAAGAAAAAAAGCTCTCTGCCCTTTTAATCCTTGAAAAACTAATAGCACTTTAATAGATTTGCTCTTTGCGTGTCGGTCAAAAATGAGCACATTTTTTTATTTCAATAAAATAAATGTACTATATTTTAGTTCGTTAATGTTTTTTATTTTATATTCTGTATTTTTAAGGGGTTTTATGGTACTAAATTATATTTACACTGTATTTATAATCTATTTATTCACTTTTTAAAGCATAACCTGAAAATTACACTTCCAACTTAAACTGATGTAAATCTTGAATGCTTTAGAGCACAGACTTAAGACTTAAGTTAAGATCTCTTTTTAAAGATGACATTTGGCAAATTATTGCTGAAGTGAAAAAAGTGAACTTTAAAAATATATATTTTCAAAAACACGTTTTACTCAAAAAAAACTGCACGAAAATCAAAGCCATAAATCTAAACAAGTTGTGTTCCAAATTTGAGATTGATATCTCAAAAAATGAGCTTTCAGAAAGGTTTTGATTGGCCGCAGTACCAAACATTTCCAATTCGTCTCCCATTCATTTCCATGACTATTTTTTTCAGGACCATTTAACCTTTTTGAATCATGTCCATGATTTTGTTGTTTGTTCACAAAGCAAGTGCCAAAACCTTTACCAAGTTTCGTACCATTCCTATGAAGCAAGAAATTCTAAAAAACTTTCTGTCAAAAATGACTGAAGAGCACCAGAGGGTTAAATATTAAGGTCATTTATTTGATTTAAATAATAATTAATATTTCAATCGAAATATATTGTGCCATAAAGCATGGAGTTTAATTTGGTAGGTCGCAAATTAACATATGCCAGCAGATTCTTGTGTGACATGGCCTCATCTTCGAAACCATGAAAAAAAAAAGACAATACGACCCAGTCTACATTAAACACGGGTTGTTGCATGTTTTAAGGTGACCAGTATGTTTTGTGCTGTAAAACATTTCATATAAGCAGTTTTTATTAAAAGCTTTACACATTCATATTATGGGCATTTCTGTACGAGTATAAAAGTAAAATTCATTTCCTGAAGCAGACCAGTTGAGAACCGCTGCCATAAAGCCAGTTATGATTTGTGGTAGTGACATCACAATGGCACCATCGGGTCTTTGACATCATCACGAGTCGATGTGCATTCAAACGAATTCGGCGAGATGCTACGCCGGGTGCTTAGGAGCTCAGCCAGAGAAATCATGTGTGATGCTCGGATGGATATATTGTAATTCTTTCTATGTTTTAAGTCCGTTTCAGCTTGGGAAGATAAAAGGCTCAGTTTTCAAGGAGTCCAGCTATTAGCCGTCTCCAATTAGAGAGGGAGGGTGTAGTGTTCCTCCACAAGCCTAATCCCCTCTTAAATTAAGAGAGCCTGCGCCAGAGCCACTCAGGGCAAAGGATATGGTCCACTCACTAACTGCTTTTCATTATACATGTGCAAAACACACACATGCGCACACACAGAAGAATGAGTCTCATTTCAAAGCTACTGTTGCCCCTTCAGTGGGATTTGTACACTCAAGCAAGACATCTCTCAACCCTTATTTTCTTTCTCTCTGGCCAATTTATTCAACAGGCAATAGATTCATACCCCAAACAGCTATTCATGACTCGGACGGTCTGTTGCGGCACACACAATATGCAGATTCGTTCTGATTTGGGGAGATTATGTTAAAACGCATGGATGTGTTGACATTTCGTTCACATTTTCGATGAAAAAGTGAGTATTACCGTTCATTTTGAGCTTCTCTGTTTGTATGTTTGATTCTAAATATATAATCGTTCCCATCTGCCATTTGAGCAAACGATTAGCTCGCTTGCGAGGAACTCGTGTAGCTCAATGTTGCTCAATGAAAATTATGTTTGAATTGAGGGGATTCCACCGCATTCAATAGCATTCGGCACAGGAACTGGATTTGCCGAGCTGGAATTAATGACTGTTTTGAAGGCTTTCGAAAAGTTTTTTGGTCTTAATCCAACAGTTTCGTCAAAAATTAAGAAGAAAGCTAGAAGATCACTGGAGTTTGTTTCACATCAAATCCCTTTGCTTAATGTCTCATTTGAAGTTTGGAGTGAGGAGGCTCATTGACTGGAAATCAAAGAGCTGCCATCTACATTTGGGTTTCAGGGGATCATAATATGTTTTAGGAGTTTTAGGGGTTTCAGTTGCAATCTAAATATGAACATCAAGATAGATTGCTTGCCATACACAAACAATGGTGCCCGAAACCGCCAACAGAACGTGCAATTGCCGTTGCATCACTGCCAAAGAGTCATCTTTGACATTTTCGAGCCGTAACTGCACAGACTGCTGGGAAAGAACCACATTCCATGGCCAAGCCAAACACAATTGGAGGGAATCCATGTCAGCCGAACTAAAAGAGAACAACACTTATATAACTCTTGTAAAACACACTTGTATATCATTCTGAGGCCTGCAGTGTAAATAAATAAAGTGTGTTGGATGGTCTGAGTTACCGCAGGTTTGCTAAAGACTGCTTCTCCGAGCTGAGCCCACAAAGAGACACGCTCCAATCAAAGGGCTCTCTGGCACGCTTCAGGCCGGCCGCGCTGACTACGCCACTGCCGTACCCGACCAAAGACTTTGAGCGCCGCGCCACTCGAAAACCAAACCTAAGATAAGCTAAATGTGGTCTGGCCTGAAGGCTTTTGTGTGGCTTTGAATACTTTCTGTCGCTCGCTCCCTCGCTCTCTGTGATTCCATCTGGCTGGTCTGAAGCGATGGGGCACACTCGTAGAGCCCCTCAGAGGGTACAAAGGGAGGATTATTCCAGCTGCCAGTCACACTAAGACCCTCAGCCGCCCGCTCCCTTACCACGGGCAACGTCTTCAGCCCTCATCCTCGTCTCTCACAAAGGGACATCATTAACACGGGACAATGGAGCCTTCCAACAAATCACCACCATCAGCCAGACACTCATCCTCCCAGAATGCACACTGTACCCTCGTTAAAAATGGGGGAAAGAAAGTCCTGGAATATTCAAATTAGAGGAAGATTCCCGTAATGTGACTTTGATTCTATCACATATACCGTGCAAAAATGCTTTTCAGACAACAGCTTTGCTGTGTGCTGTTTTTGACAGGGTTGTAAGGCGTAATGCACTTGGGTAGAGGTGAGCTGAGCACACTGAGTGTGTTTACATGCACCGATTATGCCATTTAGGGTCATGTAAACACCTTAAACTGTGTTTATTTATCCGGTGAAGATCATAAACGGTTTGAGCAAAGCCAGATTGGCCCAAGTTTTTTACTCCATGTAAGCACCTTTACCTACGTGCTTAAGCCGTGATCTAAAGACACTGCAATGCGTGTAATATGAGGTCGCACCAGGCCCGGCTCCAGCTCTGAGATGTAAGGTGTGCCAAGTGACATTCCTGGTGGGGCCGGTGTTTGTACATTATTTGTTTTTTTCTCTGTAACAGATTTTGTAACTTTATAACACAAGAGGCAGGTTTTAAAAGGGACTCAAACACACAGGGCTCAACGCTAAGGGGTTTTCTGGTTAAAAATAAAGTAAATAAATAGGTATTTTAATAAATAATGTTAAATAAAGTAAACAGTCAGTAATACAATTACACGTAATAGCACAAATAGATACAATAGAACAAATATTTCAGATAGGTCTACAAGTATTCAGGTAATACTTTAAATTAAATACATATTAATCCTATAAAATCTAAAGAAGTTATTCAGTCAAGAGCAGATTTGAGCAGCAGGTATATTAAGCTACTGTCACAAGCTACTGTGACCAAATGCACGGATCTGACACACATCAGATTTTCTCTCAAAAGTTACGTTAATTAAAACATTTTATTTTAAATTTAAGACTGTGCTTACGAGAATACTTGCCAAAACGAGTATTTTGACATCATTTTGTGTGTATTTGTCCGTTTAAGCGCAAAAGAGTTCTCAGTTTGGTAATTGTGTCTGAGGCGCAGCTTTCTGTGTGCGTGCACGCGCGTGTATGCGCACAGAATGCAGCACACGGGTACCAAATTTTGTTTATTTTGTGTCTTTGTGCGCTTGAATGGTTTTAAAATCTAATACTGCTTTTAAGTGGATTTTTGATACAAAGCAGCCGAAAAGCATGATCTCCCTCAAAATCTGGAGCTGTAATCAATTTTGCAATCTGTAGTTATTTGGCGTGGGGCCAGGGTGGGCCAAGCTCCTGATTGGGTGGGCCCCCTGTGGAGCCGGGCCTGCGTCACACTCTCTCTGCGGCATCTTTTAAAAAAAACTAAATTCAGCATATAATATATTTAAAATGTGAAAATATGCAATCTAGGCGTTCTTTTAATTCATCTAAGAAGTCACGCTGTGATGTATCAGTCTGGTCACACATCTTTGCAAATTTGCAGGAAAGAGTTCACCAACTTGAAATTTGGAAGCCAGTGAAATGTACATGAGCTTGCGTTTCCTGTCTCCAGCATTTGCATGCATATGAAGTCAGTGGAACGAAAAGTGTAGTGTGAACATCCCTTTATTCAGTTGTGTGCATGTCTTTTTTGCGCATCTGTTAAAAGCAGAGAAACCTCAGCAATTTCTTAATCATGATAAAATGGGGGAAGCTACCACTCAACAACCACTCAGAACACCCTAGCAACCACTGAGACCATCCTAGCAACATGCCTAGCAACACTTTTCTTATAAAAATGGAGAATTTCTTTCAAGAATATATGCTCTTTTTCTGAAAGTGTATATATGTATATTTTATATTAGAGCTGCACGATTCTGGATAAATTGAGAATCACAATTTTTTTTTTCACGATTCTGAACAGACAACTAAACAAAATAACGTCATTTTCAAGAGGTTCTGACAAAATGTTAATTGCTGCAATCCATTTAAAAAGTTTAATTAATTTGAATGAATTGGATTGAATGAATGATTCAATGACTCACTCATAAATACTTCACTTGTTTCATTACTGGATGAATCAGCATTTTTGAACAAATCTCTTGAATTAATGATTCAATGACAAATACACTACGTTTGTTTAAAATTCTTGTCACCACACGGCGGCCTATAACAATGTAATCGATACGATCGTTAAAGCAGTATGTTACTTTCAAAAGGTGATTTACTCTATTATGATCGCTATCTTAGACATCAGTGTTTATATGCAAACTATAATCTTTTATCCTAGTACTTTTGTGATAAGGTGAATATTTGTAACAGAAATAATGAGACTGTACATGATAACTGCTCTCCTTGTCAAAGGTTTAATAGACACACATGGTAAAAAAAGTGATCAGTTGACTGAAACCCGTTGTCTTAAAATTATTAAGTAAATACACTTTATGCGTAATTGAAAATATTAAGTTATGTTGAATCACTTAACTGAATTTTTTCATTTACACTTGAAGTTTCCTCACTTTTTTTAAGTTAAGTCAACTGATCAGTTTTTACAGGCGAATCGTTGTCATTTAGGAATGAGATAGCGATCTTTTAACAACTAATCATGCATAATTTATATTTAGGCCAGTAAGCAGTTGGAGAAGGATCGGGAAAGGATCTCGACTCGGGTTGCCTGACACTCTGACCACACGGCTATGGCAACTATCAATACCTGTAAAGTATGACTTTACTAATCCACAAAGAATTCGCTTTTCAGCCCTTCCAATGCCCACCATATTTATTTTGTCCAGGCTTTTAACGTAATTACAATCTGTATGAACATGCACAAATGAACGTCTAAATGTACTTTTCATTACAGTCGTTCTTTTGTTTGACACACAGCTTTTTGAACTAATACCAAAGTCATTGTATGTGATGTAACATTTATAGAAAAATTATTTAAAAAAAATATTCTCTTTCATAGATGACCCTCTGCTTCATTAAGGAAAGCAAGCGAGATTTGCTGCATTTCAAAACCAGCACAGTGTAGCTGAACAGACAGCAAAATTGCACTGTGTGCGGATGGGGTTGGATTAGGGGTTCATTTTGATCACCCCTGGGATCCAATCCACTAGCTCTCCACGATCCCCTCAGGGGCCCAGCGTATCAGCGGCGATGGTCCTGTGTCAGATGGCGATGGGGTCTGATGTGCACAGGGGTATAGGGTCTCCTCCGATGGGTCTATTGGTTTCTCCAGTGGTCTGTTAGCAATGGGGCCCTTAAGAACCTCTTTTGTTAAGACTTTGAATCAGAATTCAGGTAAACTGACATCACATTTTAAACACCCAAATATAGCTAGCTTTGAATTTAACCTAAACAGTCTGCCATTATTCATCTAAAACTTAATAAGATTAAAAATGTAAGTTATATTTAGAGCCATGATGATGATCATATATTGAAGACAATTATGCAGACAGATTTTAGACCACACTGATCTTTTCTACATTCTTAATTTCATTTTATTGCTGCTTTATCAGCAGTATTTTATAAATGTGTTTAAATGTATTCTTTCTTTTATATATTTTTTATAAATGTTTTCTGTTAATTTATTCATTATACATTTATTATTTAGGGTGAATTCAGGGTGATTGGGACACTTTTTGCCATTGAGATGACTTAGAAAAAGTGTCCCAATCACCCTGAATTCACCCTATTTAATTTTATTTATTTATTTTAAATAAAATTTAACACATAGAAAAGTAATGTTTCAGGTGTTTCTTTCGGCCACAACATATGATACTTTCCAATTTCGGATCAATTTTGTCAATAAACACCCACGCTAAATTAGTATCTTGGGATAAAATGAATGTTTCCTTTTTTTTTAATATAGTGGTGTAACAATATATCATGTCACAATATATCACAATACATAAATGCAACAAATTGTATTGTGGATACACTAAAATCGAATTAGTTAGACTTAAAAAAAACATGCAAAACGATTGCTTTAAAAAAAACATAGTAAAGTGAAATATGAATAGTATGTTGTACTGACAAATGCTTAGTTAGTATAGTTCACTTACATGAGAGTTCTAGTAACTAAAAAAAGAAATGTAGAGAGAACTTGATAATTTACTTTACTTTTGACTTAGTATAGCTACCATTGTTGTTACCACTGTTGTGTTTTGCATGCTGAATGTTGAAGTATGTGTTTGACTCCAGCATGGTCAATTGCAAGATATTGTCACAAATATAGAGGGATTATATCAATCCAATTAAAAGTTTCACAAGGTGTTTATGACATAAGTGTTAGCAATACAATTCTAAAAGATCATTATTCAACATGAAAAATAGACTAGTTAATGATTTAGTTAGAAGTTAGGTCATCTTTTAAAAGCAACTTATTTATTACTTCCCTTCCTTTGAAACCAAATAACCGATTGCATCACTGCATCAATAGAAAAAAAATTACAATAATATAAATGAAGTTCAAGTGCCCAAACAAAGGGAACACTGATCCCCATAATGGTGAGTTCAAACAAAAACATTTTAGGAAAATCAACATCAATTTATGAAGTGAGCTTATGTGATGTTCCCTCAATTTTTTTCAATTGTAATGACAATTCAACAAGATGACTTTGGGAAATTAGTGAATGCTACGAGAGAAAGATAACTGGAGAAGTGGAGGAAATGAGTGAAAAGCCTATTAAGAATTGCTCTGCCTCAAAAATGGCACTCAAACCAATCAATTAATCTTAACTTGGGTTTTCTGAGTAACCAAGGCATAGTATGTGAATAGTACAGATTACTAGATTTTACAATTAAGTTAAGACATAAGTAAAGTTAATTAAAATTGTTAGAACAACTGTTGGATTTTACAGTGTAGTGACAATCTGTATTGTGTATAGTTTACCCAAAATGAAAATTACTGAGAAAAAATGTAAGTTTACAGAGTTTTAGTATCATTACTACATTAAACTACTATATATAATGTTGAATATAATGTATAATATTGCAATGGGGGAATATTTATGGGTCCTGATAATGCCAAATGTCTTATGTTACCAGTAAAAAGTGTCCTACATTATTTTAAATACATCTAGTCAGTGACAGAGTGCAAGCATATTCGTCTAAAATAAGTATTTTCAGCTTCAGAATCATGAATGTTTTTACTCTGGTGTCATCATTGTCCTGTGCATTGGGTTCCCAGCACCAAGTCCAAGCCTAATAATTTCCACACCAATGTAATACCAAATTTAGCATTTTAATCAGCAGTACATTTTTGTTAACCTTGGAGTATCGCAATAATATTGTATCGTGAGTTCAGTATTGTGGTATGTATCGAATCGTGACATGAGGGTATTGTTACACCTAGTTGAATATATATATTTCTAACCTAGTTTAAATGAGTAAACACAGAGAAAAGAAATATCTGTGTATTTATAACACATGATAGTTCCATGTTGGATGAACATCGTCAACAAACACCAATGCTAAATCAGTATCTTGGGATAAACTGAATGTTTGCATTTAATTTATGTATATTTTTAACCAAATTAAAATGAGTAAACGCATATCTGTGTGTTTCAGGTGTTTCTTTCGGGGCAAAACATATACGTCCAAGTCGTCAACAAACACCAATCTTGGGATAAACTGAATGTTTGCGTGTTTATAAGGGTGCAAATATTTTCCAACCCAGCGCTGTCTGCGGTTGAATCAGTTCTCTCCAGACATGCTTTATCAAAGTCATGCCGTTTACTAAATTCTCAAAAGATGAAGAAATTGAAGGAGACCACTGGGGAGGAATGTTTATGGCAGTGAGGCGAGAAATCAAAGGAAGGACACGGCACATGGGAGATCCGAGAGGTGGAGGAAGGACGATGGGTCGATGAGGAGGAGATAGAGAAAGAGGAAGGCCAAACGATGAGATAGAACAGAGACCCATGGGAAACAGGAAGGACATCGGAGTGCATGAACGGCAGCAGAAACACTGTAAACAAACTCGTAGGGGCCACGGGGTCCTCCAGAAATGCTCCCTGTTTACCCACGAATCCCTCTTGTTGAAGGAACGATTCATCGTCAAATGAAAGGCAGCAAATATTTACAGAACCCTGCTCAGCCGATGCTGTGGTGTTGTGTGAAATCATGAAAGGACCCTTTGATTTCTGTATTCCCTTGGCCATTGATGATAGGGATTAAATAGACAGATGGTTAGGTAAGTAATGACTAGACAGGGAGTGTAAGGGGAGGGGCCTAATCTAAGAGGTGGGGCTGGGGGTTTGGAGGGTGGGGTCAAACGCTAGCAAGCAGACTATACATTTGCACAGAATGTCACCATGACAAACAAGATTATAATTTCACAGTTATAAAAAATGGTAATTTGGCACAGCATATAGGACATACAGATTTAAGAAAAACATATGCACTTTCTGGTACATGTAGAGGTTGAGTTGTTTTGATCATTAGTCCAGTTATTGGCTTCTTTGCTTATCAGAAATGTGGCATTGGGTTTTTAAAAAAATAAGTACTGTAAATATAAACTCCAACTGTAAACTCCAAAAAAGGATTATTTGGGTCAGTATGATTTTTTTGTTTTTGAAAGAAGTCTCTTATGTTCAGCAAGGCTGCATTTATTTGAAATAAACAAATACAGTAATATTGTGAACTATTATTACAATTTAAAAGAACTGCTTTCTAATTAAATATATTTTAAAATGTAATTTATTCCTGTGATCAAAGCTGAATTTTCAGCATTACTCCAGTCTTCAGCGTCACATGATCCTTCAGAAATCATTCTGATATGATGATTTGCTGCTCAACAAACATTTATTATTATTAATGTTGAAAACAGTTGTGCTGCTTCATATTTATGTAGTAACTGTGATACATTTCTTCCAGGATACTTTGATGAATATAAAGTTCAAAAGCTCAGCATTTATAATAGAAATCTTTTGTAAATGTCACTTTTGATATACACAATGCATCTTTGCTGAATAAAAAATCTTACTTCAGTACGATATGACCCATTCACTGGTGCTATTGTCAGAGGGTTTCCTTACCAAAGCGGTTTAAAAAGTTTTTATTTTGTATAACGATTATTTAATCAGTATTGGACTTTCAACAGCATTTGTTAGTAGAGAACAAGATAATAAATAGACAAAGGTGAGTAACCTCTTTCCCTACATCAAACAATGAACAGCACATTTATATTATCATATCTCTCTGCTATGACTTCAGTGCTTTGGATTGAGGTATTTTACGAGTGTCTTCTACACCAGACACTTGCTGACAGAGATTATCATGTTTTTTAATTCCTGCATGTTGTCTTGGAATTGTTTGAACAGGCTCTTTTAACCCAAAAAGCACTCAGTCAAGTTGCCTACCTGAGTCAGAACTGAACTGACTGAGTGTGTCTGGGAAATCCCTCTGAGACAAAGGTAGGGTTAGTCACATGTAGCCAAACCTTTGACTGTCAGCATAAGGCTTACTCCAATTTGAATATATATGAAAATAAAACCTTACTTTTTTTTTGATGTAGCCATTAGCCCCTCACACTGTAAAACAAATTCCATTAAATTTATGGTATAAAAATGGCAGCTGTGGTTGCCAGAAATTTACTGTAAAAAATACAGTAGCAACATTTTAGGTTTTACAGATTCAACTTAAATTTACAGTAAAAAAACGTATTTCATTAACTGATTTAATGTTAATTTACCAACCGAATTACTAATATCTTATTTGTACCTTTGTAATACACTGACAACCACCAAAAACAGGTTGTGATGAGCAAAATGATGAATCAAAGCTCATCAAAAAATCAAAACTCAAAATCACATGATGAATCAAAGCTCATCACAAGCACAAGCTGAGAAAGTAAACACTAATATATAGAAGGTGCACTGAAATACTAAACACCATCATGGTAACACGACATAAAAAAATGCAAAGATGTACAAAATTAGATGTAACATAAAAACCCAAATGTACCCAAACTGATTAGAAAAAAATAAGAAGAAACAGTTATTTCATGTCATGCAGGGAATTATGGTAATGTCAATTTATGGTTTTTCACTGTAAATGAAACAATGACTTGTTCTTTTTTACTTCCAAAAGCTGTAAATTTAACTGTATTTTACTGTTATCTTACATAAAATGTACGGATAGATCTATAACAGTTATTCACTGTACACTGTAAACCCGAATAAGTTGGCAAAACTCAAAAAAATTGAGGCAATCAGTTGCCTCAATTTTTTTAAGTTAAGAAATTTAAAGTTGAAGTAAGCAGAACTTGCAGATTTTTATTTTGTAATCATGCATTTGAAAGCTAAGTAAGCTAATTCATACATTTATCTTAAAAATGTAATCTCAAATCATATTTTTAGTAGTGAAAACTTATAACTTTAACCAGCTAACTTTCATAGCATTAGCATAGCACTTGCTGAATGAGAACAGCAATATAATACATTTAGCATAAATCTGTTCTCAAAGCTCATGCTCCACTCGTCACCATGATGGTAACCCCCCAAAAAACCCAACATAACAGAAACTCTTCTAAACTAGCATAACAAAACATTAAACACTACTAAATCTTAGACTTAATGTTAATCTTGCACAATACATAAATACATTTTGGCATTTACTCTCCCTATTGAGTGTCATGGCAAAGCATGCTGGGAAATAGAAATCATAGCCCAGTTTCAGTTAAATTTAAGTTAGTCTAAATTAAAAGAAACAAGTTCATAAAACTCAAAACAATGAAACAATTCAGATAACTCAAAATGTGTCAGTTTTGAGAACTCAAAAGAAAAAGAAAGTTCTAAATACTCATAAAAGTTCATTTGTTTGAAGTAATTTGTTTAATTTAGTACGGAAACTTTCTGTTAAGCAATTAACTGTTTTTCACCGTAGCATTTTTACAGTCTTTTACTGTTAAAATCATGATAATTTTTAAGTGCTTATTGTCGCAACATCCGTTGATCTTTTTTCATATTGCATGTGCAGGATATGGCATTTTTTATTTTGCTTTATATTATTGCTAGAACATTTTAGAGCTCTGGATTTTGTTTTAAATAACTTAACCCTTAAAGGGGCGACATATCCTGGAGGATACAAACATTTGAGAGGCAGGGAAAGTGTAGGTCTCATTTCTTTCATGTTGAAAGGGTGTTTGTTGTGAATATTTAGATCTGGTGACTTAGTTCATAAACTTTTTGTTTAGCTCACATTTAAAACATGACCACCTATAGTGGGAAATCTACTCACCTTCAGATAAAAGTGGATATATTACACATGGGACTTGTTAATAAGCGTTAGCTTATTACGTTTATGTCGAAATTTTATGAATTTAATTTTTACATTTTTCATAATCTGTCTGTAAATGTTGCCCCTTTGGAGGTATAAATTAATTGAAAACAGAAAGCTTGTCTGGCAATGCGTATTACAACATTTTAGCCACATTTTTAAAACATTTATTCTCTCATAACTTAAACAAAACATTCTTTGAATAATTCTGTTGAATGCCTATTTATGAATATATTAGCCTACTGTATCATATTTAAAACACAAATTTCTTGGGCCTATAAATTATCAATATGACCAATACTTTGCTTTAAAAATTTAGCTAAAATGTTGTAATACGCATTGCCAAACAAGCATTCTTTTTTCAATTAATTTATACCCCCAAAGGGGCAACGTATCCTGGGGGATACAAACATTAAAATCAAAAAAAAAAAATTTTTAATTAAATTGTATTATTTGTGTTCTAATAAGATGGAAAATAGCAATAAATTAATTTTCTGATTTCTCTTTATGGTCTTGCCCTTTTTATGGTTAAAGAAGAAGATATTTTGGCCATACAATGAAATGACTTTTCATACAATGAAAGTCAATGGGGTCCAAAACAACATTAGACACCTTTTGGCTTTCATTTCTGTTCTGCAGACAAAGTAAAGTCATACAGGTTTATAACAGCATGAGGTTGAGTATAAAATGACAGATTTTTTGGGGTGAACACATTAATATTAATATTTGCTTATGTGAGAATGTGATATAGCATTGCGTGCTGTCTGTTTATGGTTTCCTGCTCGTTGTTAATGTGACGAGACATTGGCAGTGATGGTTCTTGTTTAAATGACATTGGAGACCTGTCTGGTGTGTGTGTGTGTGCTTGATATTACAGACGGGACTTGGGCTCTGTGACTCCTCAGTAGGGCGGTCATGACCTTTGACACCTTCCCAGCAGGACTTGACGCAAACTCAATGTGTTCTTCAATAACGCGGCAGGATGAAAAGACAGATACAGCATTTTGGGCTACTGGTGGACTTCCTGTCTGAAGCCAAACAAAGGCTGTGGAAATTGCACAGGGGTTGCCTCTACGTGTCGGCTGCACAATAAGTCTTTTATGCACAGGGTTATAAAAACTGTTGTCTGTTTGAATTAATTTTAAAATGTCATTTATTCCTGTAATCAAAGCTGAATTTTTAGTCTTCAGTGTCACATGATCCTTCAGAAATCATTCTAATATGATGATTTGATGCTCAAGAAACGATTATTATCAATGTTGAAAACAGTTTTGCTGCTTAATATTTTTGTGAAAACTGTGATACATTTTTATTTAGGATTCTTTGATGAATAGCAAGCTCAAAAGAACAGCATTTATTTGAAATAGAAATCTTTTGTAACATTATAAATGTCTTTACTGTCACTTATGATCAATTTAATGTCCCTGTTTTGTCCAACAGAAATTAAGTATAAGTATTAAATTATAAAATTAAAATGTGACAACTTGCCCATACCTGACATTTATGAAAAATACTCAAAAACATGCACACACCATGGGAGATATTCTGTCTGTGTGTATCCCTCAAGTCATACATGTATTGTTTGTAAGTCTTTTAATTTTTATCACGTTTTTAAAAAAAATTTTTTTACAGGTTTTAGTGTATTACGCTTGCCAAGAGTTAATGTGTGTAGGTGCAGAAGGCTCGTCTCAATAACCAGCATAACAAATTTCCCCTGTTGGGTCTTTTCCCCTCCCCAGCTTCATCCAGAATATGATTTTATTTTAATAACAGTATGTCTGCTTCTCGCCGTGTTATAAATCAGCAGATCACAGGACAGAAGTGGGGCTGAACGCTCAGCTCATCCCCTCCAGACACTTTCCCTTCCTCTGAACATCACCTGTGTTCCCACCAATAAAAGAGTATAGCAAAAATCATCTCTCGCCTTAAAACCTCACCCACCTCTAACTCTTCTTCTTTTTGACTGATAAATGGCTTTCTTTCACCCCCCTCAACTTTAATTGTATGTTCTTTTCATCTTAATGTGATGTTTGTTTCCTGTCGTTTATTAGGCAGTGACTGGGAGCTTCACAGCTATAATTTTCGATTCAGGGGGGTTGTCAGAACTGGTGGAAGAACCGCTGGATCGGCTGCCAGATTTATCATGAAGAGCAAAGGGTGAGGTTTCACTCTGCTGTACTGTACTTTACTGTAATTGTCTCTGTCATTCATGAAATTGTGGTTCCGTACTAAGGTGAATGCACTTGAAATGTGCCGATTTATTTAAAGTTAACATAAAATCAAAATTGATCCATTTTTTAACACGTTCCTGGTGTTATTGTGAATGATTCATCAGTGCGCGTAATTCCAAAGATGAAAATCCTTCTCTGATCTTGCACTGGAATAACAACTTGCTCCCCCTCTGAAAAAAATGTCAATAATAGCTACCTGTGTGATGCAGCCCTGAAGTACACAACGTGCTATCTTTCTTATGGGCGCTCAGATTCACTTTTATTTTTCAGCTGTCTGAGCCATAAATGACGTCATGACAAGGCAGATTGGCTGATGACACACCAAAAATACATGCACAATACTATTGGCTGTTCTGAGCTCAGTTGTGACGTCAAAAGCAGAAACATGATTTAAAGGGTTATTTCACCCAAAAATGAAAATTGTGTCATTAATTACTCACCCTCATGTTGTTCCAAAAGCGTAAAACCTTTGTTCATCTTCAGAACACAAATTGAGATATTTTAAAGAAATCCGAAAGCTCTCTGACCCCTCCATAGACATCAATTGAATTACCACTTTTAAGGCCCAGAAAGGTAGTAAAGACAATGTTAAAATAGTCCATGTGACTACAATGGTTCAACCTTAATTTTATGAAGCGCCGAGAATACTTTTTTTGCGCAAAAAAACATAAAACAAAACGACTTTATTTAACAATCTGTTCTCGTCTGTGTCAGTCTCCTACGCTGTTGATGTAGTAAATACAGTGCAGCGCTTCCGAGTTCTACGCTTAAGTTGCAACAGTTGCAAGAAAAAGTACCTGAACCGCTTGCAGAATCTCTGAAAATGTGAATAATTTCAACAAAATAAGAGAGAGCATCGTTATTTTTTATTAAGTCCACAAGACAAAGTAGCTGAATTTATTCAAATGATTCAAAAGTTTATGAACCATTGATTCTTAATACTGTCTTATACATTACCTGGATGATCCACGGCTGTTTTTTTGTTTTGTGATGGTTGTTCTTGAGTCCCTTGTTTGTCCTGAGCAGTTAAACTGTCCAATGTTCTTCAGAAAAATCCTTCAGGTCCTACAAACTCTTCAGTTTTCCCATATATTTTGCATATTTGAACCCTCTCCAGCAGTGACAGTATGATTTTGAGATCCATCTTTTTACACTGAGGACAACTGACCTATCAGTAAGCCCCGCCCCCCTTAGTTACTGTTGCTAACTCGAAAAAACAAACAGAGTTGCTAACTGTCTTACAATGACAGCTGTCAGTGTGAAAACCTTGTCTCAAGATTTTTTTGGACACAGAAGGACCACCTCTCATCGAGGAGCATTCAAGTGGGACTTAAATATGCCATGGAGGGATATATAAAAGATTTTAAAATAAATATGGTGGGTAACATGATTAATTTGGAAGCGAGGGTTTACAGATCACAATGCAAGTGGGAGTAGCCTTATGTTATGGTCATCACTGTTAACGTTACATGATGTGAGAACAGTTAGCTATTTAGGTTTGGACTTAGCATGGACTCACTAACTTTAATCGCAACTTAATGAGAGTATGACAACCAGAAAATCCTCTCAGGATACCTGGAATCAGTGTTACAGTATCCCAGGCACATCATTTTACCCTTTTTGTAGCATAAACACCATCAAACCGATGAGAGCTTCAGATCTTCCAATGTTTCTCTATGGCGCTGAAACCTAAAGATGTCCGAGTTCCGGGCCCTGTGCAACTGATACTCAACTGCCATTGGCTCATCTGTGTTCGAGGGGAGGGGCTTACCGATAGGTCAATTGAGGGACTCAAACACAGCTAATAAAAAAAGGTTCAAACATTCACTGATGCTCCAGAAGGAAACACAATTCATTAAGGGGGTGAAAACTTTTTGAATTTTGAAGATCATTGTAAATTGTACTTAATTTGTCTTCCGAGAAACATGCAAGTATCTTCTGTTGCTTCTGAAGGGCAGTACTAAATGAAAAAAAATTATATTTAAACAAAATAAGAAACATTTGGAAATCATCCTGTTCAAAAGTTTTCACCCCTTAATGCATTGTGTTTCCTTCACTGGAGCATCAGTGAATGTTTCAGCCTTTGAGTCCCTCAACTGTCGAAGGATCTCAAAATCATACAATCACTGCTGGAGAAACTGTGCTGGCTGAGTCAGCTGTCTGCTCTCGAATTGCTCTTGCGTACATACGACATACGGCACAGTGATGTGGCGTTGACAATGTCTCAAGTAGGACAAAATTTCGAACCTGCTTCGAACAAGCCGAACAAGCCTAGTGTGATAAGGGGCATTTCCCAAACATGCGCGAAGTAGTTGATCAATTACAACACACTGGATTTTAAGATTAATCTGTAGATTTGAGGTCAGAACATGCATTAAAAATGATCCAGCTGACCAATCAGAGCACATTGAGCTTTACAAAAGGCGGGGCTTCATAGAGACAGGAACTAAACAGAGCGTTATTGACAGACTGGGAAGAGAGAAGCTGCAACAATGTCAAATGTTTTTTTTTTAATTCAAGCATAAAAACCTATTCTAGTAGACTTAAAAGGGTATAATATGGCTTCCTGATTTTAAGATTACAGATTAGATAATATGATAAGATACATATTGCACTTTTTTGAATGAACTACAGTCAATATCGTATTGAAACAATTTGAATCATTTAAAGGCCAAATCAGCGAATTTTCCTTCCATTATATAGGCCATTCCCATCCTCAGATTACAGTTAAACCAAATTATTAATCCAGGGTTCCTGATCAATAGCAATACATGCATGAGCGTCACAGCAAGAGGGCAATCTTTCTGAATTTCTCTTCTGAACCCAACTGTCTAATTCCCATCTAGATTAGCTGCGCTCTGATAAATTATGCTGTGTTATGGATACATTCCTGGTCCTTCAAGGTTATATAACATTCAATATGCAGTAGAAGAGTGAAAGACAACTAAATTCAGGTCAGGACACAGCAGGACGCTTTCCTTTTCATGTTTGATCCAGAGGGGTCACTTCTGCAAACTCATTAAGACAGAAATGCAAATGATCTTCTCTTTCACGATATATTCTCCTTTTTTTTGAAGAAAAAAGGCAATTATTGTGCCTATTACTGTAAAAGAAAAATACCAGGCAAGAGCTGAGCATTCACATGTAGCATTGCTCTTAACTACCAGTGTACATTTTATGTTAATTTATGTTTGCTAACAGTTGAAGGTCCAGCGATGACGCAATGTTCAGCTCTTAAATGATGTATAAGCAGTGTAGGTTTTCCTTTGAAGTCTCACTGAAATGTGGAGAGTTGTATGTTCTTGTCCTTATTATGAGTTCATGTTGCAAAATAAGGTGAATTGGATTTTTATTCAAATTATTGGCTATATTATTCTAGACACACAGAGCTGGTTTCCTACAAAAAAATGAGATTTGACTAAATTGCATTAAAATTTTGTACTTAGTGAACCTAGAAAATGCATTGTTCATTTGCCAGATACTGTACTTGCATTACTGCAGATACTGTACAATGCATTAATTGTATGCATTTCATGTATGCCTCCTGGAAATATCAGTTTTTCAGATCATTTTTTCTGTCCATCAATCTGTGATTTACCATTGTTGATGATAGAATTACAGCATGTTGTTTCTGTATGCCCAAATTTAATTAGACCTTAATTATATGTAGGCCTACACCTAAATTTGAAGTTAAAAATCCTGTTAATGTCTAGGCTTTTTGGTGAATTTTGCAAAAATGCATGTTTGATCTTTTTGGCCGCCTTAATGTATTTCATATGCAGCCTTACATTAAAACAACCATGCATAAATAAATCAACACAGTTTACAATAAGGTTAGATTGTCATATAGGAACCAGTCTGTCAGGTTAATGTATGTTTTTCTGTTCTTTTGTGTTCAAGCAGCAAATTTGCAGTTTCTTCTTTCTTTACTATATCTCTATTCATTCACATTTATTCATTTGGCATGTATTTTTATTCAAAGCAACTCACTGTGCATTTATGTTATCAGTATATGTGCCTAAATAGAATCAATCTGTAGATTTGAGGTCAGAACATGCATTAAAAATGAATTAGCCCTTTTATTTTCTGTTGTTTGACTAAATTAAAAATCTCGTCAGTGCAGACGCATTTAATAATTGTCCAGAATCTGTCATTTGAAAATAAATGTTTTGCTGGCTCAGGGCTATAGAATTACAGCCTTAATGTATTTCATATGGAGCCTTACATTTAAATAACCATGCATTAAAATAAATCCACCCAGTGTACAATAACAACACATCTGTCCTGCTATGCATACATTTCATTTAAAAAACTGAAAGGTTCGATTGTTATCCTAGGAGCCAGACTCAGTGAGTGAATGCGCGAGTGTGTGTGTGTGTGTGTTTAAGGCTCAGTTTTCCGCTACACTCTGGAATGCGGCCAGTCCCGTCTCCCTCTCTCTCTCTCTCTCTCTCTCCCTCTCCCTCTCTCTCTCTCTCTTGATTCCACATTCGGGTTCCAAATCCAAAGCCTTTGATCTTTCTCGCTGTGTCTCCTTTACCCGGAAGAGAACCGTCGCTTTCCCTCTCAGCTGGGATGAAGGCGCGCGTGGAAATATTGGCCCGTCTCCATCCTCACACCATATATGGTCATACAAAGGCAGGGGATGAAAGAGGCCGCCGCCGCCAGATCAAAGGCAGCCACGGCTCCGCCCACTGACCCCACCTCCGCCTGCTTTATAAAGATCTGCCTCCTACTCCAAACTTATTCTCACGCAAGCCGCAGAAACACTTCCCAATGTTTTTCTTCCCCCTTCTTGTTCTCTGCTACACTGAGGGAGGGCTCATTGAATGTATCTGGGTTTATTATATTTTGTAGCTGTTTACATTTATACTGTAACAATTTCATAACATCTGCTTCATATGATAATTTGACTAACTTGTGTTTTCAATTAAAATCTGCTGATAACAAGATCTGTAACCATCTTTGCGGGAGAAATTGTGTAACTGATTATTATGTAATTGTCATTGATTAAATTTAGCCTATTTCAAACAAATATTCCTCGTCAAATGTCAGAGCATGTTAACACAATATACTTTTTTGGCAAAGGTTACTCGTATTGGATAGAAATTATTCGTTATGTAGGCTACATAACATATTTTAGACATGACATGGCTTATCAAACGTTGGATGATTATACAGTGTATGTTTTATAAAAAAAGCTTAATTACATTACAATTTTAAATTTAGATTACCTTGAGAACAAAAGCAGCAGTCAGGTCAACTTCAAGTATTCATTAAATCAAGCAATATGCATGAGAAAATGTATTTAATAAGATGAATAAGAGATAAAAACAACTACCTAGATTCAAACGCAATCTCTATTATACAGTTGCATTAAAAACGATTCATGCGTTTACATTTTGCATCTTTGAGTTCACCTTTGCAAGCTAATGCAGATCAATTATAATAATCCCATATTGGCCATTCGTTTTTTTTTTATTAAAATGATAATTTATTATGATCAATTACAAATTGAAAAAAGGTGTCATACATTTTTTATATAATATTTCTATAATATATTCTATAATATAATATTTCCAATATTTCTCTGCAATTTTTTAGATTATAAATCTAAAAGAAGCACAGAGGGTGCAGTTGATACTATTTATTTACTAGCAACACTAAACAATTCACATATTGAATTTACTGTGGTAATATGTTACCTGCGATTCCACACATCTCATTTTAATAATTTAAATTCAAACATGGTACATAAAAAATATAAATGCATAAAAAATATTTAAAATCATAAGATGCACAATGTTGTGCATTGATTGGGTCCAGTATGCTATTGGAAATTGTTTCACACATTATGATGAAAAGTGTGGATATTAACGAATTAAACAAAAGCACCTGCTGATTCACATGAAACCAGTTCTGTCATTTAACATCCATTAACATGGACTTCTGATGTTCCCTGTAAATCCTAAATATTTCACACCGCTTATGTATGATCCAGTAGCTTTTTTCTAATTGGTTAAACTGACGTTGTTACGACACTGTTTTCGTTTCCAACAGCCCCAAAATGAATCTGAAAAATGAACCTCCACATTTTTCCGCTTTCTGTCCATTTTTTGTTGGATGAAATGTTTAAAATCTCCCTTTACTTTCCCTTGGAGTGTCAGTCAATGTATGTGCGTGTGCGCGAGAGCGCGCGCGTGTGTGAGGTGTCAATCAAAGCTGCGGCTTCTCTTTCATCTCTATAGTCAGTCAGAGATCAGGGGGAGGAGTACAGCACTACACTCTCTCCAGCCCAACATTACTCTCAGTCTCTGCTGAGCTCATTTCTGAAGAGGGACACCTTTTTATCCAAGAAACCAAACGGGAATGACACACAGCATCTGAACTCCAGCACTTTTTTTTGAGTCGGGTTTTTTTTAACAGTCAGAATTTCATTTGAACTTTACCTTCTGACGCTTGCTTTTTTTTTTAAACACCCACGGAACTGTACATTAACTTTTTAAAACATTCAGCGCCGCTATTTTATTTCCCCCTCTGGATTCTCGAGCGTTACACCGGGTCGCGCGCTCTTGCTGCAGTTGGCCAAACACTCTCGCGCGTGTTTGGAGTGCGCGAGCTGAAAGTATACGGGGGTTTCTGTTGCACGCGTTCGCTTTCCGGGCGTTTGTAGGGTGAGGAGGACTTTCATTCACCCGAGAAATGCCGCAGTTGTCAGGTGGAGGAGGCGGCGGGGACCCGGAGCTCTGCGCTACCGATGAAATGATCCCGTTCAAAGACGAGGGAGACCCGCATAAGGAGCAGATCTTCGCGGAGATCAGCCACTCCGAGGAGGAGGGAGACTTAGCGGAGATCAAGTCATCTCTGGTCAACGAGACCGAAATCAGTCCCAACAGTAACAATCACGACGTGAGTAGCCTACACCTCAAACGCACGTGAAGCTCCTTCGTCAAACTTCGTGTCCAGCTGTTGGGAAGTTGCGATTTGTTTTCAAAATTAACTGTCATGTTGATATTTTAGCCGCTGTTCTGTTAGTGTGTGTGTGTATGTATGTGTGTGTGGTTTAAATGGTAGAGCTACACGTGTTTAAATCAACAACAAACTAATTTTGACCCACAGTCCTTATTTAAGCGAAAAAAAACACACTAAAAGTGCCTCGATGATCATAATTTTCATTGAGTACAGAAATTATTGCTTTTTTTAAAAATTGTTTAAATTTTTCTATAAGAATAGGCCATTCAAAATATCATTAACAATATTTATTTTTTTTAACCCACAGTAATTTTCAGAAGCATTGTTGATTTAATATTTCCTTTAATAATCACAACAATAGTAGCTATTTGAAATTTCACTAAGATATAGTTATTCAGTTTATTCAACAATTTATGTTGAACAGTTAAGCAATATTGTAAATATAATATTGCAATACTATAACAATGGTTAACATTGTTATTATTATTCATTTTTGTGATTTAATAATAATTAAACAGGAAAATCTGTTACATACTTTCATATTTTAATATTTCTGAAACGGCTCATTATACCTCTTATTGTTATATTATTTTACAATATTCTGCAATATGCTTATTTTTATTCATTGTATTAATATTAATTTTTAATATGTATTTAAAAAAAATCAGCACACTGATGTCGACAGTTGTATTTGCCTGTCAAAATTACATTGCAATTTCACACAAAGGAAATAGTAAATATTCATTTTGTGAAGCAGTTGTCAGGTTAGTGTGCTGGTGTAATCTCGTTTCAGTTTATTTTAAGTTTTTCTCTTATCGTGTGCTTTTTTATATATATATATATATATATTTTCCATTACTACTTGGTCATGTGAATCACGTAAAATGTATTGAAGAATAATAAGACGCTTGGCTTTATTAATGAAATGTATTTCCTCCTGGCATCAACAGCATGCAGGGTTACAGCATGGCATGAGAAGGAACAAACGGATGGGCTGAATGTTAATTGGGAAAGCATTGCCGATCCTCACTCTGCTGGAAGGCACCCAGAGGGAGCTGAACTCCAAATGGAGTTTATTTCCCGGCACTTCTGATTCATAATGCGGAGTGAACGAGAATAGTAGCGAAGCCTTTCTTTTTCCTTCCTCAAGATACCGACCGCATCTGTGGTCAGACTCCACAGCAGAGAGAAAATGACTGAGTTAATCAATGTACAAAACACTCAAGTTATCTTTTCCTCATGGATGCCTCATGCTAAAATTATGATCAAAGGATGCCTTATTTTGTCAGCTTTTGTTTTAGATAGCAGAAATCATGGAAAAACAGAAATATGTTGCACACCAGAAATAAAGCTGTTAATATCTCTCTCCTACATTTTTGAACAGGCAGCTAGACAGTCCCAAATGACACCAGACTCTTACCATGACAAGCACAGGGACCATCAGGACGATGGTAAGTCATTTGGCTTGGGATAAAAACATTGTGTGTTGTTGTTCAGTGGTGCACTTTTTTTCTTAAAGCATGCTTTTACAAAACATGGTATTTTCATTTTGTTATTTTAAAACAGTTGCAAAGCTATATATATGCAACTGTTTTAACATAACAGAATGAAAATATCATGTTTTGTATATATAGTATTTGTATATATTTGTAATGTATATATTTCTCTTTTTAAAAATTGTAATGAATTACAAGGCATTATTTTTAATAAATATGCTGGTAATCATTTAGATTTGTCCATTCGTTTCATTGATCACGATGGCTTTGTGAAAGGGAATTTCACAGCCCACATTGTGTTTGTTGTCGACACGTAATGACACGTGCCAGGGAAGTGCCCCATCTTCCTGTGACACGCTGGCCTCCAAACACACCGTCTGAGACCCTATTGTCAAGAGCAGCATGTTGCTGTGATGGCCCGGAGTTCATTTGATCTCTGTTTGCACCCGGGTCTTTTTTACGCCGAGCAGGGCTCTGGGGTCACAGTGAAGTGACTTGATTGTCTTTTCCCCTTTGTTCTCTGCTTGCTGTGAATTAGGATGCTAATTTTCAGCGAAACACTTCAGTGGCCTCAAAACGGCTTCCCCGTTTTAGACACTGTTAGGAACTTCATGATTTCCTGTTTAGCTTGGATTTCGTGCATTTTTAAAAATGTGACATTTGGTCATTTTGATTAGTTTTTTGTTTTTAGTGACTGAACCACATAAAATATTAGTTAAAATAAATGTAAATCTTGCCTAGGAATTCTTATTAATTCAAGTTGAATTTTATTCTCTAACAGGCAAGCACCAGGACATGTACAGCAAAGGCCACCCGTACCCCAGTTACCCAGGATACATCATGATGACCAATATGAACAATGAACCCTATATGAACAACGGTTCTCTCTCGCCTCCCATTCCCAGAACGGTGAGTGTTCATCAGCGTCCACCAGTGACATTTTTCACAACTTTATTTTATCTTCCCTCATTGTAGCGTGCAGCTCGGGGTTATGATGTTAGTTGCTGATTGGCGGCGTGTCTGTGACTAATTCTGTGACCCATATCCATATCTGCTCGTACTGTCTATAGTTTCCAGCGTGGCAGATTAAAAAAATAGCATTATTTGTGATCGTTTTGAAAGGACTTGCACTCTTATGGATAAATGTATAGAACGTTTACCCTCTCGATTATTCTATAAAACAACCACTGATGGAAGGAGGGGTTTTAAAAAAAAAAGATGGTGGATACGCTAGCAGCTGTCCACCCTAATCCTGTTTGGTAGTTTTTGTGTGGTTAAGACTCCCCGTTTGGCAGTTGACTGGTGCCTGGAAGAGACGGCCGCTGCAGGCAGTCTGTGAGCCCGATGAGAGAGACAGGGCTTTCTACGCTGAGCTCATCTCATCCATTGTTTGCACAGCTCTGAATTCAGCTCCTTTATCAGTCTGCGGCCGTGCGATTATGGTTGGGTTTTGCTCGGTTTCACTGCTGTGGTGACGGACGCCAAACTGAAGATTGACCTGTAATTGATCAAAGCATTTGGGATAAATGATTATGACTTGGTTAACATTTTTATTGTTTAATTCTTCTTAAGCAGATACATTGTTACACAACAAGATGTGGTTTAGCAGTTTATTGGCAAACACAAAAACATCTTTGGGTCAGCCAGGTAACATCCTTTGTGGTTTAAAGCCTTTGCTTAGGAGGACAAAAAAATCCACAAATAATAACAGATTTTTTCCACTCATACTTGACAATGATTTTGCAGAGTTGTTTTGCACCATTTGCAACTTACCTGAATTTCTCTTTTTCACTCTGTGTGCAATAAAACCGCAATCATGCCAGATCCATTTCCTCAAAGTCCTTCGTCTGTTGTCTCTTTCTCTCTTTTGCGGTGGCTCAAATATTCGGACACAGTATCTCTAAGGTCTGGGATCGGTTTTCTGTGAGATCAAAGGCATCTTCTCCCCCCCCTTCATTCCCCAGAAGTTTGGATTGATTTCCATTGGCTATGACATTCCAGTGCCTGAACTCCTACCCATTCATGAAGCAGACAATTTTCTGGTGGTCAGCAGTTTTTGTGCGTGTTGTTGCTACCTGGTGAAACGCCAACCGTATGAGTACAATGTTCTCCAGCCCCCCAGCAGTATTGGATATTGGCATCATGGTGTTTAGTGATCCATGAAAGCTTTACATGTTGCTCTAATCTGATAGACGACATCTGGAAATGGCATCCACCATCCAGGGTTCCTTTGAGATGACTAACTTGGGGTCAGCAGATAATGTTTCCAGGTAAACACTGTGGCTGCATTGTCTCTGGTGCCTGTAGCTTTGAAGTTATAATACTTTAGCATTAGTATGAAATGGTGAATTGGGAATTAAGACAACCTAGGCATTTCCTCCTTTTGAAATGATTTCCCTCGCACCGGGACGTTTCATGTAGTTCCGCTTATCTCTGGCCCTTTTAATCAGTTGGAGAGAAGAATGGGGTGATGGGGTCCTGGATTTCATTGAATTGTTTAATCTGTTCTCCATCCCCTCTCTTTCGTTTCTTCATCTTAAATTGGATTATTTAAAGTTCGAGCACAAAGTTTCATCTCACTAAAAGTGTTTGAGGTGTTACATGTTTGACCTGTGACCCATAAGTTAGGTAATGCCTTTGTCTAAATGTCCTGAAATTCTTCAGAGTGTGCTGATCCAAAGGCTTTTTCACATTACGAAACAAAGGGAAAACAAACAATAAGCAAACAAATATTCATCAGAGTAAAATGAAAACCAAATTTCTCCATGTGTAATAGGTGGTGCCGAATATCAACCAAATGTGCTCCAGTATAGTGATTTGCACACCGCATTTTTCTGTTTTTGCTGCGATTTCGGATTCAAAGCTTTTGTATATTTGGTTGTGAAGTTGCTATTAGCAGATTTGACTTATCGTCAAAGAATACAAACTTTGCAAAGTTGCAAGTGGCACATTATTTCAAAATCGTGTTTGCGGCAAATATTCAGGTTTGGTGTGCAAAAGTCTCAGAGAAGAGCAGTTTAGAGCAATTTAGAACCAAAACCATTAAATGCATGGAAAGCAGGTTAAATAATGATTTAATTAGACATATAGTATGTTGATTGCAGTGAGGCTTTGAAGGCCTTATTTTCAGCTAGGCTGTGTTATCGTAAAAGCTGTTTTGATGGGTAGCTTGCTCTCCATATGTACAGAACGGCTACTGTATGTGCTGGAGCTGCCGGTGAAGCAACTTCTGTCCTTGTGCCGTTTACCTCCCCCATCCTGACTGGCCTCTGGCAGTGGAGCTTGGGAAGAACCGACCCAAGATATACACTCACACTCGGCTTGCTTTGATGTGGGATGTGACGGATCTCTCGGCGTGGACATGCCGTGGAATCACAAACCCCCCCAAACCCTGGCTTTGCCTAAAGAGATTTCACACAGCTGGATCATCTACTCTCACTCTGTTCCTTTCTGCACCATTCGAAGAAACTACAGTTCCCAGCAGCCCTTGTGTGTGGTTTTTGTAACATTTATGTAGCATATTTGTCTTGCGCTTTCATAGTTTTCAGTATTTGCATAATTATTTACATCACTTTTGAACTTCTAAACTCACCCATATGCCTTCCTGACGCTCTTAGCACGTACTTTAAACGTGTAACGTCATCCTTTGATGAAGGCAAGTAAAGGGAACCGCCCCCACACATGGGTGATAAGGGGCAAACAAGTAGCCATATCATCTGCTGAGCAGGTCTGAACACCAGCGTGGCCTAGACCTCGCAGATTTCAGCAGCCCACGGCCCTTTGAAGTGCACTGGTACAGACCCAGGGTTTTGAAACAGAGGGCCATTGATACTCTGTTTACATCGGCTGGTTACCACAGCCATATTGAATCCATGTGTCGGATGTACAAAGCAAAAAAGGCTGGCTGTGTTATTAGGTGATTTTTCAAAGGTTTTCCTCCATGGGGCATTTCACCACCCCTGAAATATTAGTCAAGCGACCCACTGAAATTCGTTAATTGAAATGTCTACGTAGTAGGAGACTCTAAAAACTCTGGCCAAAACGTAAATTGCTTTTGTGTGTATTTGAGCAATGCTGTCATATTGGCATTGTATATTACAATTATTGTTGACGGATTGCTTTTGTTCCTCTTTGTAAGTTGCTTTGGATTAAAGCGGCATCTGCTGAATGCATAAATGTAAAATTCATCAACAATTTTCGTAATATACAATGCCAAGTTTATATCCTAAAAATTCATTGAACAGGCTTATTATTGAGTGTTATTTCTTGACGTTTTAATGCACAGCTATTCTGCAATCCAGCGGTAGCACCTGTTGAGAGGATCCTGAGGGCACGTGCAAATGAAGTGCAACGTTGTGTTTTGTCTTGGCATCACAGTTGTCATCACTTTTCCTGCATGTTATGTCTCCAGACCGGCTGTGACCTCCATCACGGCCTCTTTAAACCCTGCTTTATTTTGACAATATTAGCTGACGCTCTTGTACCAGTTTTGATTGTTTTTCTTTTGCACTTTTTTTTACTCCTTTTCATTGGCTGTTTGTTGCTTCATTTTAGCTCGTTTAGTCTCAAATGACTTAAAATCTCCATGTTTTTCTCATTTTACAATTGTTTATTTGAGAAGCAACATTCGATGTGTGTCAGTAACCCTCTTCTATCAAATCACGCTAATTGTATAACTGTTGAAAATTGTGTAGCATTGGTAATTTTGGCATGTAGAAACACCAAAACAGTCAAGTCTCGTCAAAGCTTCGTCTTCTCAAGAGAAATTCAACAGTGACAGTGATTGAAACCGCACTGTGTTTGTGTACATGCATGCACGCATCTCTGAACTTCATTTGCACTGCTTTTTACTGATCAATAGAGGCTCTGTGCCACTAGGTTCCACTTTTTTCATATTTTTCTGAAGCTCATTATTTTTTTGTCAGGCTGTTTGTGTATGTGGGGGGCAAAAGAGCTTCACATGCTCCGTGGATCAGACGCCACTGAAATATTCATGCTCCCTGGTGTAGGAGTTTGGTAAAGGGTTTCTCTGAGTTACAGTATAAAAGATGGCTTGCCACCAGGCTTTATTAGCAAGGCTGTTTAATGGATGTATGGATACAGCTTCTTTTTTCACTTTCTTGCATGCACTCACTCCCTCTCTTTGTGTTTCACACCAAACCCTCCCTATTTGCCTCCGATTTCTCCGACTCTTTCGGCATCTCATAGTCAGCCAGTCAACTCATGTTTGCAGCGGATGGGAGGGGTGGGCTTTGCTATCAGCTCTTTTTGTGTGGTCTCAGCCATAAAAAACACCCTGTTCTTTGAATGTGAAAAGAGCCTGTCTTTAATTTTTGGGAAACTCATAAAAGTTTGTCGCTCCTTTCATATCTGCCGCAGAATTGAAAACAAATGCTTCCTTTTTTCATCCGCCTTTGAACTGGCCAATTATGGAGTTGTGAAAATAAAAATCACCCTGTCAATCTCTCTTGCTCCCTCTCCTCTTATTTTTACTCTTTTCTTTTCCAGCTTTTTCGTTCTCTTTGATTTCTCTCCTTCGCTCCCTTGTTTTTGTCTTTTTCTGTCTTCCCTTCTCTCTCGTTTGTTGAAGGTGTGTGTGTGTTGAGGGGATCAGTGATGTCAAAGTCAAAACCGAGAGCATTAAGAAAACTGGCGAAATGCAATCCAGCTGCAATCCGACATGACGCTGGAAAAAGGGGGCTGTGGAGCAGAGAGCTGCGGCGTATTCCCAGGGCGCACAACTGCTCGCGGCCTTGGCTTTGATCTCTTCAAAGCCTTCTGCCTCCTACTAGATGAAGAGTCTTGGCTTCGTTTCGTGAGCGCTGGAGAGAGAGAGAGAGGGAAAGGGGAGGGTGAGCGAGGGATGGTGAGGGGAATTAGAGGGGGTTGTTGTGCATGGAAATGGATGAGGATGGGGGGGGGAAGGCAAACTGAGATGGGGAACGTAGAAAAAAAGTGACAAAGATACATTGAAGGAGGGCGGCAGGAAGTTAAAGGTGTCCTTTTGCCCTATTCAGGCCAAAATCAATCTGATTGTGGGAGTAATTACATGTAATTCAGCACAAGTCTCAGGGGGTTTTGTTACCTGAGGGACTCTGACCCCAGAAACAGAGCTCAGGCTGGGAAAGGGAGGGCCAATGGAGGGAGGGGTGAGGTGTTGAAAAGCAGGCTGCCCTGTTGCCGTCCAGCAGAGCAGAAAATGGGAGCACAATGCAGTGATTACCCTTGCAGATGTCCCCATATTTATGTCGGCGATGTTTTGGTGTAGCGTAGGCGGTGGGATTGCTACGGAGCTAACGAGGCTCGGCTATTGTAGTGGAGCGTGTGCCCGGTTCTGCCCAACACACCCGCCCCCAACCTCCAGGCTTTCCCACATTAGGCTGAAACAGGGAAAATGTCCCGCCCCTGGAGGTGTCCAATTTGTGCAAATACACTTACTTATGATGCTGATGGCAACATAAACACATTTTCAGTGGCCCATAGAGCAGGGTGGCCTGTAGCCATCTGTGATGGCAATACATAGGCTACACTGAATAAAAAAGTGGTGTATAAACAACTTTCATTACTAGTAAATTTCACAAACAATTACAAAGAAATGGCAAGTAACACACTGAATTACATGTGAAATTTTGTTAGAAAAACTGACCTTTTTTAATATTCATTACATAATGAATTTAATAATGGCAAATGAGATAAGCACAAAATGTATTTTTACATATGTATGTTTATAATATATCAAGTTATATTAAAACAATAAAATATATAAAAATGCTTTAAAATGGAATAATTTACAAAAATCTTTTTTTTTATTATTATAAATTGATAGATATTTGGTTTCAGTTAGATTTGTTTTTTTTGTTTTTTTCTCCAAGAAATTTTTATTCAGCAAGGATGCATTAAATTGATCAAAAAGAACAGTAAAAACATTTATAATGTTACTGAAGATTTCTATTTTAAATAAATGCTGTTCTTTTTAACATTCTATTCATCAAAGAATCTTGAAAAAAATTATCATGGTTTCCACAAAAAATATGAAGCAGCAAAACATTGATAATAATAAGAAATATTTCTTGAGCATTAAATCATCATATTAGAATGATTTCTGAAGGATCATGTGACACTGAAGACTGGAGAAATGATGCTGAAAATTCAGCTTTGATCACAGGAATAAATTACATTTTAAAATGTATTAAAATTAAAAATATATTTTAAATGGTAATATTTATGTTTTTGCTGTATCAAATAAATGCAGCCTTGGCAAACTTCCAAAAACATAAATTACCTAATATATATATATCTTCTATTCTTTTGTTTTCTCCCATGTTTATGTTCTCATTTTCATGCCTCGATCATGGTTTACACAAACTACATAAACCGTAACCATTACCAGTGTCCCCTAATCTCAGTCTATTGTTAATAAGGTTCATCAGACAAATTGACTGCTCTGCTCCTTTGATCTGATCTTTCATCTCTGATTCTGGCCTTCTGCATTACTGTTACTGATCTCAACAGACCTGCATTGTGATGTTTTTTTCCCCTTTTGCTAATTGATTTGAGCCCATGTGGAGTGTTCATTTATTGCTGAAGGGCCCTTCACAAACATATAGAGCCTCTGATATGAGACTGCATGTTCAAATACACTCTAGCATTTCTGTATTTTTTTTTTAAGGACATCTGCTATTATTCACCCCATATTTAGTCGTATGATATGCTCTCTGTCTTTCTCACACTCGTTCTGTGAGACCTGAAACAAGTAGCACTTTGTTTACTTTACTCGGTTGTTTGATGCTGGATGATGAAATGTATAAAAATACTCTGCAAGACTGCATTTGTTCATCTTTGCCTTTGTGCTCCTCGTACCAACTTCCTGAAACTGCTGCAGCAGTTAATAATGACATCTGTGTCTCTCAAAGGATGTGCATATGTAATAATACAATTCAATTTACATCTTGATTCCAGACTACACTATACTGATGTTGGGCCTGCGAACACTACCAGTCTCAATTCTGGACAAACTTGACTTTTAACCTTTTTAAAAACCTTCGATCTGAAGCCTTATGCTTAAATGTTTAAAATTAGTTTTGTAGACACACTGAACCTGTGGTGTGTGACATGATGCACTTTATCTAAACAATATTTTAAAATCATAGTCTTTTGTAATTACAAATCATGTGGCTTTTATGACGATTAATTGAGAGACTACATGGAATTTATACTGTTAGTTATAAATGTATTTCTCACACCATTTAAAATGATGCAGTGATGACAAAAGTGATTTAAAAATACTGAAACTTTAAAAGAAATGGTAACGAGTTATAGAGCATAAGATGGAAATCTTAAAATAAACATTAAAATAATTTAGTTAAAAACATTTTTGTCAGTACAGAAGTGTCATTTCATAGTTTTGATGACACTATTATTTTAAAATGTACACAGGCGTGTTTGAACTTTTGTAGTGTAAGTCATGGACAAGCTGAAGAATCATAAAGATGGCTGGAACCGATCATTGATTACCAAGATTTGGAGATAGGCTGAAATATTGAAGTTTTGAAGCTATATTTTTGATGATCTAGCATTTAAGCATTTTATATAAATGCAAAGGCATTCAAATATCTCTTTGATGTTGTCTGTTTCAGTCCTGTTGAGAATAGGACTTAGGGCTACATGCCATATTGTTGACGCAAACTATAGTTGTAAGACATTTAATAAGTAAAAAATTTAAGTGTTTTCCACAAATTTCTAGTGGACAAAAAGAGTTGCATAATTTAGTGAATGAATTATGAGTTGCTACTTGCTTCTGCTAGTCGGTTGCATTACAAAAATGTGGTATTTCTCATTCTTGAGAGCTTTTCATTCGAGAGTGCAAGATGAGTCATCAATATTTTTTGTCTGTTTTAACATTATTTTTCTTTTAGAAGTAAACTAGCACATATGACCCCCAAAGCTAACAGACATGGAATAAAAGCCACAAATTCATCAAATATATTCCAATTGGTTGTGATTGGTGTAGTGCATTGTGGAGTTTTCAGGATTTTGTAATTTTTTTTGGCACTCCATCCATAATGGTATATTCATATTCCAGCAATACCCTAGATAGGTTTGCCTGGCATACAATGATATTTTATACCTGGTCTTTGATCAATATTTATGTATCTCATATGGCATACATCCATGGAAAATGATGCACATGCTGCTTATGCATTATAGATTTAGCTTGTAATTATTGGAGCTGTTTTGAAGATAAACTGCATTAGAATGACTGACTGGTTTCTCAGCTCGTTCTGTATCTACACGCCCATGACGTGATGTTATTTATGAACTCATTGTGAGATTGAACATTTAATTGAAAACTTGTTGTAGCACATGACGCCTTTATTTACACTTCTGTTTTCAATCTCTCATTTAATGGATGATGCAGAAGAATAAAACCCCAACCTTTTGCAGACACAGCCAGGGTTAGGCTAATTTTCGGAATCCTTTTCGTTAGACCAGATCTTGGACCTGTTCCCTCTCCTATCCCATTATCTCCTATTTAAATCGCACAAAGTCAAGAAAACAAAGATCTCATGCACGTTTGCATACTCCACCGTCGCGTCTCGCCTTGTTTGCACACAGCCGATGTTTTGTTTGCTTTAGTCGGGACAATAGCCACAAAAGTAGTCCTTCAAAAGTATCGAACCGGGGGAGGTGCCCGTCCTGCGTGTGAGCCGACTTTCAAGAGCTTGTTGAAGTGCTCCCTAGTCATGCGTGGGTTGAGAGAAGTCATTTGTTCTCCAGGGATTATAGTGCAAGTGTGTGTGTGTGTGTGTGCACTCAGACTGAGGGTTTTCACTGGCTGATGCTAAATTGAAAAGCAGTTGTGTTGAGGTTAACTAGCTAATTCCCTAACAATGTGGGGAGGCCACATTTATATGAGAGGTTTGTGCGTAATGCGGTATTGTCCTACCTACAAGCAAAACAGTGCGACCAAAGGCTTTATGTGATAAAAGAGTGAAGATGTAGGGTTGTTACAATTGATCCCTCTGTCTTATTGAGACGTATTCAGTCTTGAATCTGACAGAACAGGGTTTGATTTCTTGTAGTCTTTGAGAAATATCACAATTATTTTAAATGATCTCTGCGAGGGAGAACTGCACAAGTAATGAAATAACTAATTGTTTTTTTTCTTGTTTGTAAATGAGTGAAACATGGATGACAATCATACAGCTTGTTGAGGACAAGTGTACTATTAATTTTCTTAGTGATGAGACTTATTTTATCCAACAGACAAAAAGTATCTTATAGACTTCCAATAAAGGAAGGACTTTAGTTATATTTAGTGAGTCCAAGGGTATGATGCCATCAATAAGTAAAAGCATGGGTATGATGCCATCAATAAGTAAAAGCAATCTGAGTTACTAATTCAGGTCGAATGTCTAATTGTTATCTAGCTCTTCTACTCCTTTGATCCGCAAAGTCATCCCTTCCATCCCAAAAAACACAGTTTTCATGAACCGCTCCCTACATAACATGATAGTCTAAGTAACTAATATACCAGTATTACAATTGTGACAATTTTAGGGGGTTATAGCGATCAGTAAAAGGGGAACCAAAGGGGAAAGAAACATACAGTATATTAGGGGAGTATGTTAACTCACTTTTCGGGCATACTTTGAGAGCCAAACGGGCGGTGGAGGAGGTTTAGACGTTCCAGGCTTATAATAATAACAATGCAAATGAACAAACAAGCGACGATGACATACGAGTATATTCAAGCAAAAGCCAACATTATTCCCATTCCCGTATCGAGAAGAAATAAAGCAACCTCTGCACCCATTTACAGGCCTTCCTGCTACTTAAGGTCTCTCCAGCGCTGGAAAGCTTCTCTGGGTGCTACTTTCTTGCCTGATCATAAACCTCCTTTTTAAAATTACTGTATATTCCCCAGACCCTTTCCTCTTTTGTATTTTCTCTGCCATCTCTCTCTTTCTATAGTCGTTCTGCTAATGTCTGTCTTGTGAACTGAGCTCTCTGTCCTCTTCCATCATTAGTGGATACGCCCCTTACTACTGATTGGCTACATGTGTATCCTAAATGGACACTGCACATTTCGCTCCATTGACTTCCATTTATATGCATGCGAATGCTGGAGACCGGAAACACAAGCTCATGCAGAGAAGTTTCACATTTCTGCAAGTTCAATCTTCAAATTTATATCATGTGAAGACATCCAATAGAAGATCGATGTGTGATGGTGTAACCTCTTAACTGAATTAACAAAATGTAATCTTTGAAGCTGCTGGTTTGCAGCATTGCAGGAAAGTGGAGTAGATTTTTATTTTGGATTTTTTATTATTATTGTTATATGTTGAGTTTGTTTTTAAAAAAGACGCCACAGAGCGTGATGTCATATCACGACCATTACAGTGCCCGAAGAAAACGTGTGTACTGTGTGCATGCAACTATTGAATGTTTATGATATGTGCAGAGCAGAAATCCACATCTTCTGCTATGTTAATTTGCTTTCAACCGGTGTAGACTTCTGTCTCTTTCCCACCCTCCCCCTGCTCTGCTTCCTCTTTTCTTCTCATCTCAATCCCTAACTCTGGGCTGTAAAGCTCAGGCTTTGTTGCTGTGAGTGTGAAACTAGGTCACTACCCAGCATCTGAAGTAGCTCCATTCACTACAACTCAGTACCTCTGATGTTGCAGGTATGGTTTGCGAGCTCACACGTGTACGCGCTCACACAGTAACAAACACACGTGTGGGAGAGGATCCCCGCTTCACTCAAACATTAACCTGAGCCTGCGAGGAAGCGGATTGTTCCACCCCTCCATCACAAGCTCCCCCGCAGGTCTCATTCTCCCCTCGCTGCAAGTTTCTCCCAAATCCAGAGTGGCAGCCATTTATGTGCCGTATACCTGTGTGAATGTGCAGACGGTGTGTGCCAGCACATGCCAGGCAAATCCCATTCCTTCAAACACCTGCTCAGAAAGGACTCTAGAACTTGACATCTCTTCCACTGCTTCCTCCTCTGTTTTTGTAGTAGAAGAACATGTTTTTTTTGCGTTTTGAGGAAAACGGATATGAAACACTGCCATGATGCTATGTTGTTTTTTGGTGATTGCTAATGCTATGCAGTTAGGTGTTCTGAGCTATTATCATGCTGATAAACTGTCACAAAAAATTGAGGAGTTGAAATGGGTGAATTTAAATAGCTTTTTGGTAATGATTCTGAATGCTCTTTACATTGTGGTGGTACAAATTATTTCTGTAAAAAAGACTTTTATTTATTTTTATTTTATCTATGCATTTATTTTAAAGTATTGATTAAAGTAAATATGAATTTAAATGTTTAATGTAAAAATGTCTAAATAAAATAAAAAAACAAAAATTTTAATATTAGTTATTTATATATGTTAAAATAGAATTAAATATTAAATGTATTTATTTTTACATTTAAATTGTATGCAGTTTTATTTTCTTAATTTGTTTATTTTATTAAATGATATTTAAATAAATAGAAGTTTTTATTTTATTGTAAATGTATTATTTATTTTTGTCTCATTAGTTTAGTTGATTTCTGACAATTTATCGTTATGGACCGTTATCAACATCGCAAATCTAGTAAAGTTTTTCATATTTAAATTTTAAAAGAATACACATTTATAGCGCTATACTTTGTTATATTGCCTTGGCAGTAAATATAAAAAAAAAAAAAAAAAAAATGAATTAACAGCTAAGGGAGTGATGGCAAATTTGACATCTTTCTCTCTTCTAACTGCTGTAATAAATCTCTCAATATTTTTTGGAAAGTCGTGGAAATGCTATTGCAGATATTTTTTTCTTTTCTTTTTTACAGCACATGCAAATACAAAAATGATATTTGCTGTTGTCTCCCGTTCACTGCTGTAACCCAACTATGATGACTTCCGGAAATGTGAAAAGGGTCCATTTAACAAAAAAATTCTGATCGCGCTTGAAAATAATAATAGTGTGCCTGTACTCAAGCCTGCATGATTTGAAGGTTTATTCATGTCTGTAGCACAATTGGTGCAGGACAAGTGACGCACTAATGTTTTGGGTTGTAATGTTAATAGACTTAGTGTGTCTACTGTACATTTTAGCAATCCTTTAATTGGTGCTTTTGCGACTGTGTTCCTTCAGATTTCGTTGTCTGTAAAGGTAGCAACATGTTGCATAGTAGTGATTGGTAAGTGTGATTATGTTGGGGTATCGGCCTTCCATAAATAACCGAGTGAGAGCTAGAGCTGGCTCAGTATGAAAGGAAGAAATAAACAAGTGTTCATTCACATGCTTTCCGCTCTTCCAACAACAATCTGAGGATCACGAAATGTGTGTTTGGCATGTAGAAGTCGCGCTGGCTTTTAAAGTTTAATGTGCGTGGCTGTTGTGTCAGAATGCATGCTCATGGCAGGTTGTGTGTGTGTGTGTTTGGCCAGTGGATGCTGCATTGCCCGCTGACCGGTCCACTCCAGTGGAATGTTTGACCTTTCGGTGGCGCTTTGAAGTGACCAGGTCCTGCTGTGAAAATGAGCCCTGCGTAAGCCGCAAGGTGAACGTGCAGCAGGATGTTGAGTACTCTGCCAAATCCTTATATAACTTCCACGCAATGCAAAACTGTGACGGTCACCTCACAACCAATCAGCAATGACTATATAATACTATTGTAAACGCACTGTATCAATTGTCGTCACAGCCCACACTCAACCCTTTTCACTTTCCACTTATTGTCGCCTTATTGTCTTGATAAATATTGTATTTTATTTTCAGTGAGCTTTAAATCCCTCATCCGTGCATCGCCTCAGGTTGGCGCAGTTCCAGCATTTATGTATCAGATTTGTGTTTGTTTTATGGTTCACATCTGTCAGAATGCAGTGCTGCATATGCCGGTGATGTGGTTTTCTGGGCCATTAATGGGTGAGATGTTTGATGTTCTGCCCCTCTGCTCGACTATTGCAGATGACAGCTGGTGCACTGCTGTCAAATTTCTCAATGCCATGCTTTGAACTTGAATTTAAGAGTTGGTACAGCTAAATAAATTTTATTTATTATTTTTTATTATTATTATATTATTATTATGATTATTAATTATTTTATGGTAGTAATTATTTTTGTTTTACTAAAAATACTTATTATTTGTATTTTATTACTTTTTTTAAACAAAACCCAAAAAAAACCCATATAAAATTTTTTTTTTAAATAAAAAATTATATATATATATATATATATTCTTTAATTTAATTAATGCACAAACCACTTGATCAAATGTAAAAATACTGTATATAATTTCTTTATTTAAATATACTATTTTTAATTTTTACTTTTTATTTTTTAAAATAATTTTTATTGTTTTTGTGGGTGTAACATCCAGATTCCAACACCATTGTTCAAAATAGTCTTGTCCCTGAGAATGATTAAAATAAGGTCTGTCTTTCGCTCATTCTCTTGCTCACTCTCTTTCTTTTAAAGCCTTTAGGGCAGGCTTTCCTCCATTCGTTCCCCTCTCCTCTACCTCTCTCACTCTCCATCCACCCTTCGCTTCCTCCTCTTGTTTGTATCGTTACCTTGGGCATGTGGATTGTGCCATGAGAGCGCTTCATTAATTGGGTTTGGTTACATTAAGCCCCAGAGCCAACAGGCCATCCTGCCAATATCACATTCCATTTATAACTCACCGCTCTAGACTAGGGGCCTCTTTATTTTGGGCATCTCAGCACTGGGGTTGCTCACTTACTGGGGCTTTAAAGGGGCCAATATATCGAATTGAGTGGGCACTGTGTGTGTGTGTGTGTTTATCTTTCTTATTTAAAGGTCATGCATTCCTACCAATGGGATGCGAGTATGAACACCTGGGCTGTGTGTGTGTGTGTGTGTGTGTGTGTGTGTGTGTTAGTGGGCGAGAACCGTTTTGGCTGGTAGTACAGGGTGTGTTTCTATTCAGGACTGGACTGTTTTGTCAAATGTTTCAATAGACACAAACCTAATGCAAGTCACTTTTTTCACAACAATCTTTAGTTTTTTGGTTTGTTTATTCAGATTTTCTTGTATAGTGCTAAACAAATTTTCCTTTACCTTTTGTGTTAATGTTAATTTTAACGTATTCCTATTACAATTATTTTATTACTTTTTTCTGTACAACACCAATGGATTCATTTAATTTATTCATTCATATATTTGTGAATGAATACACACTATTTCAAAAGTATAGCCACAAGACTTATACATGCTGATATAGACAAGACTAGTGTGATAGAATCGCTTACTGACCTTGCCTGTGCAAAGTTATATGCAATATATTTAAACTACTGCTTTTTTGGGGAAAAAAGTGGATTAATTGAAATATATTTTATGTGGTGATCGTCATTATTGAACCCAGAACAACCTAAATATATATGGTTTGTTTGAACCTACCTATGCATGCATTGCATTCACTCTAAAATTTCCTTTTATTCATATGTGGGCATCTCTCTCGTAGGTGAACAGTATAGAGGGATTTCATCAAGATTTGTAGCTGTATGGCAATCTGTCGTTATCACTTAAGTTGCCAACTCCCGAATGTTTGCAAAACACCTTGCGCTCTTTCACACAGCCGCTTTATTGTAGCCGTGGGCATGAGGAGTCCTCATTGCATATAAATTACAGTAGAGGGAAGCGATTTATTATAACCCACCCCCCTCCCCCCAACACCACGGAAATGAGATAATTGAGTGGAGGACAAAGGGCTGGTGATGCGAAAAAAACGCTTGTTGGTAACATTGACAATGTTTTGGGCAACATAGGAAGATTGGAAAATTGTGCCTCTACCTACATTTTTGCTAAACTACTCATACTAAGTATATAACTGCAGTTTCCAGCTGAAATGAACACTAGTGGCATTAAAACTTTTAACACAAATTATGATTACAGAATACAGAGACAGATTATCTGCTAATAAAGACTTATTTTTGTACAGTTTCTTGCACAATACTATAAGACATCAGAACACCTTAATTTGTAAACTAATCTATTTAGACATTTGCACCACATAACCAGCTCCATATGCATGTATATCTGATGTAGTAAACTTGCTCTGTAACTCTCATGGTACAGTATTGAACTTGCGAAACGATCGGGTACGAATCATATAAAAAACGAGTCGAGATAAACAAGCTCTAAGTCTTGTAGAAACAGCTAAAATAGCATGGTTGCTTCAGCAAATGTGTTTAACATTTGCTTTTGTCAACACTATTGGTTCAGTTTAGGATCAGGATTAGTGTAGATGGTACGTTATTTTCAAACTTGATGGAGCATTAACCTTTTAGTGCAACTCCCCAGACATTTCCTTTTTGAACTGCTGCGATATGTACAACTTAAACATCTTTGACAGACAACTGCTTTCAAAGGCTCCTGTGTGTATCTGTGTAAGCGCTTGAAGCGTGTCAAAGATGTCTATTTACAACATGTTTTTGAAGCGTTGATCATTGAGCCAATCACAGACATCTGTTGAGCGCATGAACACAATGGCCAATCAGAGGTGTTTAAGTTAGTCAGAATCTGCTCAACAGCGCCCAAAATGCTAGGGGGGGGAAATGCTGGTAACGTCACATTTTTAAAATTTGGTATCGAAGTACTGGTACTTTTGACAACCCTAGTACAACAACCAATATAATAAAGCATTGTACTGCCAGATTCAAGTTCATCTGTTTGGGATAAAATTTGATGTGTTTTTTGCACTACTCACTGGACATTTCACTTTGAAAGTGTTGCGAAACATGCAAAAAGCAACTTAATGTCATTTTGCAGAAATGTCACCACAGGCAGTTTTTTCAATGAGTCTGGTTTGGTTTTGGGAAGGAGAGCAGAGGGTGTTTGGCTAAAATAGCTGGTTTTGGGTTAGGAAAGCCAAATCTGGATGGTAAACCTCAACCTGCTGTGAAAGACAGAAAAGGGGTTATCATCTAGACATGACCATTTTCATTAGCTTTCAGCGTTTAGTGCTGATTGGTTGAAGTAGAGGTGCTTTTTTGGAGAGGTTGTTGAACTGAGCAGTGTCCATTTTGTCTCCCAACTCATTGTGCCCAATTTTGCCATTTCCCGCACTCTCGCTTTTCCCTCTTTCCTCTGGATTTTCTGCAGGCCCTCAGCCAGCTTGAGTTCTGCACAATGAAATTTCTTTTAAACCACATCTGAGGGGCTCTAGAGGCAGGCTTGGCTAGACCTGCTTATAAAATCCTAAATGGACATGCTTCTTTTCAATCGGCACCGCCTCTCTGCAAATATGAATAGAAAAACCTAAGCCTATTATTTTTCTTCATAATAAAAGAGAGAACAGGGGGAGGTACGTCCGTGCTATATCCTGCCACCCTGGCCTGTGAAAAATCTGGCCCTTGAGAGATCCTTGGGGATAAATCGCCATGGGACTGTCCGACCCGGGTTCCTGTGGGCAGTCGGGGTGTCCGGCCACTTCCTGCCCGGGTTGGGTGAAAAGTGTTTTTAGTTTAATATGCCATTGAGCCGGGTTGGGAACTGGGTGGCGCAGCCTGTGATCTCAAACCACCTGGAAGGATTTGAATGGCCTTGAGTGGCGGTGAATCACCCTGCGTGACTTTTATTCAATACCACAGAAAGCCAACAGAACCAAACCCTGCCTTCGTTTATTAAAAGCAACCACATTTTTGGAAAGCTGAATGTATTTTAAATATGACATTTTATTTCTTTTTTTTCGGAAGAGTGAACATTTTTCAAGGTTGTGCCTCGGGGCCCCTGCAAATTGGCACTGCTGTCTTGAGGTTCCCTGCTGGAATTTTAGCTTCATGCAGTGCTCTGAGATGGCAGTTTATTAAGAAGTTGAGAGAAATGGGCTCTGACAGCTGAGACTGAGAGGACATAAAAGAGGCCCCAATCGAATAAGGTGGAACGCAAAGTGCCAGCTCCCACTCTTCATGCCTGCAGTAAGTCGAGGACCCCATATTGACATACTGGAGAGTTGTGGTGTCTTTTCTGTGATGCTTGCGTGAAGCCCTTTCTTCAACTCCAACTGTTTTAAGTTCTTCCTCCACTCGTTGGTATCTCTTTTTCTCCTTTACTCTGAGACAGAGACTAGGGGCTTAAATGAAAAATATGCCTGCCTCTTATCTCTCTCCCAGAGGAAAAGCCAATAAGAGCTGAGAGGCGTAAAATGAAGAGGGGGTAAGGATGCTATCGTGCAGTCTTCCAGTGAAGGCCTTTCACAGTAGCTACTGCCCCCCAGTCACATATTAGTAATGAGGGCGAGTCAGGGATAAGGTTTCCTTAAGGTATCAAAAGAGCCTTTTTAAAACTACTTGTCCAGATTAGCTGTCACCTCTGACCATCAGTTGAACCTGTATTTAAAACACGTAATAGACTGAATATTTAACAGGCTAACTTTTATTTCTTTTTTTAAAGGTGCCAGCCATGCATTTTTGATAATTGTCCTGAAATTTTCATGGCCCCCAGAGTATTTTGTTGTACGAATATATGAACATGCAATATACCAAAAGAAAGAACTGAGCCTTTGCTTTTACATCAAATAAACCCGTTTTATTCTAGCTTCACTTTTTTTTTTTTTTTTTTTTATCAACTTGAATGTGGGAAAGTTTCATTAAAAAAAAAAAAAAAAAAAAAAAAAAAGCAACATTGAGCAAAAAGCTACATCCAGATTGGATTCAGAACGATGATCAAAACATAGGAGTAGATCGAGTCCATCAACACCCCCTAATTAGGGATGGGTGTATCGATATGAAGTATCGATATATCGATACTGATGTGAACATCGAAACGTATCGATACTAAGGTGCTTTTTTTTACCAGTAATTTTGTTTATTTAAAAAGATTATTTAATGCATACAATACGAATAACCTATGTTATTGAATAGTTGTGTAGTATACTATTTTCCTGCTCATCTGAACCATGATCGCACGCAAATGCTGCAAGACAGAACCGGTCAATCACAGAGAGAGCGTTCGCTCACTGCGGACACTGTATTCAAACAGAGCTGCGTTTCCCAAAACTGTCATAAGAAGCCATTGATGCTTTTGGAAACGCAGCCCAGAACAATACTCATCAGAACACAGAAAACATATTTGTTTGAGTTATTTCACAATAAACAAATAGAAATTGTAGCCTACATAGTGCAATTACACTATCTAAATTTAATGTTAAAAGTTGATATTGATCATGTTCTATTCTGTAACTAATGTTAATATAAATCATTGAACCATGAACCATTTCAACTAGTAGTTCAACTAGTATTTGTAAATTTCAATGGTTACCACTACAAGTAAACAAATTTTAACCATGTGTAAACAAAAATATGATCTAATAAGTTGCAATTAAGGCATATTGAATGTTAAAATACTTTTCAAATATAATGTTAAGTGGGTATCTTTACCCATTTTACTCTTAGTAATTTTAATAATTTAATAAATGTAATAATTAAAAAGTTCAGTATAGAAGTATCGTATCGATATTGGTGATGCTGGCCTTGAAAGTATCAGTATCGTATCGAAAACAAAATAAGTGGTATCGCCCATCGCTACCCCTAATCCTTCACACGTTATTTTACATGTGCATCTGCTTACATATGCTATCACTTGTTTTTGCTTCTTCCTCCTGTCTTTTGATCAGGAGATTCAGTACTCTTTCAGAAAATGTGTAATAGCGCCCCCTACTGTATAACAGAAAACACTGAAAGCCAGAAATTTCTGTCAATGGCGGGGAAAGAGTTAATAATGTTATATTTTTATGTTTTTACTTTTTTACTGTACAGCACCAGTGTATACAATTTATTTGTTTGTTTGTTAGGCCCAGTTTAATTTGAAGTATGTGAATTCACTTATATATATATATAATATAATACTAGCCATCATATTGATTAACAAGTCTTAGCAAAAATAATCATCTGACAGAATCTGACCCATCATAAACCTTGTCAGCCTGGGTCATGACTATTAATTATGCACATAACGTTTGCCCAGTACCAATTTTGAGTTTGTTCGATTGACTACAGATGTGAACTGTTGGCAGAGGCTTGTTCTTGGTCTCAAAATGACATTTCAGCTGGCTGCAATTTGTTTCCTTTGCAGTGAAGTAAAGCAAAGTGTATATACGTTTAAGTTATTATTACCCCAAAAGTGGGGCGAAATAGCCTTCTAAAAGTGGTTAATTATAATATTTGCTATTGCTACACCCCTACTTGATTATGCTAAATAGGACATGCTCCTGGTTCAACATCCTTGTTGGTCTTGGAACAACATTCCCAGCATATTTTAAGGATACGCTTAGAGCTTAGGGCTTCAACAACATGATCAACCTAACATTTTACTTTGGTTTTACAAGGGTTTGGGTTAGGGATAGGGTTAGGACTATATTTGTTTTTCCAGGACCAACAAAGGATCAAGGAGCATGTCCTACATCTGGCATTTTCAAAAGAATTGAGTAATAAAGAAATATACAGTCTTGTATCATTAGCGTACTACGCTCAAGACTCCCAAAAAATGCCTTGGAAAATGTAGACGTTTCTGACGTGTTTGAAACTCCTAGTGTTGGCTATCAGAGCTGAGATCTTTCCAGAGAATGCCATTCATATCATCGTCCTCCCTCTCAGACGCTCCCGTTTCTGAGAGACTCCGAAATAACGCCCCCATCCAAACGCACACGGACACACTCTTCCCTCCCCATGGTTTTACAGCAGTACGTCTGCTGAGGAAATGGCACCCTACACCTGCCTCTCTGGCCAATTAGCTGGTCGGAAACGGCAACCTTTGCTCCCAAATTAGGACAAACCACTCATTCATGCCTGTGGGAGTTTTGCCTGTGGCACGGGTGGGCCACTTACCCGCGAGATGGGTAAAGTTCTGCAACTGGAGATTCAATACAGCTGAACCTAAATTAAGTTTTAAGGAACAGTGTGCAATCAATAACTGATTTTTTTGCATTTTTCTTTCTAAGGGATTTCATGTTTGTTTAACATTCAGATTGATTTCATAGGACATTTTTAATGCATTTGTTGAAATGTGATTTGATTATAAGCTGCCTTCAAGTCTTCCTGGGAATTTCCCACTCACAATGAACAAATGTAATTAGTGACTTTTTTTTACTTGCTAACAAATACATTTGTATAGTGCTAATGCAAATAAATGAAGGGTGAAGGGATGTGCATGTGTTATGATATTTCATCGTTCTCATGCTACCACACTGATCAATGGGAAATAGATTTGTCTCCTCATAAAAATATTTTTCTCTAAGCTTTATTGCTATCAGAGCTACACCAGTGTTGATTTAGACTCTACTATAGTCTTTACCAATATTTTGAAATAGTACCATTTTTATTTTAGATAAAGTTTATTAATTTTCTTGTTTTTTTTGTTGTCTATAAAGTATTTATTTGTTTTTATTTCAGTTTTAGCTGTTTTAGTACATCAAGTTCAACTAAATGAAATGAGATATGTTGCTGTGGCAGCTAGCTGAAAAAAAAACAAGTTTAAGTGACAAAAATGTTCTTTCATGGTTTTATTTTTATTCTAGTTAACTATAATATCCATGAGCTACTTAAATGCATATAAAGTTAAATTCTATAGTCAAAATTCACAATTGCAACCAGCACCGCTTAGCTTCCTCTGATTCTTTATTGACAAGCCCCTAACTTTGACTTTAAGCTCAAGGAAGTTTGGCAGTTACAACATTGTGCGCATTTATCATTAATAAACTATTTTGGACAGAAATAGATCATCTGTAGACCAGGTAAAGGAGAAGCTCACCAATTATCTGAAAAATTGCTACATGTTCTTGCACACTGTGTACTTGATGTCCTTTTGTGGTGTGCTGAGCATTGCTTTGTGAGTCAGCTCAGAGCTGTGTGTGTGTGTTGAGTCCGCTGCTGACGTGATTAACCCTGCTTAGTTCCACCGCAGACGGCCGGGGCTCTGTAATGAACTCCCTTATTCACTGGCTAATGATTCCCTTTGATCTTCAGCCCCGAGACCTCTGGTCTGCCTCTGCCCTGTGGCGTTCCCATCCTCCCTCCCTGTTTCTCATTCTCTCCTCCTCTAACCCACACTCTGTCTCTCCCAACCCCCTTCTTTATTCATTCGTTTCTGGCCCAAAGTACTGCAGTAGACAATCCACACATCATCGTTGGTGAGCTGGAAGTGTGAATGCTCAACTTTTTTGCCCATTTGTTAGTCTGAATGCCTCGGTCATATTTGATGCGTTACAATATCATTTTTTTCCCCTCTGTGTTTTGCAGTCAAATAAGGTGCCAGTGGTTCAGCCGTCCCATGCAGTTCACCCCCTCACCCCTCTGATCACATACAGCGATGAGCACTTCGCCCCCGGCCCACACTCGGGACACCACCCACAGGACGTCAACCCCAAGCAAGGTAAACGCATGCAAGCCGCACAAATACTCTACTGTTGTTCATTGCAACCTAAAAGTCATATAAAAGCACAATTTAGCAGCTATAAATGTGCTGTTAATAATAGCTATATAACAGCTATAAATAGACTTAAAAACATTATCTTCATCTGTCATTGGTCTGCACATTAAGTATTAAATGGTTTTATTTGTATTTTAGTTAACTATAATATCCATGAACTACACAAATACATATAAAACTAAATTATATAGTCAAAATGCAGAATTGCAACCAGTACCAATTAGCTTTGATAAGCCCACCGCAACTTTGACTTTAGGCTCAAAGAAAATGGGCAGTTTGGCAGTTACGACATTGTGCACATATCTCATAAATAAACTGTTTTGGACAGAAATAGATCATCTGTAGATCAAGTAAATGAGAAGCTCACCAATTTACCATTAAGTTGGGCTAACATCGTTTAAAATGAAAAAAGACATAACCTTTAATCTGAAGCAGCATTCAAAATACATTTAACGCATTTTGACGTTTCGGAATATTCTGCGGAAAATGATTTAGGGCGGAGCTTGATTTAATCCATTTTATTGAATTGAAATGTAGGCTTTGATATTATTAGTTAATATTTTGGTTACATCAGCGGAAAAGAGAATTGTTTTGTATAGGCGAAGGAAGTTATTAATTTTTTAATTATTTAGTTTTACCAAGATTGTAAAAAAACAAAGGAGAAACTGGTAAAAAATATGGGTCAAAAATGGTTTTATATTCACCTAAAAATGAAAAATCACCCTCATGGCTTCCAATTTTTTTTCTTTTTTTCTTGTTTCAGACCAATGGAAATTATTGGTCATCAAAACTGTTTGATTAACAACATTATACAAAATATTACATTTTTTGTTCCACAGTAAATGCAGGTTTAGAATGACATGAGGCTGAATAAATGATGATGGAATTTTAATTTTAGGGTGGACTATCCCTTTAAGTCTGTTGGAATGTTATTTCCTGGTGTTTTTAAGCACTGTTTATGTAACATCACTGATCCGAAGAGACATTAACTATACACTTACACTTTAATAAGCTAACAGTTCATTCTTAGTAGAATCCTATTTCCCCCAAGTCTGTAAAAGGAGGTGGGGTTAAAGTTTTAAAGGGGCGTTGAGATTTTTGGCAGGCGTTGTTGCACGCGAACCCAACTCCATATGTGCTCCTTCCGGCTAACACTCACCTCTGTGGCAACCGGCGAGGGAGAGGGCAGACAGGATGTGATGAAGTGAAGGAGGTCTGGAGAGCTATAAATAGCCTGAATGAGGCTGCACGCCACAATGCAGATTGGCCAATGATCCAAAACTTGCCCTGTTTTCATACACAAACACAAACATGGAGTCACTTATTCATCAGACATAATACGCTGAGGGCGGAATGGATAATACACTTACACAAAGAAAATGTGAAAGATTAGCCTTTTCAATATCTTTTTCTAGTAAGAATTCAGGTAAATGTGCAGTGTTTAACTTTTCAGTCTTTTTACTTAGCACAGATATTCAACACAAAGTCAAAGTGGACCACATTTACACATTCCTGATCCTACTGTGCATATTATTCCAAAGTAAAAACTAAATGTTTATTTTCATAATCCTTCTGAAATGATTTTCCTTCTCCACTTATGTCACCTAGGCTGTGCATGAAGACAATGATGTTATCTAGTACTTAACGCAGTAATTTAATACCCATTTTAGCCTTTTGCAGTAACAGACCACACATTCTGAGCTCCATGTGAAACAATGGAGAGAGAAATGATGCAGGGGTTGTTTTTAAACTGAATGTTCTTGCTGTGTGTGTATATATCCTTAGGGCTTTTTGTCATCCACGGACACCCCTTTGACAGTTTAATTTAGCCCTAGGGCCTTGCTTCACTTTTCCCTCCTCGATTTAAGTCTTTATACACAAACACAGTCTTGACCTTGGTGCAAATGTGTGTTTGTGTGAGTGTGCACGCGTGTGTTTTGGGTGAAGTTGAGAAGCTTAGTACTGCAGGCCAACTGACATCCATAAGCAGCATGAATCATATCAGCGGGGCTTATTAGAACAGCGCAAAAGCATTCCTAATTATCCCATGATCCGCTTATGCACCGCACCGGACCATAGGGTCCAACTGTGCAGCACACATTGATGTCACACTGCTGTTTTCCAGATGTGCCTGTCTCACACTAACACACGCCACTGTCATTTTCTCATCCGCTTCTTCTTGAATCCTGAAGCAGGTATGCCCAGGCATCATCCTGGACCGGACATTCCCAATTTCTACCCCCTCTCCCCTGGGGGAGTTGGACAGATGACCCCTCCTCTGGGATGGTGAGTGCACACATGGCCAAACAGTTACATTTAAGAGAACGTTGGCTGTCAACAACCATGAAACGAATGGTTTTGACGTAAGCAGATCAGGTTGTTTTAGAGCAATTTGTGTAAAGTAGAGACAGGAAATTCCATACACTGGCTACAAAGATTTTATTTTGAGAGCATGAATCTTCATGGACGGTGAAATGACACATGAACCCACATGCATTATTTTTCACTTTCAGGTTCTCTCATCACATGGTACCAGGCCCTCCTGGACCCCATGCCACGGGAATCCCCCATCCCGCCATTGTCAACCCGCAGGTGAAACATGAACCGCAGCACGACACAGACCTGATGCACATGTGAGTGTCTTGTCCATTCAGCTGCAAGCTTTCTACAGCATGCTAAAAATATAATCAATGTCTTTATGTTCCCTGATAGCACACATATTTACACTGCATTGATTATTGGCCATTATTAGAGATTGTTTTTTTTAAATTTATTGGTATTGGTTAATATTGGAAATATTGGCTGATATAGTATATTTATTTGTGCATGCTTCCGTCATCTAACAGTCAAAGTTAATATTTAAAAACAGGATTCATTTAATAACATTGTTAAATGCAATCTTTAGTAAATCTTAAAATTAACATCAATTATTCAATTCGCTTTTAGCATTTAAAGTTGGCATGAAATTCCACACTATTAATTTTCTACATGCATATTATAGATCTTGTGATGTATGCAGGACTTCTCCAATAATTTAGGCTGCATCCGAAAAATTAGGCAGTTGACTTGTTGCCTCGCTGCCTTATCAGGCAAGGACTAAAGTCCCTGATATACTCACAGCAAAGTTCTTTTTCCTTCGCTTAGCGGTAAAAAGAAGTCTGAAATACGTGAGCAGTGATATACTGTTAGCCAACATCCTACACCGCCCACACTGATAAGAGCGATGGTTAGATGAATATGTAAATATATCAAGGTCTTTATATATATACTTTATTATCCCGAGGGAAATTTGTCTTAGGCTCCAAAATACAACCACCACATCACATAAAACATATAGTTACAAAATAGCACAACACAATGACACAACATTACATAGTATTATTTAATAACTTAATTGCACACGGAATAAACAAATTCTTGAACCGATTCAATCTGCATCTTGGAATTCTTAATCTCCTGCCGGATGGCAGCATTTCAAACTCAGAGTTCAAGATGTGTGTTGTATCATGTAGAATCTTATCTGCCTCCCTTAGCATAGACTTTTTCGTATAGCCTTTGGAGATAAAGAGGTTCTATCCTGCCCATGATTTTCATGGCTGTTTGAATAAGACGTCCAAGCCTAGATTTCAGCTGTACCGTCAAATTACCGTACCAAAGGTGTATTCCGTATCTAATCACACTTTGTAAAACAGCTTCATAAAACAAAATCATAATTTTCCTACTGACCTCATAAAATCTAAGCCTTCTCAAAAAATACAATCTTTGCTGTAACCTAATACACAAACTGTCAACATGAACATACCACGTAAGGGAACAATCAAGGTAAACACCAAGGTATTTATATGAAGACACCTGTGTAATTGGAACGTTATGAATATATACAGGGCTATGATCACCAATTGACTTCGGATTGAATATCATCTCCTCAGTTTTCTTCTAATTCACAATTAAATAGTGCGTATCACACCACTCTATAAACGGATTGATTTCAGAGCAGTAAGACGAGATGTCTTGATCTTTATATAATAGGCTAAGGATGGCAGTGTCGTCACTAAATTTCACAATATGATTGTTACTTTTGCTCACACAGCCATTTGTATACAATGTGAAAAGAACTAGGGAGCTCGCACACCCTTGCGGTATTCCTGTACTAATATATTGAGAGTCAGAGATCATCTTATTGACTTTAACCTGTTCTACCTATTAAGAAAGAAGAAAACCATCTTATAATATAAGGATGTGCTGCACACTTTCCTTTCAATAAGAAAATACACAACAAAAATGAGAAAACAGCAAGCATTTTTTTAAAGAAGAATAGCTGATCAAAGCAACGTGGATATGTTTGCATGCGCTCTGCAATCCGGCACTCCAGTAAAGTCACGTTTATTTATATCTTTATACAATAGATTGCTTAAAGCACACAGCTTTACAGTAGTAAACATGAGAAACGGTGTCAGTGTCTCATTTCATCAGAAGTACAACTTAATTTTCTACCTCGATGGAAGAAATAAACCAGAGAAGAGTTCCACGTGACAGAAAGCGGAGCCTCAGTGCACACCTACCTATTACGTAATTGCCATGGACGAATAGGAGTTTCGAAGGTGTTTACCAGCCAGAGCGAACTTTTCCAGAATGTGGCAAGCCGTTTTGAACTCCTGAAAAGAACACAAAACTGATTTTGGACAGGCTTCTTCTCTATGCTTTAATGATCTACAAAAAAATAGAATGAGCATTAGTAATAACTAAGTGAGTTCCTAATTACTACACTTGTAATTTCTCACTAGAAATGTACATTTACACAGAAACTTACCACCAACCGCAACTTTCAGACGCCATCTTTAACTGTCTCGGAATGGAAAGCACAGGATTGTGGGATATCAAAGTCAGAGAAGGATGCATCTATGTTGCCTTCATAAATCGATCAGATGAAGGTATCTCAGGAGACAGGAAGTGAAACTAACATTGGATTCCGACATGCCTTGATGCCTTCCTACCTTGGAAAGCAGCTTTTTTTAAGCTTTCGGACACAACCGTAGTCCACTTAAACCTCGCACTTGCAAGCTCACGTTCATCTGCCTCGACTTTTGAGAGCAACGCCCACAAATCTCAAAGTCCAGTTAACAACCGATGCATAGAAGTCCCAGCCTACATTTTTTTTTCAATAATCCGTTACACTCAGATGTACGTCACAATAGGAATGAAAAGATCTGTTGCTGCTTTCCTTTCATTACAACTTTAAAACTATTGATTTTAGTGTTTTATTTTTTATTCAGACAAAATATTATAGAATTTTAATATCGGCCGTTTATCAGTCAGCTAAAATTTTATTTGTTGTGCATCTGATTTCAACGATTATGAGTCGTGCAGTTGGCTTGAGGTATCAGCTCTAGGTCACCAATGGGAGTGAAATACTGAGACTCTCGTAGAGTAGAGCGAGGGAATATGAAGGTTTGGTTGCCATTACTGGTGAAGTAATCTTTTTGCATGAAAGCACCCAACTGGACATAATTAAAAGCCGCTGCTAGCTTTTCGGCACTGGCTCCCAGATTGTTCTCTCATGCAGCTTTCTGATTGGTGGTTGGAGTCAGACATTCGGCGCTCTCACACGCCATGGCGTCGCTGTGGCAGCCGCTTTCGCACCACCCTCTGAGCGATTTTCCCCTTTGTATTTCTCTGTATCACTTAATTCTTCCCCCCCTTTTTTAACTCTTTCCTCCTCCTGTTTCTCCAGGAAACCTCATCATGAGCAGAGAAAGGAGCAGGAGCCCAAAAGACCTCACATCAAGAAACCTCTAAACGCTTTCATGCTGTATATGAAAGAGATGCGAGCCAATGTGGTGGCCGAATGCACGCTGAAGGAGAGCGCCGCAATCAATCAGATCCTCGGCCGGAGGGTACGTATCTGGTTCGCAGTCATGTCTTGGGGTCTCTTGCACCACAAGACTTCCTTCACGAATGGGTCTATCATAGTTAGCACTTCTGTCTAACTCAATTTAAGAAGTACACCAACACACAACGCTGACGGTTCAGAAATTGGGGTCGTTGGGCAGGTAGCTGGCTGGTAGAGTGTATTCCTCCTTTTTCTGAATTGAAAAAAAGAGGAACCGTTAAACATATTTAATGCTTTACGGCGGTTTGAGGCAGCTAGCCACAGCAAAGGACCGTTTTGCGGCGGTGTGGGGTAATTGCACCCTGACATGGTTTGAAGTAAAGCGCCGCTAAATTGAAACCAGTGTTTTGATATGAAATCAAAGTTTCGTGTTTTTTTTTTTTCTTCCCTTCTCTCATCGCTGCACATGTTAATCTCTTCATCATGTTCCATTCCACCCCCAGGCACGCACGCGCGCGCACACACACACACACACACACACACACACACACACATTTACACGTGCACACACACACATACGCAACATTTGAGTTAACAAGGATTTTTAGCCAAACACCACCACGCGTGTCTTTGGAAGGAACTTAAAAGTGCATGTCAGTAATTGACTACTTTTTCCCCCCCTCTCTCTAATCTCCCTCTGCACTGAACAGTGGCATGCTTTATCTCGGGAAGAGCAAGCTAAGTATTACGAATTAGCCCGCAAGGAACGGCAGCTCCATATGCAGCTTTACCCAGGATGGTCTGCCAGAGACAATTATGTAAGTGTCCACACTAACACACCGACTGAGAGTTGTGTTGTGTGTTGATTGCATGAGAGTCAATATAATGCTGTGAAAATATATGCATAATGACTAATGCAAAGGACACGATTCACAAGTCTATATTGTTTGTTTTGTAGTCCGAATGTTAATCTTATGAAAATCTGTTGTAAAATAAGAATCAACTCAGCCTTAAAGGATTCGTTCACTTCAAAATGAAAATTTCCTGATAATTCACTCACCCCCATCTCATCCAAGATGTTCACATCTTTCTTTCTTCAGTTGAAAAGAAATTAAGTTGTTTGAGGAAAACATTCCAGGATTTTTCTCCACATAATGGACTTCTATGGCAACCAACGGGCTGAAGGTCCAAATCAATGCAGTTTCAAAGGGCTTCGAAGGACTTCACAGTTCTCTGCATGATCCCAGATGAGGAATTGGGTATTATCTAGCGAAACAATCTGTCATTTTCCAAAAAATGTAATAAAAATGTATATACTTTTTAACCTAAATTGCTCATCTTGCGTTGCTCTCCGGCGCGCCACGGATTACGTAATCACTTCAGAAAGGTCATGCTAGACGTAGGCTGAAGTACCGCCCCCGTGTTTACAAAGCGCATGTTCGAAGACTAATACAAACGCCCTTCAGCAAAAACAGGTAAAACAACGATGTCGGACGATTTTGAAGTTTTTTTTTGGTAAAGGGTGTTTGTCTTTGCACGTTCGCTTGGGGTTGTACTTCCGCCTATGTCTAGCGTGACCTTTCCGACGTGATTATGTAATCCGTGGCGCGTCGTTGAGCAGCGCAAGATGAGCAATTTAGCTTAAAGTATATAAATGTTTATTTTTTTCTTAAAAATGGCCGATGGTTTTGCTAGATAAGACCCTATTCCTCATCTGAGATTGTGCAGAGCCTCTAAAGCGCTTTGATGGTAACAGGTTGAAGGTCTAAATCAATGCAGTTTCAAAGTCCAATATGTGGAGAAAAATCCTGGAATGTTTTCCTCAAAAAAACTGAATTTCTTTTCGCCTGAAGAAAGAAAGACACGAACACCTTGGATGAGATGGGGGTGAGTAAATTATCATCCTTAATTTTCATTTTGAAGTGAACTAATCCTTTAACAAAATGGCTGATCATTGCTTTACAAATGAGTACTATTGATGATTATTCAGATTGTTTGTTTGAATGAGTTACATTTGGCCTCATTCATTAAACACGAGCAAAACAAATTTGTCAATAAAAAAAAAGGCTTTTCTGTAAATTATTGCATTTAATGTATACGTACAAATATACAAACAAAGGGTTTTATGGCTGATTTACCTATTCATTCTGCTCGAGTTTCATAAATGAGGCTCAGAAATGAGCAAAACTTGTGTAAATTGTTATTAAAAATGTTTTGGTATTGGTTTTACGACTGATTCATGAAACACAAGTCAAACAAATTTGTGTAAATTGTTTGTAAGAATGCTCTTTCGTAAATTTCGTTGAATGTGAGTTTCATAAGGATGTTTTTATGAACAATTTGCACAATTCTGCTTGATTTCATAAATGAGGCTCAGTTACATGAACAGAACAAATTTGTATAGCAAGAAATTGTCTTGCTTAAATTGTTGTATTGAATTAGAATGGTTTACACAACAATTTACATTCATTCATTTAGCTTATGGTACATGAATGAGGCCAATTACATCTTGTTATAAGCATTTTATCGTGCCAAAAATTTGGACGTGATGTGAATATCCATTCTACTCAGTGTAACTGCCTTCAGAGTTTCGCTCTCAAACTCTTACAGCTGTCACACACTGTACCTGGTGGTTTTCCAGAAAGGACATATTGCTAACATAATGCTAATCATTTACTCAATACTAACTTTATACAATTATTCCTTTAGTTTGTACAAGTGTGGCAGATATCAAGGAAGTTCGCTTGTAGAATTTGAATTCAAAATGTATGGTGTGAAGTTTTAACCGGCATAAATATCACTCAATATGAAGTGCCAGGATGTGATGCTAAAACTAAAACCTGGCTTTCACACTAATCACCAAATGGAAAAGCAACAGGACTAAAAAGAAATGCTTCAAAGACAGATGAACTTTCATCTCCACTTATATATTAGTGGTGGGAGAGCACTTGTATTTAATAGTGCTAAGGATTCTGAGCGTATCCCTGCTCTGTCATCGACGCTTCTACTGCTCTGGGCTTCTTGGTTCTGTCAGCCAGGGCTAGAATACACAGATTAGTGACTGAATAAGTGGATTATCAGACTTTACAGCAGGCAACCAAAGCGTGGCTCATATTGGACTGCAAAATGACAGTGCGGCACTATCTATACCTATAGTCATCCTGCCAGGGGATTTTGAGTAAGCTACAAATCCTAAAGCAGTCCAGACTTCTCACTCTAGAGGAGTGTTTGTCGTGTCAATTGGAGCAGGGGCAGATGTTTTATTCTTGTTTAACTTTCTGATTGGTGATTTAGTGTATGAAATCCAGAAGAATTGGAAAAGGGTTATTGGGCCTATTTTATTTTATAAAAAAAAAAAATATATATATATATATATATATATATTACAGTTATTACACTGAGTATTTTGTCAATTGACAAATGGTAGAAATTTCATGCTTTTGTGGCAGCCCTTTAAATATTCCTCTGACTGTTTTATAGGGAAAGAAAAAGAAGCGGAAGAGGGAAAAGATCCAGGAACCTGCCCCAGGTAAGACTCAGAAGCCTATCTATCCCAGCTGTTAATCCCATTTCATTAATGTACGCACTAACTTAGCTAATGTCACTTAGTTTGTGAAAATGGTGGCAAGTGGTTAATGATGGTATACCGCATGCTCAGTATACGCTTTCACACAGAGAATTCCGACCGTAAAAGCACATTTCTAAAATCAACATTTTAGAAATTAGACATTGTTGGTTGCCTGAAAATCCACAATATATCTGTATATTTCTTAAATTTGTAATTTTCACAACATTATGAACAGTGCACCCCATCCAACCACTCCATCTTTCCATCTTCTCCTCACAATTAAGACTTTAGGATTAGTCTGTTTTAAAGTCCACGTGCTTCCTTTATTGTTTCTATCTTTTCTGGCTATTTGCCCTTTTATAAATGCATTTGCAATGTGTGCTTGTACAATGTATATCTGGCGCTAAGTCTAGATGATATAATTTAGAGTTTAGAGTGTATAATAAAGTTAAATGGATGGTTCACCCAAAAATTCAAATGGCATCTGGCATCATTTACACTCCCTCATGTTTTCCAAATGGATATGACTTTTTCTTTTATGGAACACAAAAGGTGAATATTTGAAGGATGAGATCTGGGGCTATATACAAAATAACAAAAAATGCAATAAAGCTCTAATTATAACGATGTTTAACTTGTGAATGGAACGTTCTTTTGAGTCAGATCTTTTCAGTAAATCATTCAATCCAATTCACAAGAATCCTCCTGAATGGTTCGTTCAGCACATTATTCAGATGTTCTCTTTTTGTGTTCATTGGAAGAAAGTAAGTCATAAAGGTTGAGTAAATGATGACAGAATTTTCATTACTGGTTGAACTGTTTCTTTAATGAACAATGTGTTAAATATGCCAGCAAATTATGTTTGTTGGCCCTACATTGACAATTAAGACCAGAGATGGACTTATGTGTTACTTGGAGGCACATCCTGGTAATTAAAAGCTACGATTTCCTGCAGGTACAGGCCAGAGAATGAAAACGGCGTACATCTGAACAATGGTAAGAGCCTCTTCCGTACCTCTGGTCTGATTGAGTCATGATGTCGTAAACTCTCTATTTTCTAATGTGGTTCTTAGCAATCAGAAATACATGAGACTAATCCTAAAGGCAAACCTTGAGTTCACCAATCAACCATTCACGAAAGCTGTTGTTTGCATTGTGTGCGTGCGCTATTGTTAAAGGGTTTACTATTCCGAACATACTGAAGAATTGTTGTGACAAGTCATTTTTCTTCCCTAACTCTGTTTAAGAACTCCATTACATCCATTTTCCTGTACACTGATGTGTGGCTTGTGGCATTGGGTGGCACGTTAGTATTTTCAGAAGACCAGTGCTTTTATCAAGAACGGTTTTCAAGCATACCATTTGTTTGAAAGATCACAGAACAGAATAATCTCGACAAAGTCGGCTCAGAACAACAAGTCCACACTATCAGGTTTCTTTCCTCATTCATTCCTTCCTTCCATCATTGATATTTGGCATTCACCATCAACATACAATCCTGTGGCTCACGGCCATGTTGGACTGGTGCTTTTTTTGAGAACATTTGGAAACTGGGATGGTTTTTGAAAGAGTCGACCCAGATGTAAGCTAACTCTTTTAGCATTCACCCATATGGCCCCCATGTGTTATCTAGCCAACCCTGTGAATGAATGAAGCCCTTGCCAGCAAATTTGGCTTGCGCTGTGCTTTTTAGTTTTTTAGCGATTAAACTAGCAACTGGCCTAAAATAATTTAGTTCTCTAAACAAACAAGAGAATCCTCTCCGTCAGGTGAAAGTCTATAGTGAGCAAGAGAACATTTTACTTTCTAGAGAACATATCTATTTTCCCTCTTAAGTCACCCCACATCTTTTTGTCATGAAAGTGGCACAGATGTGACAAATATGGTCCTTCACAAAAACCTACAAGACAAAGGTTTTACGGTTGATCAGTTCACTACCCCTTGGCTCTCAAAGACAAATTGGACCGTTTCACTCTCTCTTTCTTCTTTTTTCTCTTTCTGTGGGCTGTGATAGCTTTGAAACGCAGCTAAAAGATGTTCTATCTTCGATTCAGTAATCAGCAAACTGGGGATTGACGCCCCAGCTGATTCATAGTGGCAACCTTAAACTAATATACATAAAAGAGAATATTGCCACTGCTTGTCAGTTTATGCAGATCCGACAGACTGAGAAACATCAAATTTGTCTTTATTTATTCACCATACAAATGACAATGTACACTTTAATACTTTTAAATAAAAAGAGTGAACATTCTGGATAATTGATGGGATCATAATAGCATGAAAATCCTGTTATTAACAAGTATTTTTTTGTTTCTTATTTTCCAGTTAAAATATCCAGTTAAAAGACCCTAAAACAAGATGCATTTATCTGAAGCAACACTACATATGATATTTTTAGAGAATGTATCTTTTTTTTTTTTTAAACAAAATGCACATGTATTGAATATACACGACAGTTCAAAATTTGGGGGTTGGTAAGATTTTTTTAAATAAAAAGTTAGAGAAATAGAGCAAAAACAGCAATATTGCCAAATATTATTACAACTTAAAATAGCTGTTATTTGTTTTGAATATATTTTAAAATACAATTTATTCTTGTGATCAAAGCTGAATTTTCAGCATAATTTCTCCAGTCTTCAGTGTCGCATGATCCTTCAGAAATCATTCTAATATGCTGATTTGCTGCTCAAGAAACATTTGTGAACTGCTTAATATTGTTGTGGAAACCGTAACACTTTCAGGATTCTTTGATGAATAGAAAGCTTAAAAGAACAGCATTTATTTTAAACAGAAATCTTTTGTAACCCTATAAATGTCTTTTATTAGTAAATTTAATCGGTCATTACAGAATATATATATATATATATATATATATATATATTTTTTTAAATTTAACTGACCCCAAAGTTTTGAATAGTATTGTACACATTTCAAAAAACAATTAATCTTATTTTAATAATTTTTAGATAATTAACTGGAAAACAAGTCAAAATGGACTAATTAAAAATTCAAAAATTATAAAAAGTCTTATTTATTATTATTATTATTATTATTATTATTTATTTATTTATTTATTTTCAGTTTATCTATTACTATATTTCACAGGAATTTAGTATGTATGTGTAAGGCATTCAGGATGGAAAATAGGGGATTTCTCAGGGAGAAAACGAGTAATTTGAGGTATTTTCATGGCTGTTTTTACCATTTTATTTTTGGTATGAAGGACAGGTTCGGTCTTTTTTTAGATGCCTAATGACACATAATCCTTAACTCTGACTTGAAAGAAAAATGTACATTGGAATTATTTTAGGTTATAGAATTTTCTTCCTCACACATTCCACTTTTCCTGCTCGTACAACATTTCCACATCCTCTTCTTGTTCTCAACTGTGTCTGTTTCTCAGATTTAGCTGTGAGAGCTTTTGTCTGACTAACCCTTGTGATTTGCAGGCTTTGAGATTGTTATCTGAGCTGGGGCATACATGCCCTCAGGGCTGTTACTTTTTGCCACTGTGCATCTTTTTTTTTCATTGGGAACGGGGAAAGCCATGTAACAATGGTGGTCTTTTAATGGAAGCTGGCTCTGAAGATGTAGTCTTTGTCATTCAAAGAAGCTAAGGTTGTGAGTCACCACAGTCTGGCACATTTCAACATGCTGCTTTGTTGCCACCTGGACATTGACTCTGTGTTACGCTGACTGTTCTGCAGCGTTTCATTTTTCATTTTTATTGCGATTCTTTGCCCAAGTTTGATGATGTTGGCAAGTCCTATATGACGTTTGCTGTACTATTGGGAGTGGTCGGCCGAAGGTTTGAAAGCTTTAAGTGTTCCTGAGGTTGACAATAGTAGGGCAGTGTGGGAAACCGTTGGAGGTACTGGCCACTTTTGGAGTTCATAGCCTGCCCTGTGAAGCAAGTGCTGCTGGAAAGCTGTGCCCGAACTGGGTCGTCTTTACCCAGCTCTATGTCTGTGATGAGTGAGGCCAGAAGTCAGAAGTCAGCCTTTGATGAAAAGGCATGAGAGGGAGAAACTAAAAGTCCCTTGTGTGCTGATGAGAGCGCCTTGTCTCTCTTCTTAATGTCCACTCTGCCTCAAGCCCATGAATGGCAGAATAACTGATACCCTTTGTGCCTAAAATCCTTTTAATTTATAGTAAGCTGTAACTAAGTACCTTGGGTTGCTTTACCAGAAATGTTTCTGTACTATATCTGTCTGTCTATCTGTCTATCTGTCTGTCTGTCTGTCTGTCTGTCTGTCTGCGAGGCCAGAAATGTTCAGACGGGTGGGCCTTCATAAAACAGGGTGGGCAAAAATCGTATCTAGTATGAAAACGGCGTGGCAAATTATCAAAAATAAACGCAGCACAGTTTCAAGTTCAAAGTACAAATAAGAATTAAAGCTGCAAGCAGCGATGAAAGGGCCCTCGCACCCAGGAGCACCACCACCTGTTGGCCTCAGGAAAACAGTGAATAGTGGGCGACATGCATTTAAGTGGGTAAATATAGGAGAAATATGGCAAAGTCACTTCAATGTGCCACACTTCCTGCTGCCAGCAGGTGGCATTTTGACTATAACCGAAAACTGGCATGTAGATGTCTTCAGGCCAGGACTATTATCAAACATGTGAAGTTTGGTGCAGATCGGACATTGTATGCCTGAGTTACAACAACTAAATTGGCATGTAGATGTCTTCAGGACAGAAGACTGACTTACAACAGCTTTCTGTGTCATGGCGAAACATCAGACTTTGTCAGGCCGCCACGGACACGCCCTTCAACGAAAACTCAAGATCTTCACAATTTAACAATACAAAGGCCTTTAGATTAGACTGACCAAATATGATGATGATCTGGTTAAATCACTATTAGGAGTTAATCACAGTGTAAAACATGCCATTTCCTGTTGCCAGTAGGTGGCGCTATGACTGTAACTGAATATTGGCGTGTAGATGTCTTCAGGTCAGGACTCTAATAATACATGTGAAGTTTGGGGCAGATTGGACATTGTATGACCGAGTTACAACAACTTCCTGTTTTATGGCGAAACATCGAACTTTGTGAGGCCGCCACGGACACACCCTTCAGGGAAAACTCAAGATCTTCGCAATTTACACTCACCTAAAGGATTATTAGGAACACCATACTAATACTGTGTTTGACCCCCTTTCGCCTTCAGAACTGCCTTAATTCTACGTTGCATTGATTCAACAAGGTGCTGAAAGCATTCTTTAGAAATGTTGGCCCATACTGATAGGATAGCATCTTGCAGTTGATGGAGATTTGTGGGATGCACATCCAGGGCACGAAGCTCCCATTCCACCACATCCCAAAGATGCTCTATTGGGTTGAGATCTGGTGACTGTGGGGGCCATTTTAGTACAGTGAACTCATTGTCATGTTCAAGAAACCAATTTGAAATGATTCGAGCTTTGTGACATGTGGCATTATCCTGCTGGAAGTAGCCATCAGAGGATGGGTACATGGTGGTCATAAAGGGATGGACATGGTCAGAAACAATGCTCAGGTAGGCCGTGGCATTTAAACGATACCCAATTGGCACTAAGGGGCCTAAAGTGTGCCAAGAAAACATCCCCCACACCATTACACCACCACAACCAGCCTGCACAGTGGTAACAAGGCATGATGGATCCATGTTCTCATTCTGTTTACGCCAAATTCTGACTCTACCATCTGAATGTCTCAACAGAAATCGAGACTCATCAGACCAGGCAACATTTTTTCAGTCTTCAACTGTCCAATTTTGGTGAGCTTGTGCAAATTGTAGCCTCTTTTTCCTATTTGTAATGGAGATGAGTGGTACCCGGTGGGGTCTTCTGCTGTTGTAGCCCATCCGCCTCAAGGTTGTGCGTGTTGTGGCTTCACAAATGCTTTGCTGCATACCTCGGTTGTAACGAGTGGTTATTTCAGTCAAAGTTGCTCTTCTATCAGCTTGAATCAGTCGGCCCATTCTCCTCTGACCTCTAGCATCAACAAGGCATTTTCGCCCACAGGACTGCCGCATACTGGATGTTTTTCCCTTTTCACACCATTCTTTGTAAACTCTAGAAATGGTTGTGCGTGAAAATCCCAGTAACGGAGCAGATTGTGAAATACTCAGACCGGCCCGTCTGGCACCAACAACCATGCCACGCTCAAAATTGCTTAAATCACCTTTCTTTCCCATTCTGACATTCAGTTTGGAGTTCAGGAGATTGTCTTGACCAGGACCACACCCCTAAATGCATTGAAGCAACTGCTATGTGATTGGTTGATTAGATAATTGCATTAATGAGAAATTGAACAGGTGTTCCTAATAATCCTTTAGGTGAGTGTATGATGTTGATCTGATTAAATTTCTAGGAGGAGTTTGTTAAAGTACAACGTCTGGAAATGGCAAAATTTGCAACAATTTTGCAAAGAACATTCAAAATATCTCACTTCCTGTTGGGTTTCAGATTTCGTATCAGGAGACTGTAGGTGGCGCTATCGAGCCATTTTGCTACGCCTAATTCTGAAACTCATAACAGATGTAAATTTTCACCACTTTTGATGTGTGTGCAAAGTTTTGTGAGTTTTCAAGCATGTTTAGGCCATCAAAAATGCGATTCATTTGGGAGAAGAATAATAACAGGCTGAGCAATTCCAATAGGGTCCTCACACCATTGGTGCTCGGGCCCTAAATAACCTACATGAATGAATGTATATATGCTCAGACACTTGCATGTGTCACCATATTATTAACATTTTACCAAAATCAAGCTCAAATGGAGTTTTGAGGTTTTTGGACAGTGAATTTTGGAGAATTAATGTCAGAGATGCATGCTTTGTCCGTCATTAACAGCCGCATCCGAGGCAGTAAGTGCATTACCCAGGTTATAAAGTTTACTGTAGCTATGCCGGCAGTTTTTTTTTCTGACATTTTGGCCAAAATGCCACACACAGGCTATTTAGGAGAGTATTGGCTATGACTCAATGACAAATGCTACACTAAGACACTCTTCTCTGCTCCTCAAACACATAAAACATTAGCCTTTATATAGTGTTTCTTCAGTAAAGAAAATGCTGTACTTATTCAAAGAAGCAGTTCTTTATTTACCCTAATATTGTAAACAAGCAGCGATTAGCGTGCGGCAGCGGCACTTCATTCACGACAGAGGCATGTGGAGTTCAGAGGTTTGACTGACAGTTTGAAGAGCCAATCGAGTTACAGGGTTTAGTCACAACCTCTTTTTAATACTTTTCATTGGTTAAATATTTCGAAACCCAGAGACGTAAAGGGTGAACAATAGTAATGATTTATGAAAAAAATATGCAATTTGGAGACGTTTCTGCAAGACAGTGAAAATATGTTTAAAATCTATTAACTATAACTATACACTATAAATGTTTGTACTTACATTTGCATGTCTTTCAGCAATATTACTCTGAGAAGACATGGCTTTTGGTTAAACACTGGGATGATCTCATAATCAGTTGTCTCTGTTATTGTGCGTAGGGATGAAACGGTATGAAAATTTCATATCACGATTATAGTGACCCAAATTATCACGATTATCAGTATTATCACGGTTTTGTTCAAATGAGATGAAAGTGTTCAAAAAGAACTGATGCACACACTGAAAACATTTCAACAAGTTTTATATTTGAAAATCAACAACAAATAAAACAAGCAGCTCTATGCACTTTTTTAAGCAAGATTCTATTATGTAGCATTCCCTTACTTATAAGGACCGTCGTCAATAGCAACGCATTATAACAGCGTACATCCACGTATCACAACAGACGCGCTCTCTCGTTTCATTCAAATGCAACGTCTCTGTTTTTGATTGTACCGAAAATGAAACCAGGACTTTACTATTAATAACTTTTGGTGTTTTGTACACTGTACAAAATGGATTTATAAACGGGTAAGATTTAAAACATTAGTCTCAATTAAATATGTCCCCGTAATTAGGCCTATTCATGTGGTAAAGAAAATGTGTTATAGGTGTACAATGAATATATATTGTCCCTTAAATGTCAACCTAGTCTTGTCGGAATTTGTTCGTTCGTCTTTGGCTCAAAGCCACTTGCTGCGAACTTTTCTTCGTAGAAGCATTATTTTCCAGATGTAGTTTTAGTATTGAGGTCAAAGTCCACTTCGCAGATTTGAAGTGTTTCCCTCTATTGCAGCGACTTTCTTCTTGCATGTTCTGCAGAGAGGGTGACCATCTTCGATTAAGTTTCCCTCAGGACATTTGTTAAAGGCAAAATATGTCCACACCTCAGGTTTGGTCATTTTAGAAGGCTGAAAAATCTCCCGGTGCTGTCACTGCCTTCTGCCATTTCTTCTCATTCAAAAACAACGTTGCGCGCTGCGCCTGCGCTAGACTGATGCTGGCTGGACAGGATTTACCGCTAGTTTTCAAAATCGTGATAATCAAACACGGTTTTAATAATAATTAAATTTTAAGCGATATTACTAACTGTTAGAACATTTTATCGTGGTTTATCGTGAAACCGGTAATCGTTCCATCCCTAATTGTTCCATCTATCTATCTATACTCTATCTGTCTGTACTCTATCTATATGCATGTCAAACTTCAAGAGTTTTTTTTCAAAACGTATTGACATACTTGACATACTAGCGCTGCTAGTAAAAATTGATTTCAGTTAATTTGTTTTCTTCTTCATTAGGGCCCGAGCACCGATGGTGTGATGACCCTATTGGAATTGCTCTGTTTTTCAAATTGGAATTGCAACACTGCATTCTGTTTCCTACCTCAATTCAAATTCAAGAACTGAATTGAAATTTAAAATGAATTCTCAATTCAATTCAACATGATGCTCAACCCTTGAGTACAAGTCACTTACTATAAACTGGCTAATATTACTGAAGGCAGCGGAAACCCAGAGGTTTCCTTCCATGTATTGCTGCCAAGAAACTCTTCAGTGCTATAAAAAGAGCCTGGGAGTTGCTGGTATGTAGGTGCAAGGAACAAACTTGCAGAAATTGTTTAATTCAATATGCGAATCACCCCCATCAGATCTGTCGTTTAGATCTTTGTGTGGTTTCACGTGTCCAGATGTAGACCTACTGTAGCACGCCAAGCAGCAGAGGAATCGGTAAACTATGTGGCGTCTACTACGTTTCCTCTCCTCTCGTTCTCGCTCTTTCACGCCCCAGCCGTCGTCTGCTCTTTTCTGGAGTTCCTCTCCTAGGGAGTAAATCTGGCTCCTATTGTGAAAGCAGGCGGAACCCCCGCTCCTCTTCCCCCGTTCCTCCCTCCCGCTGCTGACTGCGAGCGGTGGCGAGGCCTTTGAAGCGGCCGGGGCGGTGGAGGGGAGCAGTCATTGTGCTGCTCTTTGATAGTGCCGCCCTGGCTTGCAGCTCAGGCTTTGCAGGAGCACGTCGTTCCCGGGCTCCCATCCCACCACGTCTCAGATGTGGGCAGACCCCACTCAAGCCTTCGCCCTTCTCATGTCCCCTACCCTCACCTGATGTTTTTTTTGTTGTTTTGAGGGTTTTATTGAGGTGAACATTCCTCTGCCTCTGTAGAGAGATCGCAGGAGAAAGACCACTGCCACGGTTGGTTTGCAGTTATACAGACGTAATTGTGTAAGAGCTTTTCCCCTCTTTAATGTTACTGTCTCAGGGCCAAAGGAAGTGCTGACTGAACGAAGTGGTTTGTTTAAATCAGATTTTTCATCCAGGTGCTGTTTTTATTACTCAGGCCGGGGTTTTTTGAACCCGTCCTCCTCCTAGCAGATCATTGGTTATAGTGCCTGTTGAATTTTTATGGACTCCTTGAAGGACGCTGCCAAACCAGAAACGAAGCCAAGTGCTACAACACAAGGTCACTGGTCCAAAGTCAGTTTGGTGTGAAAGTGGACCTTTTCAGCTGACTAGGCTTAACACAACCCAGATTTGAGCTCTTCGTCCATACTCTCATTCCCTGCCAGTGTTTCATCGTAAAGCTTTGAACCTTCTCCTGTTCCTCACGTACAGCTAAGTGTCTGTAGAAACAGTTGCTTTACACCAGAATGAAGATTTTTTTGGTACCCCACTAGAGCCTTCGTTTTTCTGGCTACTGTTTCTTCTAACACAGTTGAACGTTCTCTTTGACCCTAAAGCACATGCACACTACGTCTGCTTTGTAATACTCCACTTGACCTGTATTGGGCAGCACAATTTTGTGTCCTGCTTTATACTGTCAAACTCAAGATGTAAAAATCTATCGACCTCTTCACACATCCTTTTGTTGTCATTTTCTCCCTTGATTTCCATTGTTTTTATAGGCAAACAATTTTTTTTTTACTTTGAACAAGTTTGTCCTTGAAACAGGATATATTTACTTCAGATGTAATTTTTTTTCTTCTTCAGAGAATGTATTTATAAATCAAAATGCATTTTTTTAAGCAACTTTTTTTTCATACATTTTTATTTTATATATTTTATATTATATATTTTGGTAAGTGTATTTTAAACTTTTTTTTTTTTTACAGCGCAGTAAGATAAAACATTCATATTATAATGCATTCTCTGAAGAACTCAAAAAGTAATAAAATGTTTATTTTATTTCAAGGATTTTTAGATATTTTTACTGGAATTTAGTCAAGAATACTCTGACAATTTTTTTCCATTATCATTGACTATTTTTGAAAGCAACTTTCCAACTGTTAGTGCTGCCTCCTAGTGAACCCACCAATTACTGCACATATGCGCAGTTAGAAAATTTGAACTGCGCACAGTGAACATTTAGCGGCAAACGTAAAACCACAGCCCACTTTCTCCAGTTTTTCAGAACAATATTTTTTTTCTTGCTCTCTGACCACTTCAAGCTGCCTTCTCTGGTTTTTGGGGAAAGAGAAGGGTTACACCGGGGGAAGGAGGTGTGTTCGTCCCAGCTGCATGCTTTTTGATTTGCCCCAGGAGGTGAACGGGCCAATTGAGTGACACAGGGCCATGCCTGTTATCTTAACCTCCCACACTTCAAAGAACAGCCTCACTACCGCAGAGCGAGCCGAAGAGAAAGACGGAGAGAGGCTGGCCCTCGAATACAGAGGAGCGTTTCATTTCCTGCGAGCAGGGCCTCGACATTCCACAGCGCAAATGGGAAGTAGCTCTTGAATCACTGCATTTTTATCGGAGAGGACTGTAAAGCGTGGCCCGACGGCACCGTTCTAACCTCTCCAAACACCCCGATGCACCCCCTCCCCTTCCAACAGGAGGCTGGCGGGGAAAGGCAGGAAAGCATGCCAGCCTTTTTCATCTGCGGCCGGGAAGGAAAACGCTCTCCAGGAAGGGGGCGCAGGGCACAGGGAAGCTTTGAGATCATAGGATGAAAAGGGTGGGTAGGGGAGGTAAATAAAAGCGTCCCCGCTCACTTTATTCTGTGACTCTCTTTCTCTATCCTCGTTCGGCACCAGGGTCAGATCTCCCTGGAAAAGTAGTTGCCTTTCATCCACATGTGGTAAAGCTGTCCACATGGGTGTACGAGTGTATTTGTGTGTGAAAGTGGTCCAGGGTGGAGTTGTGGAGCAAAACTGACATCTCGCAGAAAAAGGTTGCGTTCGACCTCCGCTCCAGGGAGGAGCCCGCTACTAGTCTTGTATTTTATCCGTCTCTCTCTCTCGCTCTATCCATCAGAGGTTTGCTCCTGTATTCCTGCTTCTCACTTTGATCAGGAATTCCATTTGATGCACTTCTGAAATAGCCCCATACAGCTTGTCGACCAAAATAGTCGGTTACATTTAATATTTCACATCTCAAAAGGGGATTCTGATTGGACAAACAGTTTGTGATGGAAAAACTTTGGGTTTCTGAGAATGCGATTCTTGACTAATGTTGGACGTGGGGATTATTTTTCCTTTCAAAATGGCATGCTAGGAGACGTTTTTGAATGGGCCAGCTCTGTTTTTGCTTTAAATGTCCTAATGTGCAATACAAAAATTACGTCAAAGGGAATATTAATGAGCAAAATGTACTTGAGACTACAGTTACTATGAATTGTGACATTTTTATGATATTGATTTTAAAAATAAAATATGGTAATGTGCCTAATTTGTTGCAGGTCTAAAATGTGTATTTCTTAAAGGGATAGTTCACCCTAGAAAAAAAATTAAAATCTGTCATTTATTCACCGTTTTTGTCCATAAAATGAAAGCCATTGAGGTCCAAAACACACATGGCTCACTTTCACTGTATGGACCTAAAAAGAAAAAAACATTCATTTTGGGTGAATTGTTCCTTAAAGCATAATAATAATAATAATAATAATAATAATAATAATAATAATAATAATAATATATAACTTTTTAATATCTAATCATGTTTTCCTCTCCATTTGTGTTCTACAGGAGGAAAACGGACTTCTTTTTCCTCTTGCAAAGCCAAGACAGCAGCTACAGGCCCCCTTTTAGAGATGGAAGCCTGCTAGACTCCTCAACCTTTCACCCCTCCGTCACCTCTTGACCCCTGCGGAATATCCAGAGGGTCCCGGTCCTCGAATCTGCTCCTCGGCTGCAGGTGCTGCTGTAGAGACGTTGAACTGAGAACAGACAATCACCAACACAGGCCCTCACGCAGACCCGTGAATACTTTGAACGTTCCTTTTTTGTTGTTTTCTGTCCTGAATTCACTCCCGAAGCCGAAGGCGTTGCACTGATTATGTTCCTCGACCATTTGTAAAGCGCACACATGGCCACATGTAAACAAACACACACGTTCCTACACCTGTTCCTAAGTTATTCTAAGTTATTTGGCACCTCTGTCTCTTCTGTGTGTTCACTACGTCACTCCCTCACGTGCCCCGTAAAATGTAGCATCGCGGGGGGCCCGACACGCCTCACAATGTTCTATCGCAACATTTTAAGGATCACACGTTGCCCTGGAAACAATCTCCATAGGTTGCGTTTCGCATTTTGACACATTGGTGCAAAAAGGGTCGATGTTTTGTTTCTCCTCAACATCTTGGGTTCAAGTTTATTTTGAATGCTTTTTTTTGTATTATTCTTTATTTTGATTTCTCGGTGTATATTTTAAATGATTTTTTTTTAATCATTATTTTATATATATATATATAATGGTATACGAAAATAAGCTTGGAGACAGGAAAGCCATTTTTCTTGTTGAAGCGTCTTGCAGAAATAACATTTGAAAGTCTTCTTTTTGATAACTATTTGTAACGGATATTGACTTCTCAGTCTCTACTTGCGCAGATGTAAAATAATGCTCAATGTGTACTTTTTAAAAAGAGATGTCTGGATGTCAGTTTTCTTGGTATTTTTGCAGGCAACATTAGGACAGAGGTGAAAGAGTAGGTACCCAGAGGCCTATATTTTATTGATCTAAATTGACAAATGAAGCAGATATATATCTATATATATTTACCCCAGCACTTGGCAGTCTTTCTTTAATTGCAATGTACCTCTGTCTCTCTGGTAGGTAATAGAGTGGTCTTTTACCATGTTTATTCCATGCAAACATTTCCACATTTTATTCTTTTTAATTATTCTCTTAGCATTTTTTTTACATTCATTGTCATATTTTGAATCGTTAACTTGGTGTAGCATTTTGCTTCCAAGTGGTCACATTCGAACTGTTTCAACATGTCTTTTTTTATGAAAATAAATAGGCATCTTTGACTGAAAACGATTGCAGTGTTTATTTTATTATATACACTGACATTTTTCTCGGTTAAGTAGAGAGTGCATTTCTACATCCTACAAGAAGCATTAGGAATAATATCCGGTGGATCTCTGGGGAAACTTCAAAAGGCTTCTTAAATCAACGAGAAATAAAATGCAGCTACTGTTCATTTGAATATTCATTCGGCCTTAAGTACACGATAATAAGGAATGATTTGCAATATAGCTAAAATAATTAAATGACAATTCATTATACTCCTTACAAAATTGGGGGTCTAAAATGCAATGGCATATTCACTATGACAGCATACAGAAGGAACTGTGTATGTAGAATGTTCTGCATATCAGTAAAGCTCACCAAGTTGCCGTCGTCATTTATGGTACTACAGTGCCACCTTATGCATGAAACGCTGCCATCTGAGTTATGAACATTTGGTGTTTGTGGCAAGTTCCCAACCCAAACTTAAATATGAATACCAGCTACATTATGATGTAACAGTTTCTGGTTTACAAATAAATATTTAAGCGTAGTTCTTAATAAAATGTTTTGAAATTTCAGCCTATTTGATTCACAATTATACAGAGTTCGCATTGTCTTGATGCTTTTCTGTGTTTGGCAAGTGTTTTTTTGTTGTTGGTCTCATTAAGGATATATTTGCTACACCAGCTGAACTGGCTATAAAGAACAATGTATATGATAGGGCGCCATCTACTGGAAGATGAATAGTCATGTTAATCTGATACAGCATAGTATCGAGCATACTCAACTATCTGAATGTAAATGACAAAAAAATATTGAATTTGTCACATGAGCTCGTCATTTACATTTATTCAAAGGCAAAACGCATTTTACAATGACAAAACGCTGGATGCTGCAGTAATGTTGTCTTTGTTTAAATTGTTAAAATAAGGTAAGTGCAATATGACATTAAAAATAACCCAAGTGCACCCTTCAGACCCACCAGAAAATGTCCATTAAATAATAATAATAATAATAATATAGGCATCTTAAAGCAAGAATGTATCTAAACTTTGGTTTAAACATTAGACATTAATTCACGTGTACAATAAAAACTTTGTATTTGTATATTATATTGTTAATATTTGTGTGTAGTATTTGTAATCTTGTCTAATTGTTGTTTTAATACAGCAAACTCATTTTTTTTGAAAATATTAACATAATATGAAAAAGTGCTTTCAATTTATTTAAAACTTAAATTTTTCTGTAAATAATCGCACCTAACATTAAAATATGTATAATTTCGCAACGAATCGACAAATTAATATAAAAACAACAAAGACGGTGTAGACATATTTTAAATATTTGAACTGAAAATAGGCCTATTATTCGCAGAAATTAACGCGTTATTTTTGACAGCCCTGTAAAAAATACAATATGTAGAAGTTCAGTTAAATGGAAAATCCCATAAAAGTATGCAAATACAGTAATAATGTCGTATCAAAAGAGGTATGACTTTTCAGTTTAATCGACGTCGCCATCTTTGATATTAGTTTAGTCACTGTTGCTATGGTTGCTTGACTCTTGTTGTACGTTCACGTTCACACAGACACTATTCCAGACGCTACTGTAAGTTGCTGTGTGAACTGTACATTTCGAGACTCACACCTGTAAGTAAATACGGTTGTCAATCCCAAAAACTGACAGTGCGAACGTAGCCTAAGTTTGAAGTGTTTTGACTGATCAACGACTGTGAGCTTTGAGATGAAGCTGTCCTCGTAGTTCCGAACATAATGTACAGATGTGCACTTTATAAGTGCCGTGATGTCATTTACTCACTTAAGCTGCTCATTTCCTGACATGCAGTCTGGTCTCCTATTCAGTGTAATAATGGCTGTCTGCCAGAACCTCAAACACAAAGTGACCAGCGGCCTCAGAACAATCGCCACAACATGGGAGCCAGAGAAATGAGACAAAAATGGCTGTTTGAAATGGAAAATCCTGAAGTAGGAAACTCTCCACTGTTCCCATGAAGTATTCAGACGGCGGAATTCCCAGGAAGGCCTCATCGTCCGGAAAAAAAAGTGAGTTGAAAAGCTATGAAATAATTTCTTTGCCTCTGCCACTATTTACCCTATTGAAATTAGATAAAAAAATAAATAAAAAATAGACATTTTAATAACCTGCTTAAGTGTTTGTAGTCATTGTATGAAGAGGTTTATCATAATATTAGTTATTTGGGAATGTAAAATTAGAGGTAGTTTTAAATGACAATAAAAAAATAAACCTTTTGAATATTTCCATAGTTCCATTTGAAATTTCTGAATAATATTGATGATAAATGCTCACAACTTCCGCAAAAACCCTTGTTGCAGGTAGTGTTTTCAATCCAAGGAAGTTTGCAACAACTGGAATTAGGCTACATGTCTAATATAAATGCACGTTTGTATTGCAGTTCAGAACTGAAAATATATTCATGGATTCTTCAGAAGGCAAAGTTCTTACAAAAGCACCTGAGGAAACTGAGTTTACTGTGAAGTGCCTTTGTGTAACATAAGAAACTGTTTTAGTAAAAAAAAAAAATCAGCAAACCAGCGTTCAGAAGCACAAAAGTTAATATAAAGCACAAAGCATGTGAATAAATATTATTCATAAATGTTATTTTAATTATCCATAGTTTCAACTAAAATGCTAGATTTTTTAACGCACTTTATGATTGTAAATCATGTGAATACAGTGGCTAAAAAACATTCCGACATTAAAATCTGCTCGTTTGCTTGAATAGTGTGCTTTTGCTGTCTTAAAACATTAAACCAAGTGAAATTTATTTTATTTTTTAAAAATGTAAGCGTGACTGGAGTGTTCAAATAGTTTTTAAGGCCAATGCACATGTAGTTTTGTGATTTCATTAAAATTTGCGTTTTGGAAGACTAGATTTATGTGCAAGGAGGGCATTTACAACAGATAACACTGTTTAGTTAAAGGGATAGTTCACCCAATTTTCATATTTGGGTTAACTATCCCTTTAAGATCTGAAGAGAGTGAGCTGTCTGATATAAAGATGAAACATCGACCACTAGTGGCTGAATGTTGTATTATGAAGTTTATTTTGCAACATCATTACTCCAATGCTCAATAATGATTGACAAAAAATAAAAACAAAAGAAAAAAACTCACTAAGACTATAAAGGCTGATCTTCCTGCTAATATCAATTGATGTGTATATGACAATGAATGCAGTAATTACAAAACACATTGAAAGACATTTTCAAACCTTTTAATGCAACACATTCAGAGTTCATAAACGCAAGTCTTTTAAAAATTGTAGCAAGGCACTAGTGTAGTGGAAGACATTGCTATCTTATAAACCTTCTATGTCCCAATTGATTTGCGAGTTCAGAATTTCATACAGGAGTTCCCTGGGAAAACTGGTGTGTTTTATTCCTGACTTTATACATTAACATTGATGCAATTCATAAGCAGTCTTTTGAGGACTAGCAGCTCAGTCCAGTGCATTCCGTTGACAGGACATATCCGTTTATAAGGTGAAAGGCGGGTAATCTTCACTTGTGTTTGTAGAATCCCTCGCCAGTTTTCTTGCCCAACTTGCCCTCTGACACCAGTTTGTTGAGCAGGGGACTGGGGTCAAACAGGGGGTTATCGGGGTCCATCGCATGCCAACCTACACAAACCCAGATTTAGAAATCAACACAATACTATTACATTAAAACTTGGTATAGTCAATTTAAAATGCTTACCATCAATAATAAACTTTGAAGTGTCTAATCCAACATAGTCCAGAAGCTCAAATGGACCCATAGGATAACCAGCCCCAAGCTTCATCGCCACATCAATGTCTTCCTTGGAACCATGACCTGGAAAAAATATACAGCATTATGAAACAACAGAATCTGCACCAAAATATGGTCTGGTATCCGTTCATCACCCTTGACTGCTTTACACATGTACCTCTCTCATGTAGTCGAATGGCCTCCATCATGTAAGGAACCAGCAGACGATTCACTATAAAACCTGGAGTGTCCTGAGAGGAGACAGCAAGTGTAAGTTGAGGGACTTTTTCAAATCTTCATCTAACCGCAACAGAAAACTGAGGCTACAATTCGCACAAGTTTGCCAAAATTGGACAGTAGAAGATTGGAAAATTGTTGCCTGGTCTGATGACTCTCGACATTCAGATGGTCTGGTCAGAATTTGGGGTAAACAACATGAACGCATGGATCCATCCTGCCTTGTATCAACGGTTCAGGCTTCTGGTGGTGTAATGGTGTGGAGGATATTTTCTTGGCACACTTTGGGCCCCTTAGTACCAATTGAGCATCATTTAAACGCCACAGCCAATCTGAGTATTGATGCTGACCATCTCTAATCTCTTTATGACCACAGTGTACTCGTCTTCTGATTGCTACTTCAAGCAGGATAATGCCATGTCACAAAGCTCAAATCATCTCAAACATGACAGTGAGTTCTCTAAACTCAAATGGCCTCCACAGTCACCAGATCTCAATCCAAGAGCAGCTTTATGATGTGATGGAGAGATTCACATCATGGAAGTGCAGCCAACAAATCTGCAGCAACTGCATGATGCAATCATGACAATATGCACCAAATTCTTTGAGTAATGTTGCCAGCACCATGTTGAATCTGTGCCATGAAGAATTAAGGCAGTTCTGAAGGCAAAATTACTAGCAAGGTGTACTAAAGGTGTCTAACGTGGCCGGTGAGTGTATATACAGTCATGTGTAAAAGAAAGTACACCCTTTTGAATTGGTTTTACAGGTCTTAAAAATGAGGTAAATACAACCTCAGATGAACTATGACATATTACAACCATGTCATGGTTTATTTAACAAAAACTAGGTAAAAATGGAGATGTACTTAATTTGTCACACATGACTTCTCCATTTTGGCTTTATTTTTTATAATCCACGTTGCTTGAGGTCCAGTGTAAAGTTTCCACAGTCAGTGATGGTTTGGGGTGCCATGTCATCTGCTGGTGTTGGTCCACTGTGTTTTCTGAGGTCCAAGGTCAACGCAGCCGTATACCAGGAAGTTTTAGAGCACTTCATGCTTCCTGCTGCTGACCAACTTTATGGAGATGCAGATTTCATTTTCCAACAGGACTTGGCACCTGCACACAGTGCCAAAGCAACCAGTACCTGGTTTAAGGACCATGGTATCCCTGTTTTTAATTGGCCAGCAAACTTGCCTGACCTTAACCCCATAGAAAATCTATGGGGTATTGTGAAGAGGAAGATGCGATATGCCAGACCCAACAATGCAGAAGAGCTAAAGGCCACTATCAGAGCAACCTGGGCTCTCATAACACCTGAGCAGTGCCACAGACTGATCGACTCCATGCCACGCCGCATTGCTGCAGTAATTCAGGCAAAAGGAGCCCCAACTAAGTATTGAGTGCTGTACATGCTCATACTTTTCAGATTTCTAAAAATCCTTTCTTTGTATTGGTCTTAAGTAATATTCTAATTCTAATACTGAATTTGGGATTTTCCTTAGTTGTCAGGTATAATCATCAAAATTAAAAGAAATAAACATTTGAAATATATCAGTCTGTGTGTAATGAATGAATATAATATACAAGTTTCACTATTTGAATGGAATTCGTGAAATAAATCAACTTTTTGATGATATTCTAATTATATGACCAGCACCTGTAATTCAAAAGGGTGTACTTATTTTTTCACATGACTGTATATAGAAGATTACAGAACACTTACTTTGCAGGAGACAGGATGCTTCCCCAAAGCTTTGCTGAACTCAAGGAGAGCGTCAAAAGTCTGTTGGCTTGTTGCTGGAGCTTTAATCACCTGAGAGAAGACAGTTAGTCAAGTCAAGATAATGAACTCTCTCATGTTTAATATATTTAATTCAATGCAAGCAACATTTTTATTAATGTGGGTTGTGTAATTTTAAATCCAAACCTCCACCAGCTTCATCATTGGGACGGGGTTGAAAAAATGCAGACCGCCAAAGCGATCTAGTCTGGCCGTGGAACTGGCGATGTCTGCGATTGGAAGGGATGACGTGTTGCTTGCAAAGATAGTGTGTCTGAGGAGAGCACAAACATCTGACTGATTTAACACTGAACCAAGCTCTCTTCACCATTCATGCTAAACAGTACACAACAAGGAAGTGCATAGTAAAAGTATGTAAATTAGGATGCTGCAATTTACACCAAAATTAAACACTGAACATAAACTCTTATTTTCTCAGCTCTTCAGAACACTAGATTCTGATTGGTCGATCTCTGCATGGAATTATTTTGTATAATGACGATGAACAGTATAGGTGACTGTTGCCATTTCCTAAATAGCGGTGCTCTTTCTTCTGGCATGAGTGGTGCAGGTATGACATCACTTTGTAGGCCAAAACACGGAAGAGAGTTAGCATTTTAGCACTTCCGGTTCCACTGTCCCAAAGTCAATGGTTTTTTTGAATGGGGTTTTGGTTAAATGGCTGAAATAAGGTCTGTGGTGAACACAAGCTCAAGACACTTTTACGTTTTATTCTACAACATAAAATTCAAAAGGTATTACCCCACTCTTGATTTTCAAGCTGTTATTTGTCTTGAAAAAGGCGGTTGCTAACAAGTGGCTAAATGGGAAGTCTGTTGAGGACATTAAACAATATTCTGAAAGCTTCTTATAGTGCTCGAAGGACATCCCATAATAATTTAATACAGCTTTACGGTAGCAACAATATGATATTTTATTATATGCTATGATTATCATTATATATATGGTGAATTTAAATTGACCATTTGAATCTAACAATGTCATGTCAACAAATGGAAAAGCCAACTGTTTATTCTTTTTATCATTTTCTTTTACCCCAAATACCATACTTTCTATATTCTTCAGATATTGCAAAACTGTTGATTTAATTACCTTGAACAAAAACCATTAACAAGACTTTTGTCTCAAAACTATACTCATTTGCTACATAAATTCAAAACATTTAAAAGAAATTGATCAACCAAGCGCAGAAACAATTGTGTGTTGCTGCCTGGGATTGACTTCAATGATCAGCCACATGTCCATGTGCAGTGAAAATGCTGTTTTTTGTGCCATCTAGTGGTTTAAAGGAAAATGAAACCAAATGCACCACCCCATTTGACCTGTAGCCTTGTTTTATCCTATATTGTTTCCTATTAATATTTTAACTGAGAAATTGATCATTTATTTTTTCTTACTCTGGGGCCACTTTGTCCAGCGCTCCAAACAGATCTTGTTTGACTTTGAGGTTTTCCACAATAGCCTCCACCACAAGATCAGTGCCCTGAACTACTGACGTAGCATCTGCGCTGGTAGAGACATTCTTCAGGACTTTCTGAACGAATGCTTCTCCATCCTAGAGAATGTGAGCCACAGTTATCTTTTCATGATTTAAAGAACAATAGAGCACCAACAGCCATTAAACCCCACATGAAATCAACAGCTTTGGGATTTAAATTTAAATAAATTTTATGTCAGCGCTGTCAAACTAACCTCAGGTTTTTCTGCAAACTTCTTCTTCGCCACTCTCTTCAGACTAGCCTCAATACCCTTTGCAGATTTCTTCAGTATGTCCTCGGATGTGTCCACCAACACGACTGAATGTCCTGTGGATGCAGCAACCTGAAACATTAAAGGGATAGTTCACCCAAAAATGAAAATTCTGTCATTAATTACTCACCCTCATATCGTTCCAAACCCATAAGACTTTCGTTCATCTTAATCTTTTTAATTAAATCTGAGCGCCCATTGAATAGTCCTTCAAGCCCTAAAAAGTTAGTAAAGACATCATTAAAGTAATCATGTGACTCCAGTGGCTTAACCTCAATTTTTTGAAGTGGCACAAGTGCTTTGTTTGTGCAAAAAAAAACTAATTTACAAAATATTAAATCTCCAACTCGTGTTCACACAACACGCATGCATTGTGGTGCTCTCGTGAAAGCGCATTGGAGATTAATATTCAGTGTTCAGTTTAATTGGAAACTCTGAAAATTAAAGGAATAGTTCACCAAATAATAAACAATCTATCATCATTTACTCAGCCTCACGTCTATAGCTTGTTTCCGCCATGGAATAAAAAAAAAGAAAAAAAAAAGGTAATTGCGACTTAAATGTCACAATTCAGACACGCTAAAGACTAAAGACACGCAGTGGAAAATTAGCACTGAAAAGGCATGGACAGGCATGCGCCTGACCTTATTGCATATGAATTTGAAGGAGTTTCCCTTTCAGACGCAAAATCTATGGGAGGAGGGTATTTAAATGATTCATGCAAGGTGATTTACTAAGGTTTGCGCTCGTCAATTTACTGGTATTTGCGCCATTATTTACCGCCCAAAAAAGCACGTCTTAAACCAGACTCTGCTCATGGTAGATTGTGTTGTTCATTATGGAAAAGACGGCTGTGTCTGTGTGCTTTAATTTGCGCGTCGTCAGTATATCACGCGCAGAACTTTCCACTCCCATCTGCGCTTTCATGCTAATTTGCCCTGTTTAATAAATCTGGCCCTAAATCTCACAATTCTGCCTTTAAAACTCACAATAGTGCAAATCTGAGAAAACAGTCAGCTCACAACTGACTTTTTTTCCTCGCAATTACAAGTTTTATATCTCACAATTCTGACTTTATAATGCACAACTACGAATTTGTCAATTGTCAAAGCCAAAATTGACAGTTTATATCTTGCAGTTTGGACTTTATATCTAGTAATTACGAGTTTATATCACAATTCCGAGATATAAATTAGAATTACGAGATATAAACTTGCAATTGCGCAAAAAAAATCTGAATTGTGAGAAAGTGTCATAACTGGCTTTTATATTTTTTTATTCCATTGCAGAAACATGGTTCCATATACGTCTTTTCAAACCTGTATGACTTTGTTAGTTTTGTGGAACACAGTAAAAGAAGACATATTGTCAAATGTCATTGGCTGCATCCAAAATTGCATACTTACCTACTACACTCACCTAAAGGATTAATAGGAACACCATACTAATACTGTGTTTGACCCCCTTTCGCCTTCAGAACTGCCTTAATTCTACGTGGCATTGATTCAACAAGGTGCTGAAAGCATTCTTTAGAAATGTTGGCCCATATTGATAGGATAGCATCTTGCAGTTGATGGAGATTTGTGGGATGCACATCCAGGGCACGAAGCTCCCGTTCCACCACATCCCAAAGATGCTCTATTGGGTTGAGATCTGGTGACTGTGGGGGCCATTTTAGTACAGTGAACTCATTGTCATGTTCAAGAAACCAATTTGAAATGATTCGAGCTTTGTGACATGGTGCATTATCCTGCTGGAAGTAGCCATCAGAGGATGGGTACATGGTGGTCATAAAGGGATGGACATGGTCAGAAACAATGCTCAGGTAGGCCGTGGCATTTAAACGATGCCCAATTGGCACTAAGGGGCCTAAAGTGTGCCAAGAAAACATCCCCCACACCATTACACCACCACCACCAGCCTGCACAGTGGTAACAAGGCATGATGGATCCATGTTCTCATTCTGTTTACGCCAAATTCTGACTCTACCATCTGAATGTCTCAACAGAAATCGAGACTCATCAGACCAGGCAACATTTTTCCGGTCTTCAACTGTCCAATTTTGCTGAGCTTGTGCAAATTGTAGCCTCTTTTTCCTATTTGTAGTGGAGATGAGTGGTACCCGGTGGGGTCTTCTGCTGTTGTAGCCCATCCGCCTCAAGGTTGTGCGTGTTTGTGGCTTCACAAATGCTTTGCTGCATACCTCGGTTGTAACGAGTGGTTATTTCAGTCAAAGTTGCTCTTCTATCAGCTTGAATCAGTTGGCCCATTCTCCTCTGACCTCTAGCATCAACAAGGCATTTTCGCCCACAGGACTGCCGCATACTGGATGTTTTTCCCTTTTCACACCATTCTTTGTAAACTCTAGAAATGGTTGTGCGTGAAAATCCCAGTAACTGAGCAGATTGTGAAATACTCAGACCGGCCCGTCTGGCACCAACAACCATGCCACGCTCAAAATTGCTTAAATCACCTTTCTTTCCCATTCTGACATTCAGTTTGGAGTTCAGGAGATTGTCTTGACCAGGACCACACCCCTAAATGCATTGAAGCAACTGCCATGTGATTGGTTGATTAGATAATTGCATTAATGAGAAATTGAACAGGTGTTCCTAATAATCCTTTAGGTGAGTGTATATAGTAGGCAAAAAACTGTATGTGGCACAATAAGTATGTCCAAATTCACAGTACTCAAAAGAGTAGGCAAAAAGTCCCCGGATAAACTACTACTTCTGGCGAGATTCTGAAGTGTGTATATGATGGACTCTTTACTATCCCATGAGGCCATGGGAGAGAATTTGTGAATGGCAATGAAGCGACTCAACTGACTGGTAGATCACATGATAATGACAACATGGTGAATGTAGTACGTCCAGATTACACTCATGCTACACACACACTGATACTATATAGAACACACTTTTTTAGCAGTTGTGAAGTAATTACTAATTCAAAATAAGTACCTACTCAAGAGAGAATGCAATTCTGAAAGCAACCTTGACATTGTTTTTGCACACACAATGGAGGGCATTGGTTACCGAAATTTGGTTATCATTAACATTCTTCAAAATATCTTATTTTGTGTTCAGCAGAAGAAACAAAGTCATACAGGTTAGAACGACTTGAGGGTGAGTAAATAATAACAATTTTCATTTTTGGGTGAACTACCCCTTTAAGATATTTATTTCAAGTAATTCCAATGCAAATTTTCAATGTGCTATATAAACCAAATCGATAGGAATGCAATGAGCATTAACCTAAATATTGCTGGATAAGTGGGTGAAAGGTCACTGTGAAAGTTAAGACAGTCGCAACATGGTGGGAGAAGTTTGTAACAAATTGGCCACCATTTATTGACACATTCTGATCACCGCAATCAATGCAACTACATTCACCTTTAAACTATTAAAGAATAATCTTCTTTATTAACTGTGTGATTGATAGCACTTAGCTTTTAGCCTGGATGGTAAAACACTAGCTCTTGGCAAATGAATGCAGTCATGTTTATCTGTCGTTACCTGTGCAATACCAGCACCCATTAGTCCGCCTCCGATAACGGTGACATGTTTAATTGCAGCATGAACTGCAGCAGAAGATGAGAGGGTTCTGATGTACTGGCGCGTGATGAATGCCATGGCGGCTGTTTCGCGAATGACAGACTGCGCGTGCACAAGCTTCTCAGCGCGTGCTCGAGAACTGAACCAAGGTTGAACTGATCACGTGGTTTCCTCCCCATGACAAGTAGATGGGTGTAGTGATGTGACATTTTTCACTGCGTTACCTGATTTGCCCACGTCACAGTGTGGGTAGGGTTTAGGGGGTGGGGTCGGGTGATCATTTTCATTGCATGGTTTATAAACACCCATCAGTTTGAAAACACCCACAAATTTAGAAACACCCACTTTTTTCACTTTTTTTGGCTTTTCACATACAGTATGTGTAGGATGACGACCTGAGTGTTGATATGCTGTTATAATGTACAACTCATTGACAATGTGTTTATTGTTCTTGTAAAGGTTTTTTTAACAGTTAATAAACATAAAAATGTGGTCCTATTAAACCTTTATCAAAAAATAGTGTAGTTGTTTACCAAGGAGGCAATGAAAAATCAAGGCTAATATTGCTTTTCAGCTGAATATTTTATTGTGCATCATTTCCAATCAATCAGTATTTTGTCAAATTATATAAAATGTGAAAATACTGTTTATATAGGCCTATACCTATACTTTTCAGTTATAATTTCCATCATTTTTTAGATGTAGTGGAAATGACTCTATCCTGGAAATACTCATGACTTTAAAAAAACACAAAAAAAAACAATTCTGTATGTCCATTATTAGTGGACAAATTAAATAAATTAGCGAGTGTTGTCTTAAGAGTTTTTTTCTTTTCCAGAGGACCAATTTTCAGGCCTTTTTGAACGTCCATTACTGTTTTTACTATAACATTGAACCACGAAATAGATAATACATTATAAATATATAATTATTTAAAATAATTCTTCAAAATAATAATAACAGTCTTGTAGTATAATATAGTAACCCACTTTTTTTATTATTAAATTATGAACTGTATATTTTAGAACAAATGTAATAATAAAACTAAAATATGTGGATATAATACTAAGGTATTTGTTCCTATTTCTTGAAATTGTTCAGGAAAATTGTACAGGAAAATTGTACAAAAATAATTACAAAGCCCTTATTTTGTAACCTGGTCAACCTGTGCAATTTGCTTCCCATAATGATGCCTGATTGCTTCAGGAATGACATTTCTGTTTTAAAGCCTGTTCAGCGTGCTTTCACACAGACAGTAAATGGGCATGGAGCCAGAGTCAGGCCAAAGCGTCCATGCATGGATGGAGCAGATTTCCCCGCAGGAAGCCTGAATGTGAAGGCCTGCATTAGGCTGGTGAACATCAGAAACAGCTCCATCTTAGCCAGCTGCTCTCCCATGCACACCCTGCGACCTGTGGCATACAGAAAATACTTTTTTAAACATCGTTATTATAACAGTAGTTTGTAACTTAGGGTACGTTTACGTGACAATATCCGTGTTTCCACTGTTGGGACAGTGCGAGCCACGGCTTTTCATTGGGATGAGCTGGGCTTATAGCCTCGGACCTGTAGCACCGAGCCCAAAACCAGGCTGCGTTTCCACTGTTGGCCAGAAGCTCCACATCGCTTCACTAAAACCCACCCGTAACACGCCTCTCTGGAACAACGTCACACAAACCCATCATTTCACCAATAAATAGAAGTTTTATCAAAAAACTAATCAGAGAGAAATCACTGGAAACTAGCGAGATCGCAAAACCAACATAAGCTGCCGTTTGTTGGCATTTTTGTTGTTTACTTAAAAGATTTAAAACCCAAGCATCAATGTTTTACCACAGAATCGGTCAAAATCAAGGGAGCGAGGGTCTGTCCATATAAACTTCCCTCGTCCACTTCACGAAGTGGAATGCACTTCAAAATGGCGGCGGGGATTCCCCCAAGGGGAAGTGCTTAGGGAAGTTCGCAAGTGCGTGTCTAAAAGTGGAGTGGAACGCAGCCTAGCTCGCGAACTTGCAGGCTCAGCTGAAGTGCGCTTCGAGGGCGCATAACGGCCGCAAAGGAGGCACTCGCAAGCACCTTCTGAAACCTAAAATGATGAATGGGACACCCTACGGTCTCGTGGACTTAACGGACACGCGCACTTTGAAACCCCTTTTCAAAAGTTTGCGTTTTCAGACCCCCAAAATGCTGCTCTCATGTAAATGAACGGCCAAAACGCAGAAAAGGTTTTCAGTTTTTAGTTGAAAGCGGTGTTATGCTATTTTAAAGATTGCTAATTTTGTTTTGGTCTCCGATAATAGGAGTATATTATACTTTTATCATAATATACATTGCAGCAGCATCTCTTTTCTTACAGTTTCTGAAACTGTTTGATAAAGGATTCGGTCTCTCTAAACTCCTTTCTCTGATTGGTCAGATGGCCCAATCTGTTGTGATCTTACCACTTGTTTGAGGGCAGGGCAAAGTAGATGGGCTGCGTATGAAATTGTATACTTCCCTACTATATAGAAGATGAAAAACAGTATGTGACAAAAGAAGTATGTCTGAATTCACAGTACTCATAAAAGAGTAGGCAAAAAGTAGCCGAATGTCCAGCTACTTCCGGTGAGATTCTGAAGTGAGCATACAATGGGAGAGGATTTGTGAATGTCAGTGAAGACGCATCTGACACTGGTATGTCACATGATAATGACAACATGGTGAATGTAGTACGTCCGGTAAGTAATAAGTACTGACTCAACAGAGTATTCGTTTCAGATGCAGCCCTGTTGATCATGGGCAGCCAATGAAAACCATAGGCTGCCATTATGCAAATGTTTTACAAACCTACGTAGGTTCATACAGGAAGTTAGCCTGGAATTACTGATGACTCGTTTCAGGTAGTTCAGAATCGGTTTATTCTTTTGGGAGACAATAGCCACTTTTCCACAGTCGGGCCAAACGGTTCTTAGAATGGTAAGGAACGGTTCCAGTTGTGTTTCCACTTGAGCCTGGTATGGCACGATTACAAACCGTTCTCGGCCCAGTTGGCTAACCGCGCTGAATCGGGCTGGTAGAATCCGTGAAGTGACTCAGGAGTGGTCACTTGTCCGTTGCCTGGCTACCAGTTTCTCTATAGCTGGCGCTCTGAGTGACGTAAACACAAATTTATAATAAAATTAAAAGAAATATCTGATCATCCTCCATAATGTGGTTGTTATTTACATTTCATATCATCAGTAAACTGTTGTGTTACCAAGGCAACGACTGACGCTTTTGTATTACATTCCAAAGAGCCCCACAGTGGAAAATGAAACCAGAACCGTACCAGCTGGCCTGGATCGGCACGAAACGGTGAGAACCGTTCGGCCCAACAGTGGAAAAGCAGCTAATAACTCATTCACTGTGCACTTTGATCTTTGAAACTTTACAGACCTTCTACATTCAGAAACAGCTCTATTACACACTGCATGAAAGGAAATCTCTGAAAAACCATAATAGGGGCACTTTAAACGCTAAATATTGCTGGTTTCTAGGCTACATTTTGTCATTCGAAAACATACCTATTCCAAATGGAATAAAACAATCTTTCCTGAGAAGCTTGCCCTGTTCATCCAGAAATCGGGCTGGATTGAAGTCATCAGGATTTTCCCACACAGTAGGATCCCTATGTACTGACCAGAGGTTTGGGATGATAACCGTTCCTTTAGGAATATTGTACCCTCGGAACTCTGGGAAGAGACAAATTTAGCTGAAAAATGTATTAAATAAATTTCTTTTGTTTACTTTTTATGTGTCCTCTGAAAGTATTTGTACAGTGATCATATTTGTACAACCCTTGGATTTGATATAAAAAAAATACAGATTTGATGTTAAAGATTAAAGTCTGACTATTTATCAACCTCATGGATTATGGCGGAGTTCGAGTTGACCTGGTTTAGTTTTATTCATTAATAATTTACTTTAGACAAACATATAAAAAAACAACACAAAAACAAAAGTCCAAATACATTCAGGAGACTGTATATAAAAGAGACTGTATATATTCATAGGTGAATCATAAACATACCCAGGTCACATTTCACCCCAAATCAGATGAAAAATGTAATATATAATTTAGTATAAATAAAATGTATGTATATGTATTTCAATTTTTTTTATGTGCACACACAGACATATACACTCACCTAAAGGATTATTAGGAACACCTGTTCAATTTCTCATTAATGCAATTATCTAATCAACCAATCACATGGTAGTTGCTTCAATGCATTTAGGGGTGTGGTCCTGGTCAAGACAATCTCCTGAACTCCAAACTGAATGTCAGAATGGGAAAGAAAGGTAATTTAAGCAATTTTGAGCGTGGCATGGTTGTTGGTGCCAGACGGGCCGGTCTGAGTATTTCACAATCTGCTCAGTTACTGGGATTTTCACGCACAACCATGTCTAGAGTTTACAAAGACTGGTGTGAAAAGGGAAAAACATCCAGTATGCGGCAGTCCTGTGGGCGAAAATGCCTTGTTGATGCTAGAGGTCAGAGGAGAATGGGCCGACTGATTCAAGCTGATAGAAGAGCAACTTTGACTGAAATAACCACTCGTTACAACCGAGGTATGCAGCAAAGCATTTGTGAAGCCACAACACGCACAACCTTGAGGCGGATGGGCTACAACAGCAGAAGACCCCACCGGGTACCACTCATCTCCACTACAAATAGGAAAAAGAGGCTACAATTTGCACGAGCTCACCAAAATTGGACAGTTGAAGACTGGAAAAATGTTGCCTGGTCTGATGAGTCTCGATTTCTGTTGAGACATTTAGATGGTAGAGTCAGAATTTGGCGTAAACAGAATGAGAACATGGATCCATCATGCCTTGTTACCACTGTGCAGGCTGGTGGTGGTGGTGTAATGGTGTGGGGGATGTTTTCTTGGCACACTTTAGGCCCCTTAGTGCCAATTGGGCATCGTTTAAATGCCACAGCCTACCTGAGCATTGTTTCTGACCATGTCCATCCCTTTATGACCACCATGTACCCATCCTCTGATGGCTACTTCCAGCAGGATAATGCACCATGTCCCAAAGCTTGAATCATTTCAAATTGGTTTCTTGAACATGACAATGAGTTCACTGTACTAAAATGGCCCCCACAGTCACCAGATCTCAACCCAATAGAGCATCTTTGGGATGTGGTGGAACGGGAGCTTCGTGCCCTGGATGTGCATCCCACAAATCTCCATCAACTGCAAGATGCTATCCTATCAGTATGGGCCAACATTTCTAAAGAATGCTTTCAGCACCTTGTTGAATCAATGCCGCGTAGAATTAAGGCAGTTCTGAAGGCGAAAGGGGGTCAAACACAGTATTAGTATGGTGTTCCTAATAATCCTTTAGGTGAGTGTATATGTATATATATATGAATAATAATAGCAATATCAAGTACTATTTAAGTAATTTATAACTCACTATTGTTTTTGCAATACAGTAATGATATTTATTATTATTATTATTATTATTATTATTTTGCATTATAGCAATAGGCAAACATTCTTGGTGTTGTGTATACATTTTCTGGCCCTAAAAATAACCTTAATTTTCTTTATGCAGAATATAATTTCTTATGTCTTTCTTTTGGTTTTCGGGATGTAATAATAAAAGGCACTCAGATTTGCCTCACTTCTGTATTTTCTTCACCTGTGGTTTTGGAGGCCATATGGGGTATTGACAGAGGAACCACAACAGTCATCCTCTGCACCTCCATGATGGTGGCTTCCGTGTACGGCAAACTGCCCTTATCGGTCAGAGACGGGACTGTCTCTGATCCCACCACAGCATCAATCTCCTCCTGAACTTTCTCTGAGGGGTCATTAAACAAAGATGTCATATATAATCAGTACTGCTATGTTCAACCAAACCTTTAGATGTTCGTAAATGACATCATGCAGAGCTGGTCACATACCTTGCACATCAGGATACAAGGACATATATAGAATACTCCATAGAACGCTATTTGTGGTAGTATCAGTGCCCGCAATGAAGAGGTCCCCGATGATGTAGAAGAGATCGTCTTCTGAGAACAAGCTCTCTTCTGAACTATTTTCCTTTTGCTTTGCCAGCATCTCCACAAGATACATATCTATGAAATCCCTGGGATTCTCCGGATCCAGCGTGGCCCTGTGCCTCGCTATGATTTTCTTCAGGAAGGCCGTGATATCGACCTCTGCGCGCCGCAGCTCCTTGAAAACGCCACAGGGCAGGTAGTACAGCCAGGGAAAGATGTTGATTAACAGAATGGAGGTGTTGACGCTTATCTCCAGCCCGTGAGACATGAGATCCAGCATGGTCCGGAACTCCTGGTCCTGGTAATGGAAACGCTGACCCAGAGTCAGGGAAGAGATGACGTTGGAGACTGCATTGCTGATGAGAGGTGTCAGATCGATTCCAGAAGGCCCTGCTTTCTCAACGAGGCCGTGCAGCTCAGTTTTAATCATGGTCAGGCCTTCACGGATGCACGGCTCCAGACTCAGCTTGCCAAAGCCAAAGCTGCGCAGAGTGCTGTGACAGAACTTACGGTTTGTCCGCCACAGCGGACCGTAGGGTGCAAACACAATCCCTGTGAACAACATTCACTTCAAACATACAACGCTTTTCTTTTTGATATTCTGCTTTTGTTTTTGTTTTTAGGAACTTTGTAAAAAAAAAAAAAATCTTTAAAAATTACTTTATGATCCCCAATAGGGTGATCAATATTTGGTATTATATAAAGTACATTGAATTGGATTTTTGAAACCAGACATTACATGTTCATTTTTTCTGTTCTGTTCTATTCTATTGTGACCTATTCTGTTTTGTTTAATTCTATTCTACTTTATTAGTTTATGTTGTTCATTTCTCTATTGTCCCGTTCAGTTCTATTCTGTTTTGCAGAATTATACCATTGTTCTATTCTGCTCCAGTCTATTCTACTGATTTATTGTATTCTATTCTACCATGTTTTATTCTGTTCTATTCTTTTCAGTCACTATGTTCTACCGTTCTATTCTGTTCAATTCTAAATTATTCTATTCTGCTCCAGTGTGCCGTACTCTGTTATATTCTATTATGCACTGTTTTTTGTTCTATTCAATTCTGAGTCTGTCTCTTCTACTGTTCAATTCTATATCATTCTGTTCTATTCTATTGTATTGTGTTCTGCTCTAATCTACTGCTCTATTATCATGGCATGCAGCAATCATTACCTAAGATTATCTTACCTTTCCTCTTGGTGATAATAGTTATGAGCGGTATATGTGGTCTGTCAGAGAAGACCTCCGGATAGTTTAACATCGCGTCCCGGACAGCGTCATATCCCGTCAGCACGACCATGAGCTGAGGTCCAACAAAAATGCTGAATATTTTTCCATACCGTTTGGACATCTCGACGAGTCCAGCTTGAGGTGACAGCGGATTTGAGACCATCTTTGCAAACTCTTCACGGCTCTGTGCAAATCGTTTTAAAATGAATGAAGGCACTAAGAAGCCCCCGAAGTTGCCCACGACGGGCCATGGCTTTGGACCTGGAGGGATGTTCGCGTATCTTTGATGATTCTGGTACTTTTGCAGCACATAGAAAACAAGCACAAACGCAATCAAACCCACAATGTTTGCAGGCGAGAACACATACTGCCACAGCAGACACGGGGACGCGTCCATGACTCTCTCACTCATCAAAATCCACCAATTCCTAAAAACAGACGCATAGTTCCTCCAGATCAATACTTCTTATCTGCTGATCAAACACATTTTCTTCCTGACTGTGTTGTTGGAGCTGTCGCATGGGTTGCGTGTTTTTGTATTTTTCATTGGCTGAGAGCAGCACGCTGAGAGTTGATTGGTGAATCACCCGATGACTAGTACGAATGGGTGGGGTCAACTGAGGTCATGATCCAATAGAGGAAGCAGGCAGAGAAGTTTCACCAGCGAAGATGGTCTTATTATGGGGTTCCACCTCTCTTGTCAATATATAATGGAAGGAATATTTATAAAGGAGTCGATGTATTTTAACATAATTATATAATAATAATAATAAAAAACTCAAAATATCAATAATCACGATAAATAATTAAATAACTTTCTTTAGAGCCTCTACAATAAGTAAAACTTAAATTAAAAATGAAAAGACATGTAATTATATTTAAAAGCTATTAGCATCCCAAGTTGCTGGCTCAATGCAATTTTGAAATATTTGACAATTTTATGCAACAAGAAGTACACCAGGTGTTAATGTAAACCATTTATTTTCAAAAAACATCTTTATGTTTTTAAGACATAGAAAATATGCATAAAATAAACTAAAATAACAGTTGCCGTGAATTATTCGAAAATTTGAATGCATGCATTTATAAAATATATAAAATTATTAAAACCCAGTTTAAACGACACTTTGACAAACATGTTTTAAATGACAATTAAATAAACAGACAAGGGGGAAATATGACAACTGATTTGTTTTGATAGAAGAGAGAGATTTTCCAAAAATCCATCATTTTACATTTCTAGTAGGCCATTCAAATACTTTAAATATTCAAATATTTGGCCACATTGAATGAATATAAATAAAGAAAAGGAAAGAAAAAAACTTGTCAAATAATTTTACAGTATTTTGGTCATCACGAACGGTTTGGCTGTTTGTTATATGAGATGTAATTAGCAACAATAGCCAAACAGTCTTTGGTCTTTAGTACGGTCTTAACACTGAGATAGCCACAAGCCAATCACAAAACATTTCCACATGTTGGTCTAAGCGTCGTGATGAATCACGTCACTCTTCCCGGCTGCTTTGCACCATGGAATATTTCTTACAGGGGTTCTTCAGGCAGGCAGGGGGACATGTGATCGGCCAGCAGAAAGAACAGGGCACTTGGGTCTGGACGTTCCTCTCGAAAAAGTTAAACACGGGGTTCCACCAGGTGTGAGTGAGGTAGTTGTTCGGAGAACACTTTAAAGTCTGGTGAAAACAGGAAAATATTAATTAATATCATACTAAGGATATATAAGTTATAAACAGAATCACGAAAGTCAGAAATGCGAGAATAAAGTCAGAATTGCGAGTTATAAAGTCAGAATTGCAAGAAAAAGTCTGAATTGCGAGTTATAAAGTCAGAATTGCAAGAAAAAGTCTGAATTGTGAGTTATAAACTCAGAATTGCGAGTTATAAACTCAGAATTGCGAGAAAAGTCGGAATTGCACGAATAAAGTCAGAATTGCGAGGAAAAAGTCAGAATTGCGAGGAAAAAGTCTGAATTCCGAGTTATAAACTCAGAATTGCGAGTTATAAACTCAGAATTGCACGAATAAAGTCAGAATTGAGTTATAAAGTCAGAATTGCAAGAAAAAGTCTGAATTGCGAGTTATAAAGTCAGAATTGCGAGGAAAAAGTCAGAATTGCGAGGAAAAAGTCTGAATTCCGAGTTATAAACTCAGAATTGCGAGTTATAAAGTCAGAATTGCACGAATAAAGTCAGAATTGTGAGTTATAAACTCAGAATTGCAAGAAAAAGTCTGAATTGCGAGTTATAAAGTCAGAATTGCGAGGAAAAAGTCTGAATTCCGAGTTATAAACTCAGAATTGCGAGTTATAAAGTCAGAATTGCGAGGAAAAAATGTCTGAATTCCGAGTTATAAACTCAGAATTGCGAGTTATAAAGTCAGAATTGCACGAATAAAGTCAGAATTGTGAGTTATAAACTCAGAATTGTGAGTTATAAACTCAGAATTGCGAGTTATAAAGTCAGAATTGCACGAATAAAGTCAGAATTGTGAGTTATAAACTCAGAATTGCAAGAAAAAGTCTGAATTGCGAGTTATAAAGTCAGAATTGCGAGGAAAAAGTCAGAATTGCGAGGAAAAAGTCTGAATTCCGAGTTATAAACTCAGAATTGCGAGTTATAAAGTCAGAATTGCGAGGAAAAAGTCTGAATTCCGAGTTATAAACTCAGAATTGCGAGTTATAAAGTCAGAATTGCACGAATAAAGTCAGAATTGTGAGTTATAAACTCAGAATTGCGAGTTATAAACTCAGAATTGCGAGTTATAAAGTCAGAATTGCACGAATAAAGTCAGAATTGTGAGTTATAAACTCAGAATTGCAAGAAAAAGTCTGAATTGCGAGTTATAAAGTCAGAATTGCGAGGAAAAAGTCAGAATTGCGAGGAAAAAGTCTGAATTCCGAGTTATAAACTCAGAATTGCGAGTTATAAAGTCAGAATTGCACGAATAAAGTCAGAATTGTGAGTTATAAACTCAGAATTGCAAGAAAAAGTCTGAATTGCGAGTTATAAAGTCAGAATTGCGAGGAAAAAGTCAGAATTGCGAGGAAAAAGTCTGAATTCCGAGTTATAAACTCAGAATTGCGAGTTATAAACTCAGAATTGCACGAATAAAGTCAGAATTGAGTTATAAACTCAGAATTGCAAGAAAAAGTCTGAATTGCGAGTTATAAAGTCAGAATTGCGAGGAAAAAGTCAGAATTGCGAGGAAAAAGTCTGAATTCCGAGTTATAAACTCAGAATTGCGAGTTATAAAGTCAGAATTGCACGAATAAAGTCAGAATTGTGAGTTATAAACTCAGAATTGCAAGAAAAAGTCTGAATTGCGAGTTATAAAGTCAGAATTGCGAGGAAAAAGTCTGAATTCCGAGTTATAAACTCAGAATTGCGAGTTATAAAGTCAGAATTGCGAGGAAAAAGTCTGAATTCCGAGTTATAAACTCAGAATTGCGAGTTATAAAGTCAGAATTGCACGAATAAAGTCAGAATTGTGAGTTATAAACTCAGAATTGCAAGAAAAAGTCAGAATTGCGAGGAAAAAGTCAGAATTGCGAGGAAAAAGTCAGAATTGCGAGGAAAAAGTCTGAATTCCGAGTTATAAACTCAGAATTGCGAGTTATAAAGTCAGAATTGCACGAATAAAGTCAGAATTGTGAGTTATAAACTCAGAATTGTGAGTTATAAACTCAGAATTGCGAGTTATAAAGTCAGAATTGCACGAATAAAGTCAGAATTGTGAGTTATAAACTCAGAATTGCAAGAAAAAGTCTGAATTGCGAGTTATAAAGTCAGAATTGCGAGGAAAAAGTCAGAATTGCGAGGAAAAAGTCTGAATTCCGAGTTATAAACTCAGAATTGCGAGTTATAAAGTCAGAATTGCACGAATAAAGTCAGAATTGTGAGTTATAAACTCAGAATTGCAAGAAAAAGTCTGAATTGCGAGTTATAAAGTCAGAATTGCGAGGAAAAAGTCTGAATTCCGAGTTATAAACTCAGAATTGCGAGTTATAAAGTCAGAATTGCGAGGAAAAAGTCTGAATTCCGAGTTATAAACTCAGAATTGCGAGTTATAAAGTCAGAATTGCACGAATAAAGTCAGAATTGTGAGTTATAAACTCAGAATTGCAAGAAAAAGTCTGAATTGCGAGTTATAAAGTCAGAATTGCGAGGAAAAAGTCAGAATTGCGAGGAAAAAGTCTGAATTCCGAGTTATAAACTCAGAATTGCGAGTTATAAAGTCAGAATTGCACGAATAAAGTCAGAATTGTGAGTTATAAACTCAGAATTGCGAGTTATAAACTCAGAATTGCGAGTTATAAAGTCAGAATTGCACGAATAAAGTCAGAATTGTGAGTTATAAACTCAGAATTGCAAGAAAAAGTCTGAATTGCGAGTTATAAAGTCAGAATTGCGAGGAAAAAGTCAGAATTGCGAGGAAAAAGTCTGAATTCCGAGTTATAAACTCAGAATTGCGAGTTATAAAGTCAGAATTGCACGAATAAAGTCAGAATTGTGAGTTATAAACTCAGAATTGCAAGAAAAAGTCTGAATTGCGAGTTATAAAGTCAGAATTGCGAGGAAAAAGTCTGAATTCCGAGTTATAAACTCAGAATTGCGAGTTATAAAGTCAGAATTGCACGAATAAAGTCAGAATTGTGAGTTATAAACTCAGAATTGCAAGAAAAAGTCTGAATTGCGAGTTATAAAGTCAGAATTGCGAGGAAAAAGTCAGAATTGCGAGGAAAAAGTCTGAATTCCGAGTTATAAACTCAGAATTGCGAGTTATAAAGTCAGAATTGCACGAATAAAGTCAGAATTGTGAGTTATAAACTCAGAATTGCGAGTTATAAAGTCAGAATTGCACGAATAAAGTCAGAATTGTGAGTTATAAAGTCAGAATTGCACGAATAAAGTCAGAATTGTGAGTTATAAACTCAGAATTGCAAGAAAAAGTCTGAATTGCGAGTTATAAAGTCAGAATTGCGAGGAAAAAGTCAGAATTGCGAGGAAAAAGTCTGAATTCCGAGTTATAAACTCAGAATTGCGAGTTATAAAGTCAGAATTGCACGAATAAAGTCAGAATTGTGAGTTATAAACTCAGAATTGCAAGAAAAAGTCTGAATTGAGAGTTATAAAGTCAGAATTGCGAGGAAAAAGTCTGAATTCCGAGTTATAAACTCAGAATTGCGAGTTATAAAGTCAGAATTGCACGAATAAAGTCAGAATTGTGAGTTATAAACTCAGAATTGCGAGTTATAAACTCAGAATTGCGAGTTATAAAGTCAGAATTGCACGAATAAAGTCAGAATTGTGAGTTATAAACTCAGAATTGCAAGAAAAAGTCTGAATTGCGAGTTATAAAGTCAGAATTGCGAGGAAAAAGTCAGAATTGCGAGGAAAAAGTCTGAATTCCGAGTTATAAACTCAGAATTGCGAGTTATAAAGTCAGAATTGCACGAATAAAGTCAGAATTGTGAGTTATAAACTCAGAATTGCGAGTTATAAACTCAGAATTGCGAGTTATAAAGTCAGAATTGCACGAATAAAGTCAGAATTGTGAGTTATAAACTCAGAATTGCAAGAAAAAGTCTGAATTGCGAGTTATAAAGTCAGAATTGCGAGGAAAAAGTCAGAATTGCGAGGAAAAAGTCTGAATTCCGAGTTATAAACTCAGAATTGCGAGTTATAAAGTCAGAATTGCACGAATAAAGTCAGAATTGTGAGTTATAAACTCAGAATTGCGAGTTATAAACTCAGAATTGCGAGAAAAGTCGGAATTGCACGAATAAAGTCAGAATTGCGAGAAAGTCTAAATTGTAAGTCAAAAATTGCAAGGAAAAAATAAAGTTAGAATTGCAAATTATAAACTCAGAATTGCAAAAATAAAGTCAGAATTGTGAGTTATAAACTCAGAATTGCGATTAAGTCTAAAATGCAAGTTATAAACTCAGAATTACTAAAATAAAGTCAGAATTGCGAGTCATAAACTCAGAATTGCAAGATATAAACTCGCAAGTTTATATAAAGTTCACAAAAGTTTATATCTTACACTTATGACTTTATTTCTACATTGTGATATGTAAATAGTCATGTACATTAATAGTCAGAAGTGAGAGAATAAAGTCAGAATTGTGAGATAAAAACTCCTTTATTCTTTACCTTCTTTATTTTTTTATTCTGTGACGGAAAGAAACTTTCATACATTTTAGATCCAAGGCAATTAAGCAAATCAACGTTATCATTGAGGACAGAAGCCCTGAAGCAACATCAGGACACAGATATTACTAATGTGGTTGAGATCTGTCCTGTCAGGATCCAACATATGACATTTGCATTAGCAGCCCAAAGCCATAATTTACATTTATTCATTGAGGATTCTTCTGGCTATAACCAGATATGACAGTTTTGATATCGTAGGCTACTTTGCTTATAACAAAATGAACAAGTGTGATGTGTTTTGATAGTTTGAAAGGATTTTTTCCTGTGTAAAACATCTAGATTGGCTTAAATCGAATGTGCTGCACTTTACCATCATCAGGGAGTTATTTCTCAAACGCTCGGCCTAATGGATTTTGATATCCTCATGTAAACACTTTCAGTAAAAGGCTTAGTGCCATTTTGGTGCCTTAGGTTTAATGACACCCAGAATCTAAATCACTAATTGAGCTGAGAGCATCCCTTTGGTTTCAGTTGTCTACTTTGGTTTTGTAGTTGTCTACTCGAGGCTGGAAGTCAAACCTAAAGTCAAAGAAATCAACTATATGCAAAACAAAACATGTAAACAAAAACACATTTAGACCCTATGGAAAAAAAAAGATGACTAAAAGTGACTTTTAGCTTACACGTTTCAGCTTTGAGGTAAGCTACACTACCGTTCAAAAGTTTGGGGTCAGTAAGATTTTTTTTTTAAAAGAAATTAATATTTTTATTCAGCAAGGATGCATTGATCAAAAGTGTCAGTAAAAGCATTTATAATAATTTTAAATAAATGCTGTTCTTTTGAAGTTTCTATTAATCAAAGAAAATTAAGCAGCACAGTTGTTTTCAACATTGATAATAATAAGATAATATATAATATATATATATATATATATATATATATATATATATATATATATATATATATAATATTTCTTAAGCATCAAATCATCATATTAGCGTGATTTCTGAAGGATCATGTGACGCTGAAGACTGGAGTAATGATGCTGAAAATTCAGCTTTGATCACAGGAATAATGAGAAAGTCTAAATTGTAAGTCAGAATTGCAAGTTATAAACTCAGAATTGCAAGGAAAAAGTCAGAATTGCAAGAATAAAGTCAGAATTACGAGTTATAAACTCAGAATTGCAAAATATACATTGAAAATTGCAAGAGAAAATCAGAATTACGAGAAAGTCTAAATTGTAAGTCAGAATTGCAAGGAAAAATTCAGAATTGCGAGGTATAAAGTCAGAATTGCGAGGAAAATGTCAGAATTGCAAGAAAAAGTCTGAATTGCGAGTTATAAACTCAGAATTGTGAGAAAGTCTAAATTGTAAGTCAGAATTGCAAGGAAAAAGTCAGAATTGCGAGTTATAAACTCAGAATTGCGAGGAAAAAGCCAGAATTGCGAGGAGAAACTCAGCAATAAACTCAGAATTGCGAGAAAAGTCAGAATTGCACGAATAAAGTCAGAATTGAGAGTTATAAAGTCAGAATTGCAAGAAAAAGTCTGAATTGCGAGTTATAAACTCAGAATCGCGAGGAAAAAGCCAGAATTGCGAGGAGAAACTCAGCAATAAACTCAGAATTGCGAGAAAAGTCAGAATTGCGAGAAACGTCAGAATTGCACGAATAAAGTCAGAATTGCACAAATAAAGTCAGAATTGCGAGAAAAAAGTCAGAATTGCGAGAAAAAAGTCAGAATTGCGAGATATAAAGTCAGAATTGCGAGAAAAAAGTCAGAATTGCTTGTTATAAACTGAGAATTGCGAGTTATAAACTCAGAATTGCGAGAAAAGTCAGAATTGCACGAATAAAGTCAGAATTGCGAGAAAAAAGTCAGAATTGCTTGTTATAAACTGAGAATTGCGAGGAGAAACTCAGAATTGTGAGAAAGTCTAAATTGTAAGTGAAAAAGGAAAAACTCAGAATTACGAAAATAAAGTTAGAATTGCAAATTATATTTATAAAATTCAGCTTTGATTACAGGAATAAATTACATTTTAAAATATAATAAAATAGTTATTTTAAATGTCAAAATATTACTGTATTTACTGTATTTTTGATTAAATAAATGCAGCCTTGGTGAGCAGAAGAGACTTCTTTTAAGCATTTAAAAAATCCCAAAACTTTTGAACAGTAGTGTATACGCTAGTGTAAAATATTAACAAGAAATATTAATGACATAATCTGATTCTTGTATAAATCCCTTTGATATCATATGACCCACCTGAATTTCCTCTTTTAAGGGTAAACACATAACAGAAAGACAACCAAAATCCTTATATAATGAAAGCCTTATTCAAGCATTCTTTTATTTCATACTACTGATATATCTACCTGCAGATTAGCCATAGTGTGATACCAGTAGAACAGTCGTGTGGTGATAAAATACGCCACCACCACGTCTACGGTGTAGTGTTCATGGGCCACCAGGATACACACAACGCCCACAGCAGCCGTTAACCAACACAGAAGATGGTACCACCAGAAAGAACGAGGAGAATCTAGAAAGAAAGAAAGAATCATAATGGACTGCTGTGCGAACACTGAACATGCTAAATGAATGGCCAGAAAGTGCCTCAATCCTTCTGACTGGCTAAAAACAGAAGCTAGGTCTGTAATTAGCAAACAGTCATTGTATTTGTGTGTAAAAATAAAGTCTGGCATCTGAGAAAGTGACATACACTCCTTGAGGAAGAGGTACGTGAGCGTGAGAATGACAGTGTGGCCGCTGTACAGGAAGTCTCCACACAGCAGATGGGAACCGGTGATTGATAATCCGCCACCAGAGAGCAACTGCAGGACACGCTGAAGCTTCGCTTGCGAATCTCCGTAGAGCTGAATGAAAGGGTCGGGGAAATGCAGTAAAGGAACATTATGAGTGGTTTGTTGACATGAATCTTGAAATGAAAAGTCATTCCAAAAACGAATACAATCTGAACCCTTTGTAAAGGCCGCAATATTTGTCTTGAGGAAAGCAGAGGATATTACAGATTTAAGAAGCCAAATGCCTTTTCTTCTCTTATAATATCCAGGTATAAGATCCTGAGGGGATCATGAGAAAAAGGAACAGATGAGCTACTGTTTTAAATTGCCGTTTACCTTTGGGGCACAGACCATGTGCATGCCAGGCACGGGTAGAGTGGTGACGTACATGGTTATGCATCTATACATGTACAATGTGCCAAGAAGGAAGAAATATCGTCTTCCTACAATAGCCCTATATGGAACAGAAAAAAATAAGTCAGATGATTTTTTTTTTTTTTTATGGAAAGTTTAGCTGTGTAATATTTCCGTGCTACAGCATGACTTGCCCCCAAATAAAAAAATGGAACAATCCATAAAATTGTCACCCAAGCAATTCAAACAATAAATGGCGCTTTGACGCTCTTTGATGTGGCGTGACAGATCTCTGTATAGGCGCCTCAGTTCAAGCGGGAGCGGAGCGCGAGTGAATGTGAACATCTCTTCCTTTTTAATACTAGTTACAGAATAAATATGAACGAACATCTGAAGGTATGTTGAAAGATTTAGTTGATTCAGTAAAGATTCAGTACAAATTACTGAAACATATCTCGTGTAATCGCTCAATCAGTGTTTCAACCACGGAAAGACGTCAATAAAACAGCTTGTAAACAATATGTCATGTAACATTTACTTCAGGCATGTCATTCAGTGTCCACAGCTTGTTGGTTCACTAGAGAAATGAACTCTTTCTTTAAATATATGCACTTTATTAGCCTATATATTCATTAGTCTATATTTTACTTAACCTGTTGATTATTTAATGTATATGTTTAATGAATGTTTGAATAAATCTGTCTTGAAAACAAGTTATGATGGCCACTGTGTAAATGAATAGTGGAGTAGAAACATGATTTTATAATTAGATTTAGAAGTGCAAAAACTGCCTTATATGCAATTAACATTTTTGCATACAATTTTTATGTGAGTGTTGATTAGTATATCTAAAAATAAATAGCAACTGAATTTAATAGGCTCTGTTTTTAATAGGCTCTGGTTTTTTTTTTAGGGCTCTGTTGTTAATTGTAACCTTTAATATTATAGTAATGTGCAAGTAAGGGCTCCTTATATATAGTTTACAGCATTAGCAGAGATATAATTTTTTTATCCAAAATTTTTTTTAAATTTAATTTATTTAAAGACAGAGACACAACTTTTTAATAAAAAAATAATTAAAAAAATAATGTTTAGATTCCTCCCTCCTGCTGTACCGAACCGTGACTTCAAAACCGAGGTACGTACCGAACCGTCATTTTTGTGTACTGTTACACCCCTAATGGTATATATATTATTGGTAATTATGTTGACATTTTAAATATGGTAAAAATGATAAACCTAATGTAAAGTATATGGAACAAAAAATATTATTTAGTTTGGTTACATTTTATTTCGATTGTCCACTAGACATTCTACTTTCTATAAGTAACTTTGCAACTACATGTTAACTACAAGTCATTAGAGTATTGGTACTAGTAGACTGTAGTAGACTGTTAGGTTAGGGTTAGTAGAATAAGTTGACACATAGTTGCAAAGTTACTTGTAGTCAGTATAATGTCTGTTGGGGAGCATCAAAATAAAGTGTTAGCAGATATTAAGCTGACAGTCTACTAATACTCTAATGAGAGTTAGTTGACATGTAGTTGCAAAGGTACTTATAGTTAGTAGAATGTCTGAAGTGGACCAAAATAAAGTGTTACATTTATTTATATTATTGAACTAAATTATTACTGACCATACAAAACATTTTTAAGAGTGTCAATTCTTATTTTATACTGTTTTTTTGTGGGAAGTGCTTGGTTATGATATCTATGAAATTGATTTTCTCAATGCAATATTAATTTTTATAACTGCCTGCATTCACATTTAATTCTCCCTGCTCTATATCATCTTAAACATAACCCTAACAAACCATTAAATGCCAGAGTAATCTAATAGAGCAGATCAATAGACTACAATGTCATCATCAGTATAATGTAGCGTGATGCCTCTTACTTGTATCTGTGAAAGAGCAATTGAATGGACCATATAGACACCAGAACCATTCCATTGACCTCAGTCACTGTAAACGCCCACTGCACACGGTCTATATAGTCAAAGAACTTATCCGGCAGGGGTGGGCTGCTCTCCTTGGGTGGTACTCTCTCATGAACCACAGTGATCATAACCGTTGTCAAAACCAGGTTTAAAGCAGCATAAAACAAAGCAATGAATGTCTTCCACCATTCCGACGGTAATCGGTTGCCTTTTACTTCCGGCACAGAGATTTTGACATAGTCTCGATGTCTGACCAGTCCTTTTCTCAAGCCGCTCCGCTTCACATCTTCAGCAGTGTGGCTGTGGACTGGGCAAGATGCGCCAGGGGATATAGCTCCATCTGTTCGGGAGGTGTCTGCGGGGTCCTTGTTTCCTTGGTGGTCTTCTGATGCCATGAGTGCCCACAACTACCCAATAATTACTGACTTCCTGCCAAGACTCTCCTGTAAGGCACTATAGGTTCCTCTCCTCTGCGGTGATAATAAAAGGCCTCTGTTTTCAGCTCTCAAATGATGTGGCTGGGACAGTCTATTGAAAAAAGAAAACAGAAGTACATTATAGACATATATGACCATTATAAGTGTTGCATCATCTAACATGCACATTAATGGACGCTATTTTTGACCATGAATATCACAGGCCTTAAAAGCAAAACTAATGTACTTAATTGACATGCTTCTTCACAATAAAACAAAAGAGTATGTAAAAAAAGAACATATTATATAATCAATTTACACTTTAATCATTTTATTCTTTTGAACTTTACATTTATCAAAATCAAAGTTTCTACATGAATATTGAGCAGCACAACTGTTTTCAACATTGACAATAGAAAGAAATGTTTCTTGTGCATCAAATCATCATATTAGAATGATTTCTGAAGGATCATGTGACTGAAGACTGGAGGAATGATGCTGAAAATTCAGCTTTGATCACAGGAATAAATTACATTCTAAAATATATTCAAATTGAAAACAGTTATTTTAAATTGTAATAATATTTCAAAATATTACTGTATTTAATGTATTTTTAATCAAAATAAGTGCAGCTTTGGTGAGCAGAAGAGACTTCTTTTAAAAGCATTTACAAATTGTATTTTAAGTTGTAATAATATTTCACATATTACTCTATGTATTTTTGATCAAATAAATGCAGCTTTGGTGAGATTTATTTCAAAAACATTAAGAAATCTTACCAACTCCAAACTTTTGAATGGTATGGTACAAAATTAAAAAACTGAACACACAGTTAAAAAAAAGACTAAATGTTAAAATGTGCAGTTTTATTATTAACTAGTTGATTGGCTATTTACTGTCTCAATTTGTACAGGCACAAAGTTGATGCACTTTTTGAATGGTTTGATTTTAATATACTTTTTTTTTTCTGTAAATCGTCTTGTCTAGAAATCTATATCTATATACTGTATGAAATATCCTCCGACCATCTGTTATGTGTTCATTGTAATCAAATAAAGCAAAGCGTATCATTTGAAAGCCGAACATCTGACACAACTGCCATCTAGAGAAAAGCCACACAGAAGAAATGTATCCGTGTTCATGTTTGAGTCCAGCATTGACTTCTCAACCCAGAAACAAGAGCATTTCAGGAATGGCATTTTCTATTTATCCGAAACCTTTCAGGTCTGAGATCATCTCTGCTCCATCACATGCAAAGTGCATCTCAAAAACCATCATTACCACGACATACAATATTTACAAACAACAAACAGAGCTTCAGGAAAGACGCAGAAAGGATGATGGGTTGTACGAATCACTCAACACGAAGGCATCGATTTCCTCCAAATCAATTTAGGCTGAAATGTAATTGCATTGGAAATGAGTTCTTATTACAAACCTGCTCAGAATGAACATTGGATTCAACACAACATCTGCTCACTGTACTGCAACAAGAGATAAACACCCATCATCATATCTAATAACTTTTGTACTACTACATTATGTGAATGCAAAAAAACTAAATCAAAACAGACTAAGATGTTTTCCTAGCTATATTTCTCTCATTCAATATCACTTGCCTGTTGTTTCCCGCAGCTCTACATGCAGAACTGAGCGCTATTGGTCCTACACTCCTCCTCTGACAATCTCTCTCAAACATGCCTTCATCCCTCCACATTCAGAGGGGCATGTTTTCCCAGTCTCCACCCTGCGCTCTAATGGTGATGCTTGTGGTGGAGACCTGGCAGGGGAAAATCTCTTCCACATGCTCCCAGAGACAGTAAATGGATGGCTTGGCTGGCTGGGCTCTGCGCGTCCCCTGCCCTGCCTCCGTGCTATTTCCAGCCCTGACTCCAGCTTCCAGACCAAGGCTGTATTTTACTCCCAGGGAGCAGCGGTGCCCGGTCGCAAACAAATTGGTAATGATATGGTTCCGAGGCCTGCTGAGCGTCCCCCCTCCCAGCTCGTGCGGAGGTTAAATTCAGCATCAAAGGGAAGGACAGAAAAAGCAGAAGAGACCCCGCCTCACACTTAAAAAGATGAGAGAGAAAGGCTGACTCTGAGTTGATTATATTGTCCCTTTCAGGCACACTCATGCACTTGTGTTTTTGAACTTGCATACTTTACTGAATTTGAATGGCTTGTGTTGTAGGATTACACACTTGAGTGTGTCTTTTGCATAAAAGCATGTGCTAAGTGAACAATGTAAATGCACATTTGCATACTACACTAACCTACACTTTCTGAAATATTTTGTGGGTGTGGATTCAAAGCCAACCTTTAGATATAACCGTTTTAAATTTTACCCCTGTGTACATTTTTTTTTCCCAAGTTGTGAATAAAACAAAGATTACTGAAATACTTTGTATATACTACTTCAAAATTTCATGTTTAATTCAGTGAGTTACTTGCCATTTCTTTGTAATTATGGCTGAAATTTCTGAGTGAAAATTGTTTCTACACATAATGTTTTTAGTGTGCCTGTTCCGACCCTTAAGTTGATGTATTTCTAATGTATTCAGTTGATTCAGTGATATTTTGACTTGAATAAAAACATGACATTGACTTAATTAATGTAGAAACAAACTAATTGTCAGTTTTGAAAGCTGAGGGATGTGTGTGTAAAGGTTTGGCTATATAGGGTAAATATAGTGAAAAATCTATAGTGAAAATATAGTTCTCACTAGTGCTGTCAAATAGATCAAATTGTGTTTACATAATATATACACTCACCTAAAGGATTATTAGGAACACCATACTAATACTGTGTTTGACCCCCTTTCGCCTTCAGAACTGCCTTAATTCTACGTGGCATTGATTCAACAAGGTGCTGAAAGCATTCTTTAGAAATGTTGGCCCATATTGATAGGATAGCATCTTGCAGTTGATGGAGATTTGTGGGATGCACATCCAGGGCACGAAGCTCCCGTTCCACCACATCCCAAAGATGCTCTATTGGGTTGAGATCTGGTGATTGTGGGGGCCATTTTAGTACAGTGAACTCATTGTCATGTTCAAGAAACCAATTTGAAATGATTCGAGCTTTGTGACATGGTGCATTATCCTGCTGGAAGTAGCCATCAGAGGATGGGTACATGGTGGTCATAAAGGGATGGACATGGTCAGAAACAATGCTCAGGTAGGCCGTGGCATTTAAACGATGCCCAATTGGCACTAAGGGGCCTAAAGTGTGCCAAGAAAACATCCCCCACACCATTACACCACCACCACCAGCCTGCACAGTGGTAACAAGGCATGATGGATCCATGTTCTCATTCTGTTTACGCCAAATTCTGACTCTACCATCTGAATGTCTCAACAGAAATCGAGACTCATCAGACCAGGCAACATTTTTCCAGTCTTCAACTGTCCAATTTTGGTGAGCTCGTGCAAATTGTAGCCTCTTTTTCCTATTTGTAGTGGAGATGAGTGGTACCCGGTGGGGTCTTCTGCTGTTGTAGCCCATCCGCCTCAAGGTTGTGCGTGTTGTGGCTTCACAAATGCTTTGCTGCATACCTCGGTTGTAACGAGTGGTTATTTCAGTCAAAGTTGCTCTTCTATCAGCTTGAATCAGTCGGCCCATTCTCCTCTGACCTCTAGCATCAACAAGGCATTTTCGCCCACAGGACTGCCGCATACTGGATGTTTTTCCCTTTTCACACCATTCTTTGTAAACTCTAGAAATGGTTGTGCGTGAAAATCCCAGTAACTGAGCAGATTGTGAAATACTCAGACCGGCCCGTCTGGCACCAACAACCATGCCACGCTCAAAATTGCTTAAATCACCTTTCTTTCCCATTCTGACATTCAGTTTGGAGTTCAGGAGATTGTCTTGACCAGGACCACACCCCTAAATGCATTGAAGCAACTGCCATGTGATTGGTTGATTAGATAATTGCATTAATGAGAAATTGAACAGGTGTTCCTAATAATCCTTTAGGTGAGTGTATGTGTGTACTGTGTATAATTATTTACATGTATAAATACACACACATGCATGTATATATTTAAGAAAAATGTGTTATATTTATATATAATATAAATTATATACATATAAATGCAGTATATACATGCAAATATTTCTTAAATATATGAATGAATGAGTGTGTGTGTATTTATATATGCATAATAATTATACACAGTACACACACATATATTATGTACAAACTTTTATTTTGGATTAATCGATATATATATATATATATATATATACACACACACACACACAATATAAATTTACAAACTTTTATGTTAGATGCGATTAAGTAGGGGGTAATCCACGGCTAGCTGTGCATTAAGCAATTTTAATGCACAACGTGGAGGCAAAGAACCACCCGACGTGAAGTGCATTAAAATAATTTAATTCACAGCTAGCCGTGGATTATCCCTTATTTAAACGCATCTAACATAAAAGTTTGTAAATTTATAATGTGTGAGTGTGTATATTAGTGCTGTCAATTTGAAGTGGTTCTCACTAGTGCTGTCAAATCGATTAATCGCGATTAATCGCATCTAACATAAAAGTTTGTAAATATATATATATTGTGTGTATATATATGTATTAATGCTGTCAAATCGATTATACCATGGTCATTTGCCAGCATTGACAACTCAAAGCTGTTATGTTTGCAGCACAATATTTGACCGGAAGGATTTTATGGTTATGTCTTGTGAGATCTAGCATTCTGCCCACTTTGAATCAGACACAGAGATAAAGTAGTATGTAAGATTACATTTATTTGAATGAATGAGTTATTGCATACAGTACTGTGCAAAAGTCCTAGGCACATTGGTATTTTCACACGAAAAATGTTTTTAAGCCAGCTATTTATATCTTTTACTGTAGTGTGTCAGTAGGAAATATCAGTTTACATTTCCAAACATTCATTTTGCAATTAATTGTAATAATCCAGTGAGATTTTTTTATTTTTTTTATGCACAAGAAGTCTGATAGCAGCCGGTCTGATCTCACCATTATCGAGTCTGTCTGTGATTACATGAAGAAACAGGAAAAACTGAGACAGACTAAATCCAGAAAAACTAAGGCAACTTCTCCCAGACACTTGAGGAAACCTTCCTGCAAAACTACAGTACTGTGAAAAGTTTAGGCACTTGTCAGAATGCTTTAAAGTGAGAATGCTGTCAAAAATAATAACATAAATTAACTTCTATTAAATCAAATCAATATTTGGGGTGACCACTCTTTGCGTTTAAAACGGCTTTTGTCACCTGCATCTATTCCTACACCTATTCATGTAGTTTTGCAGGAAGGTTTCTTCAAGTGTCTTGGAGACGTTGCCTCAGTTCTTCTGGATTTATTTTTTCTGTTTCTTCATGTAATCACAGACAGACTCGATGTTGGTGAGATCAGATCATACCGGCTGCTGTCAGACTTCTTGTGCATAAAAAAATAAAAATGGATTATTCCAATTAATTGCAAAATGAATGTTTGGAAATGTAAACTGATATTTCCTACTGACACACTACAGTAAAAGATATAAATAACTGGCTTAAAAACATTTTTCGTGTGAAAATACCAACATGCCTAAGACTTTTGCACAGTACTGTATATTTGAATTAATTATCGAGATCGATCGATCGAGAGAGATTCGTACCTGTGTCTGTTCAGTGTATCTCTCTATTAACAACGAAACTGTTCGTTTAATTACTTCAAAATAGCGATGTACTGTAACCCACTCATTGCTGAGAAATATAATGTAGCGATTCAGTAACAAAACTATTTTATTACTAAAGTTGCAGGGCAGTGTTGATAAGTTTCTGTGCTCCTGAATGTTTCTGTGCGTGCACAGTGCGATCTCCGATCTCGGTGTGCATGTGACGTATGTGTGCGCGCTTTAATGAAAACAGCACATGAATATAGAATTAAACTGACTTGAACTACCTGTGCATTAAAGTCCCAGTGAACCGAAAGTTGCAACTGATTTTATTTCAGTGCTGTGACGTATTTCCAAGTGAAATGGAATATTGAATAGAGGGCAGGGTTTTACTTCAGCGCTCCTCCTCTCCATCTCTCACTCATAGCAGACTAACGGTTGGAGGGGAGTGGTTAAGGATATTCAAACCCAAGCCGTCAAACTGCCGTCATTGAAAGGGAACGCCATTCCAGACCGGAAGTTACTTTACAGATTTTGATTACCACGGCAAACAATTTTTTTCTGTGTATTAACTTGCACGGATTAATTGTTCACCCTAAGACCTGTAATGTGTGCTAACAAAGTAAATAAATCGATTTTGATTTCATGAAGACTTTAAACGATTTTATTGCACACTTTCCAGCCAATCAGAATCGAGTATTCAGACAGACCATGGTATTGACAGCACTAGTTCTCACTATTTGAAAGGTGTTTAAATTAGCCAAAAAATTAAGTATACTGAATTTGATATCAACAGGTTTGTGTAGGTTTAGGGTTGGTTTGGCAGACATCATCACCTCTATAAGATGTCTTCACTGATATAGTAAAACCAACATGTTTGTGTGTGTGTGTGTGCGTGTGTGTGTAACCATACAATTATCTTCAGATGTAAATTATGAACTTACTATATACACACCCTTTGAAGGTTTACGGTATGCCTCCTTGGCTGGGTCTAAAGCACCGCGCCTCTCCCAAGTGAATTGATAGCTGGATAGGAGAGAGGTTGCAATGTTCTGAGTTATTATGTCCTACAAAGAGTGCATCTTTGAAATGTCCAGCAGGTTTCCAAATTTAGATTGTGTTCATTGAATTGGACTATCGACTGAACATTACGCAACCAGAAAAGTTCCAAATAATCTCAGAATATAATCAAAAAGAATGAGAAACAGGATTTAGAAATCAGGATCTAGAAACAGGATTATTCCTTTGAGAAATCCATTAAAGGGGATACTTCACCCAAAAAGGGTCATCTGGGTCAAAAAAAGGGTCAAATTCTGTCATCATTTACTCACCCTCAAGTTGTTCACCATTGACTTTCATAATATGGATAATATAGTCAATGGGGTCCACCAACTGTTTGGTTACCGACATTCTTCAAAATATTTTCTTTTGCCTTCAGCAGAAAAAATAAATGTATACAGGTTTGGAACAACTTGTGGGTGAATAAATGGTGACAGAATTTTAATTTTTGGGTGAACTATCCCTTTAAGGGTGGAAATTATACCAGAATTTCAGCTGTCCTTTTATACACTCTTTTTAATCTAAAACCTAATCTCAAAGCAATGTCAGCTTCAAATTAGATAAACTGTCCGGTTTATAACTAATTAAAGAAGAAACATTACCTGGTTTTAATGGGCATCCCTCTGACAGTTTGTTTATTATCTCTCGCGCTCAACGCCCTCGCGTCAGCGCGATCTTTTTCTTTATGATTTAAAGCAAGACTGATTTTAGGAGACCAAAGAAACCTTATGAGTTATTAAAGATGCGAATTGTCCAAATTTCTGCAAAAAAACGGACGTAATTTTGGACCTTTGTAAGATTTGTTAAATTAATGAATATCTTACGATTCCATTCTACATGGTAGTGTGACTCGTAAGTTACTCCTTTTACGTAGTTTTACGAGTTTGTAGCCTACTCTTTTCAGTTGTGTTTTCAAATGCTTCAGTGATAACAAAAGTTAGATCAAGACTACTACAAGTCGAAACGTTTTTAAAATGCTAGTCGCTGCGATGGCGTGAGGAGGTAACCATAGCAACAACGATACGCTGCTGTGCACGATTACTTTGAAAAACAGGACAAGTATTTATTTTTATATAATACAAAAAAAAGTGAAACATGAAAAATGACACTTCGAAATAATGGAACCGCAAGGTAACAAAAATCACATGCAAAAACAACAAACAACTGTTCTGTAGTGCATTTCCTTCTCCTAAGTTGAGCATACAAAAATAAATAATAAAACAAATTAAATGAAATACTTCTCGATACACTACCCACTTTATTGATAATTAAAAATAATTTTATGCAGCATACTTTTTTAACTTTACTTTGTAAACCCTTACGAAAATTAACAATGAGTTTACTTCAAATAAAACCAATAAAAAAAACAATTAAAAAAAAACATGGTTATTGTAGTTAAACCATAGATAGTGACAAATGTGCCATGTTTTTTCTACACTACACTAACCATAGTTTAACCATGGTATTTGTAGTAAAACTGTGGTTACTAAATGTTACGTAATAAAAAAAAAATAATTATATATTAAACAAACGATTGCAGAGTTGTTTTAAGTGTTACTTGTATATTTTGTTTAGCCTAATATAATATAATCGAATTTAATTCGCCCATCAAACTCTAAGCGTTGAGGGAACTCAAACGCGATTGTCGGTTTATAGTCGGACTATTTTTAATGCGACACAAAAGTTGCACATGTGTTTCCTAGTGGTTGTTTTGCTCAATTCAAACACTGTGAGTAGGTACACTTCACATTCTTTCTTCATTTTTTTTTATTTCTTAATTTTACCTGATTGTACTTTGTGATGTAGTCAGATAGCGATCTCACATAGCGACTTAAACATTTATTAATGTGCTAACTTAGACGTTTGTGTGCAATTATTTATTGCACAAAATATACAGTTCATGCTGCATAGGAGGTTATTAGTTGAACACATTATTTTATTCATAACATTGCATCTGTTTGTAACTGTGTTTCAGACATTCACTCTCATACTTAAGTCTGTCACTGGCATTATGCTGCTAAAACGTTCATTTAAATTTTTTTTAATGAGTCCCTTTATTTCTATTGCAGATACCAAGCCCTTCATGTGCTCTCTCCTCCACTAGACTTTCAGAATGAAGCAAAACGAGGCACAAACAGACAGAGAGAGCCTCTATCTGGAGGTGTCCAGTGTGAATGGAGCCGTGTCTCTCCCCCTGCACTCCTCTATCGTCCTCTTTCTCCTCTCCTACACAGAGTGCTCATCTTTCCACGTCTACCTGGTCACAGATCAAGCAGACATCCTGCCGTCCCTGTCAGGGCTGGTGCCCGGGGGTCTCGCTGTCTCTGAGGTGAGGAGGGACGAGCTGCCAGGGCTGGTTAGGATGTGTCGTCTCCCGGCTGCGCTGGAGCCTGACGTTTGCTTTTGCAGAGCCGGCCTGGCTGTCGTACTAAGACACATCATTCAGAGCGCATGCCAGCTGATGCCAGGCCGCAGGGATGTGGCGTCCCTCTTAGGCTTCAAGAACACCTGTCTCAAGGCTTGTGCTGAGGTGAGATTGCAATATCAAAACAGTGCTTAAAATCCCATTGCATAGTCATAAGTGTGAACTAATAGTGTAGCTGTGGGGTAACAAGCATGTCGACATGTTTTGACAGGCACAAACTTATATTTTGGAGGTCAATATCACAGAATCACACATTCAAATGTTGATATTTGAACTCAGTGCTTTCAGATAGTAGCTATAAGGCATAACAGAAGCTTTGGTTGCTCCCCCTATTCTTTTTTTGCTGTCTTGGAGCCTTGGGGCTGTCACTGGGACAGGTGTGATGTCTCAAGTCACCCGTTTCAGTAATGTCTGTCAGATAGTAGTGACATTTATGGTTTCAAAATGCCTTAAAGCAACTTAAATTTTTTGGGAAGCTTTTGTTGTGTGTCAGTCAACCTACTACAATTTCAAATGTACGTCATGGGTCATATCGAATGTTTAGGATGACAAATAACTATTAAAATTGACTTCACTGTTGTAATTGTTAACTGAAACTGTTAAATATTTGGTCTTGTAATAAAACTCAAATACAATAAATATTAATATTAAATGGAAAAAATGTAAACAAAAAATACAAATGTTGCCTTTCCATTCCTAAACCTACACTTTTGGTCAAAAGTTTAGAATCCTTAAGATTTTTAAATGTTTTTAAAAGAAGTCTCTTATACTTACCAAGGCTGCATTTATTTGGTCAAAAATACTGTCAAAACAGTGAAATATTATTACAATTTAATATAGCTGTTTTCTCTTTGAATATATTTTAAAATGTAATTTATTCCTGTGATCAAAGCTGAATTTTCAGCATCATTCCTCCAGTCTTCAGTGTCATATGATCCTTCAGAAATCATTCTAATATGATGATTTGATGCACAAGAAACATTTGAAAACAGTTTTTGTTGCTTAATATTTTTGTGGAAACTGTTGAAGTTTTTCAGGATTCTTTGATGAATAGCAAGTTCAAAAGAACAGCATTAGTTGAAATACAAATATTACATTTTGATTGTCGTTACTGTCACTTTTGATCAGTTGAATGCATCTTTGCTGAATAAAAGTATAATTTTTTAAAAATCTTACTTTCACTACAATTCAAAGAGCAAAAACAGTTTTCAACAGTGATAATAAGAAATGTTTCTTAATGAATCCAAACTTCCAGTTGTGTAAATTAAAATTTGAAATATGAAAAAAAGCTCATTTGAAATATGAATATGTACTATAATAGTATATTAATAATACTACAGCAACACTACTTTACTGTACAGAGGAACGTATACCTGCACCTTATTTTATTGTATCGACCATTATTGATATACAATTTCAGTATCAGTGCATTCCTAGTTTGCTTAATTATATGAAACTCTAGACACTTCCAAAAGCATCAACCATCCAAATAATTAATGGATTGTACATCATATTTATCTGTTATTAAATGATTTCTAACTGTCATTTGCTCCTCAGGTGAGTCAGTGGACTAGGCTTTGTGAGCTGGACATTCCCTCTGCAGTGGAGGAACACTTACGAAACCCTGAAGGCCAGATGTGTCGACTTCCTGCAGAGATCCTGAACTTCGAGAAGAGGTTAGGGGAACCCGTCAAGGTCCACAATGATGACAAGATTCGCAGACAGAAGCTACAGCAGCAGAAGAAGAGTGATTCTCAAATAAAAGGCCCCAGCACAGAGAGGGAGGACCAGCTGAATGAATCCCATCCTGGAGTTGAGCTCAGTGCTGCTCTGGCGAAGCTCTCTGCGGATGCGGTTCCTTCTCCCTCCACCAGAGAGAGCTCTGACATCAGGAAAGTCAAGAGCACAGACCTGCCAGAGCTGGAGCATGTGTTTGCAGAAGGGCTGTATTTCACCCTCACTGATGTCGTCCTGCTGCCCTGCATCCATCAATACCTGGTAAAACAAACAAATCGAAAGCAGTTTTTATCTCATTACGTGTAAATCACCGTTCCTCACAAACAGAGCCATTCCTTCATTTGTTTTTGCAGTAGAGTAGACCATTGAGGCTCACAGGTGCTTTCAAGTTATATCAAACACACAAGTCTCTCGTGCCTCTTTGACTTCTCCTACTTCAAGATGATTCTCTCAGTCCTGCATTAAATAAGGCCAGTGTTTTCAATTGAAATTGAAATTGATCCGTTTTGTATAGGACTGTGAATTAGATTCATTGCAGTGTGATATGCCTGAACTCTTTCACAGTCTGACGCCAGTGTTTGTTAGACTATTAATCTATTAATTAGTGGTATTTGGTTTATAAAGGCCCGTTCACAACATGAATTATAACTATACACTCTTAAAAATAAAGGTTCTTTATTGGCCTCAATGGTTCTATGGAACCTTTCCATTCCACAAAAGGTTCTTTATAGTGGAATAAGGTTTTTTTTAAATGTTTTTTACACTAAGAAAAAGATTGTTCTTTTAACAACTGAACTGAAATGTTCTTTAGGGAACCTAAAATGGTTAAATGTGAATAAAAGCTTAAATTGATCTGTTCATCATAAAGTGATCGAGTTGGACTAAACCGCTCAATACATATGGGTTAGTTTTAGGATCTCTTTACGAACTTTTTTAAGCGTCAAAATGGTAGTTGCGTAGCTGTATATGGAGAGTACTGAACTGGCTCAGATTTTATTAAAAATATCTTCATTTTTGTTCCGAAGATAAGATCGGTTAAGATCTGTTCATACCAAGGACAATAACTATGACAATAACGTTTTTAGAATCGTTCTAATTCTATGAGAATAGAAAGTCCACGCCACAGCTACAACTATAATAATACAGAGGAACAATATTGTTGGAATCCCTTTCAGAGTGATTTTTTTTTAAAAGCTGATGATTGAAAAAACAGGGTCAATTTGGAGGTCTTGACAGCCAATCAGAATCATCCCTGCATATAATTAGATTATTTTGGTTTGGTTGAAGGTGTTAAAGTTAAAGGAATAGAGTGCAACAGTTCTGGAAGTAAAAATCCCAATCATTTTCTCTTGATTTGATTTTAAATATTTAAAGACAGACCTACTCTGAGCTACAAGGATGTTGATCGATGGTATATATGCTTCTTTTAAAGTCATCAGTCTACTTTAGTTTGGTCAAACATTGCATTTCCCATGATTCTGAAAAGAAATCTCCACCAATCAGAGATTCGAAATTAACAAATCCTGCCAAAAGAACATTTCAGCACACTTTAGCATCCACTTGGATGAAGCACTGCAAATGACAGTCTGTTATTTGTATAAATGTCCATATTTTCCAATAAACTCAATTTTGTTTCTGTATATACAATATACAATCAATATTTTTTTGTTTTATATTTGTTATTAATTTGATTGTCATTCGCAATGCTTCATGGGATTGTAGTTTTTTCCCTCTTTAAATCTGTTAAGTACAATACTTTTTTGCTTTAAATCAGAGTTTGTAATGTTGTTACTAACCATGTATCTGGTTGGCTTGGTTCATGGCTTATAACTCTTTAACGCTTTAAGGCTTTTTAGAAGTATCTGTGGGAAAAATGAATGGGAAAAATACTTCCAGATTCAGAACCATGGCTGCTGAAAAGGTGTGTGATCACTGTTGCACACTGTATTCTAGGTTCAGTACAAATTAAGCTGAATCCGACAGCATTAGTGGCATAGTGTTGATTACCCTCGTTTTCCTCAAAAAAGCATAAATCTGGGTTACAGTGAGGCACTTACAATGGGAGTGAATGAGGCCAATCCTTAAACGTTAAAATGCTCACTGTTTCAATTGTGTAGCCACAAGACTTAACAGTATGTGTTGTTATGAATTCTAAAACCCTAAAATGACTGTTTTAACAGAAGAATTCACCTGTGCCTTTATAAAATTATAAGCTTTGCATTAGGCTACTGATTTTTAAATCCTCCAAAATTGGTGTTGATTCAGCTTAACTTGGAACATGTAATATTCCTTTAATGGATACAATCATGCTTAGTTTAAATTCTATTTACTAATTTTCATTATTTAAATTAGTGAAGCATGCATTATGGACAAGAATGATATCTCAATGTATTTTAGGCATAGACCTCCATACAAAAGACAAACTTTGCTGTGATATCTAGGGAACAGAGTACAGACTACTGTGTCTTTGAGGGGAAGTTTGTGTACGTCTGTCATCCCTTTCTCTTTCTCTCTTGCTCTTTTCTTTCTCCTCTGATCATTGTTCATTCTTCTCTCTCTTCTCCTGTCATTCTCTCGCTCTCTTCTCTCTGTGGTCAGCAGCGCATCAGTGCCTCCTAGTTTCACACTCCATCTAGCATGTCTCCCTCCTTCTGTCCTCCTCATCGCTTTCTCCCTGTCTTTCCTCTGCGGAGCGATGATAGGAGCGGCACAGCTCTGGAGCTGATCTCGGTTCAGTGGACACAACACTTTGATGGGTTACTTAAGTCACAGCATCTCGCTGTCAGTGTGCTTTTTTTTAATATGCATTCATGCTGTTTTAGAAAATTCCACAGGAACACAACATTCACACAGAGCCTCCGCTGTCTCGCCCATTTGCCATAACGATTGCACATTTGTTTTCTGAAATGTAACCTCAGCTTCTACTCTTGTGTTTGTGTTTGGATCCTGATTTCAGTTTCAACTGAATCTAAAAAAAAATACAATAATTAATAATAACAAAAATAACTAATATATATATATATATACACTCACCTAAAGGATTATTAGGAACACCTGTTCAATTTCTCATTAATGCAATTATCTAATCAACCAATCACATGGCAGTTGCTTCAATGCATTTAGGGGTGTGGTCCTGGTCAAGACAATCTCCTGAACTCCAAACTGAATGTCAGAATGGGAAAGAAAGGTGATTTAAGAAATTTTGAGCGTGGCATGGTTGTTGGTGCCAGACGGGCCGGTCTGAGTATTTCACAATCTGCTCAGTTACTGGGATTTTCACGCACAACCATTTCTAGAGTTTACAAAGAATGGTGTGAAAAGGGAAAAACATCCAGTATGCGGCAGTCCTGTGGGCGAAAATGCCTTGTTGATGCTAGAGGTCAGAGGAGAATGGGCCGACTGATTCAAGCTGATAGAAGAGCAACTTTGACTGAAATAACCACTCGTTACAACCGAGGTATGCAGCATTTGTGAAGCCACAACACGCACAACCTTGAGGCAGATGGGCTACAACAGCAGAAGACCCCACCGGGTACCACTCATCTCCACTACAAATGAGTCTCGATTTCTGTTGAGACATTCAGATGGTAGAGTCAGAATTTGGCGTAAACAGAATGAGAACATGGATCCATCATGCCTTGTTACCACTGTGCAGGCTGGTGGTGGTGGTGTAATGGTGTGGGGGATGTTTTCTTGGCACACTTTAGGCCCCTTAATGCCAATTGGGCATCGTTTAAATGCCACGGCCTACCTGAGCATTGTTTCTGACCATGTCCATCCCTTTATGACCACCATGTACCCATCCTCTGATGGCTACTTCCAGCAGGATAATGCACCATGTCACAAAGCTTGAATCATTTCAAATTGGTTTCTTGAACATGATAATGAGTTCACTGTACTAAAATGGCCCCCACAGTCACCAGATCTCAACCCAATAGAGCATCTTTGGGATGTGGTGGAACGGGAGCTTCGTGCCCTGGATGTGCATCCCACAAATCTCCATCAACTGCAAGATGCTATCCTATCAATATGGGCCAACATTTCTAAAGAATGCTTTCAGCACCTTGTTGAATCAATGCCACATAGAATTAAGGCAGTTCTGAAGGCGAAAGGGGGTCAAACACAGTATTAGTATGGTGTTCCTAATAATCCTTTAGGTGAGTGTGTGTGTGTGTGTGTGTGTGTGTGTGTGTGTGTGTGTATATATATATATATATATACACACACATACATGCATCCATATATGTTTACACACACACAAATATTATAGACATACATACCATAATATTATGTTTCAATACCAAAATAATCTTAAAGGGATAGTTCACCCAAAAATGAAATTTCTGTCATCATTTACTCACTCTCAAGTTGTACCAAACCTGTATGAAAAGATGCATCAGGCTCGAATTGTGAAAGAATGGCTGGAAGGGAGCATGAAGAATCAATTGTGTCATGAATATTTTTATGTTATTTCCATCAAGAGGTACATCAATTTTTTTAGTATTGAAAATGCAAGATTCAAGCACTCTGTAAATTCTCCTCTAGCACACCCCAAAGACTTGGCCTGGTTTCACAGACAGTGCTTAGATTAAGCCAGGATTAGACTTTAGTTCAATTAAGACATAGCTTTTATAAATGTGCCTTAGAAAATATCATTACTGGTGTGCATCTTGAGACAAAACAATAGCACTGACATATTTTAAGATATGACAGTGCAAGTTGCTTTCAGTTAAAACAGCTCAAACATGCATTTTAGTCTGGGACTTAAAACTAAATGTCTCTGAAACCAGGGGTCAATGAATTTAAGGTCTGTACTCAGAGGTGCCAATTCATGTGTGAAGATGATTCTTCATGCTCCCTCCCAACCATTCTTTGACACTTTGAGCTGATGAATCTTGACATTATCATCCTGCAATATGGTCATGATGTGTCTTCCTACATGGTTGTTTAAACATATAACATGCTAGAAACATAATAATCACTGCAATAATGATCCAATCATAGACTCTTAAGCATTTGTTTATTTACATCCAAACAGCGACTTTTTTTGCTGGGCAGTGTATATATATTTTTTTAAACCAACAAACCAGTCAAACAAATACTACTATGATATATAAATATTTTGCAATTTAAATAATATTATTTTTCTTTTGCACTGCAATAAAGAGAATCGGTGGGGAAAATGTGCTTAATTGTCATAAAAAAAGTTACAATATAAAAAATGTTTAGAAAGCGGTAATAAATATGAAACATTCATAAATATGGCCATCGTTTTATTAATGCAAAAAACTGTTTCATATATCCCTTTTATACACAGACATATGAAGCATTTAAGATATGAGGCTCTGAATATTCTAAGTATCATGTCTTTGATTAAACCATTTTAGATCTCCATCCAAAAGCACACCCCCTCCACCCTGTCCCATCTGCCCTTGCTGCTGAGATGGTACCAGCGTGTGCAGGAGCTCCCCAGCGTACTAAGGGCAGCAAAGGATTGTGGGATGGCCCTCTTCAGTCTCAGCTCGGCCGACCTTTGCCCTCCCAAGCCGGAGGCCCCACAGTCCAGTGGAGCAGAGCAGGAAGGCCCCAAACTCAAGCAAGAGCCCTTCGTCGGGGGCCCAAGGCCAACTCTTACCAAACTGCAGGTAATTGAATTCCACTCACTCTCTTTTTCTCCCGCTCTCTTGCTCTTTTATTTTATTCTCCTCATTCCTCTTTCCCTAACTCTTCCCTCTCACAGAAGGAGATTACATAGAAGCGCTTCTCTTTGCCACTTCACTAAACCTGTCAGTGGCGAACTCACATAATCCCTAAACAGCGATCTGCTCTCAATACGTTCAGTGCTGTGCTCTCGTCCCTTTACGGCAGCCTTGTGTGCCACTGCGGGCCTGAACCGTGATGATAAAGGATTTATGCACTCCAGCGAGGCAGAACAGCAGCCGTACTGACTCGCTCTTAACTGATGGGACTCCCTGCCACTTGATACTTTAAGGAGGCTGGTATTACGTGGCTGTCTGACTTTGACAAGCACTGTGAGTTCTTTCAGCTGTGAGTCTGACAGACATTAGTTGTGGTAAAGAATATGTAGAGGGATATAACGAATAAACTTTAATATACAATGAAATGCTTGCATTTATCATGAAATGTCCTAATCCATAAATAAAAGAAACATTCATGAGCTGTATTTAAAAAGAAATGGGTAACACTTTACAATAAGGTTTCATTAGTTAACATTAGTTAATGTATTAACTAACATGAGCAGTACATTTGTTACTGTATTTATTAATCTTTGTTCACATTAGTTTATATAAATATAGCTGTTCATGGTTTGTTCATGTTAGTTCACAGTGCATTAACTAATGTTAACAAGATTTTAATAAAGTATTAGTAAATATTGAAATTAACATTAACAAAGATAAATAAATGCTTTATAAGTGCAGTTCATTATTAGTTCATGTTAACTAATGTTAACTAATGAACCTTTTTGTAAAGTGTTACCAAGAAATGAATTGTGGTCATACTAACCTAATTTCATGCTTCAAGCCAGTTGTTCCCAAACTTTTTAGGTGTAGTTCATCCAAAAATGAAAATTGTCATTAACTACTCACCCTCATGTCATTCCAAACCCGTAAGACTTTCATTCATCTTCGGAAAACAAATTAAGCTCTTTTTGATGAAATCTGAGAGCTTTCCGGCCCTCCATTAGCTTCTACACAACTACCATTTTGATGCTTAAATAGATCGTAAAACTAATCCATATGAATCAAGTGGTTTAGTTCAAATTTTCTGAAGAGACATGATATCATTCTCTTCCACTTAGACTGCAGTAGCTTTGCTTCCATCACCCTGTTTTATGAGCATTTTAAAGCATTTTGAAATAACCCCTAAAAAAGTTTTTATGCTTGCTTGAGGTGGATTTTGACTGGTGCGAATAATGGAAGATGGAAGCGCATTTGCCAAATAAATTCTGACATGGCGAATATTAAACCCACGTGACTAATCGGCTGTTTTCGCTGATGGTGTCAATAATGTTGCATAACATTTCAAATGTGGCCTGTGACATTCTGAAATGTCATAGCCAAAGGTTGTGAGTAAAATGTCTGGTCACTACTACCTCCCAAAATTCCTGCTGACGTTGTCTTTCTCATATGTATGTAGCTTAATGTCGACATAATGCGCTTGCTGCTAGTGCCTTCATCAGAAATTCAGCATTCTTCTTCTGTGCATAGCATTCAATTTGGCAATTGCAAGCTGCATTGCTAGTAAATGTATAACTTGCCCAATCGTAACTAATTGCAGTTCTGTCTCTATTTTCTATGCGTGCCTTGTTTTATTTACTGTTGGTTACAAGGTCACCAATACCACCGTTATCTGCTCGAACAACTTGATGGAAACGCACCTAATTGGCATTTGTATTTTTTATTAGATTAGGTTAGGTTAGATTCGATTCACGTTTGGATGAAACCCAGCTAGTGACACCTTTTCTATTAAGGGACAGTATTTTCCCCCTTAAATTGATTTTCCAGTGCATTTTTTACCTTTATAGATTGAGCATGCACATTGAACAAGCATGCCGGTTAAAGCAATGCATGACTTATAAGTAATTATAAAACTATTATAAATGTACTCCGATCAGGCGTAACATTATGACCACCTTCCTAATATTGTGTTGGTCCTCCTTTTGCTGCCAAAACAGCCCTGACCCATCGAGGCATGGACTCCACTAGACCCCTGAAGGTGTGCTGTGGTATCTGGCACCAAGATGTTAGCAGCAGATTCTTTAAGTCCTGTAAGTTGCGAAGTGGGGCCTCCATGGATCGGACTTGTTTGTTCAGCACATCCCACAGATGCTCGATTGGATTGAGATCTGGGGAATTTGGAGGCCAAGTCAACAACTCAAACTCATTGTGCTCCTCAAACCATTCCTGAACCATTTTTGCTTTGTGGCAGGGCGCATTATCCACAGATAAAAGAGGCCACAGCCACCAGGGAATACAGTTTCCATGAAAGGGTGTACATGGTCTGCAACAATGCTTAGGTAGGTGGTACGTGTCAAAGTAACATAGACATGGATGGCAGGACCCAAAGTTTCCCAGCAGAACATTGCCCAAAGCATCACACTACCTCCGCCAGCTTGCCTTCTTCCCATAGTGCATTCTGGTGCCATGTGTTCCCCAGGTAAGCAACGCACACACACCCGGTCATCCACGTGATGTCAAAGAAAACGTGATTCATCAGACCAGGCCACCTTCTTCCATTTCTCAGTGGTCCAGTTCTGATGCTCACGTGCCCACTGTTGGAGCTTTCGGTGGTGGACAGGGGTCAGCACCTGACTGGTCTGCGGCTATCCAGCCCCATACGCAACAAACTGTGATGCACTGTGTATTTTGACATCTTCCTATCAGAACCAGCATTAACTTTTTGAGCAATTTGAGCTACATTAGCTCGTCTGTTTGCTCCCCACGCCCATGACTCTGTCGCCGGTTCACTACTGCTCCTTCCTTGGACCACTTTTGACAGATACTGACCACTGCAGACCAGGAACACCCCACAAGAGCTGCAGTTTTGGAGATGCTCTGACCCAGTCGTCTAGCCAACACAATTTGGCCCTTGTCAAACTCGTTCAAATCCTTACTCTTGCCCATTTTTTTTGCTTCTAACACATCAACTTTGAAGACAAAATGTTAATTTGCTGCCTAATATATCCCACCCACTGACAGGTGCCGTGATGAAGAGCTAATCAGTGTTATTCACTTCACCTGTCAGTGGTCATAATGCTATGTTATGTTATCTATTTATATTATAAAACTTAACTCTTCTTATAATGCAGTATAGATCTTAATGAGTCTTTATAAATATGTTGATAGAATAGTAATACTAAGTATGTATAAATTGGGCTATAATTCATTATAAGCATGGGCTTCATAGAAAGTGTTACCGAAATCCTTTCAAAAACATTAAAAATCTTACTGACCCCAAACTTTTCAATAGTAGTGTAACTAGGTAAATATTAGGCTTTGTTCAGAAAGAAGACACACATCACTGAAAATATATCAGGTGAAATATATAGATTTATTTGTTTTATTTGAAGTAGAGAATAAATAAGTTAGTTTCATATTTTAGTCCATTAATTTTATTATAAAAAGTACCAGTTACATTCATCTTCATTGTCTTTAGGAATCCTACACACCACAAGAGTTCATGTTGTTAATAATGATGTATTATAACAAAACTATAAGAAATGATTCTTTTCCCAGAGTTAAATTTTTCTTCTTTTCACAAACAGAAGATCAGTTTTTCAAACATGTTTGTCCTGAAAGGTGGGCTAACGTTTAACCACAAGTGTAAGATGGAGTTTGTTCTTAAACAAAAAGAACCATAGTGACCCTATATCAAGCCAATCAAGCATCTAGACTTTTAACTATATTAACCAGGGTAAGGGGCCTTTTTTCTTGTGCAACAAGAAAAACTAGTAGAAAGTCCATTTTTGGACATATACGATGCCAATGTGAATAATCTCTTCTATATGGATCAATCTATTATAATCTAAAAAAAAAAACATTATTTTACATTTTAAAATGTATGCATGTTTTATATTGTTACAAAATATTAAAACAAGTGATATTTCTTTAAATCAAAAAAAAAAATTTCATTTAATTTTTCATCCAGTGTTCAAATTGGTTTGGTCACTGTATATCAAAATGTTTTAGTATGACCAACGTTTCTATACCGTGGTACGGCCAGCATACTTTTTAAGGGCTGTTACACTATTACTCTGTACTATTTTGTGCTTTCTCCACCAATTGTAGAACTTTGTATTACAGCACCTGTAATATTATTGTTTCTTTTATGATGAATCACTTGCAGACCCCCGTGTTTCCTCACCTTTCCAGATAATAATGCACCCTTAAGGCTGTATTACATGGAAATCTCAGCTTGTGGCATCATCATAACTGTCCTGATGAGTGCTCTCCCCCCCCCCAGAGGAACCGCTGATTCAGTCCATAACCTCCTGTGCAGACTTCTGCCTGCTTATTCAATTTCCCACCACTTCCATAGCAGTCCTGCTGATTTACCCAGCATCTAAACGGCCCACAAACTCCAACAACACTTCTTCCCCGGTGCAGAAATCTGGCGATAATGAGTAAAGAGCCCGCAGTGGTCTCATACACTTCTGGTGTACGACTCCCGCAGGAGAGGCAAACAGAGTAACAATGCTGGGTCTCTATCCTGTCTGCCCCAGATCACAATGCTAAAGTCGAGTCCCCAGCAGGTGATAAAAACACACAGCTGCCGTCTAGTTTTCAGGCCTGCTGTAGAACTTCCAGCTTTTTATGTGTATGTGTGCTTGGTGTTTGCCACCTCTGGCATTCAGCTACTATAAATCAGATATTTCCCGTCACGCTAGTGGATATCAATTTGGTGTGTGTGAATGAGTTGGAGCTCAGCAGGCTCTCTTAATGCATAGCAGTCCGCTGGGATTTTTTCAGGCTGCGTGCTTTCTGCTTTAGGTCTGCTCTGCAGCTGTTGCTGGTGGCTCATTGCTTTAGAGCAAATGACATTTTCATTTAAGGAGCCAAACCTTATGGCCAGCCTGGATTTATAATGACAGAGCAGCAAACAGAGATGCACCACCATAGCTACTGTTTAACAACCGGAACCAGACTTGTTCTAAATCAATGACCAAGAGCATTTCAGGAGCTTCACTTGGTGGTTTGAAAGATTTTATACGGTTTTACTCAATTTAGTCACTCGCTGCTAAAGAGTGTCGTTAGGCAGATTAACTATATTCGTCTGTTTTGATATTGTGGATGTGTTGACCAATCAGAAGTCAAGACTGGAACTATCCATTTTATAATCTGGTTTTGGGACTGTCTAGAGGGACTTTTAATAATTTGTGTGATTTCTAAAGTGTTTTTTGCAAGTTTCAAATGAAAAGAAGGAAACCACAAGAAAAGTGCATGATTATTAAATAAATTATATAAATTATAACTCATAAATGCAATATTCAGTGTTGCAGTGTTATTAGAAATAAGCAGTCTGTTAGTTGGTTATAGTAACATGTTTTTGTACATTCTTTTTTTTTTATTGTGCTTTCACTTTACTGAATACATAATTCTTATGACCTTACAGACTTTGAGACATAATATTTAAATGCTTAAGAAATGATGTAGATAAATAGTTTTTGAAGTAAAAGCTGTAAAAATATCCTGTTCAATTTATGATAAAAAAAAAAGTTTTACCTTAAAATGTACTGATAACCACCATAATATTACAGGTATACAATATAAATTCACATGATGAATCAGAGTTCATTGCAAGTGCACAGGGTCATAGTGTCAAAATAAAAAAGAAACAAAACTACTTAAATAAAATATAATCATGTGTGATGTGTGTCACAGGGACTTCTGGGAATGTTATTTTGCTGTTATTCACTGTTATAGTTAATGTGATATTAAACCATTTACAGTTTTTCACTTAAAGGTGCAGTGTGTAGTATTTATGAGGATCTATTGAGAGAAATGCAATATAATATACATAATAACTATGTTTTCAGTGGTGTATAAAGACCTTACATAATGAACTTTTATGTTTTTATTAGCCATTTCTATCTACATACACCGCGGGTCCTGTTACAGTGAAGTCATGTTTCTACAGTAGCCCTAAACAGACAAACTGCTCTACAGAGTAGTTTTGTCAAAAATATTGATCTTTCGATATGTACCGATGCTGAAATTTCTGAAACGATACCAATACTCCTTTCTACAGTATCGATACACCGATACCGATACCATTGCTCTCCTCTCCTCTCCGACTGACAGCGAGTTGACACGCACCCACCTCCTCTCATTCACTCCGGTTAAATAGTGTTGGTGTGACGGCTCGGAATTTTGCGTGGGATTGCACATAATTCTACTCATTCCCGCAGATTTCACACTCACATCTGAAGCGCACACACATACAGTAATAAAGCCGCCTCTGACATACAAGTTTTCCATACCTTTTCCCAGCTAATTAATGGTCAAATACACTCAAAAATAATGTCACAATGCCATCTTGGTGAGTATTAATGTAAACACAGTCGTAAACAGTTCAGGAAGAATGTGTAACAGGAACAGTATTTTGGACCCAAGCGTGTGTCAGGTCTTAAAGGGACAGGTCTTTTTTATTCAGTTTCTTACCTGAATACTACTGTTAGACCTACCTGAAAAAATAAAGCAGTCTATTTCATTTGTATCTTTATTCTATTGTATTTATTTGTGCTATTGTTAGTAATTTGTATTTTATTACTGTTTACTTGTCTTTTTAAATTAAATTTACCATTTGAAATCAAACTTCCTTGTGCTGTGTGTAAGCTATTGCAACAAAATTACCATTTACCACAAAATAACAATTTATCACAAAAATACATTGAGTTAGCAAATATTTGTGAGATAATTGTAATGGTAATTGATCAACGTTTATATATAAAAAAAACAACCTTTATCATATAAAGTGATCTCTTCAGAATATTTTTTATTGCCTAGACTTTCAATAGATGGACAAAAAAAGAAATAATATTAAAAATATCTATTTGACAGTATGTGCAGCGTTTTTTACCTATGGTATAGAAAATGGTGTCGAATATCGATACTTTTCCAGGTATCGTATCAAAGTTAGAAATTCCAGTATCGTGACAACACTACTACAGAGCGCTAGCTACTCTCTGCTGTCTCAGACGACGACATCTTTGTCCTGTGTTGGCCACTGTAGCATCTCTGTGTGCTTCAGAAAGGAGGAGTGAGCGCTGGGTGGTTGCAATTCATAACCTCACCGCTAGATGCCGCTTAAACTTACACACTGCACCTTTAAAGTAACTAATATACAGTGTTCTTCAGATATAGTGCATGAGTCTATGACTGTTTTATGCTTCTATGGTTCTTTGCATCCTTTTTGAATCTTGAATACTTAAACTGTTCCTTTAATTTCTTATTGTTTGTACATTTTGTTAAGCAAAATGTCTTCTTAACATCAATCTCACCCTGTCTTCACCCCGTTCCACATGAGTTTGTTTGTTCCACATGAGTGTAGGTCAATTTCATTCTAAATAGGTGACTAACCTTATCTCACCAAACTCACCAGACTTGTTTGTACTAAAAAAGTACCCTATAAAAGCCCCCAATACAACAACATATACTTTTATTGTGTTCTGTAGCATTGCATGTATTAGTACTTGGTTTGCATCTTATATTCTCAATGAGGAATAATTGTCATAGCGCACGTTTTACCCATTCTTGTAGGTGTCTTTGAAGATTAAGTACCAACTAGAAAAATGTAAAATCAATTACAGGACTTCAGCCTTTAAAGTAGTTTCTAAAGTGGGATGAACTGCTCTGTAACGGGTCTCTGATTTAATTAGCATCCTGTCTCAGGTGAATTGGTCAGCAGGAGTAAAATGCTGTTGCCTGCAGGCTTCTGTCGGGAGTCTATGGTTGAACCTGTGTATATGTGTTCTTGTGTCCTGCAGGAAAAAGGCATAGACGCTGTTTACACCGCTCACCCTTGCCCCTCATGGACTGTTGATTGGGAGAACCTACCGGCGGCCGTCAACCCCACTGAAGGTAACCTCGTGTATTTTCCAAACAAGTGGAACACAACCCTATACCAATAGTGATAAGCATCTTTTTGATTAATTTAATATTTAAATATGTGTTGAATCATTTTTGTAGTCATGCAGCCGATGCATTTTGTAATCCCATTTTTTCTTCATCCTTTCCTTCTCTCTTTATATTCTCCATGTCAGTAAAACCGTATTATCTGTATAATTTCCTTCAGCCAATCCTGTAAGGATGTTGAGAATTGTTCTCTATATAGTGAAGCATTCAAAATTGTAATCCATTATGCATGACAAGTAATATATACTTTTTTAAAGAAATAACACTATTGCAACGCTTCCTTGGTTTTCTTGATTTCATTTTCAACTGTTGCTGCTTCACACAGTGACCACGAAGGAACTAGCTTTGAAATGATTTCAGCAATTGATGTAGTTGACCGCTTTAATGTTTATGATTGATGGGCATCAACTTTAGCATATAATAAGCAATCTAAAATCAGTTACGGACCATTTTATCTCCTACATACAGGCATTGCTTTGCCTTTTTGGAAGAAAATGTATGCCATGCCTGTAGAAATGCATTTCTGAGCAGAGAGTGTTCATGCCTGTCCTGTGTCATGAGCACTCCACAGCCGTGTTCTGGAGTCTTAACTAGCTCAAACAGCAGGCAGCTGTTTTTCACCAGGAATGAGCGAGATGCCAATCACCTCGCACAGACCGACGAGTGAGCTCCGTGGAGAGACAGAAATCCAGTTTGTTTAAAGAGTCTGGAAACAATCCTAATCAACCCACGCCCCTGAGAGCATAATTTACGAGTCAAAAGACTACATATAATTCCTGTTTGTGAGAAAGAAACGAAAAATAAATAGGGATTTCAGAGTTTGTGCTCAAGAAATTTGGTACCTAATTTTATGCTTCTCAAAATTGCATTACATAAAAAAAGGGCAGCATGAACATTATTCAAATAGTCTTCTTTTTCTTCCATGGATGAATGGAAATACAGGTTTGGAATGACATACTGTAAGTGTAAAAAAGTTTTCCGCTGAACTATCTCTTTTAGTCCATATAGCAGATTCAATGTACTGTAAGTACAAAGTAACTGCTTTTTGCTGCCAAGGTCAAAAGAGAGTGTCATGATTTTTAGTCTCTCTAAAAGTAATAACTGATTCGTCATCAATTTGCATTCTAAGATTGCTTATTATTTGAGGCTTTTAGGAGATTTTTTTTTTGGTTCAGTGCAGTCTGTAGTGAACTTCCATTGCTCTGTTCACATTTGCATCAAACTCTATTTCAAAGATGAACTCCCAAATGAGGATAAATGATTGTCTGCAACGTGCCATGAAGACACAAGAACAAATTCCCTGGACATTTAAGATGGTCCATGAGTCATGTTGCCTCTTTGCTGCTGATTTTCTAGTATTTTAATTCAGGGCCCTTCAGAGAAAACAGTTCTGAGACCAAGTCATACTCTGAGCATAGGCACATAGATGAACCCCCACATGCAAAAGTATGTTGCTTTTATTTGGTACCATCTTTTTCTTTTACTATAGCAGCTCTGTCTGTCGGCATGCGCCCACACACGCCTCACTGTAATGTCTTTTCAAGTGCTGAATCCATGTGCAGTAACAGAGAGAAGGTGTAAGAACAGAGAGGCCTGTGTATGTCCTGCTGTTTGTTATGAATCCTCTATCGCTTCAGCGCTCCACTAATCGCTCCTGTCGTCTTTCAACATTCAGGTAACCCGTGGAGTGAAGACAAGCTCTATTGATATGGGATTGTTATAGTCGGCAATTGTTGGAGAAAGTGTATCAGCAGTCTGCCTGCGCCACCCAAAGCTCTGATTCTTGAATTATTGTATCCTAACTTTTAAACCAGATTACTCAAGCAGACATTTAGATGTGTAGTCAGCAGATTCTGCCTTCCCACACAAAGGAAAACATTTTTCCTGAGTTTTAAATGCTAGCCAATAGAGCTTCTGACTAGAAGTTGGTGTAGGAGTGCCTCAAGGCATTGTGTTGGGCCTCTCCACATTGTTGGACTAAACATTCTTTAAATGTTCTTTGTGGTGATAACCCCAAGTTTTCATTGAGCATTCAGAGTCTCTTCTGGGACATTTTCTGCTTCTCTTGTAATATTTTTACCCACATTTAGTTGTTTCAGTGTGTGTTAGTGTTAATGTCTGCGTCATTGGATAAAATGTTGGTACGTGGACACATCTATAGAGGAGCTGGGTATGGACAAGATTACAAAGTCCTGTTTCATTTGGGAGATTGGCTTTGCTACTAGAGTCTTTAGGAATTTGACATGCTTCCTTCCCAAAAAGGCAGTGATATGAATTTTGCATTTATGGGCCGTTTTCTTTGGGAGCCATTTTAGCTAAATATTTAGACGTTTGTGAGACTACCGCAACTACCACCCACATTTTGCAAGCCACCTCCACAGTGCTGATAAATATTGTTTTAAATTGAGGGCAGTCTGTGGGAGGATAGCATCGCCAGGGTGTCTATTATGCAGTTTGTCGAGAGCGGGAGAGAGAACTCGTCGCTGTCACCACTACAGAGCAGAGAGAAGCCCCAGGGGCCACCTGGGAAACATGGTTGGCAGTGGTGCCTTGAATGTAAATTCATTTTCACTGTCAACACCGGCCCTGTTGAGCATTAAGAGACTCCAGTGTGTTTATGTGGGAAGGGGCCGTTTACATGGGAGGCGCATTCCGGACGCATCTGTCCTGTTTTGGCAGCTACTTGTCTGAAATGGTTCATCTCTTGACAGTTTATGACCATAGTGAAGGGAAGTTCAAATGAAAGCCTCCAGAACCTTCAAAGACACATTATTGCTCAGTCACATGATTGAATGGCTTAGAAATGATTTCTAAACCCTCAAAGACACATGCTGCTTCGTTTCAAGGAGCCAGACTTTGACAGTTGGCAAACATTCGGTCCATACTATCTTGGCTGACTTAAAAGTTTTCAGCTGCCTTTTTATGTGATGTTAAGGCAGATAAATCTAAAATCAATAATACCTCAGTAAGAGGCTTGCATGCAACCTTGCAGACATGCCTTTGTTTCTTGATGACTCAAAATAACATTTGCACCCTGATTCTTGAAAACTGTAGAACTTAGTCTGTTAGATTTCATCCTGTTCTTGCCATTTTACTGTGCAATTTGCTTCAGACAGTCTGTGGCAGTGCAGTCTGTGGCAGAGATTACATGCAGCTTCACCCATTAGTGCTCACTTCAGTGGCTTGGCTATATTAACACATTTAGAAGCATTGTGAAGAATTATTGTGTCATGACTTATACCTAAATAAGTCAGTGTTGTTGCTACCACTTCTCAGAGTATTATTCACCATTCAGAGTTGAATTGAAAACGCCTTGTAAATTCCAGTTTACTGGAATTTACTGTAGGCAGCAAACATGATGCAGAATTGCAATTCGAATTTAAATATAAGGATGTAGAATTAAAATGCATTTAAATATATGCAACTTTTTTTTTTTTTTTATAACTGAATGTTTGCTTGTCAAAGCCTTTATTGAAAGGGTTTTTAAAAAGTTTTAGGCCCTACTGACAGAAGAATGGATTGACAGATTTTTTTTAAAATGATGCCTATGGTATATATATTTGTATTTAGTTTTTACATTTAATTACCTGTTTTTAGTGTTGTTGTTTTTTTTTCATAATTACAATTCAAAAAGTTGATTTCCTGTCATTTAAATTCAACTTCCTGTGAATTGAAAGGGAGACAATCTTCGATTCTGACAATTTTCTGGATTAACAAGAACATTTTAGACAAAGGTCCCACTTTTTCCCCCCATACCATGTGCCAGCTACAAATGGCATTTACCCTTCCAGGAGCCGATATTTTATTCAGTTTGATTAATTGAGCCTCCATTTCTTCTGTTAGATTGGTTCAGTTAATCAATACCAATTAAATGTTGCTGTCAAAGCTGGCTTTCAGTTTTGTTGGTCCCAACTGGAGATTCATCAGCACTTTCTCAACTTGGTAGCGGTTCCAATATAGCCCACACTCCAGAGAGCTTTAAATGAGCTTTACTAATTGATGAAATGTTTGAGTCATGAATTTGAGTGCAATACAGCAATCCTTTTTATTTGCAAAATGCCACCTAATGAATATTCATGTGTGTCACTTTCTTAACCTGGTAGTTATTTTTCTCATTATGTGAAGAATGTTTTTTTGGGGTTTTGTCCTATATTTACACAAAAAGCTATTCTTATATGCAGTGCTTGGGTGCCAATAGTTAATTTAATTTATGCTGGTGTTATAATTTACAGCCTGGTTACAGTGTGAAACAAGCATCTCTTCTGCTCTCTTCTCATCCTTTAGATTGTCCTAGTTAATTTTCATGCTGTGTTACTCTTTTGTCATTCTGAATTATACATTGGATCAGGCCACAAAGAACTGTAAATTACAAGTGTTATTTGCATTTTTTCCCCTGACCCTTCTCATCTCTCTTTCTCTCTTCTATATTTTCACTGTATCTTCTTTTCTTTCTTTTCAGGTTCTCATTCTCATTTCATACGCAATGTCTAGTTAACCATCATCCTTCAGATGCTGACCATCTGTAACTCCTGTCTAACTATCAAATTCAGCTTTTTCTTGAATGTCCACTTGGGTATACTGGATTCCTGCTCTCAACTGAAAGGCTGTCAGGGATTTATTTTTTATTTTTTATATACACCATTTGTGATGAAGACTCAATTAAAGAGTTTACTTTTGAGTTCAGTTGAGTCTGTTTAGAAGAACACTCCTCTTCCTTTCTCACCTTTTTTTTTCTGGTAAAGATGCTAGTGCTAAACTGCAAAAAGCACCTAATTATCACCTAGCCCTTCTAAGGGGCTGTGTTTTATCGAGGCCCATTTGGGTTATTGATCTATGGTGCGGATGGAGTTATTTGGTCTTAGCAATTTGGCAGTGAGGATGTTCAGCTTTTTGTTTTCTTAAACTGAGCAAAAAAAGCTGAGGAAATTGAAGCATCTTTTGCTTGCGTACTGGCCTTTTTGGCCACATTTGTGTCCTTTTTTTTCAGATGCTAAGCCTTCAACTGCTGACATTTCTTGAATGGTGCAGTGTAGGCCTCATTATGTTTAAAAGAACGGTGAAAAGCCAATGCCAGCCTCCTTGTTTACCCGACAGAGTTGTTGAATTGACAGGATGTGAGAATCTTCCACTTTTCCTTTCTTCCTGACAAAAACCTAACAACCCAAGCAATGCCTGCCACAAACTTTTAGAGGGCCTTTTTTAGTTATATCTACCACTGCGTAAATTTATTTTGGATATATACAGACGTATCACAGTTAGTGAGTTGTGCACCATTTCTTTTTTTGTCTGTCACAATACAGGTACAAAAAGATGGATGTAGGACATTCTTGGAATGTGCTGAGTGTAGTTGTTGTCTTCAGGTGTGACAGCTATTTCCTGGAGTTCAGACATCAGTCAACGTCAGTTCAGAGAGCCTGTGCTTCACTTGAAGTTCTCCGTTGAATGATAACATTATGTTAAAGGCAAGATAGATTGCCTCAGTTGCGGTTCCTCTGGGTTTTTTTCCCTAAATCATACTTGGAACAAAAACGTTGTGGCAGGTAAGGAAAAGATTACATGAAAGTGTAAACATATCTAGTGCATTTACTTCCCTCGCCTTTCGTATCATTGAAGGTGTCTCGTCACCTCTGATAGGCACGTCTTCATAGGGTGGTCAGCCCCCAACATGCCTGTTTTTCCAACACTCGCCCTCCCTCACAACTCAAGTGTGAATTTGAAACCCTCTGGTATGGTGAAGCTGTGTTAGACAAACAGAACAACTATTGTACACATCGCCGTGGAACAATGTAATCTCTGACGTGTTGTTTGAAGGTGGTGTAAGGGTGGTGTTTGGTTTCACAGGCATTTCTCCAGACTAGGCATGTGTATGTTTTGGCGGCGTCTTTGTCTGACATGAACCCACATACTGAAGGTACGCATGAGGACATCAGTGTTATCATAGCTTTGTAGGATTGGGTGTTAAATACTGATTGTTTCCTGGGGAAGTAGTGTAGTGTGCGCTGAAGTATAGGGGAGTATGGGTGTTCCCAACTAAATGGCTTTGCCATAACACTTATCTGAAACCTAGCTTTTAAAGCAGCATTACTTAAACTGACCATTTATTTAGTTTGAAATGGCAAACGTCTTCTAATTGCACCACTGAATATTGGTACAACGTAGTTATTTTTTATTATCTTTTATAGGAGTTTTATAATGAAAAAATCAAGTGTTTGAACTACTATGTAAATAAACTCTACATGTTATAACAAAGTTAATCTGTGCTTTTGTAAAATATAAATTTGTCATTTTGTTTGACAATAGATATAGTTATGCTTTTTATTAATCTCGCTTTTCATCTGAAAATCGACATTTGAGAAATTGAATCTGCCTGAATAGTTTTGAGGTAAAAAATGTCCTTGTCATTGGACAACAGTGATTTGTGAATTTATTCAATGTTGAATATTAAACTTTTTATGTCTATATGTTAATGGCAGATTTGTGGATGCAGTAATTCTTTTAGATGTGTATGATAACAAATAATGTCTTTATTTTTACATGCAACCCTTCGGGTAAGATGTTCCCATTCGATTTGGGGCAGGTGCTCTTAACAATTACTAAAATTCATAGTTATTATTTAATTATTCCATGAATTAGATTCAACATTTTCATTATTATTATCATAACCTATATGCCAGTTGAGTGAAATAATTCAATCTGAATGCATAATCTATTACTGCTATGATATTTCTTTAATTAAAAATATAGGCCAATATTTGATTCATAGAATTATATGGTGTAATTCAGACTGGGATAAATCTTTAACTAAATTTACAATTTAGCAGAAAAGGCACACTGTTCTTGAGAGCAACATACTCTCTTTCCCTGTGTTATGAATTAACAAAAATTCCCCTAGTATAAAAGCATCTGCATAAATGTAAAATGTGTAAAAGTGGGTCTTCGTTTCTACAATTTTCGTCACTACAACTGAAAAGCCTCAGTCAGAAACTTGGTATAGAACATATTTGGGGGGAATGTGAGATTTTGAGCCACACCGCTATCAGTAAAGAGTCCCATGTGGCTCGCAAGCCACAGGATGAGTCCCTAGGCTCTAGCGTCTATAAAGATTCTCTGTTTTTTTTCTCAGACAGAGATCATTTACCAGGCCTCTCTTAAATCCTGACTTAAAGCCGGGCTCCTCTGTACCCGCAGTTTCTTGCTCATCTTTCTGTGAGAGTAAAAAATTTCTCGATCGGATAGCTCCTGTCAGAACTGGAATCATTCTGGCTGAAAGGGCATAAATCCCAGCAGGCTTTTGATGATTCCTGCTTCTGCATCTACCTACCCAGGTGGGTTGCTCTTTTGGACGTTTTTGTCAAATTAGGATTCAGTCCTTGTCTTGACAGTTCAGTTGTGCGCTGTGAAATAAAGGTGCCGAGTCTTCTGGAGAGAATGTAAGGTTGCACAAATCACTTCGTATTTTCTTTTTGCACTGCCTAATGCCTGTTCTGCCTTGCTTTTTTGCTTTGCTAATAAACCAAAGAGCTACTTGAATCTCTGCACTGTGTCTGTTCCCTGACAGCCCGTCTGCCTGGAGATGGGTCTCCTTTTTCTAGCTTGACTTCTCTCTTTGTCTTTGAAAGTATGAGATGCACATGTCCATCAAACACAAGGAGGTCCATAATAGCTGGTGAAAGCTGCTGCAGGACCCATAGAAGTATGCACTGTGACCTTTCCCAAGCAACTGTCCTGAGTGGAGATGTCAAAAGCTTCAAAGACCTCTAAAAAACAAATTGGGCACTTGTACTACATCTACTATAATATAAAGAAATGTGTGATTTGTTTTTTTTTAAATGTTGCTTGTTAAAATCTTATTTCATAAGAATGTACACTGACCATCAATGGAGAAAGATGAATCCATAATGGTCTACTTGCGACATCAAACAGCAAAGGCTAACTGGATCGTGCTAACCAGACCTCAATCTCTTCCAAGACAGGGTGGCCGCGGGTCCTTGAAAAGTCTTAAAATGTCTTAAATAAGGTTTTCCTTAAAAAAGGCCTTTAAAAAGTCTTAAAATGTCTTAAATTCAGATTCGATGGGTCTTAAATATTTTTGGTCACATTACCGGCAACATTTCTCCAGTCTGACGGACACAGTGACTTCATTGGACAAACCGCAGATTACGAAAAAGTTCACGAGTGCACCTTACATTGATTTTAGTTCAACAAACAAGTAGTAAAGTTACTTACATTTTAGACACAATATTGACTGTTTTGTTCAGTTTCACCAACGAAAGTAGTTTCAAACAAAGATTACCGCAGAAGTAAGCTATTTCGCGTTCTCTAAGCAACACACTGCATATTGTTTTGTTACAGTGGTTTAAACCGGTCGGTTGAAATGAAATTTCTTACCGCCACCTACTGGTGGTTTGGTGTTTTTAAAAGTATGCGTTTAAACATTTCTTATTTGTATAGGCCTATTCAAAATTTTATTTAAAACATTAATCATATTTCTTTGCAGTTGTAATTTTGTACTGTAAATTATTTAATTTGATTGGTAACAGCTCTATAGTAAATTTTAGAATTTTTTGATAATTTTTTTTTAAGCTGGTGAAAATATTACTTCAGAATAAATTAATACCACCAAAAAGCTTGGTGATATGATACTTTGTGGGGATAAATTGGGTTTTTATTGTTACATTACACTGTAGTGGACATCAGTGAACATCTCAACTATGTTATGAAAGAGACAACAGAATGATTTGATATACTATTTTACTTTATGCAGTATGTGTGTAAAATGGCCATAAATAAATGGAAAAAAGAATTGTACTAATGGGAGTAGTAATTAGTAGTAATATTTCATGGGAATATTGATATATAATTTATTTTCCTGTTCACTCATTGTGTCTTCCAAAATGCCTGATTTACATGCTTTACGTGCTTTTAAGTTGCTCTGATGTCCACTACAGTGGATGTATGAAATTGAGGTCCTGTTTAGTAACATAAGTAATTTTAGTAAGTCATATTCTGATTTTGAAACCCCATAACAATTTCCTGAGATATTGATTTACAACAAACTATTTGAAAATTAGTCAGATTCAAATGATAATTGCAAAATATAGTCATATTTCCATAAGAATGTAAAATTTGATCATTCAGTCAGTGCCAGTCATATTTAGAGACTGAAGAGGGAGTGGTCATGGTGAAACCTCCAAAATGGTATCTCTGAAAATCCCTGAATGTGCTCTTTACAGGACACCCAGACTTAAAACTGTGATGCGTATGGTGTCAGAAAAAATTCACTAAAACATAATATCCACTACAGTTAACTAAATTCTATGCTTGGGTCTCAAGGGGTCTATTTTGTTTTCTTTTACATGCATTAAATATTACATATACGTATGTAATATAATGTGTATTTCCATCACAGGTTTGGTCTTAAATTTCACATAAGGTGGTATTAAAAAGGTCTTAAAAAGTCTTAAATTTAACTTGTTCATATCTGTAGACACACTGCAAGAGGCTGTTTCCCCTTTTCACACCATGTTCTTGTTAGAGTGATGTATAAATTGTGTTGGTTGGGGGAAAAGGACATTTTTCTACATGTTTAAGCCCGAAAGCAATTTGAGGTTAAGGCTTTTGCAGTTATCTTGGCTCTCTTCAGAAACACTGCAGTGATTTTGGTTGGCCTCAGTGCCGCGGTCCGGGAACATTATGTCAGGATGTGAAACATTATTTTCAGAACCGCTGCTATGAAGGATCAGAATGAAGAGGTATTATTGATTAGCGTCAATATTTTATGGATTTGACCAGCATAATCTTTCCCTCAGAACGTCCCTTACTGAAGAACAAATTGGCATATAAGTGAAAGGTTTTCTTTTTTCTTTCTGTTCAGTCTCTTTTTATGGTGCCTCTGCCTCAGTTGTTTTATGAGTCTTCCTCTCCTGTATCTACATTTGGAATTGAGCATAGGAACTTTGTCTTTGTAAATGTCCCAGCACATCATATGTTGCAAACAAACCTGAACATGTACATTTCTGAGAGAATTGAAATGCCAGTACTAGTGTCCATACTCTCAACCAAGTTAAATACCTGTTACAATGCATTATTTTCTGAAGAAAAAATGCTTGGTTTATAAGAAATAGATGTCTTAGCTTAGTAACACTTTAACTAGATTTATTGAATATCAATTCATTTATTACATGACTCCATGGCAGTTGTTCTCAACCTTTTTGACTCTAAGGCCCCTATATTACAAGACAATAGTCGAAGACCGCCATATTTCTAATACAAAAACTGAAATTTTAAATTTTTACATTCAACATTTAAAGGTTTATATAAGTAAATCAATTAATTATAATAGTAAATAAATCAATATATTTTATTAATTTATTTTCTTACAAATAGCAATTTTCTATAAAATATTTTAGAACTTGACAACTAGAAAAATGTTTTATTTTTATTAATTTCACTGACATTTGCTTAATGTAACGGTGGCTGTAACAATTGCACAACGAAGAGAATGAACTAGAATAATCTTTAATTGGAAATGCAACCACAAACATAAACAATAACTGACAAGGGACTAAACTGAACAGAGAGTATACACTCACCTAAAGGATTATTAGGAACACCATACTAATACTGTGTTTGACCCCCTTTCGCCTTCAGAACTGCCTTAATTCTACGTGGCATTGATTCAACAAGGTGCTGAAAGCATTCTTTAGAAATGTTGGCCCATATTGATAGGATAGCATCTTGCAGTTGATGGAGATTTGTGGGATGCACATCCCAAAGATGCTCTATTGGGTTGAGATCTGGTGACTGTGGGGGCCATTTTAGTACAGTGAACTCATTGTCATGTTCAAGAAACCAATTTGAAATGATTCGAGCTTTGTGACATGGTGCATTATCCTGCTGGAAGTAGCCATCAGAGGATGGGTACATGGTGGTCATAAAGGGATGGACATGGTCAGAAACAATGCTCAGGTAGGCCGTGGCATTTAAACGATGCCCAATTGGCACTAAGGGGCCTAAAGTGTGCCAAGAAAACATCCCCCACACCATTACACCACCACCACCAGCCTGCACAGTGGTAACAAGGCATGATGGATCCATGTTCTCATTCTGTTTACGCCAAATTCTGACTCTACCATCTGAATGTCTCAACAGAAATCGAGACTCATCAGACCAGGCAACATTTTTCCAGTCTTCAACTGTCCAATTTTGGTGAGCTTGTGCAAATTGTAGCCTCTTTTTCCTATTTGTAGTGGAGATGAGTGGTACCCGGTGGGGTCTTCTGCTGTTGTAGCCCATCCGCCTCAAGGTTGTGCGTGTTGTGGCTTCACAAATGCTTTGCTGCATACCTCGGTTGTAACGAGTGGTTATTTCAGTCAAAGTTGCTCTTCTATCAGCTTGAATCAGTCGGCCCGTTCTCCTCTGACCTCTAGCATCAACAAGGCATTTTCGCCCACAGGACTGCCGCATACTGGATGTTTTTCCCTTTTCACACCATTCTTTGTAAACTCTAGAAATGAAAATCCTTGTGCGTGAAAATCCCAGTAACTGAGCAGATTGTGAAATACTCAGACCGGCCCGTCTGGCACCAACAACCATGCCACGCTCAAAATTGCTTAAATCACCTTTCTTTCCCATTCTGACATTCAGTTTGGAGTTCAGGAGATTGTCTTGACCAGGACCACACCCCTAAATGCACTGAAGCAACTGCCATGTGATTGGTTGATTAGATAATTGCATTAATGAGAAATTGAACAGGTGTTCCTAATAATCCTTTAGGTGAGTGTATATGCAGGGGATAATCAGGTACTAAATAAGATACAGCTGATGATAATGAATCACAGAAACAAATCGGGACGTAATCAGAAACAAAGAAAACTAAACTGAACAGAGCAGGGAAAGCATTTGAAAACTGGAAAATGCTGTATTCGGAGGACACATTTCAAGGTAGGAAGGCATCAATGCAAGTCTGAATCTAATGTTAGCTTCACTTCCTGTCTCCTGAGACACCTTCATCTGATCGATTTTTGAATCCAGTATAAATGTATCCTTCGCTGCCTTTGATATCCCACAATCCTATGTGCGTTCCATTCTGTGATATAGTTGAGCTAAAAAAAAAAAGATGGAGTCCGAAAGTTTTGACCAACATTTTCCACTTCTGATGTCATTTCTAGCGAGAAATGACTAATGTAGTAATTAAATATTTGTTTAGTTCTCACCAAAGCTCTCTCTATTTTGCTGTAGAGCATTAAACTGTTACGCTGCCTTAGAAGTCTGTCCAAAATCAGTTTCGTGAGGTGCCTTCATGCTCAAACGCTGCCTTACAAGTCATTGTCCGATAAGGCAGTGAGGCAACAAGTCAGCTGCCTAGGTTTTCGGATGCAGCCAAGAACTAAAAGAAAAAGAACAGAATATCAACATAAGAGTCCATAACTGTAACACATAAAAATGGGCGAGAGTTTTGAATAGATTTGCTCAGCAGGACAAAACTTAGTTCACTTATCCTTTGGGCTTTTCGTGCAGGTTACCCTCTGTTTGTTTTATTGCTCTGGTTTTTGTGTAAATTCTGTGCCCCTGTGAGGATGGACTGACCTGTGGTGGTTCCAGTGGGGGACGATCTGAAGTGTTTTGGAGGGAAAACAAAAAAGCAGACACCTCACCCAGTGCTGTACGTGTGAAGAATACACATTGATTCTAATTGCTAGTTGTCACTGTGAGAATGAACAAGGCTCTGTAGTCATTTATTACCCTTTTTTATTTCATTGCCCTTCCACAAAAAGCTCATACGTCAATAACGGGTTGCACTAATCAAGCTGCCATCTTTACTAATGGGTTTCTCTATATTGGTTAACCTCAGAGTCACTTCATGGAAACATCTTTAAGCTTCCGTTGGCTTCCGTCAAATTCCCCCACAGCCTTCCCACACAATTCGCGTGGGCTCCCAGGGAACGTGAGCTCAGCCAGATGGGCCGCACTAGCGCCACCGCTCATGCTTTATTATGGACGCAATACAGCTGTTGTTTTTCTCTCTCAGCAAATGTATCTGTCTCCAAACGAGAGCTCAGGGCTGGGGAGAGATTGCCGGCTGTGCCGCTTCGTCCCTACAGCTCTTCCAGTTTCCTCTGAACAATGTAATCATGGAGGCGCAGGCCTTTAGTTTGTCAGAAAACAGTTTTCCTGTCATACTTTGTGTATGTTCTCTTTGAAATCACAAAGAGGTCGTTAAAAGGCTGTTAGATGGTTTAGTTGAAAATGTCTCTGCATTTGGGGAAAGTGACCCTCAGGCTGCATACGCATTCAATAACTAATGCTCATTTTTGTACAAGAGTTGACTTGTAGAATTATTTGATAGCTGAATATATACTCTGGTTTTCTCTCTTTTTATTTAAATATTGTGGCAAAACCTTTGTTTTAGATGTGTACTGTGGTAGTACCATGGTATTCTTTTAAGCTGCTTGTAGTATCAAATAAAAGCCATGATACTTTTAATAATCATTTAGCTATATTAACACCAAACAAAGCATCACACAGTCTTTTTGGAATTTATGAAAAAAAAATATGTTTTTGGACATGTGGTACATAAACTAGTGTCCAAAAGTTTGGGGTTGTTAAGCTCACCAAGGCTGCATTTATTTGATAAAATAAGTAAATACAATAATATTGTGAAATAATATTTTTACCATTTAAAATGTATGCCTTCTATTTGTATATATTTTAAAAATGTAATATATTATTGTGATCAAAGCTGAATTTTCAGCATCATTACTCCAGTCTTCAGTGTCACATGATCCTTCAGAAATCATTCTAATATGAGGATTTGCTGCTCAAGAAACTTTGTCATAACTGCCTGTTCTCGGCCAATTTACACCTTTCTTTATTATTATTTATTTATGATCTCAAACATTTAAATGTTATATCAGTGAAACATGGTTCCGCCACAGTACTTTTTGTACAGGTTGCTGCGTTTTTTTAAATATAAATATTCATTTTAAACAGACATCTTTCATTTTCAGTGTCATGGTTTGTGTTTTAATGCAGATGTTTGTGTGGTTAATCTTTTAGGCTGAATATAATATTGAGCCCCGTCATGATGTCTGTTTGAAATGTCTCGCATACACGCTGGATGATGCTAATATGGTTTCCAACTCTTGCTTGTCTACTTTTCTGAATTAACCTTGTACATGTTTGACCTAAATGTGTCAGTATTTGGGAAGTAGATGTGGATTTATTTTTTTTAGCTATAAAGTTCAGCTGTCAAAAAAGCAATTGATTCAAATTTGTCCCATTTCTAACCTCCATTGTCATGCATTGGGTCAGAGTTCACTCTTCGGCCAGAACTAGACTCGTGTACGACCATTACCAGAAGCCAGTGATTATAGTTTATAAAGTTATAAATATGGATATTTTTCTAGCAAAAATGCATCGCGTTACTTCAGAAGGCCTTTATTAACCCCCTGGAGCCGTATAGATTACTTTTATGATGGATGGATGGATGGATGGATGCGCTTTTTTGGGCTTCAAAAAACAAGGCACCATTAACTCCCATTATAAAGCTTGGAAGAGCCAGGATTTTTTTTTATTATAACTCCGATTGTGTTTGGCTGAAAGAAGAAAGTCATCTACACCTAGGATGGCTTAAGGGTGAGTAAATTTATAGGATAATTTTCTTTTTTGGGTGAACTAACACTTTAAGTTATTGAGGTTTGGCTCAGTTCTTTCAGAGAGTACAAATCTGTATATTGAAGCAAAGAAAGTGACACATTTGCTTTTAATGGATTTATATAGGGCGAGAAGCCAGAATGTGAGCAAAATGTGGCTTATATTCAGATCCTCACAATTGTTTAATGTTTTTAAGCTGTTGTTCCCTGAAAGTATAATCCCTCATTAGTGTTTGTTTCTCATTTGTATGTTACAGTATTAACAAACACCATATATTAAAGAGTGAGAAACTTCTTTGAGATGGATGTGTGGCTTACCATTAAGGTGCTTGCTTTTCAATTCATGAAAGGTAACGGTGGGAAATAATGGTGGGCGGCATGACTACAGTACATGATCACAAATGTTTTTTTTTTTTTTGAGGTCACAGTTTTTGGTCTTTTATCTGTAAACTCTCTAAGCATTTTGTTCCTGCTCTCGACTGCTCACTGAAGCTGTGACTGTGAATAGTTAGCAGAAAAACAACCTTGAGGATGTTCTCCTGAACAATTCTTGCTTAAATACTTCATTCAGGCCTCTCCTCTCCTCATCACAGATGTAGACACTTGAACATGCTATTCTGATTGTCCACTCGAGAGGCCTGTTTTCTTCTTCTTTTTTGTCTACCGTAAAAAAGTTCTCCCTCCCCTGCTTACACAGGAAATTGAGGTCTGGATTGCTGGAAAATATTCTCCCCTTGGTTTACTGGTTGGAAGCCTATTGCTGGGATGCCATGAGCCTCTTGTAAGCCGAGTTATGATGAAAAGAGTGTCTGCTTTTTCATTTTCTTGTCCTCAATTCTGTCAATTTCTAAAAAGCCAGTTCAGTAGGAACATTCCAATAACTTGCTGTTCTGAATCATATTAATATACACTTTTTTTTTTTTTTAAGAAAGAAATGAATACTTTTATACAGCAAAGATGTATTAATCAAAAATGACATTAAAGACATTTGTAATGTTGCAAAAGATTTCTATTTCAAATAAATGCTGTTCTTTTGAACTTTCTTTTAATTAAAAAAAATCCTGAAAATATATAACATTTTCCACAAATATTAAGCAGTGATTTCAACTGATAATAATAAGAAAAGTGTCTTGAGCATCAAATCAGCATTTTTTGAGTTTCTGAAGGATCATGTGACACTGAAAATTGGAGTAATGATCTGTAAATTCAGCTTTGATCACAGCAATAAATTACATTTTAAAAGATACTCAAATAGAAAACAGTTATTTTAAATTGCAATATTTCACAATATTACTTTTTACTGTATTTTGATCAAATAAATGCAGCCTTGGAAAAAAAGTTCTTCAGATTAATAAAATGTTCTTCACACTAAGAAAATGGAAACCCCTTTTGGAACCTTTTGGATTTTTAAAAGAGTATATAGTTCAGTTAATGGAGAAGCAAGTCTCTTAAACAGCATTGGATTGTAAGGTAGCTATCTATAACCATCTCTATTCCAATAAATATAAAGTTCAGTACATCAATATACATTATGATATTGTTAGGATGGTATGTTTGTGATAGGAGCCCATGTCATTATGCATCACAAGAGGCCCTACTGAGAAATGTCAACCTGTTTCGTCATTTATGGAACTCTGGGAAATCATATGAAATGGAACATAAACAAGTATTGTGACAAAGCAATATCATGAGAAAAAGAATCGCAATATTGATATATGATTGTATCAGTACAGCCCTGATCGGACCTCATGAATTTTTCTTATTTGTTTCATCCTTTCTCTTCCCAACAAATACACATCTCGCTTGCGTCTCAATCATCTGTCTCCACTATCACCATCGCTGTTTGTCTCAAAGTACTGCAGGGTGTTTTGGACCAAACCTGGCTATCTTAAGTTAATTAAAAACTGCACGATCAATATATCTCATTATTCTATGAATGTCTTCCTGCCTGGTTTTTCCATCAACACTCTCAGGACAAGAATAGGTCTGTAGAATAAAACTTTTCTAGAAGCAAGACCATTCAGTATATTGAGAGTTGTTCCAACAATATTACCATTGTTTTTTTGGTGTGGTAGGTAGGTATTTATGTTTGTTTGTTTTGTTTGCTTATTTGTTCATTTATTTGCCTTTATTTATATTTTTTAATTTTATTTATTTGCTTATTTATTTGCTTTATTTGTATTTACTTATTTGCTGCTCTACTGTAGTTTATTTTTATTTTAATGTATTTTTGGCCATTTTGCTACTTTTGATTTGACAGTGGTGAGAAGACTCTTTCCCATAAAGACTTTTATGGGAAATTAGATTATTCAAACTTGCGTTACTCTCATGAAGGCCACATTCCAAGTGCAAATAGCCCACCTTGTTGGCAGAGGCTATTTACACTAACTCAGCCCAACATTGTCTGTTTGAGCCAGATAAAATTTCAAAAAAAGAGATCATGCTTATGACAGAATCAGTGACGTGGAGAGCAATGCAGGTGGTGTTAGCTTTTGATGCAACCGACCCAAGTTCGACCTTTTACCGAACCCATTCTTCTCCCTTTTACAATCGCATATCAGCTCGGATTAGTGTTTATTTTAAATAAAAATTGAGAAAATATTTGTAAAGTAGACATAAAGTGCCTAACGGGTATTTAATATTGGGGGAAAAAAGTGTTTAAATGGGTAGGGTTGGGGTAGGTGTAGGGGAGGTATGTGCATACTGTTTTGTAATATACTACAATACACTGAGGTGCAATAGTATCTGCCACTATTTGTTAAGTATAAATAGCATCTTACAACTATTCACACTTAGTGCAAATAGCATGTAACTACTATTTACACTGTTTAGCTATTTTCACTTAAACTAGGTCCCAATTCAGAGGCTGCATCCTTCGAAGTGCATCCTTTGTTTCTTGGGCAATCAAGGATACAACAGATGGATCCTTTTGTGGCCTAGCTTACCCCAGAATTCATTGTGTTCCGTTGATGACAGGATTTTTTTTTGAGAGAGAGAAATTGCCGAATTATACTTTTAAATGTAAGTATTGGGTTTCAACTTACTTGAATATCTAATGATATAAATGTAAATCTTTTTTTTTTAAAGCTGTTCAAATGTTGACAAATGATGTACATAAATGGACCAATGTGAACACATTTAGACAAGTTGTAAACCCGGTTTTGTTTTCAGACAAAACTTTCAAAAAAGTCCAATCTGCCACTCATCAACGGCAGCTGTCACAGATGCCAGATGACAAAAGCAATTCTCTGTAGGCTGGACCATCCCATTTAACAATGCTCGGTCCGACCTTTGCAGACTTCGAAGGCATGACCATTGAAGGATGCAGCCATTGAATTGGGACACAGCTTTAGTGTAAACCACTATTTTCACTCAATGCAAAGAAAATACTTTTTTAATGCTATTTACACTGTTTAAATAGCATATGTCACTTTTTAAATTCAATGTCTATTCAATGCTTTACATGTACACCACAACCATGTTAATACCTCTTAATTAACTTATTTTGGAACTTTAGCTAATGTGGATGTGATTTTAATTAATTAAAGAATCAGCATATTATAATAAATTCATTTTAGAATTTCAATCTGTTAATATCTCTGGTAATCAAAACCCCATTGTTCATTGGAAGGATTGCAGATTTTCAGAAGGATTTGATTCTCTTGATGTAGGAGAGATCCTTATTTGACCGCACGCCGACATTCCTCAGGATTTATGTCTCTCAGAGACACACTGCAAATGTGCTCTCGGTTAATGAGTTACATCTTCACAGCATTCCACATATCTGCTCCACTCTGATAGCGCGCCTGCCATTTGAATCCTGTTAGAGAAAGACAACACGTGTGAATTCCACAGGCGTTCTTTGCGAAAGAATCTGCATGTTTGTCTTTTCTTCCTCACCTGAGCCTGATTGATTCTTTTGTTGCCTGTCAGACTCATAGACGTTAATTATCAGGTGTTGATAACACATGATAAACAAAACTGTACAAAGCTTTGTTGGGCTGTTTGGAGGTTTTGTTTTTTCTATTTGGCTCCAGGTAGTACTTCCGCTCTCATCAAAGAGTTGTGCACAAAATGAGCGCAGCAGTGCACGACAGACGCATCTGTGATTTATATTACATTGATGGTGTTTCTTCAGCGCAGCACTCGGCTCAAAACAGGAAATATGCTGCAAATATATTCCCTGTGGCAGAGAGTGTGGCTGTGTGAAAACAGCCTTCAACTCCAATTAGTTTGAGACGACTTGACTGGCTAGGGGGAAAAAAAGGTGTAAAAATGTATTTTTGAGAGCATTCCCGCTTTTAACATTTTTCACACAGCCGTTGAAATAATTCAGTCCGTTTAATCACAGCTGAAAGTGGTGCTTGGCTGTCCTCTTTTCAGTTTGTGAACTGTAAGAATGCTAAATGTACCGAATGCCATTTTTAGGTAGTCAGCTTGTTTACTGATGTTCAGAGACAGATGGAACTTGCGAAGGAGTAACCAAACAGAACCAAAAGAACTTCTCATCACTAGACAACCACATGTTCTATTAAAAGTTTTTGTTATACATTATACAGTAGTTATTATATATGTTTTTTTGACCACTGGCTTTGTTTTCAGTCATTTGTGTGACTGCAATTACAAACAATTTAAATATTTAAATGTCCGTACTGTTGTGAAATGTGTAATTATAAAACATATATAATTAATAGTTATAAACATGTAATTAATATAATAAAATATTTAGTGCTGTCAAATCGATTAATCCAGATTTAATTGCATATAACAAAAGTTTGTAAATATAAAGTATATATACACTATATTGCCAAAAGTATTGGGACACCCCTCCGAATCATTGAATTCAGGTGTTCTAATCCCTTCCATGGCCACAGGTGTATAAAATCAAGCACTAGGCATGCAGACGCTTCTACAAACATTTGTGAAAGAATGGGTCGCTCTCAGGAGCTCAGTGAATTCAAGCGTGGTACCGTGATAGGTTGCCACCTGTGCAATAAGTCCATTCGTGAAATTTCCTCACTACTAAATATTCCACGGTCAACTGTTAGTGGTATTATAACAAAGTGGAAGCAATTGGGAACAACAGCAACTCAGCCATGAAGTGGTAGGCCATGTAAAATCACAGAGCGGGGTCAGCGCATGCTGAGGCGCACAGTGCGCAGAAGTCGCCAACTTTTTGCAGAGTCAATAGATACAGACCTCCAAACTTCATGTGGCCTTCAGATTAGCTCAAGAACCGTGCATAGAGAGCTTCATGAAATGGGTTTCCATGGCCGAGCAGCTGCATCCAAGCCTTACATTACCAAGTGCAATGCAAAGCGTCGGATGCAGTGGTGTAAAGCACGCCGCCACTGGACTCTAGAGCAGGGTTGGCCCCTTCCTGTAATATAATTATTTATTTGTTTATTATTCTCCTATAATAAATAATTTCAACTTAAACCAGTATTTGTTTGTTTATTTTGATCTGTTATTGATTTTAGCCTTCTCATTTATTTTTATTTTTTTACTTTAATTATTGATTTTTTAAATTAATTTTTAATTTGCTAAATAAATCCATTCAGGCTGATGGACTGATTCTGATCTGGGTTTAGTTTGCATTAATGACCTGCTGACTGTACAATAATACTTATCTACTGTATCATGTAGCATTTCTACTTTGGCTTTGGTTAAGAATCGTGTTGCAGTGTGTTGCTGTTGGCTGTCTCAGTGTTAACATTCCCTTTTCTCCAAAGGTAAGATGTCAGACGCCCGCGCTGTGCGCAAACAACAACAACTCAACAACCTGCTTGCCATGGTGACGGAGCTGGCCCACCCGGGGCACACTGTGGTGGATTTCTGCAGCGGTGGGGTATGTTGCCTTCTGACATTTTAAAAATGTATTGGACTTGTTTCTGTTTTCTTACAGGACTCACTGTATGTCTGTCAGTAAGCATCTGTTCTCCTCCCTTGTCACCTCATGTAATCTTTGGGAGTGCTCTTGTTATTCTGTGCATACATATAAGCCCTGACGTTACAGCTCTTGGGCAACAGGTCAATATTCTGATGGGCGCCTGTATTCTCTAGAGCAGGCTCTGATCCGATGAGCTCTTTGAGGTCTGTTTCTCCGAGTTCTTTAGCTGCTTTTTCTTTGTTTGTTTTCTCAGGGGCACGTTGGGATTGTTTTGGCGTACACGCTTCCTAAATGTCAGGTAAGACTTTCTGATTTGTTCAAGTGTAGCAAGTTCAAGTTAACAGAATCAAAGAAAAGAAACTAAATCTGCCTTCCTCCCAGGTGAGCTCATTTGTAGACACTGGAAAAATAAACTGATTTCACTCTATTGTTGTTTTTTTTCTCCCTTAAGCCCTTGTAGGGAAAATTGTACTTTAAACAATGCAGATAGGAAAATCAACTCCGTACTAGAATACTCTTTGAGTGCTAATACACATTTAATGGTTCAGTGGATTATTAGATAGTCATTTAGAAGATGTACTTCATATTCTCTGATTATTTTCTTTCCTTTTGATGAAATGGCTTTTCAAAGAGCAATTTGAGATTAATCAATGAGCAATTTGGCAATGAACCAGTAAGTTGTAAGAGATATAATATGCGGCATGGTGAGATATCCCATTTTTGTCATCGATCAGGTTATTCTCATTGAAAATAAAGAGGAGTCTCTGGTCAGGGCCAGAGAACGAAGCGTTCAGCTTGGTTTGACAAACATTGGCTTCATCCAGACAAACCTCGACTACTTCACCGGAAACTTCAACATCGGGGTGAGAACCGTCTTATATTAAACATGCATGAGAGATTGTTGTTTACGGTGCATATTAATATCCCTTAAAAGTCTTGGCTTCCTCTGGCTCACTATAACAGATTTAGATGGCACATCTTTATTGTGTGCATCTATATTTGTATATTAGTGTGTGTGTGTATGTATATTTGCAATTTAATGCAGGTTTTTTCTTTTATGAATTAGTTAGCTTGTACATGTTTCTGATACCCCAAACAAAAGTAGTGTATGTGTGGAGGACGTTTAAAGCCTGTTATGAAGTTGAAATTAGGATTATAATCATTTCTCATAAGATTAAGAAAAAATTAAATAGCATTGGAGTCTCTCAGATGCCAAGCAGTACACAAGGGTTCTTGGTTTTAAATTTTTTAACATTTTGTTTAATTCTAGTTTTACATTAGATAGATTTCAATGTGGTCTGAGACATTTGGATCCCACTGCAGCCTTTCATCAATAATTGCTTTTGTTAATGTTTGCTTTCAGCACTTGTTCTTGCTACGAGCAGTTTCAATAATTTTACATGAGGTACATACATTTTTGCCAGAAGGTATAGATATCTCTTCATTTGCATTGCAAAGCCTGTTTAAAAGGATGGATTCTGGCAGATTAGTTGCAGCTTGTTTGATTCTCCCTGCCATCCATATTAATTATGCAGTTAACCCTCGCGTCTGCCCTTTGTTTCCTTTCAAAAGTGAATGGGTTGCTCATTACTGCATTTTGAGTGATGAAATTGGCTCCTCGACAACTTACCCAAACATAAAGTTTACATTTAATTTCAAATGAGACTTATTGTGGAACAATGATATTATTTCCAAATAGTCATTTACAAGCATTTGTTTGGTGCTTTTTTATTTTTCATTCGGTCAAATATTGTAACCACAAACATCGAAGTTAGACAGTCAATTTCTTTTATACAATCTAGTTGGATTGTATTTTTGTTAAGAGTGCTCCCTAACCATATTTGATGTAGACAGAAATGTATTTACTTTGTACATTTTTACATTTTTTTACTGAATTATTTTTCTTGCAGCACTGGCAAATTGAGTACAAACCTTTTTTTTAAATTACAGTTTGCCAATGTGTTGAGGGGAAAAAAACGTAATTCAAGATATAATCTCTGAAAAAGTTTTTTTTTGCAATATTTTGCATGTTTAGGTATTTTTACTGGAAAACAAGATAAATACTGATTAAAATGATTTTATTTTTACGTTTAATCTTTGAGGGGTACAGTTGTCTCTATGATGAATGAGAAAGTATGTACTTGCCGCAGTTCTTGTTTGTTTCTGGAGGTAATGAGATGTTTCGTTCTGCAGAGACCTGCAGCCTCTGGCCTCATATCCACAGAAAGCTGCAGCTGCAGTATTGAGCTTCACACACTGCCCCTGTGTGTGTGTATGTGTGTGTGTGTGTGTGTGTGGGGGGGGGGGGGTTGTTTGTTTCCGACACAAAGGGTCTTTATCAGACCTTCACTGGTTCCCAAAAACATTAAAATCATTAAATCATTAAAAATAAGAATCTCACCAGAACGATTCATATCAAACAAAAAATGTGCGAAAAACAATTTACTAGAAAGAAGCAATATTTTTCCTCCAGACCTCCATGTGGGGATGGAATATCCTCCACTTACATTGCCGTAATAAGTGATACAAGCTTTCTCTTTCATGTAAATCTGACTTTTTTTTAGCACCTGTGACAAGTGATAGGACATCTTGTTGATCACATTAACTATCATGTATATTGTTAAACATTAGATAACCTCCAATTTGTCATGTTGTGCAGCAACGGACAGAGATTTTTCTCTAGAGTCTTGTCCTAATGCAAAGTTTCGCAAACAAGGTAATCTAATATAAAAAAAGTAGGTGTATATTTATTTTAGTGTCGGCACAACACCGACCTTAGCCAAGTTTCCATCCATTTTTTTTTTTTTTTTTAAACAAAACGCAATTTGCTGTCTCCAGCCTTTTTTACCCTTAAAATGGTGCGCGTAATGACGTCATCCCTAAAAAAAAAAACACATTGTCGCATAAGTTTTGTTGTGTTGTCTTTTCCATACATAATTTTGCGTATATCGCAAATTATATCGTATCTTTCGCATCCCACATATTTGTAAAATTCAGAGAGTGATGAGACAATTGAAATTTGCCAGTTTACTACTTACTATTTTCACAAATAATAGGCCTATTACTAAATTAGGAAATATTAATCAGAAGATCACGGTGAAGTGGGACAGCTTGTCTGACAGGACTGCATGTAACAGCCTTTGTGACGAAGCCCATGGGTTTGGACACATGCATGCTGTAATCTAAACTTTTTATTTGTGTAGCCTATATTTAACTTTTTTAGAGCTGCCGTCATAACAATTCTAAAATTCATTTAGAGCTTTTTAGGTTCAACCCACTTTATTTTTTCTAATTAGTTTGATATAAAATTATTTTACATATTAATAAATTGTATTTATATTCTATTAACAAGTGTCATGTTTGTGATTTTCATTTGTCAAGTAGCCAGATCCTGCCCATGAAATCGTGATTTTATGACATTAATTTTATTTATTCAGTTACTGAATTAATTTGTATATTTTACCTTTCTTTTTGTCAGTATTAGAAACTCCAACAGCCTTACTTCGTTTGACAAAAGCCCCATTTTTATTTTTGACGAGCTGCCGAGATTTTCAAGGCGTTATATTTTCCTCATCCATTTTGAAACAAAACTTTATTATATATTATTAAATTGTAGGCTCCATACAAAATTAATAAAATTGGGTCATGTTTTTTTTACTTCGTTATAAAGACTATTTAGATCAATACTTCAAGTAATATTCAGAAACGGGTGCAGCTATTATTTTTCTGATGAACTTTTATTAGATAAACAGACAAAAATAAGAATGAATGATGTTTGAGAGATAACATCTTATTCTTACCAATAGTAATAAAATAATTTCATAATATAAATATAATAGATTTAATGTGCCTTTGAACTACAGAGAAATGGTGCTTCAATGGGAGCAACACCGCAAACGCTATAGGCAAATTCTGCCATGTGACACCACATTTATTTGCGTTAAAGCCCATTTTCTTGACAAAAGGTATTTCCAAACTAGTTTTTTGTGACATTTGAAGTATCAATAGAGTTTATATGCTAAAGTTAAACGGAAAAAGATTGAGTCGACATTTGCAAAAATGATCGATAATTGGCATTTTCATTAGCTATATCGCTAAACATTTTAATGCGCTAAACCTTTTTTCACAAAAAAAAAAATCCTTGGATGCAAACCTGGCGGTTGAGATGTATATCCAAGTGAAAGGGCTTCTCGTACAAGAAAAAAATTAGGGAGGGACTTTTGTCCATGGGAATTGATTGGATGGTTGTGGTTTGCTATTGGTGGATCTCATGTGAGTGACAGGTTGCCCCGCCCTCATGCCAGTAAACACGTAATCAGAGAAGAGAAGAGATGTTGCTGCAAGAGGGAGGGGAAGTTATTTTGATTATAGATTATGAGGGCATGTAAATAAAATAAAAAATAAGGATGTACATGGATAAGTTACTTGTGGATGCAATATTCCATAAAAAAAAAAAAAAAGAGTTGGCAAGGGTTTGGAACGAACTACATTGTGTTATTTTATGTTTATCTCGGTCATGAAAAACGTTGAAAATATCAGGGACATTATAAAATTGTGATTTACAGGCTTTGAAATGAATAATTAGACATGGAAGTGGTTATAAATCAGTCTAAATATACTGTAAATGATTCACAGGCAAATTGGTGTGAATTTGAATGATTTTATTTAAAAACTTGCAGTGATTACAAGTAAAAGGAAGCATCATAGAAAAGTCTTCAGATGTTAAAGATTTTTAACATGTTTGGGTTGAGTTTAGATAGAAGATCATTTCACCATCGAGGGAACTGCCAGTGTGAAAGCTCTGGAAAGTGATTGTGTTCTCTCTGTTGGTAATTATAGACAGATTTGAAATTGTACATTTGAGTTTCTCTAAGCTATATTGTGTTATCTAGCATAACTCTGTGCACATATCATTAGCATAAATGATTAAAAGGTTTGCTTGCTAAAGCAGCCTAGTCAGAACTGTTGTTTCCCAGAGGGTTAGATGTGTGAAAATAGCTACTATTCCTTTTTTAAGACAGTCTGTAATAAGGCTTGCAGCTACACAAGGAAAAAAAATGACTAAACGTGGGCAATGATGTAAAAAGGGAAGTTATGGACTGTTTGCTCAAACTTGATTTGTTGTACCTGTTGAATGATGGTGAAACAAGCACACTGCTGTGTTCGGTGGCGGTGAATAATGAACTTGCATCGTAGTCATGAAGTTGTGCCTTCCGCACCTCGGGCAAACTACTTAATTATAAAGACAGAGAAAGTTTTTTTACCCCCATTGAAATGGAAGAAAAAGAAACATCATCAGCAAAAAATGAAGACCTACTGCATAAAAAAAAGCTAATAAAGAAATATGCTTTTGCAGCATGCTTTATTATTTTTCCATTGCTGAATGATTTATAATAGAAAAACTGGCATTGAGGATGATGTTAAGCTCTTTGTCAATGTCTTGTATTTTCAATGCTTTCAGAAAACTTCATTTGTTAGATCCTTCAGTACAAGAGACCAAACAAAACCATTACAGATTCCACTTTATTTGCTTTCAAAGGAAAAACAAACTTGAGCTTTGTAACACTGCTTCTTTCCCATGCTAAACAACATTCATCTGATCTCTTGGGAGACGGCCCACCAGCTTTGTCTCATTATGACTGTAAATTCGTTCTAGAGACGGAGCATCCGACATTCCAATGGAAGACTTGGAATGACTATGATTGTGTTTTTCAGCCTCTTTGCATTCGTAAAGAATAGATTCTGGCCTAATTGCGTTCTACCAAATATTAATGCCAAGAATGATTTCATCATGGTAAGCTCAGGTGTGATTGCTTTATATTCACCCACAAATACTACTAACAAACAAAATTTTGAAGTTAAACCGTTCATTTCTATGGATAGTTCACACTAAAAATAAAAATTTGCCAGACAACACGTGCTTTTGGTATCTTTTTAGTTTGTTTTGGATATTATTTTTTGTTATCTCACTTTTGTTCTGACATGTTTTTTTTATATTAGAACAGTTCATTTTGTGTGTGTGTGTGTGTGTGTGTGTGTGTGTGTTCAACAAAACAACTGAGAAACTGCCAACTTTTGAGTTTAGCTGGGTGTGAGAATTATGAAAAGGGGGGGGGGGTGTATTGTGATTGTCAAAGCGTTTGGTAATTACACAATTTCAATAAGTTTAGTGACAACATGTTACAATGTTTACATGGTACAATGACTGGTAGGCTACTATTTTAATTGGTGCTTGATACAAATTTCACGATTTTCTTGTGATCTTGATTCAATATCGATTCACTTGGATAAATATTAGGTACAGTAGCTACATGTAATTTTCTTTCTCAAGGAAAAAAATCTCTCAACTAATTCTGTAAACATACCTGCCAGCTGGTATTATTATTAAAGGTTAAAATTAACAACTCAAATTAATATAATGCATTTTTTATAATAATAATGTTATATTTTAATGATATGAGTAAAAATATAATAACTATGTTATATAGTGCGTATATTTAGTAAAATACTCTTCTCTATAGTTAATTTTTCTAGCTAACTAACATGCTATGGTCATTAAAGGTGCAGTGTGTACATTTTAGCGGCATCTAGCTGTGAGGTTGTGAATTGTAATCACCCACTTTTCACCCCTCCCTTTCAAAGCACATAGAGAAGCTACGGTGGCCGACACAGGACAAAAATGTTGTCGTCAGAAAGAGAAGAGAGTGACTAGCGCTCTGTAGAGCAGTTTGTCCATTTAGGGCTACTGTAGAAACATGGCGGAGCAAAATGGCGACTTCACTATAAGGGGACCCACGGTGTATGTAGATAGAAATGGCTCATTCTAAGGTAATAAAACCATAACGGTACATTATGTAAGGTCTCTATACACCACTGATAACATAGTTATGTATATTATATTGCCTTTCTGTCAATAGATCCTCATAAATACTACACACTGCACCTTCAAATGGCTTTCCTGAGGTAAATTTAACAGTACGTGACATTGTTTTATTGACTTATTTCCGTGTTTGAAACACTGATTGATCGATTACATAAGACATGATACATTTCGATATGCTATGCTGTATCTTTCAACATAGCTTCTAATGTTCGTTTTATTAACTAGTAGTAAAGAGGAAGAGATAATCAGTTCACGTGCCGCAACTGAGTCACATTTAAGAGCGCCAACGCTGTATTTATTGCTTGAATTTTATAATAAAATGAACATAATTGGAAAGATGAGAGTTTGTTTCATATCAAAGTAACCTGCTTTGCCTTTTCTGTCTGTGTCAGTGTCCTCTTTGCTTCATGATTTTTCACTACATGAGAAAATGGATGTGTGGTGTGAGAGCGTGAGAAAAGTGTCAATTAAATGTGCGAGTGAATGTACGCTGAATGTGTGAGAGTTGGCAGCCCTGGAAAATAAGATCTGAGCTTTTGTGATCATGTGCAATGAAGCAGATCAAAAAGACATGATACAATAGTAATGATAAAACAGGAATGTTTTATATTTAAACAGTACCAACCTAGTGACATTTTATTGTGAAAGCTCTATTACCATAAGTACACTCTATTATTGTCATTATAGCTCATATTCCTTTATCATAGCTACATAAAAGTTTTGTGTTAAAGTAATATATTTTTTTTTTCAGTTGTTTTTTGCATTAAAGCATCTAAATTACCAGAATGCTCTTTTTTATTTTGCCTTCAGTGTGAATAGACTTGCCTGGGATTTGCAATATTTTTGTTTCATTCGTGTTGTGAAAAAAGGCTTCTGCACTTTGTTCCTGAAGTCCCACTGTAATTGTGCAATGATTTTACTCTATAAAGGCTCTCGTCCTTCATTGTCAGAATTCGTTGTAAATTTCATCAGTACATGGTCATTCAAAGTTGTACTTTCACAAAACATCTTCTGAAAGTTCTCCCAGTGTCCTTAAAAAACACTATCTGTAGTATTGTCTATTTGTTGCATCATTGTCAACTTTTGAATTTCACCTGCTGACGTCCTCAAAGCTACAGGTTTTCATGGTTGATTTTGCTGCTTGTGATGATGCGGCATTCTGTTGTTCGCTTCAGGCGCGAAAGCATAGCTCCATTATGAGATGGTGGTCTGCTTCAAAGAGCTGAAACCCTCCGTTAATGGATTGTAATTAGTACAAAAGAGTGGCCCTTGAATACTCAAACACCTGCCCTGGGTTTTGACAAATTATTCCAGATCCTGTTAAAAAGACATTATGAATCATTTCGGTTTAATTAGCGTCTCGAGAACTTAATTGCAATCCACACTGGACGCTTTGCCAATATTGCTTTTTCCTAATTTATTTTGTCTCGGCTTAAGGCTGTGTGTTTTCCCACACAGAGTTCACGGAGATACTTCCTCTCCTATGGCAACTCCAAGCAGCGTGTAAAGCGAATCCTCAGAGATTTGGCCACCTTTCCCAGAAAACTTCTTATGGGGGATTTGAAGGGTGTTAATCCATGGGTTTGGTCAACTGTGTGCTCACACTCACTGAGACCAGAGTTTGCATTATTTGTTCCAGTTTCTCACCCTAACGGTGATGGATACAGGCACTGGTGAGCAAAGTCGAACGCTTGATCTTTCACAAGCTTCTGAAAGGACATCTAAAGCTTTTCTTTACCCTCCATCAAGCTGTTTGATCCACTTTTCCTGCTAATAGGCAGAGAGACGTCTGTGTCACACCGCCGGGGTATGACTGGTGCGCTCTCTCTCTATCTCTGTGCCCGAGTCACTAACAGATCAATGAGAACACGCTAAATACAGAAAGGTGGGAAGAACTATGAGATGTGTGGAAATGTGTGTGTGTGTGTATGTATATATATATATATATATATATATATATATATATATATATATATATATATATATATATATATATATATATATATATATATATATATATATATATATATATATATAATATAGGTGCTGGTCATATAATTAGAATATCATCAAAAACTTTATTTCCGTTATTCCGTTATTATTCCATTCAAAAAGTGAAACTTGTATATTATATTCATTCATTACACACAGACTGATATATTTCAAATGTTTATTTCTTTTAATTTTGATGATTATAACTGACAACTAAGGAAAATCCCAAATTCAGTATCTCAGAAAATTAGAATATTACTTAAGACCAATACAAAGAAAGGATTTTTTGAAATCTTGGCCAACTGAAAAGTATGAGCATGTACAGCACTCAATACTTAGTTGGGGCTCCTTTTGCCTGAATTACTGCAGCAATGCGGCGTGGCATGGAGTCGATCAGTCTGTGGCACTGCTCAGGTGTTATGAGAGCCCAGGTTGCTCTGATAGTGGCCTTTAGCTCTTCTGCATTGTTGGGTCTGGCATATCGCATCTTCCTCTTCACAATACCCCATAGATTTTCTATGGGGTTAAGGTCAGGCGAGTTTGCTGGCCAATTAAGAACAGGGATACCATGGTCCTTAAACCAGGTACTGGTTGCTTTGGCACTGTGTCCTGTTGGAAAATGAAATCTGCATCTCCATAAAGTTGGTCAGCAGCAGGAAGCATGAAGTGCTCTAAAACTTCCTGGTATACGGCTGCGTTGACCGTGGACCTCAGAAAACACAGTGGACCAACACCAGCAGATCACTTGGCACCCCAAACCATCACTGACTGTGGAAACTTTACACTGGACCTCAAGCAACGTGGATTGTGTGCCTCTCCTCTCTTCCTCCAGACTCTGGGATCCTGATTTCCAAAGAAAATGCAAAATTTACTTTCATCAGAGAACATAACTTTGGACCACTCAGCAGCAGTCCAGTCCTTTTTGTCTTTAGCCCAGGCGAGACGCTTCTGACGCTGTCTGTTGTTCAAGAGTGGCTTGACACAAGGAATGCGACAGCTGAAACCCATGTCTTCCATACGTCTGTGCGTAGTGGTTCTTGAAGCACTGACTCCAGCTGCAGTCCACTCTTTGTGAATCTCCCCCACATTTTTGAATGGGTTTTGTTTCACAATCCTCTCCAGGGTGTGGTTATCCCTATTGCTTGTACACTTTTTTCTACCACATCTTTTCCTTCCCTTCGCCTCTCTATTAATGTGCTTGGACACAGACGTCTGTGAACAGCCAGCCACTTTTGCAATGACCTTTTGTGTCTTGCCCTCCTTGTGTAAGGTGTCAGTGGTCGTCTTTTGGACAACTGTCAAGTCAGCAGTCTTCCCCATGATTGTGTAGCCTACAGAACTAGACTACACCCCTACCAGAAGCCTCCGCTCAGCTAAAGAGCGACGGCTGGTGTTACCATCCCAGAGAGGTATGAAATCCCTCTCCAGAACTTTTTCATTCACTGTTCCCAGCTGGTGGAACGATCTTCCCACCTCCATCCGGATGGCAGAATCACTAACATCATTCAAAAAACAGCTAAAAACCCATCTCTTCCGCGAGCACTTAATCTCATCATCATAAAAAAAATATATATATTTTTTTTTTCTCTGTCTTTCTCTACACCCTCCCTATTCTACCTTACATTACTCTGAGCAATGCCCGAAACTTAGTATTTAAGGCACTTCTTGCGTTTCTACGCCTCTTCATAACGGATTGCTTCCTGTACTCCTCAGTTGTAAGTTGCTTTGGATAAAAGCGTCTGCTAAATGCATAAATGTAAATGCAATGTAAATGTAATTAGCTGATTAGAGTGTGGCACCAGGTGTCTTCAATATTGAACCTTTTCACAATATTCAAATTTTCTGAGATACTGAATTTGGGATTTTCCTTAGTTGTCAGTTATAATCATCAAAATTAAAAGAAATAAACATTTGAAATATATCAGTCTGTGTGTAATGAATGAATATAATATACAAGTTTCACTTTTTGAATGGAATTAGTGAAATAAATCAACTTTTCGATGATATTCTAATTATATGACCAGCACCTGTGTGTGTGTGAAATAGTGAAATAAATATATATATTATTGTTATTAGGAACACCATACTAATACTGTGTTTGACCCCCTTTCGCCTTCAGAACTGCCTTAAGTCTACGTGGCATTGATTCAACAAGGTGCTGAAAGCATTCTTTAGAAATGTTGGCCCATATTGATAGGATAGCATCTTGCAGTTGATTGAGATTTGTGGGATGCACATCCAGGGCACGAAGCTCCCGTTCCACCACATCCCAAAGATGCTCTATTGGGTTGAGATCTGGTGACTGTGGGGGCCATTTTAGTACAGTGAACTCATTGTCATGTTCAAGAAACCAATTTGAAATGATTGGAGCTTTGTGACATGGTGCATTATCCTGCTGGAAGTAGCCATCAGAGGATGGGTACATGGTGGTCATAAAGGGATGGACATGGTCAGAAACAATGCTCAGGTAGGCCGTGGCATTTAAACGATGCCCAATTGGCACTAAGGGGCCTAAAGTGTGCCAAGAAAACATCCCCCACACCATTACACCACCACCACCAGCCTGCACAGTGGTAACAAGGCATGATGGATCCATGTTCTCATTCTGTTTACGCCAAATTCTGACTCTACCATCTGAATGTCTCAACAGAAATCGAGACTCATCAGACCAGGCAACATTTTTCCAGTCTTCAACTGTCCAATTTTGGTGAGCTCGTGCAAATTGTAGCCTCTTTTTCCTATTTGTAGTGGAGATGAGTGGTACCCGGTGGGGTCTTCTGCTGTTGTAGCCCATCCGCCTCAAGGTTGTGCGTGTTGTGGCTTCACAAATGCTTCGCTGCATACCTCGGTTGTAACGAGTGGTTATTTCAGTCAAAGTTGCTCTTCTATCAGCTTGAATCAGTCGGCCCATTCTCCTCTGACATCTAGCATCAACAAGGCATTTTCGCCCACAGGACTGCCGCATACTGGATGTTTTTCCCTTTTCACACCATTCTTTGTAAACTCTAGAAATGGTTGTGCGTGAAAATCCCAGTAACTGAGCAGATTGTGAAATACTCAGACCGGCCCGTCTGGCACCAACAACCATGCCACGCTCAAAATTGCTTAAATCACCTTTCTTTCCCATTCTGACATTCAGTTTGGAGTTCAGGAGATTGTCTTGACCAGGACCACACCCCTAAATGCATTGAAGCAACTGCCATGTGATTGGTTGATTAGATAATTGCATTAATGAGAAATTGAACAGGTGTTCCTAATAACCCTTTAGGTGAGTGTATATATATGTATATGTATATGTATATATATATATATATATATATATATATATATATATATATATATATATATATATATATATATATATATATATACACTCACCTAAAGGATTATTAGGAACACCTGTTCAATTTCTCATTAATGCAATTATCTAATCAACCAATCACATGGCAGTTGCTTCAATGCATTTAGGGGTGTGGTCCTGGTCAAGACAATCTCCTGAACTCCAAACTGAATGTCAGAATGGGAAAGAAAGGTGATTTAAGCAATTTTGAGCGTGGCATGGTTGTTGGTGCCAGACGGGCCGGTCTGAGTATTTCACAATCTGCTCAGTTACTGGGATTTTCACGCACAACCATTTCTAGAGTTTACAAAGAATGGTGTGAAAAGGGAAAAACATCCAGTATGCGGCAGTCCTGTGGGCGAAAATGCCTTGTTGATGCTAGAGGTCAGAGGAGAATGGGCCGACTGATTCAAGCTGATAGAAGAGCAACTTTGACTGAAATAACCACTCGTTACAACCGAGGTATGCAGCAAAGCATTTGTGAAGCCACAACACGCACAACCTTGAGGCGGATGGGCTACAACAGCAGAAGACCCCACCGGGTACCACTCATCTCCACTACAAATAGGAAAAAGAGGCTACAATTTGCACGAGCTCACCAAAATTGGACAGTTGAAGACTGGAAAAATGTTGCCTGGTCTGATGAGTCTCGATTTCTGTTGAGACATTCAGATGGTAGAGTCAGAATTTGGCGTAAACAGAATGAGAACATGGATCCATCATGCCTTGTTACCACTGTGCAGGCTGGTGGTGGTGGTGTAATGGTGTGGGGGATGTTTTCTTGGCACACTTTAGGCCCCTTAGTGCCAATTGGGCATCGTTTAAATGCCACGGCCTACCTGAGCATTGTTTCTGACCATGTCCATCCCTTTATAACCACCATGTACCCATCCTCTGATGGCTACTTCCAGCAGGATAATGCACCATGTCACAAAGCTCCAATCATTTCAAATTGGTTTCTTGAACATGACAATGAGTTCACTGTACTAAAATGGCCCCCACAGTCACCAGATCTCAACCCAATAGAGCATCTTTGGGATGTGGTGGAACGGGAGCTTCGTGCCCTGGATGTGCATCCCACAAATCTCCATCAACTGCAAGATGCTATCCTATCAATATGGGCCAACATTTCTAAAGAATGCTTTCAGCACCTTGTTGAATCAATGCCACGTAGAATTAAGGCAGTTCTGAAGGCGAAAGGGGGTCAAACACAGTATTAGTATGGTGTTCCTAATAATCCTTTAGGTGAGTGTATATATATATCTTTTTTTTAATTTTTTTTTATCTTTAATGTTGGCTTAATTTGTTTTGGAAAAAAACTGCAATATTCTCCAAATTTGTTTTGAATGTAATTACTTCAAAAATGTTTGATTTCATTGTGTAACTATTAAGAAAACATTTTTCCACATACTTATCTCAAGTAAACTGCTTAATAAACTGGTAAACTTTTTATCCATAAAACAACTCTGATGAACTGTAATAAAGTGTGTGCTCTCCCTTTCATTACTGCCGTGACCAGTATCTCTCTATAAACTGGGTCTATGCTAATACAGCAGTCGTGACGTCACTTTGCCCAGAATCTGTCAGTGGCTTGTTCTGAGACACTGCTTGTGATTTATGGGGATTAGAAAAAAAGGAGTGTGTGGATTTGTATCATTATAGGGTGGTTGTGTACACACACTGCCAACACACATTTATGTTCAAACACCCTGTAAAAGTGAATTTTGCATAATAAGTGCCCTTTAAATTGATCATAAGTGACAGTAAAGACATTTATAATGTTATATAATGATATTATAATGATTTCTATCTCAGATAAATGTTAATTTAAGGTTTCTATAAATCAGATAATCTTGAAAGAAATGTATCATGATTTCCACAAAATATTAAGTAGCTGTTTTCAGAATTGATAATTATAAGAAATGTTTCTTGAGCAGCAAATCTGCATATTAGAATGATTTCTGAAGGATCATGTGACGCTGAAAATTCAGCTTTGCCATCACAGGAATAAATTACATTTTTGAATATGTTAAAATAGAAAACAGGTATTTTACATTGTAATAATATTTCAAAATATTACTGTTTGTGTTGTGTTTTTGATCCAGTGAATGCAGCCTTGAGATAAGTGTCTTCTTTGTATTTGTGAAAAATGACGTTGACCCTTTTTGTCCAAAGAGACTTACAGTACACTTATTGCAATGGACAGTCTCACAATCGTATGTTGCTCTAGAACTCAGGTAATTTGGTCACCAACTTTTGGTGAAGTACCCAATTATCTTAAACCAGCGTGACTGGTGTCTTGTGTGTATTTCAGGTGGCCCTGCATGCGTGCGGAGTGGCGACAGACATGGTGCTGGATCGCTGCCTCCAGGCTCGGGCGGGATTTGTGATTAGTCCATGCTGCTACGGGTTCATTCAAAACACACTCAAGTTCAACTTCCCCAAGAGGTGAAGACTGTTTTACTTTCTCTCTGACTTTTCTTGATTGCAGTCTCTCTCTCTTTTCATTTGTTCCTCTAATTCCACAGTACACAACGACAGTGTAGATATTATAATCCACAGTATATTAAAAGCTAAGCTCTGCATACTCTGAAAATATACTGACGAGTGAATGATTTATGAGGACGATCAAAAATAGTCAACCATAATAGATAAGCATAATAAACATTCATTATTGCGTCTATTTATGTCTTTCTCTTCACATGAACATTCTCAGAATATAATGTCCTGTATCAACAATCACACAGCTGAGCCTCATCAGTCCCACGTTAAATGTTGGCAAGAAAATGTAAAAGTTTGAGAGTGTTTCAAAACTTCTTAACACTGAAAGTTGCTTTCGAACAGTCATCAGTTTTTCCCCCAATCACTCTCCAAATCTGGCGTAAACTGTCATTTAATCTCAGGCAGGAATTTTGCCGCAGGCCATGAGCATCAGGGTGGCGAGAGCAGCGAGCGCAGGAAATTATTTTTCTGTGGTTGTGTTCACGGTGTTGCTATGACAGCAGCCCATCGAGTGATTTGTCAGTTGTTGCATTCAACAGTAGGGCAGGAAGGGCGACCTGATGACAGACAGTTAATGTACCAAACATTACCTACCACACACATAATCTCCAAGAGCTGCAGAGCTCTTCTTTATCATGCAAGTTTTACGTGAGACACCCTGTTGTATTTACACACAGCTTATTTCAGTAACCGAAACGCATTACATTTGTTTTTGTCCATAGAGAATGATTCCAGCGCCGTCTGTGATCCAAATGGACTGTCCTCTCCTTAAATGTGTTTTGTCTTTAACATGTCATGTCATTTTTCATTTGCGCCTCAGTGTGTGTTTGAGTTCATTAAGTCTGCCCCCCTCCGTCTCTCTACACAGCACGAGGTTTGCAGAGACTTTGAGCTATAAGGTAAGTGCTTCAGCACTCGCTTTCACTCTTTTCATTATCGCCTACACAACCACACAACCTGAATTCTTGATGCACAATCTCAACAGGGGTCCATATGCTTCATGTATGTGAAGCACAGTGTTTGGTTTAGTCCTGTCTCTCAGGTCATGTCATCTGTTCAGGATGCACAGTATATCGAGGCCATATCAGTGTTGCCTGTAATTAGAAGAGAGCCTTATTAGCCCCATACTAGCAGCAGATTTTCAGACCTTGTTTTTCCAACTCAAACAGAATAGGCTACTCTTGAATGTATTCCTGAGTACTATATACTATATAAATACACACACATGCATATATATATATATGTTTAAGAAAAAATTGTTATATTTATATATAATATAAATGATATAAATATACAGTATATGCATGCAAATATTTCTTAAATACACTATATTGCCAAAAGTATTGGGACACCCCTCCGAATCATTGAATTCAGGTGTTCCAATCCCTTCCTTGGCCACAGGTGTATAAAATCAAGCACCTAGGCATGCAGACGCTTCTACAAACATTTGTGAATGGTCACTCTCAGGAGCTCAGTGAATTCAAGTGAGGTAACGTGATAGGTTGCCACCTGTGCAATAAGTCCATTCATGAAATTTCCTCACTACTAAATATTCCACGGTCAACTGTTAGTGGTATTATAACAAAGTGGAAGCAATTAGGAACAACAGCAACTCAGCCATGAAGTGGTAGGCCAAGTAAAATCACAGAGCGGGTCAGCGCATGCAGAGGCGCACAGTGTGCAGAAGTCGCCGACTTTCTGCTGAGTCAATAGAAACAGACCTCCAAACTTTGTGTGGCCTTCAGATTAGCTCAAGAACCGTGCATAGAGAGCTTCATGAAATGGGTTTCCATGGCCGAGCAGCTGCATTCAAGCCTTACATCACCAGGTGTAATACAAAGCGTCGGATGCAGTGGTGTAAAGCACACCGCTACTGGACTCTACAGCATTGGAGACGTGTTCTCTGGAGTGACAAATCACGCTTCCCTGTCTGGCTGTCTGATGGACGAGTCTGGGTTTGGTACTTGCCTGACTGCATTGTACCAAGTGTAAAGTTTGGTGGAGGGGGGATTATGGTGTGGGATTGTTTTTCAGCGGTTGGGCGTGGCCCTTTAGTTCCAGTGAAAGGAACTCTTAATGCTCCAGCATGCCAAGACATGTTGGACAATTTCATGCTCCCAACTTTGTGGGAACAGTTTGGGGATGGCCCCTTCTTGTTCCAACATGACTGCACACCAGTGAACCACCACCAAAGCAAGGTCCATAAACACATGGATGAGCGAGTTTGGTGTGGAGGAACTTTACTGGCCTGCACAGAGTCCTGACCTCAACCCGATAGAACACCTTTGGGATAAATTAGAGCGGAGACTGCGAGCCAGGCCAGGTCAAAAATTCCCATAAACACACTCCTAAATCTTGTGGAAAGCCTTCCCAGAACAGTTGAAGCTGTTATAGCTGCTAAGGGTGGGCCAACTCCATATTAAACCCTACGGATTATGAATGGGATGCCATTAAAGTTCATGTGCATGTAAAGGCAGACGTCCTGTGTATGTATGTGTGTGTGTGTGTGTGTGTGTGTATACACACACACACACACACACTCACACACTCACTCACTCACTCACTCACTCACTCACTCACTCACACACTCACACACTCACACACTCACACACTCACACACTCACACACTCACTCACACACTCACACACTCACACACTCACACACTCACACACTCACTCACTCACTCACTCACTCACTCACACACTCACACACTCACACACTCACACACTCACACACTCACACACTCTCACACACTCACACTATATATATATTTTATATACCGATCAGGCATAACATTGACATTATCATTGACAGGTGAAGTGAATAACACTGATTATCTCTTCATCACGGCACCTGTTAGTGGTTGGGATATATTAGGCAGCAAGTGAACATTTTGTCCTCAAAGTTGATGTGTTAGAAGCAGGAAAAATGGTCAAGCGTAAGGATTTGAGCGAGTTTGACAAGGGCCAAATTGTGATGGCTAGACGACTGGGTCAGAGCATCTCCAAAACTGCAGCTCTTTTGGGGTGTTCCCATCAGTGTCTGTCAAAAGTGGTCCAAGGAAGAAACAGTGGTGAACCGGCGACAGGATCATGGGCGGCCAAGGCTCATTGATGCACGTGGGGAGCGAAGGCTGGCCCGTGTGGTCCGATCAAACAGACGAGCTTCTGTAGCTCAAATTGCTCAAGAAGTTAATGCTGGTTCTGATAGAAAGGTGTCAGAATACACAGTGCATCACAGTTTGTTGCGTATTTTTATGTTCTGTTATTTTAATATTTCTTGAACATTAGTAAAATTACTAGAATAAAATGTGTAATATTTCCCACACTGCTTTTGAATCTACAGTGCCACAACAAAACTATTGTTATTTTTGTCATTTTTGTTATAGAAATTATAACTGGTGAACCTTAAATTAAATTTTAGTGGGAAAACTCAACAAAACAATACAAAGACAATAAACTGACAACAAATCGTCAAACAGTGCAAACATTGTCATGGATGAATGACTTTTTTGAGCAGGTCCTTTTAAGGAATTTGAATCATGAATCAGTGTACTGGCCAATTAATGATCACTGCGATCAAATTTTACTTTTTGAAATTCTGGCAGTGTCAGTTTTGAGGCACAGTCCTGTAGTGTGACTTCTCTTACGACCGTTAAATCAAAAACCAGCAGGAGCGCAGAACCTGATGACACAGCTAGTGAGACAGCAACAAACCACCACTTGCTCCACACACACTGTCTTCGTTTTTTGAAAATGAAAATAATTAGTTTCAGCCACACTTTCTGTACCAGTGCATTCCTTGTCAAGACTCATCTTCACTAGAGGATTTTCAGATTTTTGCTCTCAGCATCAGCTCTGTAAAAATCTTACTGTACACGCAACATGCCACAGATTCTGAGTAGTATAAAACATCTGTCCATAAGCCCATGTTTTTCCTTCTCTTCTCTTGATTTTCTCAAACTCAGATTAAATAGTGTATTCCTGGGAATAGAGTGCCCCTTGTAGTTGCAGTTGCATTTTTCCTGGTCTTATCTCCAGACACTGAACAGTGAGTGCTGGATTGGAGGAAGAAGTGTGAGAAATGGATGAGGTTAATCAGTCGTATCTCACTGTCATCAGTGTTTGCTTGACTCCCGCATCTGCCTCCTTCACACTGTGCTCAAGGCCCCTGCTGAGATATCACCTACAACAGGGCATACAAGAGACAGTCAGTCCCTTGGGCATAGATCTAGAGCAATTAGAAATGTAATTAATGTTTGCTAAGACGAGCATCAATGTTGCTATTGGTATTTGGATTTGAACAAAGTGAATTATGAATTAAGCTGTTTGTACTGTATGCATGAAGTGAACCTTTAACCTATAGCAACTGTGGCACAGGTAAATATCACTCATAGTTTGATCTACACAGTTTAGATGCATATCATTTTTCGTTTTTAATTTGCAAAATGTCAACTGGTTTAATTTGGATTAGTCAAAAACTGTTTTTGTTTACATAATATATGTTTAAAAAATATTATTATATTATATGTGTCTGTGTGTGCGCATTTCTGTGTATATATACATACACAGACATATATACTGTGTGTGTGTGTGTATATACACTCACCTAAAGGATTATTAGGAACACTATACTAATACTGTGTTTGACCCCCTTTCGCCTTCAGAACTGCCTTAATTCTACGTGGCATTGATTCAACAAGGTGCTGAAAGCATTCTTTAGAAATGTTGGCCCATATTGATAGGATAGCATCTTGCAGTTGATGGAGATTTGTGGGATGCACATCCAGGGCACGAAGCTCCCGTTCCACCACATCCCAAAGATGCTCTATTGGGTTGAGATCTGGTGACTGTGGGGGCCATTTTAGTACAGTGAACTCATTGTCATGTTCAAGAAACCAATTTGAAATGATTCGAGCTTTGTGACATGGTGCATTATCCTGCTGGAAGTAGCCATCAGAGGATGGGTACATGGTGGTCATAAAGGGATGGACATGGTCAGAAACAATGCTATATATATATATATATATATAAATAAATAAATATATATATATATATATATATATATATATATATATATATATATATATATATATATATATATATATATATAAATAAATAAATATATATATATATATATATATATATATATATATATATGTATATGTGTATATATATGTATATGTGTATATATATATATATATAATATATATATATATACATGCATGCATACATACATACATACACACACACACACACACATACATTATGTAAACAACAAATTTTATGTTAGATGCAATTAATCGATTTTACAGTACACACACATATATATATACAGGTGCTGGTCATATAATTAGAATATCATCAAAACATTGATTTCACTAATTCCATTCAAAAGGTGAAACTTGTATATTATATTAATTCATTACACACAGACTGATATATTTCAAATGTTTATTTCTTTTAATTTTGATGATTATAACTGACAACTAAGGAAAATCCCAAATTCAGTATCTCAGAAAATGTTAATATTGTGAAAAGGTTCAATATTGAAGACACCTGGTACCACACTCTAATCAGCTAATTAACTCAAAACACCTGCAAAGGCCTTTAAATGGTCTCTCAGTCTAGTTCTGTAGGCTACACAATCATGGGAAAGACTGCTGACTTGACAGTTGTCCAAAAGACGACCATTGACACCTTGCACATAGAGGGCAAGACACAAAAGGTCATTGCAAAAGTGGCTGGCTGTTCACAGAGCTCTGTGTCCAAGCACATTAATAGAGAGGTGAAGGGAAGGAAAAGATGTGGTAGAAAAAAGTGTACAAGCAATAGGGATAACCGCACCCTGGAGAGGATTGTGAAACAAAACCCATTCAAAAATGTGGGGGAGATTCACAAAGAGTGGACTGCAGCTGGAGTCAGTGCTTCAAGAACCACTACGCACAGACGTATGCAAGACATGGGTTTCAGCTGTCGCATTCCTTGTGTCAAGGAATCTTGAACAACAGACAGCAACAGAAGCGTCTCGCCTGGGCTAAAGACAAAAAGGACTGGACTGCTGCTGAGTGGTCCAAAGTTATGTTCTCTGATTAAAGTAAATTTTGCATTTTCTTTGGAAATCAGGATCCCAGAGTCTGGAGGAAGAGAGGAGAGGCACACAATCCATGTTGCTTGTGGTCCAGTGTAAAGTTTCCACAGTCAGTGATGGTTTGGGGTGCCATGTCATCTGCTGGTATTAGTCCACTGTGTTTTCTGAGGTCCACGGTCAACGCAGCCGTATACCAGGAAGTTTTAGAGCACTTCATGCTTCCTGCTGCTGACCAACTTTATGGAGATGCAGATTTCATTTTCCAACAGGACTTGGCACCTGCACACAGTGCCAAAGCAACCAGTACCTGGTTTAAGGACCATGGTATCCCTGTTCTTAATTGGCCAGCAAACTCGCCTGACCTTAACCCCATAGAAAATCTATGGGGTATTGTGAAGGGGAAGATGCGATATGCCAGACCCAACAATGCAGAAGAGCTAAAGGCCACTATCAGAGCAACCTGGGCTCTCATAACACCTGAGCAGTGCCACAGACTGATCGACTCCATGCCACGCCGCATTGCTGCAGTAATTCAGGCAAAAGGAGCCCCAACTAAGTATTGAGTGCTGTACATGCTCATACTTTTCATGTTCATACTTTTCAGTTGGCCAAGATTTCTAAAAATCCTTTCTTTGTATTGATCTTAAGTAATATTCAAATTTTCTGAGATACTGAATTTGGGATTTTCCTTAGTTGTCAGTTATAATCATCAAAATTAAAAAAAATAAACATTTGAAATATATCAGTCTGTGTGTAATGAATGAGCATAATATACAAGTTTCACATTTTGAATGGAATTAGTGAAATAAATAAACTTTTTGATGATATTCTAATTATATGACCAGCACCTGTGTGTATGTGTGTGTGTGTGTGTGTATGTGTGTATGTGTGTGTGTGTGTATGTGTGTGTGTACGGTCAAATTGATTAATTGCATCTAACATAAAATTTGTTTTATGTTGTTGTATAGTACTTAGTTTTCTATGCCATGCCAGGTTTCAACAGTAATATCAGTTATGTTAGTATTATTTATATATTGTAGTAGTATTTATTAATATTTTGAATATTTGCAGCTTTGTTTTATTTTGTTAATGTTATTTTTATTAGTTTTTGTCTTTTTACTTTTTTTCTAGTTAGCTTTAATTTTATATTTTATTATATATTTTTCAGTTTGTTGCCAACATTAATAATTTAAGTTTTTCATCTAATATTTGTATTTTTCCCCCAGCTGTTTTCATGCCTGATTTTAATTGAAATGTGATTATTTTTTTTTTTTTTGGTGTGAAGTAGGGTTAGGAATCAAGAACTTTTTTTTTCAGAACCGGTTAATAAATAAAATAATAAATAAAAAAAGGAATGCATTGAAATCCTCTATAGAAAAATCTATTGTATTTTAATTGTTTGAACTTGATTTGAGTTCAAAATGAAATAAAAAAGATAGATTCCCTGTGCTTCTTTCCAAGAAAGCATGATCGATGCAAACGTTTTTATTGGTACGAATACTAAACATGCTGAAGAAATGCTTTACTGTGTTAAAGCATGTTTTGGACACATTATCACAACTATTAGCCTAGAGGATTCAGCTTGATAGGAGGAATCAATCTGCCAGGGCTGTTGCGTTCCTTTCCATCAGCACTTGTTTCACTCAGTTAATGCAGAATGATGGTTGCTTGAAGCCATCATTGGACAGGAACAGCAGAGGAAGTCATTTTGTGGCACTTCCTTGCAACAGTCCCCGCAAAAAAAACAAAAACGTAAATTATAGTGCATTGATTAACATAAAATGAACTGGCTGCTGCTTTCCCCCGTTTCTCCTCTAATGGCTGGTTGCAACGGTTGATAAATGGTCTGTTCCCTCACCACAACCCTAACGATCTGATGCATTGATATTTCTCTCAGGCTGATGTTTTTCAGATGGTTTTGTGTGTTTATGTGCCAGTATGTTTATTGATGTGCCAGCATGTGTTTGGTACGTTAACATGTTTTATATGGTTTCCACAGGAGCATATGATCCTGTGCAGGTTTGCGGACCAGACAGCTGTCAGTTTACCCCTGGAACGCCGATTAATCGGTAAGATGTTTAGTTTTTTAACAGGTGGCTGTAGTTATTGTGCCAGTTTTGCTTTAGGTCTGGAAATTCCTAATAGAGTTTGTCCATATGGATCAAATTTTTAGCTCAGAATGATCTGCAGTGTTGAGCAGACTTTATGACAGTGTCATAATTCTGGCTGTGTGAGACTATAAATTCTAGCAACTGCTCACCATTGCAGTCACTCAGAAACAGCGCTATTACTGTTAACTAAAATAAAATAAAAAAAATATTAATTGAAATAAAATAAACATTAACTGAAACAAAAGGAAATATAAAAAAAAATAAGCTGGTTGTCAAAGCATAATTTCTCATTTTCTTTTAGTTTAACTTGAAGTACTAAAATAACTAATACTACAACAGAAATTATAAAATTACATGGACATATTTATATAAAAAAGAAAAACTAATAAAAATGACAAAAACACAACAAATTGACTAAATTAAAATGGAGAAATTTAAAAATAAAAACAAATTCAAAGTATTAAAAACTATAATAGTAAATCAATGATACTAAAATAACACTGCACTGCTTAGAACACATTAGCATAATGGTTCAGTGTCGATATATTTATCAAGCATGGTTTTACAGCATGGATAATTGGTTTGCACTTCCATTGGACATTTGAGAAATGGTTATCTGGACCATAAGCACTTGTTGGGGGTTACCAATTGATTTTTAAGAAGGTGTAGTATAAATGGAGAATCTCTAACATTGTACTGTGGTAAAACCATAGACTGTAAAAAAATATGGACGTAGTGTCTGAAGAGCCGTTTTGAAGCGTAAAGTAGGGTCGAGCTGGCCGTTGCCATCTTAGCAGCGCATCATCGTGTGTCACTCCCGGATAACAGAAAATGGGCAACGAGGCGGGACGTGGGTGGAGCTGAGGTGACGCGATGACTAACAGACAGCAGATAAATGGCTGTCCACCTGTCACTCAAAGTGGCCACGCCCTTAATTATGCAGAACTTTAAGGCTTTATATAATGTAAACGAATGAGCTATAAAAAAATTCACCCCCTCACAGTTGTCATGAAGGGCAAAATTAGATATATAGACCAAAACCACAATTTGTACCAGGCTGTAAACATGTTTTTTTCTGTCAAGTTGGGCATTTTAACATGGGACTCAATGAGATTCTGCTCCCTTCTGGAGCCTGTCGATGAATTGCAGTTTAAGTCGCTTCCGTATTGGGGGAGGTTGCCGCTTGGGTAAAACACTGAAGCAAGATCAGAATCAACAGCTGTGTCCGAAATCACCCTTAAACAGGACACTATTTAAGGGAAAATCCAATTTTAGTGGTGTCTGAAACCATGGTGGACGTTATCGAGTGCGCTCATTCAATCCCACAATGCACCGCAAAAATGAGTTTACAGCCGATGTGCGCTCAACGCCTATATAATACCCATAATGCACTGTGAGAGTCGTGTGCCGAATTAATTCCTGCATCCTACCTGAAGATGGCATCTGCAGCTGAATCATCCGTCTATCCATTTTCCAAACCGCTAGTTCAATGTAGCTACAGCGTAATATCATAGAGGCATAAATTCCTTTTTACTTGACTATTAAATTGTTAAATTAAGGTTTATACATGCAAGTTTCTATGACAGAGTTCAAGATAAATGTTTTCATTACTACTGGAGCTGCAAGTTTCAAGTTTCAAATGATTATTAAAGAGCAAGCACAAATTATGCAAAGGCAGCAGCCCTTCCGGCTGTGTCCGAATTCACTCACTTATTTACATACACTCCCTCAAGTGAACTATATTAATGGACTAATATAGGGAATAGTGAATGAGGGTACAAGGGGCGATTTCAGACACAGCCAAGATGTCCCTGCTCTGTGACCCCTCTCTCCATCAAACTTCTCGCTACTCACTTGCAGCCTCGCAGTCTCATCGCACTCTTGCATTAATCTGACGTTGCTGTCATCTTTCCTTCCACTGCCCATCTTTTATGGCTGGCGAGATGACAGCCTCTCAGCCTCTTCATAAAACACATGCTAACCAGCGCCACTGCCTGTGCCGTGCCAGTCAAAGACGAGACTTTCCAAAGGCTTTCAAAGGCAGATATCTTTGAGTTTAGATGAGCTGTTAATTACAAGATGATAAAGTCTTTTTAAAAATGCACTGCTTTAAGTTTTACTGTTTTATCCGTAAGATAACAGAGAGCTTCTTTAAAGAAATGTCTGTTATTAAAGTCATTTGAAATTCCACTTTAGAAAAAGTTTCAAAATTACTTTATGGAATTTGAAAGATTGATGCTGTTCTTTTGAACTTTTGAGTGGTACCCGGTGGGGTCTTCTGCTGTTGTAGCCCATCCGCCTCAAGGTTGTGCGTGTTGTGGCTTCACAAATGCTTTGCTGCATACCTCGGTTGTAACGAGTGGTTATTTCAGTCAAAGTTGCTCTTCTATCAGCTTGAATCAGTCGGCCCATTCTCCTCTGATCTCTAGCATCAACAAGGCATTTTCGCCCACAGGACTGCCGCATACTGGATGTTTTTCCCTTTTCACACCATTCTTTGTAAACTCTAGAAATGGTTGTGCGTGAAAATCCCAGTAACTGAGCAGATTGTGAAATACTCAGACCGGCCCGTCTGGCACCAACAACCATGCCACGCTCAAAATTGCTTAAATCACCTTTCTTTCCCATTCTGACATTCAGTTTGGAGTTCAGGAGATTGTCTTGACCAGGACCACACCCCTAAATGCATTGAAGCAACTGCCATGTGATTGGTTGGTTAGATAATTGCATTAATGAGAAATTGAACAGGTGTTCCTAATAATCCTTTAGGTGAGTGTATATGTGTATGTGTATATATATATATATATATATATATATATATATATATATATATATATATATATATATATATATATATATATATATATAAATATAAATATAAATATATAAATATATATATAAATATAAATATATAAATATAAATATAAATTAAAATCCAAATAGGAAAAAGTTATTTTAAATTATAATATTTCACAATATTTTTTTAAATTGTATTTTTTGTCATAAATGCAGCCTTGCTGAACATTTAAAATTCTTAAAAAAAAAAACAAATCTCACCAACCCTAAACTTTTAATCACACTGTAAAACATAGCAGTCAAATATATTAAATAAAATCAGTTCATTTCACTCAAATATTACTTAAAATGATCGATTCACTTAATACAAAATGTGATGCACTTTTAAAGGGTTTTACAGTGATATACCATAACATTATGACCACTGACAGGTGAAATGAATAACACTGATTATCTCTTCATCACGGCACCTGTTAGTGGGTGGGATATATTAGGCAGAAAGTGAACATTTTGTCCTCAAAGTTGATGTGTTAGAAGCAGGAAAAATGGTCAAGCGTAAGGAATTGTGGAGTTAGACCGTTAAAGAGTTTTTCACCATTGCTGTGTTCAGGATTGTTTAGGCGGGGCTAAATGTTGGCTCGATGACGCACTGGAGCCACTGTGCATATGGCCCCTCCCCCAACACTATCATAACTCTCGATGATGCACTGGAGCCACTGAGCATGGCCCCTCCCTCAACACGATCGTAACTAGAGCACATTTTGCATCAGTTCGCACGCTTGATCGCGAGTTACTGTCAGTACTGTTAGTTGCTACAGCCTACAACTTACAAAACAAAAACGATGATATCTAGAAGAGGTGGATTAATTTTGTGAACGACTTCCTTGATGGAGAGCTGAGGATCACCACCAACACTGTCTCTGCAGTGACTTTACACCGGATAGTTTTACGAACTTTCATCGGAGACAACTTGTATATACTGATAATCCACTGCAGAATGGGGCTGAACCGATTATCTCCCGTGCCGGCCTTCATCCTCCCGTCCCGTGGTGCCGTCGTGAACTGTACGTGAGTGTTGTCTTGTGTGCTTACGGCAGCTTTTCCGCAAGTGGGTGTGGTTTCAGCACCGACAGCGGACACTCCCCCGGCGTTTTAGAGCAGAGAATGCTGCTTATTTTTCTCTTCAAACACATTTGTCTGTGGTGTGACAAACTCGGAACACATATTTAATTTTGACTTCACAGGGACTTTAAGGTTTTTTAATGTTTTTGAAATTAGTCATCTGAGTAATGTTTTCAGCATAGATTTCTGGCCTGTTCTTAATTAGCGTAACTTTTCATTATTGGTCTCATTTTCAAATCTTTTCTCCCTCAATCACCAGGGAAGCGTTGTATGGGACTGGTGGACTTGGACCGCAGTTGGGCTGCCGAGACTCATGGGTATTCTGTGAGGGTGATGACCATGATCCCTGAGGGCTGCTCGCCTAAGAACAATATGCTTGTGGGATTTCCTACAAGATATCACTGACTCACTGAGAAATACCTACATCAAGACAACATTCAGGACTGCAAAAATATAGTTTTTTTATTCCATGGGATGTTTGATTTTAGGCATTTTATAAATGCCAACATTTCATTTAAAGGAATAGTTCCCTCAAAAATGTCGATTTTGACAGTTTAATCACCCTTAAGTCATTTCAACCTTGTATTATTTTTTTCATTCTTCTATAAAACAAAAAAGTCGATGTCTGAGTCGATCTTTTCCATACACAAAAGTGGTGTGAATACGAACAAAAGAGCACCATAAAATTATTGCAAAGTCCATTCATGATAGTTTTGTATGAGAAACAGAATCTAAAATAAGCTGTGCTTTTTCTTTTTCTGTTTTTGTACACCATCCCCATTTCTTTTATGCAGAACAGAAGCTCGTTTTATGTTTCACAGAATAAATTAATACTGGTTTTAAATGACATTAAGATAAATTTTTAGATGAACTGTTCCTTTTAATTGTTGTCCTTTGATCTAAAAGCATGGAATGCTACCTATTTGCACATACACTCTTGAATCATGGTTTGATCTAATTGTGCAATCAGTATTTTTTTTCATTAGTGGTAGCTTTTAAACTTGGCTTCATCTAAAAAATTAGAGATTTTTATTTCAGTGATTTCTTTCAGATCACTACTTTCCTACTTGATTTGTGTGCCTGAGCTTTATGTGTAAAAAGAGGCAAAAACCATCACGTCCCTCAATAAATTAAACATGACTTCAAATGTTGTTTGCAAATCAGTCGCATTGAATTGTGTAAAACCAACTTAACACCCTCTCCTCCACCATTATCGCATATTATGCACAAAACAAAAGAGTCACAAAAGAGCCCGGTTTTCCCAAGTTATTACCAATGTAAAATTATTCATTGTAATTTGCACTTCTCCCTTGCAAGAATGCTGAGACATTGCTCTTGAGCTTTTGTCTCAAAGTGTTTGATTATTAAAAAAAAGTAAATAGAAGGAGGAATTTATCATGATTCCCTTGTGTCACGGGTCAGGAGAATTGGAGGGGTTAATATTTATGAAATGGAGCATGCATGGATTAATCTGACCACGGTTATGAATATTTGATTAGGCCGCGGCTCACACAAATGTCAAAGCACTGCAATCGGTCTGCAGCGTATGCTGATATATGAACTATTCCCCCAGTTTTACTTTGCTGTGTTTGGACCCACACTGTCATCAAACACGCCTCCGGTTTGCTCGCTACAGAAGAGCCGTGGACTGTCACATTTGTGATATAGAGATGAGATCTGTTCCTCCGCAATGAGGAAGTGCACAACCTTAAAGCTTTGAGGAGCCGAGCTAGCAAAACTCATCTGAATTCTGCTAGCGGAGCCAATCTTTCTGAGTGTGAAAGACCGGAGACGGGGGCACCTTCCCAAGACCTGGAATCATTTCAGTGGGAAACGCTTCTTCTTTCCCCCAGGATTGGCTCAGTTCCCTGACTAAATGTACATGATAAACAAATACATATAGGACTACAGATTTGCAGAATACAAAAATATGATGCAATATGCACAAATCTGACAGTGTCATATGCACAACGCTAAAAAAAATTAAGGTAGAAGTGTAGGTGCAAGTATAGTTTTGGTATTGAGAAAACGTTGAAATGTTCTTTTTATCAACACAATCATTTACAATATAGGCCTTTTATGGAGGAACATAAGATAATACATTAAACTACTCACTCACTGTTTGAAAAAAATACATCAATAGGCTATCCAAATTAAATCTGTCTCAATCCAGTTAATTTGGGTTTTAGGGTCTTTTCTGTGTGGATCACTTAATATTAGGATGTAAAAATTGTCCTTCTCGATATGCAAATTAGATTCTCAGTGGTTAACTCTCAAAAACCATTTTATACATTTATTTTATTAACTACCATAAAATAAATATTCAATGTAGTAACACTGTTTTTTTTCTGTATAGAGCTGAGTTAGCAGAAACGCTATTGGTATGAAAGTGCTTGTGCTGCTGCTTTACTTAAAGGGCACCTATTATGCCCCTTTTTACAAGATGTAATATAAGATGTGTCCCCAGAGTGTGTCTGTGAAGTTTCAGATCAAAATTCCTAACAGATCCTTTAATATACCATTTTGAAAATGCCCATTTCTGTTTGAGAAAAATTAGCTGTTTTGTGTGTGTCTACTTTAAATGCAAATGAGCTGCTGCTCCCCAATGCAGAGGGCGGAGCCTTCACAGCTCTTGAACACCAGTGAACACGCGAATGAAAACTGAAATATGATACCATCTGTTTGGCTTTGATTATCATCTCTATCGCGGACACGCTCACGTGACATTGCAGTTCTTCATCATCATGAAATATTATCATCTGCATGCGTTTTAAAGCCATATCATCCTCAACTTGAGCACACACACCCCAACGCATGCGCACAGAATGCTGGATGTGCGTCTGTGAGTAGGCTATTAAACTAGACTAGTTCTCTTTCATGTGTTATTGCGATTAAACTGTCAAATGCACACAAGGTTATGTCAGAAACACACAAAGTTCACATGAAAACAGTTGGTTATGTCTGTGGCAGTGTAATATACAATATCTGCTGTAAATATGAATCAAACAACAAAAGATAAACAGAAAATCACTCACTGCTCTTGACTGAATGTACTTTAGTAGCTTTATTAAGAACACATTTCTTACTTGAATGCTGCTGTTAAATGCTCTGGCGGAGATAAACATGGCGGACTTTGTACAGCTCTCTGAGGGCGGGGTCTATGCTAATACAGCAGTGTCCATCAACACTAGTGGGCGGGGCCTGCGAAATGTTACATCACATTGCCCAGAATCTGCAAACGGCTTGTTCTGAGACACTGCTTATGATTTATGGGGATTTTAAAAAAATGCCACGTAGAATTAAGGCAGTTCTGAAGGCGAAAGGGGGTCAAACACAGTATTAGTATGGTGTTCCTAATAATCCTTTAGGTGAGTGTGTATATATATATATATATATATATATATATATATATATATATAACTATTTTGACAGCATAGCAAGTTACGTTTACATAATTTGTGATTTACGTTACCATTCTTTGCAACTCTTTTGTTGCGATTTGCACTGATTGGTGGAGTTTTCTGTACTGCATCATGGGTAATGTAGTTTTTTCACCAATAATTTAACTGATAAATGTGATTTATAAAAAAAAAAAAAAAAGTAATAATGTGGATTGATGGCTTCAGCAGTAGCATATACCATCGATTAACAGCCTCTGAATTCACAGTTGGTCTGTCTTTAAAAGTTTATAAGTTACTTAAAAAAAAAAAAAATGTTTCTTATAAAGAAAAATTAATGGCATTTTTACTTCCGAAACACGACTGTCACACTCTATTGCTCAAATCACATGGCTTGTTGAGGAGAGGTGTGTTACTTTCCATAAGTGCCTACAAATTTCACATGACGGACAATACAAGAGGTGGAAAGACTTGAGTTTAAAAGGGGGCCCATCAGAATATCATAGAAACTTAGGGGTGCATTTCACTTGGGCCAGTAAGCAACCACTCAAAACACTAGCAACCATATAGCAATGCACTAAAAACCCACTCAACACCTTAGAAACCTTATAGCGATGTCTTTGCAACAACCTAGCAAGATATTTTTTTTTTTTACAAAAATGTCACTTTTCACATGCTTTCTATAATGCTAATTAAAGTCTGCTTGTGTAGCCAGAAACCCAAGAGGTAGAAAAGATGCATCAAGGGTGCTAAAAGTGCTTCTCAGATGACAAGTACAGACTGTGCTATTGCTTCTTTCACAGTATCTCCTGTTTCCTCCTTACCTCGCAGACAGGAAAGTCAGTTTCTTTGGAAATATCAGAAGAGCAATGTGCAATTTCACCTATGGTAGGCCTCAAAATTCATGAGCAAATCAAGCCGCAATACGCCTTAAATTCATCTGTGACAAAACCTAATCAGAAAGCGCGCCAGGCTCTCCAGTTCTGAAGAGGCTGAAAATGAGTTTTTCCTCCTGTGTCACCATTCATAGGCTGTGGACGTATCTCCATGAATTTAGAGTGACCGTGTCTTTTCTTAACATATCTTTGAGATGTCACCATGTAGTTCATGCTTACCTGGACTGAAAATACACATGAAGCATGTTTCTCGTTGACACTATAACAAACTTATAAAGTTGCCAAAATTGAACATATTAACTTGAAATAAGGCTGTACCATATTCTAATTCTACTGTATATGTATACCATAGCTGACTGTAGCCCAAATTTTCCCACTACCTCATGAAAAGAAGAAAATCACATAAAGTCAGACATTTTCAGTTCTGGGCCTCTAATATTCAGGTAAGAATTCATATACATTTTACATCAATTGAATTATACGTCATATGTCATAATAATCATGTTCTTGATTTACAGTGAAGAAGATGGTAAAAATGTCAGTGCTGTGATAAGATTAAAGCTCAATAATATAAGGTGCGCCTTTATATTTAATCATATATACACTCACCTAAAGGATTATTAGGAACACCATACTAATACTGTGTTTGACCCCCTTTCGCCTTCAGAACTGCCTTAATTCTACGTGGCATTGATTCAACAAGGTGCTGAAAGCATTCTTTAGAAATGTTGGCCCATATTGATAGGATAGCATCTTGCAGTTGATGGAGATTTGTGGGATGCACATCAAGGGCACGAAGCTCCCGTTCCACCACATCCCAAAGATGCTCTATTGGGTTGAGATCTGGTGACTGTGGGGGCCATTTTAGTACAGTGAACTCATTGTCATGTTCAAGAAACCAATTTGAAATGATTCGAGCTTTGTGACATGGTGCATTATCGTGCTGGAAGTAGCCATCAGAGGATGGGTACATGGTGGTCATAAAGGGATGGACATGGTCAGAAACAATGCTCAGGTAGGCCGTGGCATTTAAACGATGCCCAATTGGCACTAAGGGGCCTAAAGTGTGCCCAAGAAAACATCCCCCACACCATTACACCACCACCACCAGCCTGCACAGTGGTAACAAGGCATGATGGATCCATGTTCTCATTCTGTTTACGCCAAATTCTGACTCTGCCATCTGAATGTCTCAACAGAAATCGAGACTCATCAGACCAGGCAACATTTTTCCAGTCTTCAACTGTCCAATTTTGGTGAGCTCGTGCAAATTGTAGCCTCTTTTTCCTATTTGTAGTGGAGATGAGTGGTACCCGGTGGGGTCTTCTGCTGTTGTAGCCCATCCGCCTCAAGGTTGTGCGTGTTGTGGCTTCACAAATGCTTTGCTGCATACCTCGGTTGTAACGAGTGGTTATTTCAGTCAAAGTTGCTCTTCTATCAGCTTGAATCAGTCGGCCCATTCTCCTCTGACCTCTAGCATCAACAAGGCATTTTCGCCCACAGGACTGCCGCATACTGGATGTTTTTCCCTTTTCACACCATTCTTTGTAAACTCTAGAAATGGTTGTGCGTGAAAATCCCAGTAACTGAGCAGATTGTGAAATACTCAGACCGGCCCGTCTGGCACCAACAACCATGCCATGCTCAAAATTGCTTAAATCACCTTTCTTTCCCATTTTGACATTCAGTTTGAAGTTCAGGAGATTGTCTTGACCAGGACCACACCCCTAAATGCATTGAAGCAACTGCCATGTGATTGGTTGATTAGATAATTGCATTAATGAGAAATTGAACAGGTGTTCCTAATAATCCTTTAGGTGAGTGTGTATATATATATATATATATATATATATATATATATATATATATATATATATATATATATATAATATAATATATATATATATATATATATATATATATATATATATACACTCACCTAAAGGATTATTAGGAACACCATACTAATACTGTGTTTGACCCCCTTTCGCCTTCAGAACTGCCTTAATTCTACGTGGCATTGATTCAACAAGGTGCTGAAAGCATTCTTTAGAAATGTTGGCCCATATTGATAGGATAGCATCTTGCAGTTGATGGAGATTTGTGGGATGCACATCCAGGGCACGAAGCTCCTGTTCCACCACATCCCAAAGATGCTCTATTGGGTTGAGATCTGGTGACTGTGGGGGCCATTTTAGTACAGTGCACTCATTGTCATGTTCAAGAAACCAATTTGAAATGATTCGAGCTTTGTGACATGGTGCATTATCCTGCTGGAAGTAGCCATCAGAGGATGGGTACATGGTGGTCATAAAGGGATGGACATGGTCAGAAACAATGCTCAGGTAGGCCATGGCATTTAAACGATGCCCAACTGGCACTAAGGGGCCTAAAGTGTGCCAAGAAAACATCTCCCACACCATTACACCACCACCACCAGCCTGCACAGTGGTAACAAGGCATGATGGATCCATGTTCTCATTCTGTTTACGCCAAATTCTGACTCTACCATCTGAATGTCTCAACAGAAATCGACTCCTCAGACCAGGCAACATTTTTCCAGTGTTCAACCGTCCAATTTTGGTTAGCTCGTGCAAATTGTAGCCTCTTTTTCCTATTTGTAGTGGAGATGAGTGGTACCCGGTGGGGTCTTCTGCTGTTGTAGCCCATCCGCCTCAAGGTTGTGCGTGTTGTGGCTTCACAAATGCTTTGCTGCATACCTCGGTTGTAACGAGTGGTTATTTCAGTCAAAGTTGCTCTTCTATCAGCTTGAATCAGTCGGCCCATTCTCCTCTGACCTCTAGCATCAACAAGGCATTTTCGCCCACAGGACTGCCGCATACTGGATGTTTTTCCCTTTTCACACCATTCTTTGTAAACTCTAGAAATGGTTGTGCGTGAAAATCCCAGTAACTGAGCAGATTGTGAAATACTCAGACCGGCCCGTCTGGCACCAACAACCATGCCACGCTCAAAATTGCTTAAATCACCTTTCTTTCCCATTCTGACATTCAGTTTGGAGTTCAGGAGATTGTCTTGACCAGGACCACACCCCTAAATGCATTGAAGCAACTGCCATGTGATTGGTTGATTAGATAATTGCATTAATGAGAAATTGAACAGGTGTTCCTAATAATCCTTTAGATGAGTGTATATATATACAGGTGCTGGTCATATAATTAGAATATCATAAAAAAGTTTATTTATTTCACTAATTCCATTCAAAAAGTGAAACTTGTCTGTTGTTCAAGAGTGGCTTGACACAAGGAATGCGACAGCTGAAACCCATGTCTTGCATACGTCTGTGCGTAGTGGTTCTTGAAGCACTGACTCCAGCTGCAGTCCACTCTTTGTGAATCTCCCCCACATTTTTCAATGGGTTTTGTTTCACAATCCTCTCCAGGGTGCGGTTATCCCTATTGCTTGTACACTTTTTTCTACCACATCTTTTCCTTCCCTTCGCCTCTCTATTAATGTGCTTGGACACAGAGCTCTGTGAACAGCCAGCCTCTTTTGCAATGACCTTTTGTGTCTTGCCCTCCTTGTGCAAGGTGTCAATGGTCGTCTTTTGGACAACTGTCAAGTCAGCAGTCTTCCCCATGATTGTGTAGCCTACAGAACTAGACTGAGTGACCATTTAAAGGCCTTTGCAGGTGTTTTGAGTTAAGTAGCTGATTAGAGTGTGGCATCAGGTGTCTTCAATATTAAACCTTTTCACAATATTCAAATTTTCTGAGATACTGAATTTGGGATTTTCCTTAGTTGTCAGTTATAATCATCAAAATTAAAAGAAATAAACATTTGAAATATATCAGTCTGTGTGTAATGAATTAATATAATATACAAGTTTCACTTTTTGAATGGAATTAGTGAAATAAATCAACTTTTTGATGATATTCTAATTATATGACCAGCACCTGTATGTGTGTGTATATATATATATATATATATATATATATATACACCGATCTGGCATAACATTATGACCTAATATTGTGTTGGTCCTCCTTTTGCTGCCAAAACAGCCCTGACCCGTCAAGGCATGGACTCCACTAGACCCCTGAAGGTGTGCTGTGGTATCTGGCACCAAGATGTTAGCAGCAGATCCTTTAAGTCCTGTAAGTTGTGAGGTGGGGCCTCCATGGATCGGACTTGTTTGTTCAGCAAATCCCACAGATGCTCCATTGGATTGAGATCTGGGGAATTTGGAGGCCAAGTCAACACCTCAAACTCGTTGTTGTGCTCCTCAAACCATTCCTGAACCATTTTTGCTTTGTGGCAGGGCGCATTATCCTGCTGAAAGAGGCCACAGCCACCAGGGAATACCTTTCCATGAAAGGGTGTACATGGTCTGCAACAATGCTTAGGTAGGTGGTATGTGTCAATGTAGTATCCACATGGATGGCAGGACCCAAGGTTTCCCAGCAGAACATTGCCCAAAGCATCAAACTGCCTCCACCGGCTTGCCTTCTTCCCATAGTGCATCCTGGTGCCATATGTTCCCCAGGTAAACGAAACACACCTTCACCTGTCATAATCCCCAGGTAAACGAAACACACCTTCACCTGTCATAATCATAATGTTATGCCTCATCTGTGTATATCCTCTGAGATTTTGGTCCATATTGTCATGATTACGTCACGCAGTTGCTGCAGATCTTTCGGCTGCACATCCATGATGCGACTCTCCCGTTCCACCACATCATAAAGCTGCTCTTGGGTTGAGATCTGGTGACTGTGGAGGCCATTTGAGTTTAGAGAACTCACTGTAATGTTTGAGATGATTTGATCTTTGTGACATGCCGTGTTATCCTGCTTGAAGTAGCCACCAGAAGATGAGTACATTGTGGTCATAAAGGGATGGAGATGGTCAGCGACAATACTCAGGAAGGCTGTGGTGTTTAAACAATGCTTAATTGGTACTAAGGGGTTCAAAGTGTGCCAAAAAAAAATATCCTCCACACCATTACACCACCAGCAGCCTGAACCGTTGATACAAGGCAGGATGGATCCATGCGTTCATGTTGTTTACGCCAAATTCTGACCCGACGATCTGAATGTTGCAGCAGAAATCGAGTCTCATCAGATCAGGCAATGTTTTTCCATCTTCTATTGTCCAGTTTTGGTGAGTCCGTGTGAATTGTAGCCTCAGTTTTCTGTTCTCAGCTGACAGGAGTTGCACCGGTGTGTCTTCTGCTGCTGTAGCCCGTCTGCTTCAAGGTTTGACGTGTTCAGAGATGCTCTTTTGCAGACCTCAGTTGTAACGAGTGGTTATTTGAGTTACTGTTGTCCTCGCTTCAGCTCAAACCAGTTTGGTCATTGTCCTCTGACCTCTGGCATCAAGGCATTTCGCCCACAGAACTGCTGCTCACTGGATATTTTCTCTTTTTCAGACCATGTAAACCCTAGAGATGGTTTTGCGTGAAAATCCCAGTAGATCAGCAGTTTCTGAAATACGCAGACCAGCCCGTCTGACAACAACAACCATGCCACGTTCAAAGTCAGTTAAATCACCTTTTTTCCCGTTCTGCTGCTCAGTTTGAACTGCAGTAGATCATCTTGACCATTTATAAATGCCTAAATTCATTAAGTTGATATTTGCATTAATGATCAGTTGAACAGGTGTAGTGATGTGAACGATGAGTGTAGATGTATGTATATTTCACAAAATAGTATTTAAGCATGAACATTGGAATGGGACGCTTTGGCTTGCATGTAGCCCAATAAGCCATGCACAGTTACACTTTGAGTATCTCAATATGAGCTGTTTCCTTGTCATTTTGTTCTGGAATATAGCACCTTTGTGAAAGAGTAGAGCATGAATATGCCACTCAATATAACTGATTTGGGATGGGAGCAGATATAGATACCATCTGGCATACTTGCATTTGTTTACTCAATGAAAATCGAGACGAAACATAAAGACCCTTATTTCATATGCCCTCCAACCAAAGCTATGGGGAAACTAAAAATGAGACGTAACCCTGCACACGACTCCTTGAGACCCGAAACTCAAGTGATGACTTGGAACCATAAATCTTGCTTCCAGCAGTTTTACATGACAAACGCAGGTGCCCTCCTGTCTGCAAAAACCTATACCAGTGATTTCTTCTATATATATATATTTCACACACACACACACACACACACACTCGTCAAACCTTCCCCATAGCTTTATATATATATATATCTAATAGAAACATTTCCACACACAAATATGTATCCATATGATCCAAATTACATCACACACACATATACATGTAGGCTACACATACACACATATATGGCCTATAATGTATGTGTATGTAGGCTAATTATATGGGGTTTATTGGGGTATGTAGAATAAGCGCTCCCGTCTCTCCTTATTGGGCGCAGTGCTTGCTTAGAGAGAGAGAGAGAGAGAGAGAGAGAGAGAGAGAGAGTGAGAGTGCTGAGCGCACCGACTGCGCTCCAGTCCACGGTTCTCCACCGGAGGAGCGGAGCGCAGACAAAGACGCTGCCGGTGTTTCGTGCATGAACAGCAGTCAGTACCTTCTGCTCGACCCGCTTCGAAGCATTGAAAATTGACGGATCTAAACATCACCATCATTCCCATTTAAACATCGGAGACCAGGATATACGCACCGTACAAGCACGGAGATGTGGATCATAAAGTTCGTGTTGATTTGGACCTGCTGGTTCGGAGTGAGAGCGGACTTCGATGGCAGGTGAGACGTCAATTAAACGTGTAGACGTCTGTATCACTGTGATGTAAAGAGTTTTTTGCTAGAGCAGACAGTTTGTTTGAAGAGTCAAAAAAGGTGACTAAAGTAAACTGCTTTAATATTTTAAAAATTCTATGAGACAAAAACCCATATGGGACAATGTCTTGTAGTAAACTGTAAGTGTGAATTGCATTGTATCATCTCAAGCAAAATTTAATATGTTAATTAATACAATAGATATGCCTTGAAAGGTTGACATTTTTTAAGTTCATTTAGCCATTAGGTTTGTGGTCAAGGTCAAAACACTATAAGGTGTTTATTAGAAAGAGTATTTAAGGCTGATAATTCTTCAAACATCCAGTTTTTGCCAGCAGTTGTATAATAACAAAAATCATAATAGCAGGGCTGTTCAAGATCATCCCCTAACAAGCCTCACAAAATAATGAGATACAAATCAATACAACACTTCTGCTGAAGGAGTCAGCATCCTGAAAGTATAACGATGCCATTATGACAGTGTTTTATTTTTTATTAGTAGTATTTTAGAAATGTTACACGTGGTAGTTGCTGGTAACAGGGTTGACTGTTAACTAAATCAGTAAAAAAGTAAGGTTACACTTTATTTTAAGGTGTCATTGTTACAGTGTAATTATATATTTAAGTACTATGAGAAATATTAATTAACTACATGTACTTACTATAGGGTTATGGTAGGAATAGGGTTTGGTTGAGGGTTAGTTGCATTTAATTATGCATACTTTACTGTTATTATTATGGACATTGTGAAATAAAATGTTACCAAAAATCATTCTTAAAGTCATTGTTTACATGTTAAAAATTTAAGTCACAATTTTCGTGAGATGAGCTTTTGAAAGCCTAACAGGTTTGTCTCAAGTTTAGTGTTGTTGTGATCACTTCCATTTAGGACAGGCTTAAAGTTTGTGTTGTTACTGTGTTGTCAATCAACACTGTGAACTTGTGAACTTGCATCAGTCTACAGCTGCTCTTAAAGATCTTCACAAATGCAAAATACTAGCATTCATTCTTTAATTTATCAGTATGTGTTGAATAATGTATGTAATGGCAGTTTGAAAGAAAAAAACTTGTGTTTAAGAATCATTTATTCTCCCTCTGTCAGCGCACATGCTCCCGGTTGTTTCGTGCCCCAACATGTAATGTGAAGTATGTGGTGAACAGAAACGTGCCAAAGATTCAAATCTGCTTAAAGCTTCATTGAGATTAAAGAGGATCGAATGTCCATGCTTGAAATTAACTATGTGCTTTAGTAGAAGTGGCTCCGTATACCTTAGGGCAAGGTTTCTCGGTCCATTCCTGCAGGCCCGCCGACTGCGCATTATTGGGGTCTCACTAATCTGACACACCCAGTGTAGATCATGAATCCCTCTGCTACTGAGATTGATCGTTGAATTAGATGTGCTAAATAAGAGACATATCCAAAATGTGCAATCATAAATGAATGACTCTAGAGCCAGTATTAGAGGGGTTCATTGATCTCTCCTGTGACAGAGAAACTTCTTTTAAAACAGCTTATGACTCATCCTTATTGAGCATGCATTGCTGAATCACATCATTTATTATGTAATGCTTAATTACCCCATTCAAGTATGTATTGTTTAATTAGGCCTACTCATTAAATATGAAATTTAAATACTTCATGTATTAAATTATGTATACACACTGAAGTATATAACATTTAAATCCATATGCATCACTCAACAAGTCAACATGAAATCTAAATCTACACCTATTTACTTTTCTAATGCACATCCTTGGTCCTAATATGTACAAGAATTCTTTTTTTAAAATCAAAGTCTAACATCTTGCTCGTCACTGATTCCTGCCCTACAATTTTACTCCCTTAAAGGGATAGTTCAACTCTGTCATCATGATGTTTCAAACCTGTATAAATTTGTTTCTTCTGTGAAACAATTTTTTTTTTTTTAAACAAGGAAAATCTGTCCATTGTTGTTTTGGCCCCTATTGAAAATGACAGTAGAAATGATTTTCATTTTTCATTTTTGTGTGAACAAATTTTGTATTTGGCAAATACATCACATTATGGAAATAAAATTGGTTTCACATTGCATTCCAAACGTAATTTATTAACTTTGTGATGCTTTGTCATTTAACTATGCATTGCCTATTTACGCTATATATTAAGTATGCATCGTCTAATTACGTCATGTATTAAGTATGCATTGTCTAATTACGTCATGTATTAAGTATGCGTCGCATAATTACGTCATGTATTATGCATTGCCTAATTACGTCATGTATTAAGTATGCGTCGCCTAATTACATCATGTATTAAGTATGCATCGCCTAACTACATCATGTATTAAGTATGTGTAGCCTAATTACATCATGTATTATGCATTGCCTAATTACGTCATGTATTATGCATTGCCTAATTACGTCATGTATTAAGTATGCGTCACCTAATTACATCATGTATTAAGTATGCATCATCTAATTACATCATGTATCAAGTTTACATCGCCTAATTACATCATGTATCAAGTTTGCATCGCCTAATTACATCATGTATTAAGTCTGTGTCACCTAATTACGTCATGTATTAAGTATGCGTCACCTAACTACGTCATGTATTAAGTATGCACTTTGCTTAATTACGTCATGTATCAAGTTTGCATCGCCTAATCACGTCATGTATTAAGTTTGCATCGCCTAATTACGTCATGTATTAAGTTTGCATCGCCTAATTACGTCATGTTTTAAGTTTGCATCGCCTAATTACGTCATGTTTTAAGTTTGCATCGCCTAATTGCGTCATGTTTTAAGCGTCGCCTAATTACATAATGTATTAAGTTTGCATCGCCTAATTACATCATGTATTAAGTATGCATTGCCTAATTACATCATGTATTAAGTATGCATCATCTAATTACGTCATATATTAAGTATGCGTCGCCTAACTACGTCATGTATTAGGTGTCGCATAATTACATCATATATTAAGTCTACGTCGCCTAAATACGTCATATATTAAGTATGCGTCGCCTAATTGTATCGTGTATTATGTATCGTCTAATTACGTCATGTATTAAGTAATGGTTTGCGTAATTACCTCATGTATTAAGTGTGCGTTGCCTAATTATATCATGTATTAAGTATGCATCATCTAATTACGTCATGTATTAAGTATACATCGTCTAATTACGTCATGTATTAAGTCTGTGTCGCCTAATTACATCATGTATTAAGTATGCGTCACCTAATTACGTCATGTATTATGCGTCACCTAACTACGTCATGTATTAAGTATGCACTTTGCTTAATTACGTCATGTATCAAGTTTGCATCGCCTAATTACGTTGTTTTAAGCGTCGCCTAATTACGTCATGTATTAAGTATGCGTCACCTAACTACGTCATGTATTAAGTATGCATTGCCTAATTACATCATGTATTAAGTATGCATCATCTAATTACGTCATGTATTAAGTATGCATCGCCTAACTACGTCATGTATTAGGTGTCGCATAATTACATCATATATTAAGTCTGCGTCGCCTAATTGTATCGTGTATTAAGTATGCATTGTCTAATTACGTCATGTATTAAGTATGTGTCGCGTAATTACCTCATGTATTAAGTATGCGTCGCCTAATTATATCATGTATTAAGTATTCATCATCTAATTACATCATGTATTATGTCTGTGTCGCCTAATTACATCATGTATTAAGTATGCATCATCTAATTACGTCATGTATTAAGTATGCATCGTCTAATTACGTCATGTATTATGTCTGTGTCGCCTAATTACATCATGTATTAAGTATGCATCACCTAACTACGTTATGTACTAAGTATGTGTTGCCTAATTACATCATGTATTAAGTATGCATCATCTAATTACGTCATGTATTAAGTATGCATCGTCTAATTACGTCATGTATTAAGTTTGCATCGCCTAATTACGTCATGTATTAAGTTTGCATCGCCTAATTACGTCATGTTTTAAGTTTGCATCGCCTAATTACGTCATGTTTTAAGCGTCGCCTAATTACATAATGTATTAAGTTTGCATCGCCTAATTACATCATGTATTAAGTATGCATTGCCTAATTACATCATGTATTAGGTGTCGCATAATTACGTCATATATTAAGTATGCGTCGCCTAATTGTATTGTGTATTAAGTATGCGTCGCCTAATTGTATCGTGTATTAAGTATGTATCTTCTAATTACGTCATGTATTAAGTAATGGTTTGCGTAATTACCTCATGTATTAAGTATGCGTCGCCTAATTATATCATGTATTAAGTATGCATCATCTAATTACGTCATGTATTAAGTAATGGTTTGCGTAATTACCTCATGTATTAAGTATGCGTCGCCTAATTACATCATGTATTAAGTATGCATCGCCTAACTACGTCATGTATTAAGTATGCGTCACCTAATTACATCATGTATTAAGTATGCATCGCCTAACTACGTTATGTATTAAGTATGTGTTGCCTAATTACATCATATATTAAGTCTGCGTCGCCTAACTACGTCATTGTTGTGAATGCATCACTTCCCATTCACTGTTACAGTCACTCGGTTCCCACAGGGTGTTCCACTGAGAACACTGGCCACCCAAGTGTGGACTTGTGAATACAACTCCTGCAGTGATCTTTATGGCATCTTTTATCTTCTGCTCTGCTGGGAAGCATTTCGTCCTTTTGGCAAGATGACCAATAGCTGTCCTTCCAAATGGACTGGAAATGTATTCAGTGGCAGAAGTATTTTTTGTGTTAAAATTCAAGCTTGGTTCTTTTGCTTCTTCATTTTCCCCTTATTTATCATTGCCAGTTGCCCAGAGGCAGAGCACAGCTATGATGCGGTTTCATGAACACATCCGTACTCAGTTAGCGGGACATTAATAACGGGCTTTTGGTACAACATTACCAGCACTCTTTTAGAGACATAATGAATAACTAATGTGAATTTGTTTGTCATCTATATTTGTCCAAATGACCTTAGCGCACTCATTTAGTCAAGACTCTGTTATTCATTGCTTTCTATACATTCTAACTTCTCTGTGTCATCCCATACATCATGAGCTTAATGTTTGTGTAACTCACAGGCACAATATTGATGCGTTTTCCTCGGGGCATGGCTTGTGCTGGCATTTTAGGAGAGGGAGCTGCCCACTGTAATGAACGTGTACATTAACCTGCTGGCGTACATTATTAATTTCAGTCGTGATGGAGTTCGCTTGTCACCAGGGCCATTATTTGCCAATTTGCCCTGCTTATAAACCTGCTTCACTGCCCCGATCTAAATTCATAGAGAGAATATAGTGGATGAGCGCACTGTGAGGGGCCCATTCATTAAATCCAGGCCCCTTAGCAGGGGCCGTTAAGCTCCTGTCTAATGGCTTGTGCTACACCTGAGGGATGACTCGATGCTAAACCGCCAACTTGTCATTGGCTGACAAGATAACAAGAGTAATCAATTATAGACAGACTCATTAAAGTGTCCAACTTTTTAAACTCTTCCAACATGGGGTTTTGGACTGTTGAACAGTGGGTTTCTATGACTCACTGGAGCAGAATGTATAATCCCAGCATCCCTAATTGTTCTAATATATTTTGTCAACAGTGCTTTGTTACTTTCTCGCTCAGTCTTGGGGTGAACCCTACTGGCCCGTTCAGAAGGGCTTAAATTATATCCACATGTCCGGTTGGCACTCTTTGTGGTCTTTCAATTGATTTCATCATCTGAGTTGTCTCAGGGAGTAGAATTTGACCCCAGTCCTGACTTTTCTATCATGCAGTAGTAGAGTCAGCTAACATTGGCCAATGTATGTGCATTTGACTGAAAATGCATTGGTCACTTGGTCTGTAGTCAAGTTATTTTCAATGTTTAGATTTGACCCTATCCATATCTATCTATCTATCTATCTTTCTGTCTGTCTGTCTGTCGCTCTGTTTAGTTCCTGTCTCTATGAAGCCCCGCCTTTTGAAAAGCACAATGTGCTCTGATTGGTCGGCTGGAGCAGTGTGTTGTAATTGGTCAACAACTTCGAGTGTGTTTGGGAAATGTCACACCCCTTACCATACCAGAGGCCTCACTCCTTTTTGTTTGCATAATGCCTTGGGCAGAAATTATTTAAATGAGGAAAATTGTAACGTATTCGTTCCTGGAAGAAAACTACAATCTACAATACAAGAATACAATTGAGCTGTTTCAAGGAGTAAAATGTATTGTTTACTCCACTTTCTAGAAACACTGTAAGCCATGCAGCTTTGAAATTTGCATTATTTTTACTGAGCCAAATGCTTAATCTGTGAAATTTGTCTTCTTTATTGGTCAACCATCTTCTCTCCATGCAAATTCACAGGTCAGAGTTGAAACTTTGGCCTGCATTTCCTCTCGTTTGTATGCATATGAATGGAACAAAGTCTAATGTGACTGCACATAAAATGCTCTTTTTTGGTTGCCACTCATTTCACGATTTTCAGTATTTTTCTGAATCTACTTCTAGATTTCCACCCCTATCAGCCAGACTGCTGTCAGATAACTGCGCTGACCGTTGGAAAACTCATATCCGTTGAACACTATTGTCTTCAAATGCTCATAAACATCTCAGAAACTGTGGGAGATTCACAGATCTGTCCCTTCCACCACATGGGGCATTTATTTCAGACTTGTACCTGCTGCGTCTGATTGCTGCTTAGCGCTGGATGAGATAGACTTTGCTTGACCAGTGTGTCATTCTCCAGAGGCACATATTCTATATGGAGGCTGGTGAATGAAGACAGCTCAACTCTCAAGCACATGTTTCAAAGGCCCGTGTCTAATTGTCTGGCAGTCTGTGGAGGTGGTGGAGGAATGTGAAGGGCTGTAATTAAACCCCCCTGCGCTTGCACCCGAGCCCCGCTGCATGTCATCATTCATATACATGTGCAGACTCACTAGCGAACCGCATGAATAGTGTCAGACCGCTGCAGACAAAAAGCAAATGTGAATTGCATGAATTTTTCATGACTCAAATGTACCAGTGCGCCGAGATGAAGGCATCTACAGCTAATTTCCGTGACCCGGTTGCCTCCATTGAGCAGCCGGGACAGAATTGCATTATGTAGATATTTGTCGTTTGTGTAATCCGCTAATGCTAGATTGAGCTGGAAATTGAAACTGTGTAATAGCTGCATCTTTAACAAGGTGAGGAAAGACACTTTCTCAGGTGGACGAGGGATTTGTTGTGACAGCCTTGTTACCTCAGTGAACGTGGCGCCAGTTTCTCGCTGAGCGACGCTCTCTCTCTGTTTCTCTCTCTCAGTTTGGTGTCTCTTTGGATCGGGCCCAGAGTTTGCAGATTGCTGACTGGCACGCATTCGCTTGTCTCTGGTGGGGCAAGCACTGCACACGCAGAGATTTGTCTTTCTCTCATTGTCCCCCTCTGTTTGTTTCTTTTCTTGCTTGCTTTTCTGGTAAAGAGGGCCTATTTTGCTTTCTTTAGTGTGTAATGTTGCTGTTTGAGCGTGAAAAAGGTCTGCGAAGTTACAAAGTCATTCCAACGGGCGTTATTCTCTATATCAGTGCGCACTGTTTCTGAACTCCCTGAAACGCCTCCATTGTACACATTGTCCACGTCACAATATTCCTAATTTAAATAGTTCCAGCCCAAGGCATACAAAAAATAAATGGACGGGGCCTGGTTGAATTGTGATAGTAGTATGGTAAGTGGCATTTCCCCTCAAAATAAGTTGACCTGTCATAAGTTTCACAACACACTGCTCCAGCCGACCAATCAGAACACATTGTGCTTTTCAGAAGGAAGGGCTTCATAGAGACGATGGGAATGGGAAGTCCGGTTCTTTTCCACGAAATAGTTCTTTCGGACAGTTCGTTTCAATGAACCGGTTCTTTTACGTCCTCACGTAATAACGTCAATTCTATAATCCCGGCGGATGAAAATACATTAAAACACATTCATAAAGTAATTTTGAATCATAACTTTGTATAATAATAATAATCGTCATCATCATCTTGAATAAGTTTCTTATGTTTTGCAAAAGCACTCAATACAGCCACTGTCGTGCAAACGCGGATGTTTTACACAGATTAAACACATTTACATTGACATAGATTTACACAAGTCCTCGGTTCACCCGTGCTTATGTTATCAGCACAGCATCAGTTGTCGGTGAGAAACAATTCGGTTCAGACGGTGCAATCATGCATGCTCAGTATCTCAGCTCATCGGTTCTCAGTATCGAACGTGTCCGAAAGAAACAGTTCGGATTCGAGAACTGTTAACTCGAGAACCGCTGTACGTTCGGTAGTACACGCATGCTCAGTATCAGCTGCTCGTGAGTTCTCATCAGTTCACTCAGCACAACATGTCTCAGTTCAGTGAACTGTTAAGAGTCACTAGAGTAACATATATTTAAGGATATTGATTTATTTCTAGTCAAAGGGACTGTCAGGCATGTCAGAAGTGAGAAACTTTAATAACTTGTGGATCAGCGCTGACTCGAGACGCGAACCGTTTAGAACGAATTGGTGAACTGGTTTGACCGGTTCACTAAAAAGAACCGATTCAGAAGAACGATTCATTCACGAACCGGACATCACTAATAGAGACAGGAACTAAACAGAGCATTACTGACAGACTGGGAAGAGAGGAGCTGCAACAATGTCAAATATGTGGAAAAATAATGTGTTATTTGAACATTCAAGCATGAAAACCTGTTCTAGTAGAGCCCAAAAACAAAACCCAGACTTTGAACCAGGTCCTCTGTAAGCACTGCAGTTTATGTAAATCGTTCTCGGTTGTCTTATATCCTAAAAAGCTTTCCATCAAGCATTTATCTGTCCTCCCTGAAAGTCAAATATTTTGTGAAAAGACAAAATCACAGCCAACTGGAACATATTTGGTGTTCCGCCTATCCGGAGAGCAACCATGAGGATGTTTAATGAATGTTAGTATGCATTATGACCCCTATCTTTCATTTTTAAGACATTTATAACAGTGGTTCTCAACCAATTTCTGTTCTGATAGGGTCATGGTCAGCTAAATAAAAACTGTAAATAAAGAAAATAAACCATGTAATTGTGCATTGTTAGAATAGTTAAATAAAAAGGTTTTGAAAAAGTGCCACAAAGGTTTTGGTTCCAATCAAACTAAATACTGGGTCACATGATCCTTCAGAAATCATTCTAATATACTGATTTGGTGTTTAAGATAAAATTCTCATTATTATCAATTTTGAGAACATTTGTGCAGCTAAATATTTTTTGGATTTTTTCAGGATTCTTTGATGAATAGAAAGTTCAAAATAACTTTATTTGAGCTTTATATGTCTCTTTAGATTAGTTTAATGTATCCTTGCTCAACAAAAGCATACATTTATTAAAAAACAAACAAACAAACAAAAAACATGTTTTGAACAGACTTTTGAATGGTAGTGTATCCTATAGTTTATGCTAATATCAGTACATTTTAAAGTATATCTTTTTAATCACTTTTGTATGATAAACAGTTTTGATACAATATTGGGTTACCACTTAATGTCCAATGTAAAACCTGAAGCAAAATAGCTTGCTTTATAGCAGTGTTTCCCACCTTTTGTAGCTTTTTCTTACTCTTATATGCACACCTAGGGGTTCAAAAGCCCTTTAATAAACGCCAAATGAGTTCCTCATAAATATGTATGAAATAATATTCCTCGTAAATGTGTTTGCAACTCATATTATACTTGATATCTTTTAGTATTCTATTTATGATTAAAATGGTCATTATTACAAAGCAATGCTGTGGGTAAAAACTGACTCACCAATTAGCATACTCAGACTGAAGCAGTTTGAGAAATACAGACTGTTGTTTTCTTACTGCATTTAGTTTGATATTTTCATCTAAAAGAAAATAGCAAAGAGCTTTGTATTGTTGTGGAGAAATGCAAGTGAAATGACTAAAGACAGGTATATGGGGTTGTTATGTATATGTACGTATGTTCTTGCTATGTTCTATACATTTTATTCGGTTTTCTTACTTTTAAAAACTCATACAAAAGATAATAGAAATGTATGCGCACCCCTGGGAGCCATTACGATATATGACGCATTCTGTACCCAGCATCTTCGCAGTTTGAAGGTAGAAGTGATGTTTTTTTATTGTGTTGGTACATGGTGAGTTTGGCCAGTCTCTGTGTGTGTGTGTGATTAAATGTGTGTTTCAGGTGAGATATATAGCGGAGTGACAGGCAGGAGCCCGGACTCAATCCTCTTAGCATGCGCGCTGTGTCTTTAGAGCCATTCTGAAGTCTCCTCTCCCTTGCCGCGCTGCACACGCAAACATTTTCCCTTCAGCCTGTCACTCTCATTTAGTGCCACCATCACACTTTCTTACTGGAGTGACTGGCAGCTGTAGTGGCCGCATTAGCATTTTCACTGCCTTACGATCCAGAGTAATTGAAGGGGACAGTGCAGCGTGTGGCTAAAATTCCCAATCATTTCCTACCTCATTTATGGCTTGTGAATGTATTATATTTTGTTGCCTAGTAGATTCAAAATGTTTAATGTAAAGAGTAAAAATGCATGTTTGGGGTAAGATTTTATTTGAAAGAAATTAATCATTTTATTCAGCAAGAATACATTAAATTTAACAAAAGGTACATAAATTCTGTTCTTTTGAACTTTCTATTCATCAAAGATTCCTGAAAAAAAAAGTATCACAGAGTATGTATGTGTATGTAAGGGTTACATATATATATTTTTTTATTATTATATTTGATTAGCTTAGTTCAATTTCTTTCTTGTTTTCTCTTCTCTGTTTAAATACAGCCAGCCATATTAAGTAGAGGTTTAATTTTAGATTGTACGCTGTGCTTTCCCTGTATCTATTACCCGTGATGATCCATTTACATTACGTCATTTGACCTGTGTTCATTCCCTTTTGCTTATTTTCACAGACCTTAAATGGTTTTACTTCTTCACAAAAACATTTGGAGCTCTGCTTGTGGAAAAAAAAAAGAAATCAGTAATCCTGGTGTGCACTGCCAAGAAACTCTCCGATTCAAAAGCACTTCAGCTGTACCTTTATTTTCCATTTTATGGAAAATCGGTTTTAAACGGCGTTCACTGATGTTTCCAAGAATGATGTTTTCAAAAATTTGTCTTGTTCACTCACATTGTTGGGTCATGTAACATCTTCTTCAAAGAACATCCTTATTTTCCATAACTTCCCTCTAGCTATAGACAGCATAAGCACAGGCAGACTTCATCTTATCTCTGCGCTGTGTGTGCGTCCAGCATCCACATACGAGAACATCTGCATCTGGTGGTCGAGTGATAACTCACAGTGGTCTTATCTGCAGCTCCTGTGTCACTGAGTACAACAGAAGCTTTGTGAATATAGATAAAACGTCACTGGCTGACTGATGCAACGGATAAGACAACAGTAAAAAACAGGAACAACAGAAGTTACCTCATGACTTGCAAATGTGCTAGAATCTCCAAATTCATGGGCTTAGATAAACATAGACAAACAGGCAGTCTATCTATCTATCTATCTATCTATCTATCTATCTATCTATCTATCTATCTATCTATCTATCTATCTGTCTTTCTGTCTGTCTGTCTGTCTGTCTGTCTGTCTGTCTATCTATCGACTGACCAACAGAAAGATAGATAGATAGATAAGATAGATAGATGTTAAATGTCTTCTCTGCAGTGATTGGCCAAGATCTGATCAAACTTTCTCCTGACAGGTGGCCGAGGCAGATGGGCTCGTCCAATGGGCTGTGTCGATACGGCGCTCGCGTCGACTGCTGCTGGGGTTGGACACGCGTCTCCTGGGGCCAGTGCCAGCGTGAGTAACTGCTGCTATAGGGGGTGAACAGTGCTATGGGGGGCAGCTTAGGGGGCTTCTAGACTTCCATATTGCTTTAACCTTTTTCAGCCACTTAACAACAGCATAGCAAGTCACCAGTTCATTGGAGAAGCTGCAATATTTAAAATACATTTCAAATAGCTTAGCAAAACTGAATCTCTGTGGTCAATGTTCTTTTAAGTCTTTTACTCTTAAATCTGGTGTAATGTTTTAGATGCTGATTTGTTTGTAGTATCCATATGATTCCACAAAATGCTGTATAATGAACTGGTGACTTGTAATGCCCTCACAGAATTGGTAGCCGCAAGGTCAGGTCACATGGCTGAAAATAAGCAAGACTACGTCCTGGGACATAATGCTTCTGAATTTCATGCTAACTAACTGGGTTAGACGCAAGAAAATGCCCGCCGGTTGTCTGCTTTGTCTTTGAGATGTTCTGCATGACACCCAATATTATGTGGTTTAGTCATTTGGAATGATTAAAAGGTACAACGAGTAGTTGCTGCAACAGCACCACATTCCTGCAGGATTAGTGGTCTAAAAAAGACATAGAAGTCCAATCATTCATTTAGAAAGCACATTTAAAAACAACCCAAATTGCTGTACAATAAAAGGAAATTATTGTAAAAAAAAACATAATTTTTTTAATATTTTTTAAATTTATTTTAATTATTGGAAAAAATAAAAAACACTAAATAAATTGATTTTATCAATGATAAAAAAAGATACAAATGATGACAGCATTATTATTATTATTGATAACCAAAATGTAAAAAAAAGCTATAACAACATCAATAATAATAATAATAATGATTTAGAAAGCACATTTAAAAACAACTGAATGTGCTGTACAATAATAGGAAAGCTTAAAAATTTAATACAAAACACTAAATAAATTTATTTGATCAATGATAAAGATACAAATGCATTATTAAAGCATTATTATTATAAAAAAGCATTATCATTACTATTATTATTATTATTAATATCGATAACCAAAATGTAAACAAAAATGATAACTATAACATCAATAATAATATTAATGACAACAACAATAATAATGATTACAAACTATTATTATTGTTATTATTATTATTATTATCGTTATTGATAACCAAAATGTAAATAAACATGACAGCTGCAACAATAGTTAATAATAATTATATACTAACTATTATTGTTGTTGTTGGTGCTGCTGTTTCCATTTTTATTTAAATTTTGTTATTACTACTGCTACTACTACTACTAATAGTAATAATAACAATTATATATGTGTGTTTTTTATTATTGTATTATTTTATTTATTATTATTATTATTATTATTATTATATCAAGTTTAATTTTATAATTTCCAGCCATTGTATTACCCATTATCCCTCTAGTTGAAGCTAGCATGGATTATGCCAGATCTGTAATGTGAGATCCATATAAAGTAGATTCATCTCACACTAGAAGTGATGATGCCTCTCAAATCTTACACTGCATTAATCACATAATGATCTTCAAGTACGGATTAGCTCATTTTATTGCGTTATCATGGAATCAGAGGATGTGTTCCCCCGCTCATATTAATAGCGTCTTATGCTTCATTTATCAGCTGCCATATGTTCGCTACAAATCTAAAAATGATATGCCATGCTTCTGAACAAATGTTTGACCGTATCACAAAATGGAACCAGCCTAGCGCTGATTCATAGGCTACTTTGTGATGCATGACAGTATTAGCGGGACAATGTATCGGGCAGCCTGACAAATGCAAGATTCTCTGCATGGCTTGTGCACATGATAGCCCAGCTGTTGCCTTTGCCGCAGAATTGCAGTTCATGAGGGTCACATGCTGAGGGGCTCCAACAGCTAACGCTTATGCTTCTATGCTAGTAGACTCATCATTTCGTCTTTTTAGCATATTTTGTAACAAAGCAATGTTTTCTTTGTGTGACTGACTGTGTGTGTGTGTGTGCAAATGTCTCTCACACTTCACGTGGCTGAGGTACGCCTTTGCAGTTTTCGTATTTTGTTCAGCAAAGACTGTATTATATAAGTGTGCTTGACTCAGAACGGAAATATGAAGTAAACAAATATGCACAATGGGCGGTGAACCGACCGATTCTGTCCTCAATCACAGACGGCAAGACTGCCAGTGGTTGAACTCGCAATTTTGGCAGAGAATAGAAAATGTGTGGGGGGGGACGTTAAGGGCTCCATCATGAATGATTATGGGATCGCTGCATCTCATATCTTTGATGAAATTGCTGCGGTTTGATTTGGCCGGTCGCTGATCATATGGGGTGAGGATGCACATTGAGAATGAAGGCCGTAATAAATGCATCCCCCATCACAGAGTCCTCAGGGAAAGTGAAGTGCTTGGCTCCGAATTGCTTTTCAAATATTCCTCCAGTCAAAGGTTTTGTTAGGCGCCGCAGTTATATCTGGCTCCATTCACACCCCAATAACAGCAACGCGAAGCTGCAATATTTGACTTTCTCAAAACAGCTGGTTTAGGGGGCAGCCCTCGGTTTCGTGGGCTGAATTTGTGATTAAGATTATACCTCGCACAGCCGAAATTAGATTCCCCACTCATAACACCCTAATCATAGAGTTAACAAGATCTCAAGCTGAGGATGAATTTTGATGAAGTTCCTTCACAAGAGTGAAATATCTCAAGGGGAAAGGCGTCAGGACATCTCGGACTCTAATCTCTCTCTCGTTCTCTCTCTAAAAGCTGGATTTTGAAGGAACATTCTGGGTTCAATACAAATTAAGCTCTATCAACAGCTTTCATGGCATAATGTGGATTACCAGAGAAGATCATTTCGACTCATCCCTTGGGTTAAAAAAGAGAAAAAATCATAGTTACAGTACAGCACACTGTACACTGCAAGTACTTAAGGACAGGCAGTCAACTTTAAAATATCTTCATTACCGTTTAAACGTTTGAGGTCAGTGAGATTTATTTGAATAAATTAATATTTGTATTCAGCAAGAATGCATTGAACTGATCAAAAGTCACAGTAAAGACATTTATAATTTTACAAAAGATTTCTATTTCATAAAATCAAATAAATACTGTTCTTTTGAACTTTCTACCGGTCCGGTCCTCTGATAGACGCCTTCTTGTGCTTTCAAATGCTCCCGCTCCCGCTTTCAAAGCACTTTCAAACACTTCTGTGCGTTTTGTAGCCAATCACAGACATATCCGATGAGTGTGTGAACACAATGACCAATCAAAGGTGTTTACAATTCCGCTCAACAGCACTCAAAGTGTCACATTTTTAAAATTTCAGGTCAGACTTGGTACCGATGTCGGTACTTTTGACAACACTAGTAGGCAAAAAACAGTATGTGACAAGAGTAGTATGTCCGAATTCACAGTACTCATAAAAGAGTAGGCAGAAAGTACCCGGATGACCTACTATGGCAAGACTCTGAAGTGTGCATATGATGGATACTTTACTATCCCATGAGGCCATGGGAGAGGATTTGTGAATGGCAATGAAGTGACACAACTGGCGCTAGTAGGTCACATGATAATGACAACATGGTGGATGTAGTACGTCCAGATTACATTCATACTACACATTCATATATAGAACATACTTTTTTAGCAGCCGTGAAGTAATTACTTATTCAAAACAAGTACCTACTCAAGAGAGCATGCGATTTCGGATGCAGCCATTGAGTAGATTTACTCCCTCTGTCAAAATCAAGGGGTCGAGGATTTGTCCAAATACACTACCCTCGCCCACTTGACGAAGTGGAACGCATTTCAGAATGGCAACGGGGAGTCCCGGAGGGGCTACTTATACCTACTTATACTATGCCCTAAAAGTATGTACTCTTTTTGTGAAGGAAAAGTACATCTGAGTGTGTAGCTGAAGAGTATCAGCAAGCTTTGGGACATACTACTTCGTCATCTTTAATGTACAGCCCTGTCACTTAGTTACACAAATCTTGTCACCATTTAAACGGCCCTGTCCATCATCTTGTCAAAGTTAAAATCCTCCACATTATCGGATGTGAGAGAAATGCACGGACGTATTGGAGAGAAATGCAGTAGCAGCACGTTGATCTGCCAGTCGTGGGTCTTTTGTGCAGAGACTCTCCTCATGTGTTTGCAATTTAAATATAATGATGCATTTAAAAGTTAATAGCCAAACGTATCATTACAAAAGTTCACGATGTTGTTGCAGATGAAATATAAAATAGATAACATTGAATAAATATTTATTCAGGTTAGATACTGATAATCACTCTAACCCATCTAAACCATAGACTGTAAAAAAATATGGATGTAGTGTCTGTGACGTCATTCATAGGATTCTGAAGAGCAGTTTTGAAGTGTAAAGTAGGGTCGAGCTGGCCGTTGCCATCTTAGCAGCGCATCATCGCGCGTCACTCCCGGATAACAGAAAATGGGCAAAGAAGGCGGAACGTGGGTGGAGCGGAGGTGACGCAATGACTAACAGACAGCAGATAAATGGCTGTCCACCTGTCACTCAAAGTGGCCACGCCCTTAATTATGCAGAACTTTAAGGCTTTATATAATGTAAACGAATGAGCTATAAAAAAATTCACCCCCCTCACAGTTGTCATGAAGGGCAAAATTAGATGTATAGACCAAAACCACAATTTGTACCAGGCTGTAAACATGTTTTTTTCTGCTGTAAAGTTGGGCATTTTAACATGGGGCTCAATGAGATTCTGCTCCCATCTGGAGCCTGTCGATGAATTGCTGTTTAAGTCACTTCCGTATTGGCTTCAAGAGAAACTGGGGGAGGTTGCCGCTTGAACTAAACCTCTCTACTTAACTGTCGGACCCGCACATCCGTCATGTTTGTAGTCTTTTTTATATTTTTTATCCGTGTTTGTAATTCTAATCAAATATGACGCAATTGACAGGCGACTCCCTCACACGTCCCAGTTCCTTGGTTAAAATAGCAATTTTCTCAGGATTTACAAATAGTTGGAAACATTTGGGATATTGTAAGTACTCAATTGAACAAAATATATAACACTGGCCTAGTGGTTTTTGGATATTTTACTGCAAAAATGTTACATAGTGCACCTTTAAGACCAATTTGTCAACTGAATAAAGTATGGTAATTATTCAGTAATATGGTGTATATGGTGCTATCTTTTTAAGGGTAATGTTAGTTTTGAGAGTTGTCACGTAATTTAAAACATAATTTAATTTGAAGTAATTGGGCCTCATGAGTACTGGTGAGGTCAGGCAGGACAAGGTGGATTTAATAGTTGAACATTTGCAACACCACCTATCCTGTTCCTAAGCTGCTCCTAAAATACCAGCTCAGCAAAATGTTACTCAAATGTTTGAGCATCAGTAGTTCACAGGGGAGTGTGTGTGAAGCTGTGGAACTGAGGACTGAGGAACTGCAAAGAAATCTTTGTTATGGAGGCTGCCCGGCCTGGGCAAGAGAACATAGGAACTAGAGGAGTGGAACTCTGTTCCTGTAGGTAGGTGCAGAGGCCCCTATTGTATCCGTTGGTATTATTATTATTCTTCCGTTTCTTCTTCTTCTTCCGCTATTGAGTCTATGGCAGCCCATATAACCGTATGGTAAAAAGTTGTGAAATTTGGCACACTGATAGAGGACTGGCCCAACATAAACTGCACCAATTTTGGAGTCTTTAGCTCAATCCCTCTAGCCCCACCACCTGTCAAAAATTTCACTTATGTTTATGCTGATAACTTTTGAACCATAAGGGTTAGAAACAAAAATTTCCACTGATTCCTTGGCTCAATCTGATTCGATTGCACCCTATGATGTCATTTTCCGTTCTGAAAAATGTCCCACTTTTTTTAATTTTCCAAAACCTACTTTTTTACGAAAATTTAACCTGATCATCTTCAGACCATGCCGACAAAAAAGTTCAAGTTCGAAAAACACCCAAACGAATTTTATGTAGCGCTTGCGAAAATAGACATAAGGGTGTATCTCCGCAACGCTTTATCGTATTCAAACCAAACTTGGTACCTGTCATCACAAGCATGACCTGAGGCACCACTACTGATCCAGAGATACAAAAAATGGCTGTTTTTGCATATAAATTTCTGAATGCTTTGTGCAAAAATCATGAGGTCTCATTAGATTTGGGGCGACATGCGGAGTCTAATGTAATGTAACGTTTTTCTCATATCAGTTGTGATTTAACGCTTAAAAAACTTTCGCGAATATCTTTGAAACCGTTAGTCCGATCAAGACGAAACCAGCGTAGGAAATACGGAATCCAAGTTGGTTAACGAGTTGTCTTGACCCAAATGTCAAAATTTTGATAGGAAATCTAAACAAATTCGTCTGTGGGTCATTTTTTATGATCTCATGCATATAAATGTCTATAACTCCAAAACTAAATGAGATACTTTCATCACATTTGATGTATGGGCTCACCCTGAGGACACATACAACAATTAGTGGGATTGTGCGTCTTGGTGGCGCTGTAATTGAACAAAACATGAAATTGCCATTAACTACAATACAATATTATGATATAAAATGCTATATTTTATGAATGCATTGGTTTATCATTACTAAACTCGGTGTGTGCCATTGGCACCATGGCCTGAATGTACTCAAAAAGGTTCAAGACGTTTTATTAAATTATTCTATTATAATAAATCTGGCCATAATAGATTCCTTAAATCAATTTGAGAACATAGATACCAATTTTGCCATATTTGGCTGAACTTCCTGTCCGCCATTTTGTTTTTCATTAGAAACCTTCTTTTTTAAACCATTCCTCCATACAGAATCTCTCCAGATCACTCTAATATGATGATTTGATGCTCAAGAAACATTTCTGATTATTATCAATGTTGACAACAGTTGTGCTGCATAATATTTTTGTGGAAACCGTGATACAATGTTTTCTTTGAGTAGAAAGTTCAAAAGAACAGTGTGTTTGTATGAAATGTTTTGAAACATTATAAATGTCACGTGTGATCTATTATAATTCATCTTTCCTGAAAAAAAGTTTTTATACCACATGAAATGTGAGAGACTTTAATCTGTGTGTGTATTGTACTGTATGTGTTGCATTTATAGTGCTTGTCCATCATCAGCATGGCTCCCATGTAATGTTTTCATCTCACATTTAGACGAAGCTTCTTTCTTTTTTTCTTTTTTTGTCTGGCCGTTTGTTTTGCAGCCCTCTACGTCTTAACCCGCAGAGTAATCGGGATAAGGTGCCAACCCCAAGGTTAGCACCACATCATATTTCCTTTGCAATCATCTTGCCTGAGCGTCATTCAGAGCATGCATCCGCTGAATCCCGAGTTCCCGTTTATTTATAGTCCCCCACACGCACTCCTCCTTTGAGAATATCCTGATATCCTGTGAACACTTCACACCTGCTCCAGCTACCATTTGAATATCTGGACCCTCCAGGATATTTGGATATCACTGTTTATATTCATATTTGTTTGTTCCCCCACGTCAACCTCAAAGGATCTCACATCAAGTGTGTTTTTGGTATTTTTAACACAGCAGTATAGAGAGAGGACAGGAAATGATGGAGGATGGAATCAGGGATTGTTGCAAGCCAGATTTAAACTTGCATTTCCCATTTGAGCGGTACAGCTAAATGTCATGCATCTTTTTTTTTTGGGTAACACGTCCAAAGACAAAAACAACAACAAAACATTTAGTTATCTAACTAGTTGTTCTGTAAAGAAATTTATGATGGGACTTTGTAGTGGTATTTTTAGTGTGTTTATTTTAAAGTTAAATAAAAATATAAAAGTAAAAAATATTATAAATATTGTTAATGTATGATATGTTTTTTTAAAATAAAATAAATATATATATATATATACACACACTGAACAAAATTATAAATGCAACAATTTTGTTTTTGCCCCCATTTTTCATGAGCTGAACTCAAATATCTAAGACTTTTTCTATGTACACAAAAGGCCTATTTCTCTCAAATATTGTTCACAAATCTGTCTAAATCTGTGTTAGTGAGCACTTCTCCTTTGCCGAGATAATCCATCCACCTCACAGGTGTGGCATATCAAGATGCTAAAAGTATTTTATTTATTTATTTGTTTATTTATATTTATTAATTCATATATATGTTATATATGTATTTTTATATGGGATTTTGAATTGTAGTGTGTTAGTGTGAAATATAAATAAAAAATATATAAAAAATTATAAATATTAAAGTTATATATTACATAGATTAGAATTAGTTACATTGTATAGATTAGATTTCATTAGATTTTGGTTGTTTGTGAAACACACACACACACACACACACACACACACACACACACACACACACACGATTTGAATGGGCATTACAGGTCTGGCAAAATCCACTAGTACATGGCGTGGATGTGCTTCGCAGAGCTTATTGATTTTTCCTACTTGGAAAAATCATTATTAGCTTTTTAAATTCTTAGTGATACTTATTTTGAATCTTATTTTCATAAAAATTCACAAATTACACTTTCTTACATATTGCTTTGAAGCTGCCATCCGGTCATGCGTCATAAGAGCGCATGGATTGATAGGTATGCTATGCCGAGAATGAAAGTCTCCAGGGGTAGAGGAGTGCATGTGGTGAGAGTGGAGCTAGGCGATTTGAAGCCAGCAGGACCGTTTGATGTGGTTTGTCAATAACGGGTACTTCCCTTGGCCCGTTTCGCCTGTGGTTTGTGTTCCAAGTGTCGGCATTTCTCTGAACCGGACCGCAGCAGATAGGTTTCCCTTTAAATCCCTGTCCTTAAGCTCTTCATTCGTCAGCACTTAAAAATATAACCATTGCCTGTGATCGCACAGCGTCCCATCGGGATTAATCCATGATTTCATCACATTTGATAACTGTCTGGCTAGCGAGATAAGGCAGCCGTCTGGATAAACTCTCAATGTCAGAGAACTTGCCAGTTTCCTTGTTTGTCTCCTGCCAGCTTGGGGTTTACCACCAAATTAGGGCCCATGTTTGTCCTTTTTTGTTTTAACCTCAGGGTTTGATCTTACTGTCTAACCTCTATATCGAATAACACAGGTTAAAAGCGAGGTGAGCATGTACCTTTGATTAGCTTACTCAATCTAATAAGGTGGAATGAGACAGGCTGATTCTTATCTCACCATTTTGCCAGAGTGGGCTAAAGCCTATAGCAGGCTGATAGTAGATATCTGTGTGTCTTTCATCTACTGTACACACCAGCAGGATCTAGTCTTGCTTTCACCATCTGGGGTCAAGGGGTTTTGAGTGGAAAACACTCAGATATTCATATGAACAATCAAGAACAAGGTGTTTTAAACTCAAAACCCCATTGACCCCAGGGGTTATAGTATCCTTTCTCATTCATGTCTCCTGTAGTATTTTGTGTGTGTTTGTGGTGTATTCTTAGCTCCTCTTTCATTCTGAGAATGGCACCAGGGAGGAAAATTAACAGCTCTGATAATTGGAGACTCAATGAAGCTTTCAATGGAAATTAGTCTCAGCTGACTGCAGACTCGGTTATGAACCACCACTGAGTGCTCTGCTGTAAGCCTGGCCTAGTCTAGTCCAGCCTAATGTTACATACAGGGTTATTATAGTAAAACGAAATCATAAAAAGTATTACTTAAAATAAATGTTAGCTAAAATATATGAAACATAAAACAAAAACTTTATTTCATCTAGATGCCAAAGCAAAATGTCATTTTTTTATTTAGTACTGTCCTGAATAATATATTTTAAATAAAATATGTTTACATATAGTCCACAAGACAAAACATAGCTGAATTTATAAAAATTACCCGTTCAAAATTTTATGTACCCTTGATTCTCAGCACTGTGTGTCATTACCTTATTGATCCACGGCTGTTTTTTTGTTTTGTGATTGTTGTTCTTGAGTCCCTTGTTTGTCCTGTGCAGTTAAACTGTCCAATGTTCTTCCGAAAAATCCTCCAGGTCTCAAAACATTTTTTTTTTGCATATTTAAACCTTTTCCAGCATAACTGTATGATTTGAGATCCATCTTTTCACACTGAGGACAATTGAGGGACTCGATTATTAAACAACATGATTTAATAGCACAATTATTAAAAAAGGTTCAAACATTCACTGATGCTTCAGGAAGGAAACACCATGCATTAAGAGCCTTTCAACAGGAAGAAGATGTCCAACTTTTTCTTATTTTGTTTAAATATCTTTACTTTTTCTCAAGAACAAAAACAAGAACAATCATCACAAAAAAAAAACAGCCGTGGATCATCCAGGTAATGACACAGTATTAAGAATCAATGGTACATAAACTTTTGAACGAGTCATTTTTAATTTCACAGATTCTGCAAGGGGTTCACAAACTTTCAAGCAGCACTGTATATATACATATATATACACACCGATCAGGCATAACATATGAAGGTATTTTTGGTGCAAAACAACTGAACTCGTGTGAGAGTGGAATTTGTAGCTGTAGAGCATATCCACACATTAATAAATTTGAAGTCACAGAGAAAATTCTTTTAGGAGTTGTAAACTTGTAGATTTTTTTTCTCACCTACAAACACAACACAACAGTTACACCTTCACACATTCTTCACTGCAGGGGCACAAATCCCATTCTACGAATTTTTGCTACAGTTGCTGCAGTGAATATGGTGCAATACGCATTCACACACCCGTAAGTCACAGACAAATGTTGCACATCCGCAAATTAATATGTGAATCCATGCAATGAGAGTTGCACACTTGTAGAATATTTGGCCACAAATGCATTACTTTTCTTGGATATTTTTCTAATACAATCACAAGTCCAATCACTACAACTGTTTAAATCTGCTGCTACGAGTCTCAAACGCAGTGTTTTCGCCTTCAAATGACAAGTTCCACGCGCTCTCACTTTTGCACCATATACTATGTGAAATGTGGAGCAAAAGTGATTTGTGCATCTGTGAGGCAGCGGCAGGCCCTGTTCAGAGAGCAGAGAATTTCGGCCAATCAGAAGAGCTTGTTTTAAGCCGGTGGCTGTGGCGCGCGACCGAGAAAGGGGAAAAAAAAACATAAGCAAACAATCTTCCCGAGCAGGCGATGTCAAGTACCAATAAAGGTATGTTTTTTTTTCTCCGTCCCCCCCTGCAATCTCTCACCGTTATACATTTGTTTAAGTAGTTTTAATATGTGCGCTGGAAGTTGGTGATCATTGTTTCTTAGTTGAGCTAGCCTTTCTTGTTTCACGAAATGCAAGTTACGCTAACGTTAGCCTATCTGTACTATTAAGTTTGGTATCCAATCATCTCATAATTAAAGATACTCTCATATTAAATTATGTATTCCTTATTCTCTTCTGCTTTACCTTTAAGAAAAATTACAGAACAGGGTGGGTCTTCGCAGGTCAGTATCATATCAAGTACCTTATGCACCCATTGTAAGACTACCATGTGTACCATGTTTACCATGTTTTTCTTTCTTTTTTTGGTTTGGTTTGTTTTTGGTGGAAGATATAATTTATAGGAATACAATATAGGCTTTATAAAATGTTAATTAACCTGCTCTGTGACTCACTGCAGCTTCCATTTAGGCCTACTGGGCAAATAAAATCCCTTTACTTTACTATGGTATTCCTATAAATGTTATCATCCACCAAAAACAAACCAAACCAAAAAAAGAAAGAAAAACATGGTACACATGGTAGTCTTACAATGGGTGCATAAGTTACTTGATATGATACTGACCTGCGAAGACCTACCCTGTTCTGTCATTTTTCTGAAAGGTAAAGCAGAAGATAATAAGGAATACATCAGTTAATATGAGACTATCTTTAATTATGAGATGATTGGATACCAAACTTAACAGTACAGATAGGCTAACGTTAGCGTAACTTACATTTCGTGAAACAAGAAAGGCTAGCTCAACTAAGAAACAATGATCACCAACTTCCAGCGCACATATTAAAACTACTTAAACCAATGTACAACGGTGAGTGATTGCGGAGGGGAGATAAGAAAAAAACATACCTTTTCAGGACTCCCAATTTTTATCAAAAGTTTGGAGTGAGATTGTATCTGTTAGGGGAGTTGCCACTCAAATATTTGCAGCAGCGGCCCCTCGGCTCCACCCAATTGAAGTGTGAACCATTTAGGGTTTATTTTTGCAAAATCTTTTGTGGTAACATCCACATGCAAAGTAATTACAATTTATAAGTAGCAAGTAATTAAAAATAATTACAGGTGAGACCACTGCTGTCTCGTCATTAGCATGCTAAGGCCAATGTTAACTTTTTTTATCTATAGCATTTGTTATGAAAAATAGCATCCTCGTGATACGAACGGCTCGCACAAATCTCATCACACTTTTGGAGCGCGCTGGTGAGCGCGCGCAGAGTTTACGGAGATTCGCTCGCCATGCATGCACAATTAAATAAACCGGGCTTCAGTCATGCTGCGCAGATAATTGGTCCGTTCCGTTCGTACGGGAACTTGGTGCTTATAAAAGCTCAGAACGCGCGATGTATATAATTAATAGCCTAATTCATGTTTCCATTAACCAAATATTGGGGGGTTGTACTTGCTTGAATTGTATATTAATTGTACAATTGTCCATGAATTGTTCTATATAGAGGGACATGTTATCCCTTCTCAGCGTGAGAAATACAAGGTGTGGCGTGTGAATTGGTTGAAATGTGTGTGTCTCATGGTGAATGCGTGAGACGATAGGTACTTGACGTCGCCTGCTCGGGAAGATTGTTTGCTTATGGTTTTTTCCCCCCCTTTCTCAGTCAGTCGCGCGCCACCGGATTAAAACAAGCTCTTCTGATTGGCCGAAATTCTCTGCTCTCTGAACAGGGTCTGCCGCTGCCTCACAGATGCACAAATCACTTTTGCTCCACATTTCACGTAGTATATGGTGCAAAAGTGAGAGCGCGCGGAATTTGTCATTTGAAGGCGAAAAAACTGCGTTTGAGACTCGTAGCAGCAGATTCAAACAGTTGTAGTGATTGGACTTGTGATTGTGTTAGAAAAATATTTTGCACCATATTCACTGCAGCAACTGTAGCAAAAATTCATAGAATGGGATTTGTGCCCCTGCAGTGAAGAATGTGTGAAGGTGTAACTGTTGTGTTGTGTTTGTAGGTGAGAAAAAAAATCTACAAGTATAAACAAACTCCTAAAAGAGTTTTCTCTGTGACTTCAAATTTATTAATACACATGTGTGGATATGCTCTACAGCTACAAATTCTACTCTCACATGAGTTCAGTTGTTTTGCACCAAAAATATCTTCATAATAACATTATGACAGGTGAAGTGAATAACACTGATTATCTCTTCATCACGGCACCTGTTAGTGGGTGGGATATATTAGTAAGCAAGTGAACATTATGTCCTCAAAGTTTATGTGTTAGAAGCAGGAAAAAAGCATAAGGATTTGAGTGAGTTTGACAAGGGCCAAATTGTGATGGCTAGACGACTGGGTCAGAGCATCTCCAAAACTGCAGCTCTTGTGAGGTGTTCCCGGTCTGCAGTGGTCAGTATCTGTCAAAAGTGATCTAAGGAAGGAACAGTGGTGAACCGGCGAAAGAGTCATGGCTCATTGATGCACGTGGGGAGAGAAGGCTGGCCCGTGTGGTCCGAACAAGCAGATGAGCTACTGTATCTGTACATCACGTGGATGGCCGGGTGCGTGTGCATCACTTACTTGGGGAACACATGGCACCAGGATGCACTATGGGAAGAAGGCAAGCCAGTGGAGGCAGTGTGATGCTTTGGGCAATGTTCTGCTGGGAAACCTTGGGTCCTGCCATCCATGTGGATATTACTTTGACACGTACCACCTACCTAAGCATTGTTCCAGACCATGTATACCCTTTCATGGAAACAGTATTCCCTGGTGGCTGTGGCCTCTTTCAGCAGGATAATGCGCCCTGCCACAAAGAAAAAATGGTTCAGGAATGGTTTGAGGAGCACAACAACGAGTTTGAGGTGTTGACTTGGCCTCCAAATTCCCCAGATCTCAATCCAATGGAGCATCTGTGGGATGTGCTGAACAAACAAGGCTGATCCATGGAGGCCCCACCTCCCAACTTACAGGACTTAAAGGATCTGATGCTAACATCTTGGTCCCAGATACCACAGCACACCTTCAGGGGTCTAGTGGAGTCCATGCCTCGAAGGGTCAGGGCTGTTTTGGCAGCAAAAGTGGGACCAAAACAATATTAGGTCATAATGTTATGCCTGATCTGTGTATATACACACATTCCTTGGCAAAAAAAAGGACCATTCCAAAAATGACTAAACACAAAGATTTTAATTGTCTTAACCACAAATTATTGGTCAGGAAATTAAACATTTAAGCAAATGCACTACTTAAAAAGCCATTGCTGTCTCAGAAAAACATCAAAGACAGACTGAAGTTTATGGCAGAATATGGGAAGCTGTGTGTGGAGTGATGAATCACAATGAAACACGAGTTGCATGGTGATGCTCCAGAGCGGTGTCTTCAAAAATCTGCTGAGAAATATAATAATAAACGCATCTCTATAGTGAAGCATGGTGGAAGAGTATCATTGTGTGAGGAGCCTTTTTAGCTGCTGGTGTTGTTGAGCTGCTTTACTGTGAAAAGTAATTTAATGCTTTGGAGTTAAGGAGAATATTGCAGAATGCCTTGCTTCCCTTAAATGAAAAGTTTTTATCTAAAGGTAAAATGATCAGATGTTATTTTTCAACAAGACAATGCTCCTGATTCTTGCCCAAAATGCAAAAGTCCATCAGGCTCATGTTTTGGCCTAGTCAGAGGCCAGATTTGAACTCTATAGTTAACATTTGTTCTCACATTAAACTCAAATGAACTGGGAGACATTTTTCAACTACTCATGAACTGTTAACATGGAGTGGAACAACACTGACTCTTCCTGTAAAAAGCTGTCTGCAAGTTGAGGAAGGCTATTCCGTGCTAAGCTACTTTATCTACAGTATTTGTGCAATTCTTGCTAATTTCCTGACTAGTGATTTGTGATTTAAAATGGTTAAAACCCTTAAAAGACCACTAAATATTTCTGCTTGGCTTTTGCCCAGGATATATACTACAATAGTATTTCTATGATACTAAAATAAGGTTACAAGGAAATTATCAGGAAATTTTAATTCTGAAGTGAACTACTCCTTTAAAAACACCCCGTGTATTAAAATTTCCTGATAATTTACTCACCCCACATAATCCAAGATGTTCATGTTTTTTTTTCTTCAGCTAAAAAGAAATTAAGGTTTTTGAGGAAAACTTTCCAGGATTTTTCTCCATATAGTGGACGTCAATGGGTACAACGTGTTGAAGATCCAAATTCCAGTTTCAGTGCAGCTTCAAAGGGCTCTATAACGATGTCATTTTCTAAAAAAAACACAAAAAATGATATACTTTTTAACCACAAATGTTTGTCTTGCACTGCAATGCGGCACATATTACTTAGTCATGTTGGAAAGGTCACACACGATGTAGGCGGAAGTACCGCGGTACTCTGGGGATACGGTGAATAAGCTAAAGTCCCAAAAAGTCGGCGTGTTCCTTTAAAGAATAGCAGAGTTCACACCACAGCTATAACGATAACGGCACAGAGAAACTATATCGTTGGAATCACTTTCAGAAAGATTTTATCCAGCTCATGAATGATAAAAACATTGAGCCAATCAGAATCCATTCCGCTGTAACAAGCTCAAGCATTTAAAGCGACAGACTAGAATAAACTGAACAATATCGTCCGCTGGTGTGGACGCTAATATAGTTATCTTTATAGTTATCGTTCTTGGTGTGAACGGGCCTTTAGTCTTTGCACGTTTGCTTTGTAAACACTTGATCGGTACTTCCGCCTATGTCACTTGTGACCTTTCCAATGTGATTACGTAATACGTGGCGCAGCGCAAGACAAACATTTGTGGTTAAAAAGTATATCATTTTTTGTTTTGTTTTTAGAAAATGACCGATCGTTTCGCTAGATAAGAGCTCTTTGAAGCTGCACTGAAAAATCCTGGAATGTTTTCCTCAAAAACCTTAATTGCTTTTCAAATGAAGAAAGAAAGACATGAACATCTTGGATGACGTGGGGGTGAGTAGATTATCAGGAAATTTTAATTCTGGAGTGAACTACTCTAAGTGTACAGATTAAACTTTGCACAGTGAGTCCCATTAGAATGAGATTTCCAGTTCATGTACTTCAAATAAATAAGGAAAGTATATTCTGCACTGCAGGTCATCAAGCAACTAGGGTAAATTGGGCAACTTTTCCACAAAAACAAAATGAACAAATAATAAAAAATATAATATTGACAATTATTTTATAATGATAAAGCATTTAATATAAAAAAAATATGGCAGTATTATTCATACTAAAGACCCATGTTGTGACATATTTATATAAATGGAAGCATACTCACAAATGAATATGCCATTTGGGCATCCTTGACATACTATAAACGTAATTTGATTTGCATCGCTCTAATCATAATCTAGTATGCTATAAAAGACTAATCCATTTCCTGTGCTGTTTTTTAGCAGCAGGGCTGCAAACAGAATCCTTTTGACAACATTAGGAAGAGTAGTATGGGATGGGATTTAGCTTTTGTTTTATGAAATTTGCATGTTTTTGTCTCTATTTTGAAGATATCAGAGGCAGAATTTACCCCATATCAACTCTCATTTTTGGTAACAATTTATTTTAAGGTGACGTAGTTACATGATATAGTAATGACAGTAAATCATGCATAATTAGAAGTAACTAATACTAAACCAAACCCTAACCGTAACTCTATAGTAAGTACATGTAGTTAATTAATACTATTCAGTACTTATTTGAGTAAGTACAATGTAACTACGTCACCTTAAAATAAAGTGTAGCCATGTTTTCCCCCAGAGTCAGGATCTTAAAAGTTTTTGATGTTGCACAGCTCTGGGCTGCGTCCCAATCCAAATGTGAGACGTAATGAGTCATAAAGCAGAAGTGAGGTGGACCGTACACTCGGTTCATTAAAGTGACCAAGGCAAACAATGAATTATTGATGTAGGGGGCCAGCGTTCCAAAATAATGTTTTTGTGGATCTCTCGCCACAATATCCTCAAGGTCTAATTGTACAGACACTTATTTCCCACAGTGAGAACGTCTTTTTTTCCTAGTACAAAAAACTCAAGGCTGTTTTTTGTTACATATCTACTGCATAGACTCTGACATTTGGTGTAAAATGATACTGATGATCTTTTTGCCTACAGCGGTATGTCAGCACGGATGCAAACACGGAGAGTGCGTGGGACCCAACAAATGCAAGTGCCATCCAGGTTATACAGGAAAAACGTGCAACCAAGGTAAGTGCTGAAGTGTATGTTTAAATCAACCTCTCTGTTCTAAAGCACCAATTTGTCACTGCATTTATTTAAAGGCTTCTGGATGTAGATGTCACGATGTAGGTCTACACAGAACAATGTATCGGAAGTAATGGGCTGTTGTATTGAGTGATATAGTGATTCAGGATGTGAGGTTTCCCTTAAACAGATAATATCTCAATTACTGCTCTAAGAACGCTGTACCGAAAATAAAACTGAGCCAGGGGACTAAATTCTGTCTGAAGTTGTCTCATCAGAAGAACGCTGGCGTCGGAGATAACCCCTGATTTAAAACAGCACATTTCCATTTGAGAGGAGAAGGCTGCAAGACTTAAACAGAGGATTCTGTGCCCTTGGAAGGCAAATGGAGAAGGTGTAATTAAAAAGACGGGAAGGAAAGGGAAAACAATCCCCTCTGGAATGTGGAATAGAATCTTTTCGATTTTCCCTTGCGTCACGGTTTCATGTCAAGTTGATGAAACTTCTTTAGCATTGGGTGGAAATGATTTAATTATTTTTTTATCATCACAACAGATGACTTTTCAATCAGCTTCACTAGGCTTTCGTGGCAAGAGCGATTAAAAGAATCAGATGGTTTTCAGAGGTAATGACAGATGATTGTCATGCCGAGGGCTTATTTGTCTTGTGTGTTTAAAGGGGTGGTTGATTATGATTTCACTTTTATGATTTCAGTTAGGGTGTAATGTTGCTGTTTGAGCATAAACAATATATGCAAAGTTAGGACGCTCGAAATTAAAAGCAAAGGGAGATATTTTCTTTTAAAGAAATTGCTTTTTAAGGACAACAACAAACAGCTGGTAGGGACTACACAAGCTTCCTCCTTGGTTAGTGACATCACTAACCCTGAAATTTACATAAACCCCACCCCCAGGAACACACAACAAAGGGGGTGAGATTATCATGACAGAATATGCTAATCAATGACTTGAAGATAATTAACTCCACATCAACTACATAAATTCATCAACTAACCATTCAGAAACGTCCTGTCTCATTCTACATGTTGTCACTTCTTCTTGAGTCTCTCCATCATTGTCCGACTCTGGTTTGAACATAAAAAGCTGAACAGTTTCATTGCCTGTCTGCATGAGGTAATCAGAGCTGCTAACTGGAGTTCTTGAAGCTCCGCCCATGAGCAGCAGCTCATTTGCATTTAAAGGGACACACAAAAATGGCACGTTTTTGCTCACCCTCAAAAAGTGACAATTTTAAAATGCTATAAAAAATGATCTGTGCGGTATTTAGAGCTAAAACTTCACATACATACTCTGGGGACATCAGAGACTTATTTTACATCTTGTAAAAAGGGGCAATCAATCACCCCTTTAAAACTTTGACAGGTGCTGGTTAGCGCGGACACATGGGTGGCATATTAAAATGATCAGTGGAAATAATCAAGCCTTTAATTTTCAAGTGTTTTTCAAGCCGCTAAGTGTTTTTGTTTGAAATGATCTATAACAAAACAATCAGCATGCAAATTAAATTATACCACACAAGATGCCCAATCACTTGTATTTCATAAGATATTGTAATAATTGCTAATATTATTCTTGATTTATTTTGAATCCTTTGTGAAATCGTAGTCGATACTTTGATTACTACACTGTAACAAAAAGTTGCTGCCTTAAAATAAGCACAATCAACTTGGATGTTTAAGTAATTTCAACTTAAATTACATTGAACTGACTAATAAAATGAGTTGAATCTTGTATAACTTATAAAAAACAGAAAATTGAATATTGTTTAACTTAGTTTGATGAGTTAACTCAATGTAAAAACATGTTGTCATAACTCATTGATCATATATTTCTACAGTGTAATAGCTCTCTATAATAATAAATAATAATATAATAATATATAATATATACATCATTTATATATACACACTGGCTGCTTAAAAAAAAGTCGCTGTTTGGATGTAAATAGGCAAATACTTAAGCGTCTATGATTGGATCATTATTGCAGTGTTTGTAATGTTTCTAGCATGTTATATGTTTGGCAACAGTTCTTCTAACCCTCATTGATGGAGTGTGTAGCTTTTCATTTCTCAGGCTCAAATTAGAAACATAATAATCCCTCCAATAATGATCCAATCATAGACTCTTAAGCATTTGCCTGTTTAAATCCAAACAGCAACTTTTGTTTTGGGTGGGCAGTACACACACACACACACACACACATCAGCTCAGCCATCAATTTGCAATTTTTTTTTTATAAATGCAACCCTTTTATAAACCAGGGCCTCAATGTTAAAATTATCCGCCACAAGTGATTAGTGTAGAAAAAAACATGAGCAGAGCTGAACAGAAACAATGATAAAGAGCTTAGTACTAAATCCACCGCAATGAGGTGGGATAACACCCTCAAAGTTTAGTAACCAAATTGGGATTTAAAGGTTATGTGTGTCATTTTTCGATCTATCTTAAAATACTTTCACCTATCCCAGTTTAATATGCAAAGAGCATAATCATGTAGCAGTTCATGTAACTCAGAAATCCAGCCTGCAAAATACCATGAAGAGCATCTGTACATTCATAGTTTTTTTTAATTATTGATAGTTCTGACCAGTTTGGGGGTAATGCATTACAAGTAATACAAGTTTTTCAAGTAACATGTAAAGTAACGCATTACTTTTAAATTTACAACAGAATGTCTGAGTTACGTTTTCAAATAAGTAACGCAAGTTACTTTTATTGATTGACAGCTCTCCTGTCCCCATGTTGAGAGGAATCATGAGTGGTGTAACGTGTGCTGTGTAAACATGACGCGTATTTATACATGTGAGCATGGCTTATTCATTCCACTTTTGATGTGAAAGGCCCTTTATATTTGCCAGAAATACAACTTTTTGTTATTAAAAAGCAAATACACAAGCCCCGCCCAGGTGAGTTAAAGTAACTCAAAACTAATCTAACATATTTTCTATAAAAAGTAACTTAGTTACTCAAACAGACCGTTGGCTGAACGTCTGATGCACATGGCACACTTATCTGGAAACACTTCAGAATTTTCGAAGTCGTCATCTGATTGGTTGAATTCTACAGGATGTCTGCGAGACATGTGTGCTGCGTTCTTTAGCAGTCTGCCTGGAAACAAATGCCGCGACTCCAAACTCCCTTGTGGAAGAAGAGCGCAGTCGTGTTTACAACTGTAACAATGAGTGCTTACCAGGATCAACTAAACGCTGGATTTTCAAAAGTATGTGAAGTTTGCGGCTCCATTGTTGCAGTAAACTTGCACATTGTTCTTGAATTAATAATTTATAGATGCACGGCGGTCTGTTATTGCAGGGACATCGACTTTGCATTTTCACGCCCCTAAACATGAACAAAACAAACTGCGATTGGTTGCGTCACATGTCAGTCAAATGTCGACCAAATTTTCGACCAATGAAAGCTGCGATAGAGTTCAGACCCTCTGCCGTCAGTCTGAAGGTCTGGTTACGCAAGACTACTCAATTAGTTACTTTTTCAGGGAGTAATGCAATATTGTAATGCATTACTTTTAACAGTAAAGTTCCTAAACACTAGTTGTAAAACACTGTTAAACACTGACTGTAAATTCTGATTGGATAAACCATATTTAAAGTTGTTGGAAGCTTCATGAGCATAAAGAAAATAAGTTTACAGTTGCCACCATTCGCCTCCTTTGATCTACTCTATTTTGCCAGCAATGCCTGCAGTTGCTCTTCACTGTAACATCACTGTCATGGAGATGATCTGAGGCAGATGGGCATCTTTGCTTAGAACAAATAAACTCATTAAAGCGCTAATCCATTTAGGAGTCAACTGACACTGAGCTGCATTCGGCTCTCCGTGGATCAAATCAATTTAATAAAATGCTAATTTGCAGGAGGTCTCTGTAAATGAGAATCTGCTTACCTGCTGTTCCTGGAGTCTGTCAGGGATCCATTATGGGGCATCAAATGTTTTAAAATTCTTTCAGATATGAAGATAGATTGCTTTTGGGTACACTTCCTCTCCGTAGCCCATGTTAAATGCTCATTTTATTAAATGGAGCATATCATATTATAGCAATTGTTTTTAATATCATGCATAAATTGCCTTAGACACATGACAGATTAAAATAGATGTTCTAGTCTAATGCTAAGCCATTTGGAAAAATAGTAAAATATGTGTTGGCTCATACAAAACGTCTACCTTTTAGTCTGATTGAACTGAATGTTGGACATTTTGGGGGCTTTTTCATTTTGGTCAGAGAGACCAGATTATCTGATTACAGTATATAGAAAATAAATATAGAAATCTTAGGTAGGAAAAAAGACAGCTAATGGTAAGGCTCAGATAAAGGATGAAAAATAGTCATGTAAAGCTAAACTACAACTGTTTTTGACTAACATCATACGTAGTCTTCAGGGCAAACATTAAAAATAATAACTGTAAAATATGGTTTAGTTAATGTTTTCCTTGGTGTCTTCATGTTTCAAAACCATAAAACTCACATATGAACCGACAAATTTCGAAGTCTACATCATAAATGTTTAATTTTCAGCAAGCCAGGGGCATAATAACGGTTATGTGTTTTGTTTTTTGTTCATTTTCTGTGTGTTATTTAGGAGTTGGAAAGCCAAGCACATCTGAGGGGATTATATGGGAATTTTTCCATGTCATCATATAATTAAACTGTAAAGCGCAGAGATTGTTCTATAACACTGACATTCCCTCCTCTCATCTTTTTTTCCAGTGTCAATCACAGACAGTTGTTGGTACTGTATGGGTATTTTTGAAAGTTGAAGGGTTACATTGGACTATAAACACGTTAAATACCAAACCCTTCAGTCACTCTCCACTATTTTTAGGTTTTGTCTCTTTGTTCATCACCTATAATAATATCAGCTGCTCCAGAAGAAAAGGGGCCAGGATTTTTCCAGTCATGATGGTTGGTGCTCACCATGTAATTATGCAGCTGAGACTAAATCTGCCCACTTTTATTTTTATCCCAAAAAATCTGTACTATCCATTTTATGCAGACCAGAAATGTAAATTTTCCTTCAAAGAAATTAAAATTGAGTTGTTCTTTTTAACAAGAAACAGCATTGGCATTCTTTTTTATTTCTGTATTTGACAAGAAATAATGTAGGACAATTTTTTATTTTATCCATCAGTAAGTGAATTATGAAAAGTGCTTTTTATGTGAATGGTGGTTGGAAGGACCAAAAAGGAAGTTCATTTCAGAGATGGTAATACATTTCCATGTATACATTTATATATATATAAAATAAGAATGTATTTTTATATTTATTTGTTTTTATCAAAATATGAATTGTTCCACCTCTGAAATGTATGGAGCCCTTAAAGGGACCTTTGCAAAAAAACCTGTACATATATATGTATGTACACTGACAACTTTTTACTTGGAAAATTGGACCATGCACACAGTCATATTGCGCCATCAGCCCATTTCACGGCACAGTTTCTCGGCCATCACATAGGACGCATTAAAGCGGACATAGGGCTGTGATATTAGAGATATAATGCCCTAACGAAAGATCTTTATTAATCCATGCGCATCCATAATCTCGTTTTCTTCATAGTAAAATGTCAGTGATTCACAAAGGAAATAGGTTATAGTATACATAAACTGGAAATTGTAATGCACAGGCATGCAAAAAAATCCTGTGTAAGTTTCTCGTAAGCAGTGTTGGGCAAGTTACTCAAAAAAAAGTAATCCACTACAAATGAGTAATTACTACTTTAAAACTGCAATTTGATTACTGATTACTGCATGTAAAAAGTAATCTGATTACTAAAGTTACTTTTAAAACTTATCAAACCTACAAAAATACACTACAATATGGAACTCATAGTTGTGTCAGTAATTTAAAATTGACTCAAAAATATTACAGAAGTATAAAACAGCAACTTGACTTAAAGATCCAATGCGTTTCTAGAACTTAAACTTAATATTCTTAACATAAACCTGCCTAACAGTCACATCATATGTATGACTTCCTTTAATTCTTGCAGGCTATGGCAGCTTTTCCACGACTAAAATTAATCCAACGGGCTGTCATCCCAAGGAAGCTTTTATTATTACTAGTCCAAATGTCTGCGGTTGTGGAGATGTACTCTAAATGCGTGAATGTTTTTTTCAAGTTAATGCTTCATGTCAGCATAGCATTTATCTAAATACCTTGCAAATGTCTTTCAGTCCTGCAAAGGTACAGACCTTCCGTCGTGAAATATACGTCATAAATGCCGACCAATCAGGTTGTGAACACATATCCCTATGCCTTTAGGTTTGGTATCTTTAGGTTCAGTGTTAAAATGCCAATGTGAATGCTAAGCAGACCAGGACAAAAAAAATGTTTGGGTCCAGACCATACGAACCAAACTACAAGTGTGAACACACCCGCCTTATTTTAAAAATGCATTTTACTTAATATTTTTTTCTTAAATGTAAAATTTTTTCAGTAAAATATCCAAAAAACACTAGGCCAGTGTTATATATTTTGTTCAGTTGAGTACTTATAATATCCCAAATGTTTCCAACTATTTGTAAATCGTGAGAAAATGTATATTTTAACCAAGGAACTGGGACGTGTGAGGGAGTCGCCTGTCAATTGCGTCATATCTGCGTTAGCCTCGGTTTCTGTTTTATTTTGCAGAAACGCTTTACTCTTACTGCAGTGTGCAATAAGTGTCATAGCAGCCGCCGAGCGAACGCACAGAGTAACGTCATAACATAATTTTCAACACACTCAAATGTATCTAATATGATAAACAGAGCTCATACTCATGACCGTAAAAGCGGAAATGGCGCCGGCGACTGTGGTATAATAAAAGTCCCGCTGTTTGCGAGGCGTGTGTTGCGCAATCGCTCCAGCGGCCTTGCTCAGCTCCCACAACACTCAGTCCTGCTCTGCTTCATACTACAGTAACGTTAATAATCGCATCCATGAACATGATTTCTGCCCGAGTCCTATCCCGATTCTTTTCCACCGGCTGTGAGGTGAAGACCATGTTCCAAGATTCTGCGCTCAAACTTGGCGTCATCAAACTACGCCTTTGTTTTAAATAGGCGACCTCTAGCAGACAGAAAAGTTACATAGTGCACCTTTAACAATAAATTTGTAATGCAAGTAACGTAATTTGTTTGACATCGGTAACTAATCAAATTACAATGCACTGTTGTACATGCGGTTTAAAATGTAATGTGGTACATTAACACATTATACCCAACTCTGCTCCTGAGCACGCAAAAAGTTTCTCGTCCGCATGCAAAAGTCTGTATATTTTTAATTTTTTGCAAAGTTCCCTTTAGAGGCTCCATAATGACTCTCTTTTGATGTTACCAAGGCGATTATGGTGGGGAAATTATGAATGAATATTATAATAGCCTACTTTTCACAATCAAACCCTGTCCTACATTGTTTAGCTCTGAATATGCTAAAGCTAAAATCACTTCCAGTGCCGTTTCTTTTTATCTACTAATTTGCATATAATCTTTACTGAATGATGTGATTATTCTCCTCTACAGGAATATTTTTATAAATGTTTCTGTCCACGTTATCCTGTGTGCTGTTATCTGTCTGTTTTCCTCACTCCTAAAGAAGAGCAGGGCTATGTTATCCCCCCATTATGGCACAGTCACCCTCCTGTTTTTGTTCCCATGGACCACCAGCCGATCGCGGTGCCTTCAGAGGGTGAGCTAATCCTCTGTGTGTGATTTTCATGTAAGACCGCTTACCGGATGACGCCTGCGGCCGCCCAAGTGCCACCCCCTCTGGCCCATGTGCATGGTGCAGTCTGCTTAGCCGAGCGAGAGTCAATACTTTTCTTTTAGCAGATCCCCAAAGTCTCCACAGGCATGGCTGGAATGACATGGAGAAAGCCATGCATGCCTTGGCAGAAACACACACACAAAGCCTTTAAGAGGCTGTTATGTTTCACCCTGCTTTCTTTTTCCTACACACACACACACACACACACATCCTGTCTGTGTCTGTCAGTTTCTCTGAACTTCTAAAGCAGGGCATCTTTCATCTGCGAGCACTCAAGTGGCTGTCCGGCTGCTCTCCTCCGCACTCTTCCTCTTTAACCTTCTGCCTATCTCCTCTATCTCAGGCCCATCTCCAATTCCCAAACAAATATCCTGTCATTCAAAAAGCGTCTCTCATGTTATTGTCGGTGTTGTTGTTGTTGTTTTTGTTGTTGTTGTTGTCTGCCTCTGAGGTAATCCTGGTCATGATTTATCAATCAGACCTGCAGTATGGGTTTTCTATCTATCTATCTATCTATCTATCCATCCATCCATCCATCCATCCATCCACCCATCCATCCATCCTTCCATCCATCCACCCATCCATCCATCCATCCACCCACCCATCCATCCACCCATCCACCCATCCACCCATCCACCCATCCATTCATTAACCCAACCATCCATCCACCCATCCACCCATCCACCCATCCATCCATACATCCATCCATCCATCCATCCACCCATCCACCCATCCACCCATCCATCCATCCACCAACCCATCCACCCATCCACCAACCCATTCACCCATCCACCTATCCATCCATCCATCAACCCACCCACCCATCCATCCACCCATCCATCCATCCATCCATCCATCCATCCATCCATCCATCCATCCATCTATCCACCCATCCATCCATCCATCCATCCATCCACCGACCCATCCACCCAACCACCTATCCATCCATCCATCCATCCATCAACCCACCCACCCACCCATCCATCCATCCATCAACCCACCCACCCATCCATCCATCCACCCATCCACCCATCCACCCATCCACCCATCCACCCATCCATCCATCCATCCATCCATCAACCCATCCATCCATCCATCCATCAACCTATCCATCCATCCATCCATCACATTTTGTTTAAAGGGTGATATGATGGCTGGTAAATAATCTTCTCTCCCTCTCTCCCTCCCTCCCTCTCTCCCTCTCTCCCTCCCTCCCTCCCTCTCTCCCTCTCTCCCTCCCTCCCTCTCTCCCTCTCTCCCTCCCTCCCTCTCTCCCTCTCTCTCTCCCTCCCTCTCTCCCTCCCTCCATCTCTCCCTCTCTCCCTCCCTCTCTCTCTCTCCCTCTCTCTCTCTTTGTTTCTTCACTGCTCATAAGTTCAGCACTCAGAAATAGTCTGCGCTCACACTTTCTGTATGGTGTAAACTTGTTTAGTCTACCTGCACTTTGTTCTTGGTTTTCAACACCTTCACACCTCCTACCCTCCATTTTCTCTCTTCCAAACTGGACAATTTAGTTTTTTGTTAATTTTTCATTATTATTTCTTATCACGAGTTTGCCATGTGTTGCAGCTCAGAGCTGTCTCCTGTCAAGTTTGGCTATTCTGGGAATGTGACATTTCATTTCTGCTGTTTTCAGCTTTATTTTAGTTAGCAAAGGGCCAATTAGTCTTGTGTGATGGGTTCGTCTCCTCTTCACCTCTCTTGACAGACACACGTTTTTCTGAGCATCTTTCTGAGATGAATTTGTCTGCTCGCTGTGTAGAATTTTGAGCTACTGCCTGAACCACTGAGACTTCAGAAAACGGGCATGTAGACAAGAAAATACAGTAGATGAGGTTCTGCAATCTTACAGATGATTTGATATCAGGTCGGATGAAATATTTAGCTTTTTGGAAATGCATACCACATTATTTTCTCTTAATGCTCATAGTTCACCCAAAATGTTTAATTCTGTCATTATTTACTCTCCCTCATTGCAATCCATATGGCACTTCTTTCTTCCATGAAACATAAAAGCAGATGTTTGACACAATGTTCTGCCTGCCCATCCATGAAATTAATGTGAATTCAATAATGACAAAAATAACATAAATTTAACTCATTGATGTATATATATATATATATTGATATATATTGATATACATATTGATGTATAGGTAATAATATTAATAATAATTGTCCATGCAATGAATGTGAATTCAAGCTCAATTAATCACACACACACACATATTTTTTTTTTCTTTGTATTATTTTTTACTAAATGATGTATGATATCTTGATATAATAAATAATAATAATTGTCCATACAAAGAATGTGAATTGCCCCCCAAAAATTATCCATGCAACAAGTGTGCTAGATTCAAAATGTGCATATTTTCAAAAATGCACATCATGCCAGGTGTGATGTTACTGCAGAGGGGGAAATTCTCAGTTTGTTTGTTTGTTTGTTTGTTTGTTTGTTTGAGCAGCTACTCTGCAAAAAGAATGGCAGCATTTTTGTCTTTTTAAAATAGCTTCTGTTGTGTTTCATATATATATATAGGCTTAGAAATCATGAGGGTGAAAAAAGTGATAACAGATATAATTAAATATTCTATTGATATGTTTTGATATTAATATTATATTTTTTGATGAATTGTTATAATGAATATTTTAATACTTTTTCTTTTTTTTGTACCATGTCTTTCCACATTTCCAACTATTTCAGCTTGTTTCTATAAACAAAGTGTTGCAAATGCCCATGAAATCCACAAGAAAAGAATGTATCAAAGAAAGGGTCGACGTTAGTCAGTGTTGTCCCCAATCATCATGGAATTGCTGCCTAATTGTGAATGTAAATTGTGTCTGAGTGCATAATCATGGCTTCAGCAGCTCAGAGCTACAATATGTGGTTACAGAGGAATGCTGTACGGTTTGAAAAGATGTAGATTTAGACACGATTCTGATTAAACTTTGAAACCGAGAGATTTATTTGGTCTTAGAGGTCGACTCTTGTGATTGTAGCTGTCCTCGCACATGCACCTCTGCTAATCAACCCAGTCAAGTGACCTCCCACCGCTGCCAATTACCATTAATACTTTGTGCCATTCATCTATTTAAATCTGTGCCACCTGTCAAATATAGCCAGCATGCGCTTCTCTAGAATGCATTCCGCACATAACCGACCGCTAAAGATGGCGCCATTCTCTCAGAACTGGGCCATGCCAAAGACACTCATGTACGCCAGCCAGGAGGATCTATTTTCAGTCCAGTGCAAATGAAACTGCAGGCATCACGCTACGTGTCTGGCCTATAAACCTGGCTGTGTAGCTTACAATATTGAGATGCAAGTGATATGTGGTCCAGCTGATGGCCCATGTGGATATATGGTTGTGCACAGATCAAACTATATGAAGCTTTTTAGAAAACCTCTGGAATTTTTTTTCCAGTTTAAAACAAATGAGGGCTACTTTTGTGCTTCTCAATAATCATTTGAGGAATGGATAAACAATCACTGGATAAATAATAATAATTTATCAAGTAATAATATTAAATAATAAAATTAATAATAAAAAATAAGCTAATTGAAAATACAATATTTCTTTCACTATTTATAATATTGAAATAATTTTTTCCCCTCTATTGATAAAATTGAAATCATAATTTTTTTGTGAGAATTACACAGAATTTGCTCAGCTGTCATTAAAGATTTCACACTGAAAGCAGAAAAGTTCTGCTTTCTTTTGTCAAATACAAAATACAGAATATCAATGAACTAATTAATTATCCTTTAATTACAGATGTGTACATTTTGAAAAAATACAATTAGTGAAAACAGATAAATTGATTGACAATACAGGTTTTTTTAGTATTAATAATTAGTAACATACTATTATAGTATTTATTAATATTTTAAATGACCTAATTACCTTTTATTTTCATATTTTCGGTTTTAATTTAAATTTTAGTTTTAGTAAAAAAAAAAAAAAAAAAAAAAAAAAATATATATATATATATATATATATATATATATATATATATATATATATATATATATATATATATATATATATATATATATATATATATAATCTTTTTTAAAATATTTCGCTTTAGCTTTAATTTATTTTTATTTCATTTTGAACTCTTGTCATTTTAGTACTTCATCTTTATTTCAGTTCATTGCCAAGGCAGCAATACTAATTTTAGTTTTTTAGGTTTTTCAATTATATAATATAAATAAAATAAAATAAAATAAAATAAAATAAAATAAAATAAAATAAAATAAAATAAAATAAAAAATACAAAAGTAAAACTGCAATTTTCTTTTATTTTTTCAAAGTGGAAAAAGTAAGACATTTTAAATACACAAAACAAAACACAAAATACAGAAAGATACAAAAAGATTGTGGGCTTTTAGTTTTACTTTTGAGACTTAAAATAGGATTGGTCCGCCATATTGATCATATTGATAAGTAGATCATTTTAAATTCATCAGTTATTCACCATTATGTTGTTCCTAACGCAAAGTTATATAATATCTTCTGAAGACTCATATAAACTACTTTTATGGTCATTTTTAAAGCTTGAAAGCCGAAAAAATAACAAATAATGAATAAATAATGACAAATAATAAAAAAAAATTATATTAGATATTAGATAGATGGATAGATATAAAAAAGCAATTATCTTTTTTCAATGTGGAATATATATATATATATATATATATATATATATATATATATATATATATATATATATATATATAAATTTTTTCAGCTTTATTTCAATTATTTAAAATTATTTTAAATAATTTCAGTTAACAATAATAACACTAGTTCAGCAATTGAGAATAAAGAAATCATGAAAAAATGACAATGTCATTACAAAGTTATGATTTTCATTTTTATATGGATTTTTCTGTTATGCATAGCTCTACTATTGATTTCCCTCCTTGTTCTGGCACCTGATCTGCTGTCCTGAAGTGACCGTTTTAAGGTGGTTATGGTTAAAATTGTCTCTATATGGCAGTGAGGTTAGTGTTCAAAGTCTAGAAATAGGTCAACAGCTTCAAAGTTTAAAATATTTAAAGTCTGGTAATGAGTGCATAGTTGACCTTTGCAGAGTTGTCAAAAGGAAGTAGTTCGTTTTTGTGTCTCGGTATCAAAACCCAAAGTCAGACGTATAGTCTTGGAAGCTAAAGTGCAGCGTCCTGTGGAGTGAGGCGCTCACAGGTGGGCCTGTCCAAACACGGTGGCCTGCGGCTTCACCTTCTTCCCGCAGACGCCGCCTCACAGGTTTGAAAGGATTGACCTTTCAAATTTGACCTCTGCTTTAAGTCTAATTCCTGCCCCCTCACACGAGGATGTTCTAACCTCCCCCTCTCTGTTCTTCTGTCTGCAGACTTGAACGAGTGTGGCCTCAAGCCTCGGCCCTGTAAACACAGGTGCATGAACACATACGGGAGCTACAAATGCTACTGCCTAAACGGCTACATGCTGTTACCTGATGGGAGCTGTGGAAGTGAGTCACGTCTTGTTGTTTTGCACGTGGTGTCCAACTGTGTCAATCGCTGCCTCGTTCAATAGCTCTTCAGCTCTCTGCTTGAAACAGATGATAGTGGGAACCACAATGTGTATATATTGTTTCTACAAACTGGATTTCTACAGGCTTTTCAGTATATTGTTACAAAACAGATTTACAAAGAATAATCAGATAATGCAAAAATACATACAGTGTAAAAGTATGCTTATTAAAAAATGTTTTATTTTTGTAGTTTCATTTAAAGAAGAGAACAAAGAGCAGTGTGGTCTTCATGGATTTTATTTATTTATTTATTTATTTATTTTTTATTTAAAAGGTTTTATTTTTTTCCACATTGAAAAAAGAAAATTGCAATTTTTCTTCTGTACTTTGTTTTTTTGTTTGTTTTGTTTTATTATTATTTTTTTTTTTACATTTAAAATGTTTTATTTTTTTCTACATTGAAACATTGAAACGCATTTTTTCTTCTGTACTTTTTGTTTTGTTTTATTTTTTATCATTTATCTTATTTTTTATTTTTTTATTTTATCTTGTTTTGTTTTATGCATTCTTTTATTCTTTTTTTCACAATTTCCCTTCTGTATTTAATTTAATTTTAATTGTATTAAATTTTTTAAATGTTATTATTTTTTATTTTACTTTACTTTTTTTTTTAGTAAATTTTTTATTTATTTTTTTAGTTTAGTTATTTTAGTTTAGTTTAGTTTTGTGTGTTTAAAAGATTTTTTTTTTTCACATTGAAAAAAAAGAAAATGACAATTTTAAATGCATTTATATTATTCCTACTTACATTCCTTCTGTTTTATTTTATTTATTTATTTTAAACTTTATTTTATTTTTATGCATTTAAAAGGTTTTTATTTTTCCCTGTAGGATTTTTTTATGTGTTTTTATAGTCTCTTCTCCCATACACAAATCATTCTAAGAGCTCAGAGCGTCCCTCAGCCCTGCACAGAGCTTTCATATGAAAGCTGTGAACTTCAACCCTGCCAGTAAAGGCGAAGTCTTATTGCTGGCCTTAAGCTATCCTCCCTACGCCAAGTGGACTGTGCCTGGGCTTGCCTGGTGCTAAGTGTGCTTCCAGAGGCTTCAAGATTCCGCTCTCTGATAAATATTGTCTCACCTCCCCACAGCTCACACTTCAGCAAACACCATTGAAGCTCAGAGTTAATCAAAGTATGAAGCGGCACCTGTGACGTGGGTGGTACAATGATTGTCAATGCTTGGATGGCAGATTACTGCATAGTTTGGAGAGGTTGGGTGTTGATCTGATAAGAGTCTGCACGGGCGCAAATTATTCATAACTTCATGTCATTAGATGGTAAAAAACAAAAATATTTTGCAATCAGCTTCAGCACTTTGTCATATACTGTAAGTGTTGAATATGCTGACTTGTAAATTCAACTTGTTGATGTAATGCCTATGTTAGATTTTTTGGTAGTATTATTTTTTTAATTAAATACAATTGAATTAAAATAATAATTCATAGAACAATAATAAAAAATAAAATAATTATTAATAAAAATAAATTTAGAAACGATTAATTTATAATAATAATCAACAATTTAATTATTTAATCATTCAAGAAATACACAAAATTGCTAAAAATTTAATGTCAAGCATTAATTAAAACACTTACGTTAAACAACATTTACTCAAAACTCATGTCAGACTGGCACAACTGGCTAAACAAGAACAATTTTATTGTGATATTTTAACCTGGCCCAGAATTATTACATTACACAAGAATTTAAGTTTCAAGTGTCAAGTTTAATTTATTTATAAAGCACATTTAAAACAACCTTGGTTGACAAAATCCTGTACAAAATTATCTAGGTTCATTCATCTCCAATATTAACAAACACAATCATAAGGCATTAAAAGCACAAGAGTGCAAATGGGTTTTCAGAAGACTTTTAAGGATTTAAGGATTTCGTAACATGTCTCCTTATTTTATTTCCTTCAAGACAGGGAGTAATTGAGTTAGTTTTTTGTTTTTCAACCTGCATTAGCAGGAACAATGTGGCATCTCCTTGTCTCTAGAGAGTTTTTTACCACGCTGTCTGATGGAAAATAGGCTGTACTGTCTTTGACGACCCCCTCGACACTAGTTGAGAATGTGCAGTAGTGTTTCTCCGCAGGGCTAATAGATCACTGCACAATCTAATAACGCAAGGTTATCTGCTTCACTGCTCATTTCCTTCAAGGCCATAAAGCTAAATATGCAAAAGCATGTTCCCTTTTTGTGACCTGTGGCCTTGCACCCCATTTAATATCTGTTCATCTTTTGTCTATTCATTTGCTTGGATGGTTAAATATGGAACATCTATATAGGTACATTTTGTTTTCCATGTACTGTATGTCTTAAGTGGTTCTGTAAGAGGAAGAAATATGTGATTGTATCATAAGTCTAAACCAGGTATCTGTATATTTCTGTCAGATGCCCGGACATGCAGCATGGCGAATTGCCAGTACGGCTGTGAAGTAATGAAAGGAGAGGTTCGCTGCCAGTGCCCGTCCCCAGGTCTGCAGCTGGCTCCAGATGGCAGGACCTGTGTGGGTATGTATGTGCTCATGGCTAATGCATTACTGTTAAAGGGAATTACATTTTCATTGATCTTTAGAAGTAAAGCTCATTATGAAAACAAACACTTTTTCACAAAATAAATCTGCCATTAAAAGTGTCTATTTAATATAAATATATTTATAATCAATTGTATAAATAATATATAATATATAATTATCATTATAAATTATATACAAAATATAAATATTTATACATATATAAATATTATTATAATTAATTGAATAATATATATATATATATATATATATATATATATATATATATATATATATACACACCTGTTAGTGGGTGGGATATATTAGGCAGCAAGTGAACATTTTGTCCTCAGAGTTGATCTGTTAGAAGCAGGAAAAATGAGGTCAAGAGTAAGGATTTGAGCGAGTTTGACAAGGGCCAAATTGTGATGGCTAGACGACTGGGTCAGAGCATCTCCAAAACTGCAGCTCTTGTGGGGTGTTCCCGGTCTGTAGTGGTCAGTATCTGTCAAAAGTGGTCCAAGGAAGGAGCAGTGGTGAACCGGTGACAGGGTCATGGGCGACCAAGGCTCATTGATGCACGTGGGGAGTGAAGGCTGGCCCGTGTGGTCCGATCAAACAGACGAGCTACTGTAGCTCAAATTGTTTAAGAAGTTAATTCTGGTTCTGATAGAAAGGTGTCAGAATACACAGTGCATCACAGTTTGTTGCGTATGGGGCTGCATAGCCACAGACCAGTCAGCATGCCCATGCTGACCCCTGTCCACCGCCGAAAGCGCCAACAGTGGGCATGTGAGCATCAGAACTGGACCACGGAGCAATGGAAGAAGGTGGCCTGGTCTGATGAATCATGTTTTCTTTTACATCATGTGGCTGGCCGGGTGCGTGTGCGTCGCTTACCTGGGGAACACATGACACCAGGATGCACTATGGGAAGAAGGCAAGCCGGTGGAGGCAGTGTGATGCTTTGGGCAATGTTCTGCTGGGAAACCTTGGGTCCTGCCATCCATGTGGATGTTACTTTGACACGTACCACCTACCTAAGCATTGTTGCAGACCATGTACACCCTTTCATGGAAACGGTATTCCCTGGTGGCTATGGCTTTTTCAGCAGGATAATACTCACAGCCACAAAGCAAAAATGGTTCAGGAATGGTTTAAGGAGCACAACAACGAGTTTGAGGTGTTGGCTTGGCCTCCAAATTCCCCAGATCTCAATCCAATCGAGCATCTGTGGGATGTGCTGAACAGTCCGATCCATGGAGGTCCCACCTCGCAACTTAGAGAACTTAAAGGATCTGCTGCTAACATCTTGGTGCCAGATACCACAGCACACCTTCAGGGGTCTAGTGGAGTCCATGCCTCGATGGATCAGGGCTGTTTTGGCAGCAAAAGGGGGGACCAACACAATATTCATAATGTTATGCCTGATCAGTGTGTATATATATATATATATATATAAAAATTTTAAGTGTCACTCAATAATTCAGTCAATAAGTCAATAAGTTTCAATAATTCTCAGTCCTCCATACTTTAGCTCAACTGGTAAAATGTTGCTGCAATGCCATTCCTAACAATAATAATAATAATAATGTTTTGCTAGCAATGCCATTTCCAGGGAACTTGAATATACTGTAAATTGCTTTGGATGAAAGCATCTGCTTATTTGCATAAAAGTAAATAGATGTAGACTTCAGGCAGAAAAAAAAAAAAATGATATGACCCCTTTAAGTCAAAAGAAGAGCGAGCACGATCTCTTTGTGCTCTGTGTATATTCATCTTTTGAAGGTGTGACATGATTTTTTTGTGGGTGTCAGAAAAGATGACAAACCTTTGCTATTACGAACGTGTCAGAAAACACAGTCGCTTTCATTCACGGCTGCGTTCCTGCTACAAAACCTTAAGGATCGCACCAGTCCCTGACAACTCAGCCGTGCTTCTTTCGTTTGATACAGTAATTATGCTTTAAGTGCTTGGAAATTTCATTGTGCCGTTCGTTAATGACTGTTTTAATGGCATGCCATAGTCACAGAGACTGCAACTACAAAGACGTTTTGAAGCATATATTCACATCTTGACCACACAGATCACTAAATCACAAATGGAATGCGACAAATTGAGTCAGTTAACCTAATGCACTTCTTCGCACATTTGTCTTGCTTGACTCTTTACATTTTTTCCCACCTTTCTGCCCTTTTTCTGGAGGCTATAAGTGCAGAAAACAGTGTGAGTTTTTTAAAAGGGGACCATAAATCAGAGACTGACCATCTAAATGCTTCACGGCACAGGTGTTCAGCTCTTTAGGTATTTCAGTAGAGGACGTTTATTGCTCCGAGGAGGGCAGCTTCTGTTAGATGGATGTCTGTACATGCACACATAAGTGTTGAGTTTGAATGGCACTCCTGCAGTTTACACACTGCTTGATGCACGTCTTAATTTAGTTCAACCTTAAATGCAGCATATGCCAGCACAAAATATCACAGTAAGTAAGGAATTGTGTACAATGAGCCTGTCAGTATCTCAAAAATTAATCCTGACAGCATTACGCAACATAACAATTTTCTGTTTTTTGATTCTGAGCTTACTTCACCGAGTCCTTTTACTTTGATCCAAACCGGAGCTTTAAAAAGAGTAGAGAAATTATGGATTAGTGTGTTTGTTTTGCAGATGTGGATGAATGTGCCACAGGCCATGCGGTTTGTCCCCGTTTCCGTAAGTGCATCAACACATTTGGGAGTTACATCTGCAAGTGCCATGATGGCTTTGACCTGCAGTTCATCAATGGGAAATATCAGTGTACAGGTAAGCAGGTGGAGGATATAGTATATATTGACATTACATGCATACACAACAGCCAAAAATCTGTCAAACAACGTGAAATGTTGGAATAGTGTAGCATTATTTGATTTGATGACTCTCAAACACAGAAAAAAAACTTTGGGATTGCTTTTGTTTGTCTTGAAGAATTTATAAAAATAAAAATCTATGACTTAACTCACATTCCTGCCAACAGTAGACATTTTGTGCCAAGTTCAGGTTTTAAACTATACATTTATTTATTTTTAAACAACATTTTTTCAGTTTTTAAAAATAGATAGCAACATTGCTCTGTTCCAAAGCCCAGGGGCCGTATTCACAAAACATCTTAAGGCTAAAAGTAGCTCCTAACTTGCCGATTTAGGAGAAACTCTTAAAAATAATGGGCGTGTCAGTCCTAATTTTAGGACTCCTACATTTTGCTCTAATAGTATTTCACAAAGCATTTTAGCGCTAAAACTAGCTCCTAAATACATTTTAGAAAAGTTAGGCGTAGTCTAGAGGACTCCTAAGTCGCTGAGACCAAATCACAAACAATCCTAATGGCTGTTGCAGACCTTTCTTCCCTTTCTCTCTTCCACTTCACTTCTGGTCTACTCACTGTCCTATCATAATAAAAAGGCAAAAAGGCCAAAAATTATATTTATTTTATTAAATAAGCAAATAATTAAAAAAAAAAAGTAAATAATGTCTGATTACCTGTGGCAGTTGTTTCACGAGTTCACACTTACAAATGATCGGATAGAGTAAAAGAGTAAAATAAGCCTATTTGGCGTGCTGTCCGAGGGGATCGAGGGGTGGTGGAGGGATGCAGAAAGCTGTCGAGGTGACTAGGTAAGTCAGCTGTGTATAATGTATATACTCGAGCTGATTAGATAGTGCTCCTCCCGAACTTTATTTATAAAACATTATTTGTCGCTTGAATTCTGCAATCTCTCAAAATGAAGACATGTAAGAGGCTGACAATTAACGGAACCATATACTTTATTAGTGACACTTAGCCTACTTTTAAAAATCTTTATTTGAATATGGCAACATTCTTATTTTAAAACCTTTATTTGAATATGGTAACATGATAACACCTCATTCTACAACATTTCTATTATTAAATAATTGACAGAGACCCCTCCCATATCAGCCAATCAGTGTGGGCATAGTTAGGAAGCGTGACATCATCCATAGCAACGAGGTCAACCCCACCCTCGCTCTTAGCTTAAGACTTCTCTCTATTCTTTAGTAAAAGTTGGTCTCAGCAGCTTTGGGAATAGGTTTTAAGAGAAAACTAAGAACTTTTACTGCTATTTAGGAGAACTCTTACATTTACATTTACATTTATGCATTTGGCAGACGCTTTTATCCAAAGCGACTTACATTGCATTCAAGGTACACATTTTACATTTTTGTCAGTTCTTGCTTTCCCTGGGAATCGAACCCATGACTTTGGCGTTGCTAGCGCCACGCTCTACTGTTTGAGCTACAGTAGTCTTAGTGCTAAGATAAAATGTTTTGTGAATACGGTCCCAAGTCTGTAAGAAGCATTTTAAGGTTTTTTTTTTTTTTTTTTTTTAAATGATCGATGTGGACACTGTTCCAAAAGGTGGGCTCACATGGCTAATTGTAAGACATTCCCATAATGCACTGAGAAAATGTATCCAATGGTGGATGAAGCAATTAGAGCAGTTGACATACAAGATCGTAAGCCTCAATGCCTTTTCAAAAATGGTGTGTTATTGTGATATCTTGTTTTAGCTAATCAAAATAACTTTTCTTAACCAGTTTGCACTGTGTTAAGTAGTGATGCACCAAAATGAAAATATTCGGCCAAAACAACAACAACTAAGAATTTTCGGGTTTCGGGTGAAATGGTTTTGGAGGGAAGAAATATTAACCAAAATAGTGATCTTTAAATAGTGCTTCTCCAATGGTGCATTTTGACAGTGTTTAGCATCTTTTTCATGCACACAACAATTAAACATGTCAGCTGTGTAGATGCTCAATTTCTCGATTTTAATCTATCTTCATTTAAATGCCGAAATGGCATTGGAGGGACAAAATTAACGAAAATAGTGACGTTTAATTAGTACTTCTTCCAGGAACAATGTGCTCTGATTGGTCGGCTGGACCAGTGTGTTGAGATTGGTCAACTGCTTCCAGTGTGTTTGGGAAATGTCACGCCCCTTACAATAACCGGGAGTTTCAACACACTACTATCACAACTCAACCAGGCCTCGCACCTTTATTTTTTTGCGTATGCTTTGGAATTGTGATGTGTTTGTTCCCGGTAGAAAACATCTCGGTTACGTATGTAACCCTCGTTCCCTGAAGGAGGGAACGGAGACGTACGTCGGAACTGACCGACGAATTGGGATCTATTTTAATTTCGTTGGTCAGTTCCGACGTGCGTCGAACGTGACCGACTGAAAGGGAACTACAATGAAGGCGTTTCAGGGAGTTCAGAAACAGAGTGCACTGATATAGAGATATACTGATATACTGACATTTTTCATGCTCAAACAGCAAACTAGGTTTTGGAACCGAGATAATGACTTCTATTTTAAAATCTACCTGATCTCACAGAAGTGATCCTTTCTGCTTTAATGATTCTTTAGATGTGAATGAATGCTCTTCGAGTCAACACCAGTGCAGTCCCTACGCCACCTGCTATAACACACCTGGTTCATACAAGTGCAAGTGTAAGGATGACTACAGAGGCGTGGGCTACGATTGCAAACGTAAGTATGCAAACCAAGATTTCATCATAACATACTCTATGAACAACCTGCACTGCTACAGTGGAAATTGAAATCCACTTCATTCAAAGCATATCATTTTTGTTACTGTTATAATGCACACATTTGTTTTTAAACTGAGAATAAAATTAATATCACAACAATAAAAATATCAAATTTGCATAAATGAACACACTCCATGCATAAACTAATCACATTATAGCTCAGGCAACAATTTAATTGGTCTCATCTGTTCTCAGTTGCAGTGATTTTGATTAATTTAGATTAAAAGCAGCTGGATAAAGTAAAATAAGGTGGAACAGTGCTTTTTAAAAGCACTTCAGATAAAGGTTTGGAAAGGCTTGAGTCAGGAGTCATTAGGATAAAGGCTTTAAGCACAAAAGCTGAGGCAAGGTTATCATTAAGAGGTGGACAGCGTACAGGCGTCCCTCGAAAGTAGATAATCAAAGAGGCTGATCACAGACGCTGCCAGGAACTGATGGACTTTAATGGAGCTACAGGCCTTTTTGTGTGTGGCAAAAACTGTTCTGGCTTATGTGGGAGAATGGTGATAAAGTAGCAACATTATTAAAATGTTTATGGCCTAGTGACAACATATGCCTCTTAACTGAAGTAAAGCATTACTGCAGTTTGGACTGGTGAATGCATGTTCTTTGTAGATTTTCTTCCCTTTGGCCTGGTGCACTTGTCGTAAAAAAAAAAAAGAAGATGGATGATGAAAAGCCACAGCCTCAGCCAGGAAGTTGAACATAGGTAGACCTTTCAATGTGACAGCATCCCATAGCACAATCCCAATGGAGCGTATATTGGCTGAATGACAGGAAGGAGAATGTTCATGAGTAGAAGCGTCAGAGTCCTGACTGAAATGTTAAAAAATCTCTGGAATGAATTTAGTTGGACAGTCCCTCAAAGGTTACAATGCATAGTTGTAGATTACGATAAATGATACAAAATGTGATGTATGTGAACCATACAAAAAGTATGTGAACCGCTGGGAGAATCTGTGAAAATGGGAATAATTTTAACTAAATAAGAGAGATCATACAAAATGTGTTATTTTTTATTTAGTACTGTCCTGAATAAGATATGTTACATAAAAAATGTTTACATATAGTCCACAAGACAAAAAAATAGCTGAATTTATTAAAATGACCCCGTTCAAAAGTTTATGAACCATTGATTCTCAATACTGTGTGTTGTTAACTGGATGATCCACGGCTGTTTTTTTGTTTTGTGATGGTTGTTCTTGAGTCCCTTGTTTGTATATATCTATAGATGCATTCATTACTTTTCTTTTTATTCTTTGTATAGGCTTTACTGTCCGAAATGATCAGTATCTTAACATTGAGAAATGACATGCCAGGGTATACTGTATGTGGTATGAAAAAAAAAAAAAAGTAAAAATAATTAAAATGAAATACTTGTGAAAGAAAGAAAATGCTGGTGATAACTTCCTTGTGATTCATTCAAAGTTTAATAGTAGCCTATGTGGTTTAAGGAATTTGTTTTAGGTGCTGTAACACTTTAGATCTGGAGAGAGAAAATATATCTTGCGTATCACCTCTCCTGTCTGGAATCCTTTTGTCTGCTGTTCCTTTAGTCAGGAGTGACTTGAGGTTGATAGCTGCCATGTTTTTAACCTTTGTGAACAAAGAAAGGTTCACTGTGAGCATCAGATGACATCACAACTGCACACTTTTCTAATGCACTCTCTACTGCTTTTACAAACCACTGTCTGTATCGTTGCAACCTGCTCAATCCTGTTATTATTTGTTAAGTGGACAAAAATACAGTTGTTGTGAGTCACCTGATTTAATCATTGTTAAACCAATGAGGCAGTCCCTCCTTAGCATCTGTTCTGAAAACTTTCAGCCAGGTGTGACTCAGAAGTGCTGAAAGGGATGAATTACTGGTTGAATTACTGCCTTTTTGGGAATCGCATATCAAAGCTCCTGTGAAACCTGAGATAGCATTGTCACATTCATTCCTTTAGTGTTCCTTCTTTAAGAATGACACAAGAACGAGGGTCTACGCTTCTGGTATTGATTTTGAATGTGATGAATGGCTTTCATGCATTCATTGTACACATGAGCTAGAAGTGTCCTTTTCAGTTTAATTTAAAAAATGAATGGTGACGTTTATACTGGAGCCTAACTTAGCCGCAGAATTGCCAAAAAGGCTTAAACCAGATAAGACCTATTCAACATGAGAATAAAAATAGGTTGAGAATTTCATGTTAACTTCAAATTAAACTAAGAATCCTATTTGTTCTGTTTTTAGCTATCCCAAAGGTGGTTATTGACCCTCCACAACCTGGAAAGACCACGCCAAGCAACAATAACAACAAAGGGGGCAACAAAATTCCAGGCTCTGACCAGAAGAGGACCACCACAACTATCAGACCACCAGTGACAGCCAAACGGATTTCACCTACAACAGCAACCACCACCAAATCTCCTCCAACCAAAAAAGTCACCCCTCCAGCGAGAGTCCCAGCGACCACCACCCGTAGGCCTCTCATACCGACACGTAAACCCCCTGTAGTGGTGACAACCAAACCTAAGGTCCCGTCCCGTCCCACCACCAGAACTACCACAAAAGCCCCAGTGGTTACAGCGGTGGTTCCCTTTATCCCAACACGCAGACCTTTCATCCCGTTTGTGACGTCAATTGATAACAGCATCAAAGACATTACCCAAAAACAAAGAGGTGATGTTCACAGTAAGTAAATTAACTTTTTTTTTAATATTATTCAGATTTTCACAATTCCTCTGTCTTTAGCAAAATTTCAACAGCATTTTGTGGGCAAAAATGGTTTGTTGTCTATTGTCAGTAGTGTAGCACTGTATAAGCTTACGCAGAAATCACTTTTGCACCTAGCAGCTTTCTATTGGTAAATGTATGGCAAATCGGCATGACCAACTTGAATCCGTTGCGAAATATGCATGGGAAAAAATCGGTAACACTTTACAATACGGGTGCACTTATATGCATTAATTCATGCTTAACTAATGCACAGATACTCATGAGTTAATGTATGACTCATGAAGAACTAAACCATTTATTAATGATTACTGCATCAGCAACTAATGAACATTCTATATGATTCATAGATTAAGTAATCATTAAATTGTTATTAGTTAAATGTGTCAATGTCACAGTGTGTTTGGGGTTTTGTTCATGTTTCATGTTCTTAGTTTGTCATGTTCACTGTCTATGTTTCTTAGTTTGCCACGTTCCCTGCCATGCACTTCCTGGTTTTGTCATGTGATTCCCTTGCCCTCATGTGATCCTGCCACATGCTCCTTTGTCTTGTGTTCTGTTGTCATGTTCACATTGATTTATTGGTTAATCATTGTTCACAGGTGTGTCTTGTCTAGTCCTTAGTCATTGTGTATTTAAACCCTCATGTTTACCATGGTCCGGGTTGAGTATTGATTGTTTGTTTTTGTCAAGTCTGTTCATAGTCAAGTCTGTTCATGAGTCAAGTCTGTATCAAGTCAAGTCAAGTCTGTATCAAGCCAAGTCTGCTCAAGTCATCGTGTGTCTGGTGTCTGTTCACCTTGTAAATAAAACTGCACTTGGGTTCATCAAAGCTTGCCTCCAGTGGACCGTTCGTTACAGACATATTGTATTAAATCCCTAATAACATATTATATTAACTAATAATGTAAATTAATGTGTTAATTACCACAACTGTCAGTTGTCTGCTTTAATTAATCATTAGCTAACGATTTGCAAAGGTATCATTATGCTATGACTTTACTTGTTGAGGCACATGACTATTAACTAATTGTTAAGTAATATGTCATTGTGGTTATGGCTTTTGAATTAATTTTGAATTAGTTAATAGTCATGTGCCTCAACAAGCAATGTCATAACAATGATACCTTTGCAAATCGTTAGCTAATGATTAATTAAAGCAGACAACTGAAAGTTGAAATGCATGGATTTGACCCGTTGTGGTAATTAACACATTAATTTACATTATTAGTTAATATAATATGTTATTAGGGAATTAATACTATGAAACATTTAACTAATAACAATTTAATGATTACTTAATCTATTAATCATATAGAATCTTTTTTAGTTGCTGATGCAGTAAATGCAGCTAAACCAGGGGTGTCCAATCCTGGTCCTGAAGGGCCAATGTCCTGCAGAGTTTAGCTCCAACTTGTCCTGCCTGGAAGATTCTAGTAATCCTGAAGACCTTGATTAGCTGGTTCAGGTGCGTTTAATTAGGGTTGGAGCTAAATTCTGTGGGTTACCGGATTGGAGGATTGGACACTCTAAAGCTAAACTCTGTGGTATAGTGGACACCCCTGCATAAGTTGGACCAACCTAGAAGAGTTTTTTGAGCCAAATAAGCTAAACCATGCCAATTTGCTCAGATATTATAGGTAATTTGCCACGTTATTGAAACAAAGACTTAACAAACATTTAATTTCAGGAGCCTTTCCACTTTCAAGTAGATTGGTGCTAGAAAATCGCTGGCATGAGAGTTTCCAAAATATTTGCAAAAATTTGCTTTAAATGCTCTTTCATGTGGACTTATGATGTGGTCATACGGCCTTTACTCATGTGAAGTCTGAGACTGTAGGATGTCCCATATCATTTTGTGATCCAGAAGCATGCTCACAAGTGCTCCCATTGCTACTATACGGCCTCAATGCACTCTTTGCTGAGCAAACAGTCCATATGGTCTTTTGTAACCAATCAGAGGAGGACCGCTGAGTGCACCCTTTGGGACAGGGTCATAAAAGCCTTTGGATCCATCCAAGAAAACCATTTCCTGGCCCAAAGGACTATGTTGTATCCTTCATGTTCAAAAGCTCTTTTTTGGATATCTCCTGGGCTTCCCACAAGGCGAAACCAGATTTTTCAGGAAAGCAAATTGGATTCCCAAAGCCCCCTATCCAGATGACAGCACCTAATGAAAACAGAAGACTCACCTAGAGAGATCCCATTACCAGTCGGCCCTGCCTCAGGACATAAATCAGTTACCCCGCACTGCCTTTGAGGGCTCAGAATAGGCTTAATAAATAATGATGGCTCTAAAACAGCGGGGAAATAAGGCAAATAGACATCTAGGGTTTAAATATAATTATATCTCCTTAATCAATTAGAAACCATGACGATCATGTCAAAGTTGTATAGCCCCAACACAAACATCTACGTGTTTGGAAATGACCTTAGGGTAAAGTTGGTTTACTACATGTTCTTATTAGCTGTGAGGACATTGTTTCTATTGAATGGCTGTACATAGTGCTGTCACAAGCAAAAGCTTGAGGGATAATTGAAATCAATAGACTAATCACAGACTTGACTTCCTTCCAGCTGTTATCCTGCCATATATCTGATGTACACACACTCACTTGTCTCCAGTCCTCCATTAAGTCCATATTTCGGTTATGGGTTAAATACTATTGAGGGGATAACTTGTCTTGTCCTCAACATTTATTTGTTTCAGTTAAGCAATGAGGTACGAGATGCAGAGATATATAATCATGGCTTAGCTGATTGCCTGCAAACCCTTGACTACAATCACAATATAGTGAATTATAATATAATTGATATAATAATTGATTTTATAAAATGGTTACTTTAGTAATAATAGCTTAAAGTAAACAACAAATGCATTTAAAATAAATATTTTAAATAGTTTATTACTTCTAAATACTTTTAAAAGATGAATTGTGTACTCTTCATTGGGAATCACTATATTCTACACTCTGTTTTCTTTTTTCCCTTCTAGTACCACGAAATCATGGGCAAAACAATGTGCTTGATATCGATTTAGACATTGAACTTGGCAACACAGAAGAGGAGCTGAAGGATGACCCAGGTAAGACAAGGCTGCTTTTATTTCTGCTGAAATTGCGGATGGATTTTCATGATTGGTGCAGACTAGTCAGTAGATACATAGACATAGACATACAGCAAATGGAAACACACACAATGAGACTGCATATTTGCAATGTTTTCTGTTATTTACCTCACAGGCATTTTGTAGGTATTAATCTTGACTTTTGATGTCACTCCAGATGAATTGTATCAGTGGTGTGAGGCAAACAGCTTTTTTTGGCCTTCATGAAAATACCCATGCTTCACTGATCCCTGTGGGAAATTCAGGAATAGCACAATTCTGAGTTACTTTTCATTTAGCAGTTTCACTTACGCTGCTTGCAAGGGCATTTTCCCTGGAGCGATCTGTTCAGTGTGTTACTCAAGGGCAGGATGATAATAGAGGATCTCAGTTAATGGCCATCATGAATTGAACCTGCAATGGGAATACCAGCCCAGAGCCTTAACCAATATATTTATTGTTTGCAAACAGGGTGTGAAATTAACACCCAGCCAAATGCTGCATTTTGTTATCTACCAGTGTGGAGGGCAACCTATAAACCTCGGCTTGATATCTGTCAAGAAAGCCCTTTGCGCTGAAGATGCTTAGGCATTGCTGTCACATAATTCATTTTGACTAATTATGTCCATTTATTCCCTGTATAAATGTGAACTGCTTTGTAATAGACATATTTCTCTAAACTAACACTTTTACAAAAATGCATGCTACTATTGTTTACTATGGAAGCTTGTTTCCCCCACTAAATACAAAATAAAAAAGGTAATTGTGAGTTTATATCTCACAATTCTATTCAGTATTGTGTGATGTAAATTGGCAATTGCAAGTTATAAAGTCCAATTCTGAAGGGAAGTGCCGAGTTTATATCACAATTCTGAGAAAAGAAGTGCAAGAAAAAAGTCAGAATTGCAGGTTTATTTCTCGCAAATGCAAGTTTATATCACGCAATCTCTGGCTTTATAACTCAAATTTGCGATTTTTATTTTATATCTCACAATTGTGAGAAAAAAGTCAGAATTGTGAGATAAAAAGTTGTATCTTTTAAATGATCTTTTAAATTGTTTTATTCTGTGGTGGAAACAAACTTTCATAGTTTTCAGATAAACAAACAAACAAATAAATACATTTAGGGTAAGTTATATTACTATTTATTCCACAAATGGAAAGTCAATTAAATGTAATGAACATAATTTTTAATTATTAATATCATCTAATGTTTTTGGAAATACCCAGTATTTTGTGTGTATGATACCATGAGTAATTCATACAGAAAAATTAAATGCTTTATTGATCATTATACTTAGAGCATTTTTATGGAATTCTTTGAATTTCATTTAATTTGAATTTCTCCTTTAAATTACAATTCTCCACTGTGTTTGCTCCCTCATGCATTCTCAATTCAATTCTGAATGGTTCACGAATCTGGTGACAAAAAGTTATTTTCCCACTCTGGTTCTGTGAATGTACACATGTTACAAAACAATCGATATTTTTGTTCCCAATTTCATGATAAAATATTTTTTTTAATTTTTTGTGTCCAGAGTAATTTCTAAAATTGCATTTAATTTTGATCAGTTGTGTCATATTCCACAGAGACAGGCCATCTGAGCTGCTCTTTTACTCACGGTCTCTGTGGATGGATCCAGCACAGAGAGGGAGACCTTCACTGGGAGACAACTGCAGATCCTTCAGGTATTATTGTAGTTTTCAATAAAATGTTATTGGGTCAATGACAAATATGAATGTCTCAGATGAAGAAAAGAAAAATTAATTAAAAAGTGCTACAGGTGCCATGTTCATAGAAATGCAGTCTTTGTATTCATGTTTTACTCTGTATGCATTTTTAAAATAATTTTTTTTTTCAAGGTACATTTTTTTCCCCCTTGTTTTTGAAAATATTATACATTTTTGAAGCAGGAATATTGTTGAGACATCAACCTGAACTAATCTTACCATTCCATTAACCCCCAGAGGACTGCACAGTTTTGGGGCCCTTTAGAAGTTTTGACATGCTCTGACATTTGTGCTTTTTTTCAGTTGCTTTTTAAACTTTTTTCAAAGTTATTATCTCCTTTTATTTATATAGAATATATATTATTTATATATTTAAAGTGCCCATATTATGCTATTTTAAAGGTTGTTTTGGAGGTCTCCTACAACAGGTTTACCTGCATCAAAGGTCAAAAACACTTTCACAATGTGCAATGATTCTCAAACGACTCGACGGATGAATCAGTCTCTCTAAATCCCTCCTTTCTGTGAGCCTGCTCTGATTGGTCAGATCAGCTACCGCGTACAGCACTTGTCGGAAGCTAAACGTCCATTACCATTACTGAACTTTAGCTTCCTCAGTCCTTCCTTCACTTTCCTTGATTGTACACACTGTAAAGACAGTAACGATGGAGTTGATTTTTCCATATCAATCTGAGTGCAAGTCTGATGATGAAACATTGGAAGAACTTCCATCTCAAGGACGACTTTATTTGAGGAACATTATGAGATGTTGCAACTGTAATTCCTCACCATCAGCATTAAAAAGTGTATGTCCATATGTCCGATGTGTATATTTCTAATTTATTGCGGTGCACATGTGAGAACTGTATTAATAACAGCACATAGCCGAGCACTAACATGTGACTGATGTAACATTTAAGTTTGCAAAACAAATTTTGCTCCATCCTTTATCTTTACTCCGAGTAGTAAGAACTACAGACAACCTGCATTAATAGACACAGTTTTGGGTAATAGTGGCCCACAGCTGATTAACAGAAGTATTTTAGTAAGACAGTAATAATGTGAGTTAGCCAGAAACTTACACAATATAAAACACAAAACTACGTATTTTAAAACACCCGGTAGAAAATATATACATCAATAATTAATAATACTACTTACAGGTTGTGATTCTGAGGAGCAAGCTGGTCCAAATAAATTGAGTACTGACCCATCTTTCAAGAGCATGTGTTTTGCGAATCTTTCCATTAAACTCCGAGGTTTGAGAAGCCGTCGTCAGTAAAATGACGTTGTCAAGTCAAGTCAACTTTATTTATATAGCGCTTTTTACAATGCAGATTGTTTCAAAGCAGCTTCACATTGTTAAATAGGAAAATAATGCAACCGAATTTGATTCGGCTGTACAGACGCTCTGGAAAAAATGGTGATGTCATCTAGCTCATTTCAATTATCATATATATTCAAGTAATGTAGTTGATATAGTTAATTTAGTTTAGTAATTAAATTTATTTGGATATTTATTTGAAAATTTAGTGTCCCCAACTGAGCAAGCCAAAGGCGACAGTGGCAAGGAACCAAAACTCCATCAGGTGTCCTAATGGAGAAAAATAAACCTTGAGAGAAACCAGGCTCAGTCGGGGTGCCAGTTCTCCTCTGGCCAATTAACAAACAGTGTATGATTATTATTTTGGCAGCCTTATAGGTCAGAAGTCATATTAGATCGGAATATTCGAAAGATCGGAGGCATCACGCCAGAGACGGGTTTATTGAGGATGGCGTGTCAATTAAACAATTATTAAATAGGAATATTCGAAATATCGGAGTCAGTTGTGTCAGTTTGTTCGCGGGCGGACAACGTACAACATAGGCGGGCATTATGAAAATGTATTTTCTAGTGACATAGAACCGTAGCACAGTGAGATTCGAATTACAAACGACTCGTTTAGGCGGTTCAGAGTCGATTCTTTCTTTTGGGAGACAGTAACTTTATCGTGCACTTTCAACTTTACAACTTTCTAGAACATTTACATTCACAGACAGCTATTACACACTGCATGAAAGGGAATATTCGGAAAAAACATAAAAGGAGCACTTTAAGAGACTTCTTGAGGGTCTTGAATGACATCATTTCCTGTTTTATTAATAAAAAGATTAGCCCAAAAGTTTAGTATTTTTTTAAATCAAGAAATTCAACCTTTTAGGGCCGTTTACAAAATACCGTTTTCAACTAAAAACTAATTTTTAAACATTTTGGCCGTTCATTTACATTACAGCAGCATTTTGGGGGACTGAAAATGCAAACTTTTGAAAAGGGGTTTCAAAGTTAAAGTATTTGAAACCGATACCGTTATCTGTGTAAGCTATAAAAACAGTGAAAGAGTTTGTGAAAACGGTGACGTCAGTGCTTCTTTATGAAGTGGCATCGGCAACTACTGGCCTGGCATGAATAATACAACGTTTTTATTCAGATCTGTGTGAACGGGGATCGTTTTTACAATGTTGTCGTCTGTATATGAAAAAAGCTAAGGAAAAACCTTTCCATTTTTAGTAATTGTTATTGTGTAATTATACCCTTAATTAGCTTATCTCCGTCATGATCTCTTTGGCAGGTGGGCGGTACCTAACAATCTCTGAGGGCGGAGAGAAGAGAGGTGGGCGTGGCGCTCAGCTGATCCTCCCCCTGACGACGCCCTGGAACGAGGGAAATCTGTGCCTGGCCTTCAGACACAACATGGCGGGCCACCACGTGGGAATGCTGCAGGTGTTCGTACAGAAGGGACGGCAGCACAGCCCCGCTGTCTGGGGTCGAACAGGAGGAAACGGATGGAGGTCCACGCAGATCACCATTTGGGGCAATGGGCTAGAGAGTGTAAGTGTCAGCACTGAATGCACTCACATCTGTGAATGTCTCGAAAAGTTTCACCATTTGACAGTGTTGGTGTTATTTGATTTATGTCACTATAGGTGATTGTGAAGGGAGAGCGACGGAGGGGCCGTAAGGGCGAAATAGCTCTGGACGACATGAGTCTCAAACGAGGTTCTTGTCAGGAAGAGCACAATCTGAGGAGACTTTAACACTGACAACAGCATGAACAGAGACTTTTAACCCCAGCTTTACTCACGGGACTCTAGGAAGACGGACACCTTACGGAAAGGGACGTGGCTTCCTGTCAGTCCCGGTACGGTTATGGGTGCACTTCCTCTGGCCTTCCTCAATGGCTTCAAGTGCATGTGCTCAGTTGAGAGCTGTAGGGACGACGTATTTTTGTAGGCCAAAACCCGGAAACAAGTTAGCATTTTAGCACTTCCGGTTCCATCACCCCAAAGTCAATGGGTTTTCTGAGTGGGTTTTTGGTTAAATGTGGTTAACGAAAGCTCAAGATATTTTGATGTTTTATTTTACAACATAAAGTACATTAGTTAATACCCCCTTGTGACATTTTAAAAGCTTTTACTTGTCTTTAAATTGGCAGTTGCTAACAAGTGGCTAAATGGGACTACAGAAATTTTTGGGGACATTACATTTCACCATGCCGAACATCTATACACTACCCAGCTAACGTGTTCTCAGAATTTTGGCTTAGGTTTACTTAACTCTTTCCACGGCATTGACAGAATTTTCTGGCTTTCTGTGTTTTCACTGTTGTATGGTAGGGGGCGCTATTATCATCTTCTGAAAGAGTACAGAATCTCCTCATCAAAACACAGGAAAAGACGAAGCAGAAACAAGCGATAAAATGTTCCATTTAAAAAATCAAATAACATTTAATGAAACTTACCAACGTAAAAATGTGAAGATCACCAAAAAAAGAGTATCTATTTAGTGCAAATAGTGTGCCTTATTGGCAAGTGCTATTTACACTAGCTCTGCCTAACGATGCCTGGTTGGGCCAAACAAGAATTTAAAAAAGACGCACAAATTTCAATGTCTTCAGTGCCGTAGTCAGTGAAGCGTAATGCTCAAGGATCTAGGTTTTGACGTGATCGACCCGGGTTCGAATCGGCCTTTTGCCGAGCTCGCTCTTCTCCCTTTTCCCATCACATCGGAAAGGCATTTACTTTCAATAAAAATGAAGAAAATGTTCTAAAAGTGGAAATAAAGTGCCTAATGACTGTTTAATAATAATAGTAAAAGTATTTATTAGGTACGGTTAAGGGTAGGTGTAGGAAGGGCTTTTATTGTCCCATTAAGACGGCATCCATTTAATCATTTTAATAAATATAATCATTTACACACAAGTATTGCATCCTGTTAATGTACAATATTGAGGTGCAAATAGTATGTATCTGTCAAAATAAAGTATAAATAGCATCTAATTAATATTTACACATTGCATATATTACTATTTTCACTTAGTAAATAGCATCTATCACTATTTGCACTTAGTGCCTATCAAAAATGCTGGCGGTGGCTGGCAACTTAAAAAATGCTGGCAGGGAAAGAGTTAAAGTTATGAACAAACATTCTTCTACTTACAGTAATAGAACGTTTGTTCTCAAAATGTTTGCCAAAAAACATTATTTATACATCAGCCATGGAAAGTTTTTTTAAATGTTGCAACTTATTTCAGAAAACATTTAAAAGTAACGTTCCCATAATGTTAGCAAAATTCTAAAATGGAATGTTCCCTTAATGTTTGTATAACCAAGAAAAACATTTTTAAAATATTTAAAATACTAGACATTTTGAACATTCAGAAATAACGTTTTAAATTAAAGGGAATGTTAGCGAACCAGAATTTTTGTTAGCTGGGTCGTCTGCTTTCACAGCCTCATTCTGTTTATAATCACACTCTTTTAACTCAAAGTTTCAGTGAAAATGTGTTTTAAATAAAGACTGAAAGAGATGTCGGACGCTTAGTGATGGTAATGTTGAAGTTGTGTCTAGTGTTTTCTGTTGACTGTATTTAGGCTTCAAAATTCACAAAAGTTGCATTCATTTGTGAAGATTATCATGATGAACAAAATGTGTAAGAATCATAAACTTTCATTGATCACAAGCTTATGTCTTGCATTAATCCAAAAGCCAATGGAAAGATCCTATAGGGTTTTTGTCGAGGGAACCAGAGTAATGACTTACAAAAATACGTCATCACTGCAGCACTCTGTTGGATGAGATGTCTAAAATGTCAGTCTGAAAATATACTTTTGTACATTTTAATTTTGTAGATGTAAAATTCATCTCCCACTTCAAATATTTTGTGTCGAGCAGACGCAATTATAATAATGCCATTGTAAATGTAAGTTTCCCAGCTGTTCGTCACCTGAATGATGATGATGTCCTTTCAAAATCCCCTTTTCAATTTGACCGACGTGCTTTGTTAGCCCAGTTTGCAGCTAATCTGAGTGACAAACTATTTTTGGTGTATTGTAAATGTATTCATACATGTGTGTATATATATATATATAAATATATTTCAAATATGCTTTGTAGGTGCATATGTGAATTCTTCATCGTATAAGTGATGCAGGACAATGTTTACATCACGCGACCAGTATTTTATTGACGTATATTGTTAAGTACAAACCAGTAAACTGTTCTGAATTTGACTTATTAATGGCTGTATCAGCCATTCTTAATGATCCTCACAAACCCTGATTACCCTTTAAGACTGTGTATTGAATATGAAAGATCTTGGTTTAATATTCTGATGAAGTATGACCTCCAGACAATAAAAGGTGTGAACAAAATATACGTCTTGTTTTTTTTTTTTTACTCTTTCTGTGGAGTAATAACTTCAGGTCAGTGCAGCTTTTTCAGTAATGAGTGACAATGCTACATTGCTTTTATCATGTTGTTTTGCACACACAGCTTTAATTAATAACCAGCTCTTCTTAACTATCTTCTCTTTCATTTGAAGAGCTGAGAAGTCAAATCAGATTAGATGCTGCAAATAAATGAACCAAACGATTTTGATTCCCTGGGACGATGCTTGCACATTGTCTTTTTTTGTAGCATGTATAATGAGCTTTTCTAGTCATATTGGTGGTATTTAGTGTGACTCGATTTGTTCAGATAGTGCTGTCACCCTCAGCGAGACCCTCTTTGCTTTGTACTAGAAAGAAATTTAGTTCTGACTGAAAAACTGAAAAGCCTCATTCATGAAATGTGCAGAACAATTGTGTTAATCGCTCAAAAAAGCTTTCTTGTGTAAAGTGGTTGCATTCAATTCAATAATGATTTGCTTTTGCTTGCATTTTCCTTGCATGAAAAGGCCAATGCATTGCTTCTCTTTACCATAATGGCCTTGATATGAACCCGTGAAACTCAGTTGTGGCAGTTGTGAGCTGTTCTAAGAGAGTTCAGCCATAACCTTGGTACAATCAACTGTAATTTTCATAAAGAAATCATTTTTCAGCTGTACCAAATATTCAAGGACCATCATGCCTCTTCCGACCTCTGTTTGGATCCGGATGATGGCTGTGTACACACATCTGATCTAATCCATTATTGTGGTAGTTGTTTTAAATAATATAAACAAAAATAAAAATATAATGTGTGTGTGTATATATACACTCAACTAAAGGATTATTAGGAACACCTGTTCAATTTCTCATTAATGCAATTATCTAATCAACCAATCACATGGCAGTTGCTTCAATGCATTTAGGGGTGTGGTCCTGGTCAAGACAATCTCCTGAACTCCAAACTGAATGTCAGAATGGGAAAGAAAGGTGATTTAAGCAATTTTGAGCGTGGCATGGTTGTTGGTGCCAGACGGGCCGGTCTGAGTATTTCACAATCTGCTCAGTTACTGGGATTTTCACGCACAACCATTTCTAGAGTTTACAAAGAATGGTGTGAAAAGGGAAAAACATCCAGTATGCGGCAGTCCTGTGGGCGAAAATGCCTTGTTGATGCTAGAGGTCAGAGGAGAATGGGCCGACTGATTCAAGCTGATAGAAGAGCAACTTTGACTGAAATAACCACTCGTTACAACCGAGGTATGCAGTAAAGCATTTGTGAAGCCACAACACGCACAACCTTGAGGCGGATGGGCTACAACAGCAGAAGACCCCACCGGGTACCACTCATCTCCACTACAAATAGGAAAAAGAGGCTACAATTTGCACAAGCTCACCAAAATTGGACAGTTGAAGACTGGAAAAATGTTGCCTGGTCTGATGAGTCTCGATTTCTGTTGAGACATTCAGATGGTAGAGTCAGAATTTGGCGTAAACAGAATGAGAACATGGATCCATCATGCCTTGTTACCACTGTGCAGGCTGGTGGTGGTGGTGTAATGGTGTGGGGGATGTTTTCTTGGCACACTTTAGGCCCCTTAGTGCCAATTGGGCATCGTTTAAATGCCACGGCCTACCTGAGCATTGTTTCTGACCATGTCCATCCCTTTATGACCACCATGTACCCATCCTCTGATGGCTACTTCCAGCAGGATAATGCACCATGTCACAAAGCTCGAATCATTTCAAATTGGTTTCTTGAACATGACAATGAGTTCACTGTACTAAAATGGTCCCTACAGTCACCAGATCTCAACCCAATAGAGCATCTTTGGGATGTGGTGGAACGGGAGCTTCGGGCCCTGGATGTGCATCCCACAAATCTCCATCAACTGCAAGATGCTATCCTATCAATATGGGCCAACATTTCTAAAGAATGCTTTCAGCACCTTGTTGAATCAATGCCACGTAGAATTAAGGCAGTTCTGAAGGCAAAAGGGGGTCAAACACAGTATTAGTATGGTGTTCCTAATAATCCTTTAGGTGAGTGTATATTAATTAGTGCTGTTAATCGATTAAAACATTTTTTTCTGTAATTAATCGCAATTAAAAACATCAGCATTTTAAATATTTTTATATTGTAATAATTTCAGTTACTTTTCAAATGAATGTAGAAACAACTTAAAGACAGTATTTTAAAAATACTTGTAATGGCATCACTAATACTGCTATGTCTCTATGAAAACATTAATTATAGACATTCAACATTACAGTATAATTGAAATCTATATCAGTTTCAACATTTATTAGGCTTTAAAAAATAACTTTTAAGTGAACTTAAAACAATCTTCACATAAACCCATAATCATAATGTCATATTTACCTGTGGCTTTCCTGCCTGTTAGACATAGACAGAAATTGAATAAAGTTATCAAACACATTTCTTAACTGCATAAAAAATAAATTAAATATAGAATAATCCTTATTAAAGCTAATTTCCTCTGTTACATTTGTTCTTTGATTAACATTAATGACAGACATCACAGCAACTGGTTTATTAGGCTGCTGTCACTTTAAGATCTGCCGCTCATTTTCTCACAACTCTTTAAGTTTTTAAATAAGACATTATTTAACTCATTTAATACTGTTCTTATGAGAATACTCACCAAAACGAGCATTTTGGCATAATTCTGTGATATTGTTCGTTAGAGTCTGGCGCACCTCTTTCTGTGCGTCGTGTGTGTGTCGGGACCATAGACTGTTAAAAAAAAAAAACAGACAGCGCCTTCTCTTTTGTCTTGCCGCGCTTGAAAGCATTTGCATGAATAAGAGTGTGATCATATAATGTAACGCTTGTCAAAGGATGAAAAATGGATGATGCATTAATTTTGAGTTAAAAATATTTTAACTCAAACTGAAGAAAAAAAAATCACATTGCTTGCAGATTGCATGAGGACCCATTAGCCTGCACCCTAGAGTTTCATTACTAAACTATACACAAACACACACTTATTCCTAGATTCATGCTGTGATATAATATACTGTAGATCACATGTAAGTTGTTATATTTTGCTTTACACTTTTAAAAACATAAGCAAAAATCTCTTAGTAGAAGATTTGTAGAGTTGTGTTACAACCAGTACGAGTGAATGTGTATTTTTATATTTTCCTACATGCTTTGAGTTCAAAATCCAGCAGTTATCTAAAATATCAATTTTATTGATCCCCAAGGGGAATTTGGAAAATAAAATAAGCACATTTGGCTCAGAACTTACTGTTCAAACGGCAGAAGTCACCTCTAGAGACATGCTTTGCATTCTGTGGATAATGTACTTTCAGTGGCTGAAAAGTTACTTTATTTGGTGCACTTACCTACTGTTGACATTAATAACTCCATCTTTTGCCTCCAGCAAAGCCTGAATTCTTGCAGAATGGAAACATTTTGCCAGGACCTGATTTGTTAGCACCAAACAGGCTTTTCCATCTCATCCTCACAACACTGTATTGGATTGAAAACTCAGGTCTCACTACATCAATGGAAGCAGATAAAGGTGTTTTGTAACATGACATTTAATGTAAAAGTTTGGTATTGCGCCCCTTAAGGGATGCATGTGGCAATGGGTAATGCAAATGTAAATATTTGGAATAAAGGATCAAATGTACATCATAAAACACTTATTTCGTTCCAAACCTGTGCGATTTTTCTTTCATCCATGGAACACAAAAGATACCATTTAAAATGTCCTGCCACTTTTATCCATTAAAGAAAAGATGCATCTTGAGGCAACAGATTTGAATATGAATGAAATGCAAACAAGGGGAAGATTTTCAGCTAATAATGATTCAAATGTCAGTTTGTTCCTTAAACAGCTTCAGTCCCTATCACTTGCATTGTGTGCCAAAATGTTTAGCAAATTCTGCAACAGGTTTTCATGCTTGAATGTTCAAAAACACAGTATTTCTCTCATATTTGACATTGTTGCTGCACCTCTCTTCCCAGTCTGTCAGTAACGCTCTGTTTAGTTCCGGTCTCTATGAAGCCCCTCCTTCTGAAAGCACAATGTCTGAAAAGCACAATGTCAATGGTCGACGGCTTCCAGCGCGTTTCGGAAATGCCACACCCCTTACCATAACTGTGAGTTTTACCACACTGCTAACCAACTCAACCAGGCCTCAGCCCTTTATTTTTTGTGTATACCTTGGGCAGGAATTATTTATATATTGTGATGTGTTGCTTCCCGTAAGAAAACTCAAGACTACAATGGAGGCGTTTCAGGGAGTTCAGAAACAGTGTGCACTGATATAATAACTCCCTCTGGAGTGACTTTGTGCTTTGTAACTTTTCAGACTTTTTTTCATGCTCAAACAGCGACGTTACAACCCAAAGATAGCTGAAAAAGTATAATAGGACAGCTTTAAGATTTGTCAGCCCAGGTATGCATTTTCCCTAGTCTCCAGGAATCCACTGTATCTCCCCTTCCTGTTCTTAACTGACAGGACTGGAATCCACAGTGCATTTCTGATTCTACAAGCCCATTCACATCAAACGATACGTTGCGTTCGAAGAAAGCCCTTGCACACTAATGTGGTTATTTAAATTTTCCTGACCTTTCTGTCAGGTTGGACGGTCTAGACATTAATTAGGCGTTTTCACCCACAGAATATCATCCGGCGTTTATCATAACTTTCTCTGGATTTTTCTTTTTTTTTTGGACAATGTAGGTGCCTGAAAATTTCACCATTACACCCTCTTCGCAACCTATTTTTCTTCTGTACTGGCATGAATTTCAGAGTGAAACAGGATATTCGATGAGAGAAAATGTAGGACGGGACTTTATACTGATTGGATCATCAACATTATCCAATATCACGTAGCTCATTTGATTCTGAGCAAACTGAGACTTTTTGAGACTTTTTGAAAAATAATGTAGATAGATAAATTACTCACAATAAACAACAATCATTAAAGGGGTCATAAATTGAGAAATCAAATTTTGCTTGATCTTTTGAAATGTAAGAGTATACACCGATCAGGCATAACATTATGACTACCTTCCTAATATCGTGTTGGTCCCCCTTTTGCAGCCAAAACAGCCCTGACCTGTCGAGGCATAAACTCCACTAGACCCCTGAAGGTGTGCTGTGGTATCTGGCCCCAAGATGTTAGCAGCAGATCCTTTAAGTCCTGTGAATTGCGAGGTGAGTCCTATGTATTTGTTCAGAACATCCCACAAATGCTCGATTGGATTGAGATCTGGGAAATTTGGAGGCCAAGTCAACACCAGGGAATACCGTTTCCATGAAAGGGTGTACATGGTATGCAACAATGCTTAGGTAGGTGGTACGTGTCAAAGTAACATCCACATGGATGGCAGGACCCAAGGTTTCCCAGCAGAACAAGCATCACACTGCCTCCGCCAGCTTGTCTTCTTCCCATGGTGCTTCCTGGTGTCATGTGTTCCCCAAATAAGCGACACACACGCACCCGGCCATCCACGTGATGTAAAAGAAAATGTGATTCATCAGACCAGGCCACATTCTTCCATTGCCATTACCATTCTGTGGTCCAGTTCTGATGCTCACGTGCCCACTGTTGGAGCTTTTGGTGGTGGGCAGGGGTCAGCATGGGCACCCTGATTGGTCTGCGGCTATGCAGCCCCATACGCAACAAACTGCGATACACTGTGTATTCTGACACCTTTCTATCAGAACCAGCATTAACTTCTTGAGCAATTTGAGCTACAGTAGCTCGTCTGTTTGATCGGACCACACGGGCCAGCCTTCGCTCCCCACGTGCATCAATGAGCCTTGGTCGCCCATGACCCTGTCACCGGTTCACCACTGTTCTTTCCTTGGACCACTTTTGACAGATACTGACCACTGCAGACCAGGAACACCCCACAAGAGCTGCAGTTTTGGAGATGCTCTGACCCAGTCGTCTAGCCATCACAATTTGGCCCTTGTCAAACTCGCTCAAATCCTTACTCTTGACCATTTTTCCTGCTTCTAACACATCAACTCTGAGGACAAAATGTTCACTTGCTGCCTAATATATCCCACCCACTAACAGGTGCCGTGATGAAGAGATAATCAGTGTTATTCACTTAACCTGTCAGTGGTCATAATATTATGCCTGATCGGTGTACTATAAAAACATCCTGTAAGTTTTATAACTTCCTCGTTAGTCCAAAAATAGCTTTTATTGAATCCAAGCTCAGAAAACGACTTGTTTGGCATTTTGTCACATTATAACGTAATAGTGCGGCAAAAGACAGAATCAACGCCTATACTGCAATCTTTCATGTGACGGGAGATTATCTAAATATAATGCCCAATCAACACTTTTCATGATTAGTTAATCTGTAATAGTAAAAAAAAAGCAGACACGCCCCTTCAAACAGAGCGTCAAATCAGAGGATACAAATCAGGGTAGGAAAAATTCCTTTTATTTCTAAATTATGACAATTTCTGATGTAAAAATCACTAACATTATAAGTGCACCTCAGGAAACATAAAAAAATAAAATAAAAATGCAATTCATGAGCCCCTTTAAGAATCGTAAAGAGTTTAATAGATACTAAAATGGGAATGGCATTTTTTAACTTAGTGACTTTTGAGAAATGAAAACTACAAATAAGGCTTTTACGACAACAGCTGTAGTAAAAAAAACAACTTTATTTTTGTTGATTAGTTTGGTCCCAGAAGTTCAAACAGCTGTGTGCATTTTCAAGTTCAAACTTTTTAGTGCTGACATGCATAATGCCTTTAAGGAACTCTTGACATAGTTTAGAAGAGAAATGTTTTAGCTGAGAAATGTATTCACTTCTTGCACCATGTAAATGCCATTTAAACAGCTTGCCTTTAGCAAAGCACATCCTGTTATATCTGCGGAGATGGGACCGTTAACAGGCCAGTGGACTTCATCTTGTTCATGCCACCATCCAAGACACAAACTCGAGGGAAATTTACTTTCACCAGGTGAGCCGCAAACTACAGGAGAAGAATAAACTTGTGGTTATGTATGATTATTTTTTATTTTTATGCATATTGCAGAAGCATTTCCTAAAAACATCAATAGGAGAATGAAATAACCTTACCGTGGTAGCATTCTTCATGATGTTGCTGAGGATCACAATGACACGGAATCTGTATCCTGCCAGGGTGCTGGTGGCGGGACACTGGAGCAGCTCTCCCTCCGGTCCAAACGTGGAGGTGTACGGAATGTTAATGCTGCCTGGGATGTGACCGCGACTGAAGCTGCACACGGATGGTCAAGGGTCATATGGCTGCATTTATTTGATCAAAAAAAAAGAAAACCGGTATTTTGTCATTTAAAATGTAATTTATTCCTGTGATCAAAGCTGTATTTTCAGCATCATTACTCCAGTCTTCAGTGTCACATGATCCTTCAGAATTCACTCTAATATGCCTAACCGAACGGTTCTAAGAACAGTAGGGAATCGGTCCAGTTATATTTCCACTTGAGCTTGGTTAGCCACGGTACAATTACAAACCATTCTTAGACAGGAAGTCTCAGCACGCCTGGCTAAAGTGGTGACGTCGCCACTCAGGATAGGATTTTGCACGGCTACCAGTTTCTCTGCAGCTGGCCAAGCGCGCTACTTAAGCAAAGCAAACACAAGTTAATAATAAAATAAAAAAAAATCTCTGTTCATCCTCCATAATGCAGTCGCTATTTACATCTCATACAGTCTGTAAACTCTTGTGTTAACGAGATAACGACTGACGCACTTGCAATACATTCCAAAGAGCTCCGTTATTATCAGGCTGGACTAGATTGGCATGGAATGGATTGGTTACGCAATGATAATGGTGGAAAAGTGGCTAATGTTGAAAACAGTTGTGCTGCTTAATATTTTTGTGGAAACCATGAAAAACCATGAAAATGGTGCAACTGGGAATGATTACCAACTGTAAATATCATAAAAGTTTTCAGGGTAACACTTTGTTTTAGTGTCAATAGCCGCGTTCACATTACCCTTCAAATTGCGCCAATGCAAAAAAACACGGGCAATGGAAAAAAAGTCCCATATATTGTAAAAAAAAATTTACGCTCACATGAGGTGGTTTTTCAGGCAATTAGAAAAAGGAATATTTTGCAAAACTGCACCTGGCGTGGATGATGCGGTATGTTTGGACAGAAGATGAGACAGAGTTCTTTATTAAACTCATAAAAGACAAAAGAATTACGGCAATACTGGATTCTAAAGAACAAAGAAATGCCACAATTTATCAAGACCAGAAAGCAGATATGAGGGAGAAAAACCTCCCAGAAACAGCTCATATGTGGCCGCTTCCAAGTATAAGGGTCTTTCCTTGCCATTAATGCTTGGATAACACGCCTACATCTCCTTCGATTAAAAATAATGGCTAGTGCGGTGGCTGTGATTTATGTAAATCTTCCAACATCCATTGCCATGATTTTTGGAATGACTTATCGCGTCAGGAGAAAATTAGTTGTAGTCGCATAACATCGGTTAATGGAAACATAATCATTTCGCAATAGTTTATCAACATTTAGAAAATATCGCAAAAGTTTTGTGCAAATCTGTAATGAAACCAGGCTATTGTTACATATGTTACAAGCTTAACTGTAGTAATAACTCCAAATGCAACTAAACCAAACCCTAATCCTAACCCTATAGTAAGTACATGTAGTTGCTTAATATTACTCAGTACTTAAATGTATAATTACAATGTAAATAAAGTGTAACTCTTTTCAGACTGGGGGGGGGGGGCAGACTTCCTTGTATGGGCACTTGTCCTGGATGAGCGTGTGCGCACATCAACCAGAGCAAGAGCATGCCCATCATTAAGCTTTGTTCGGTTATGAAATCAACAATGTCACTAAATAAGTGTGTTTCTGATTGTTAGGGAAAGATAACCTTGTTCAGCTTCCCAAATAACATATCGTTAAGGAAACAGTGGATGCAGTTTGTTTTCATGGAGTTCTGCAAGTGTGTTTGTTTTTTCCCGGTCCCGGAGCCTAAACCGCAGGCGGTGAGTGAAACTGCATCAAATGTCTGTGTTTGGTTGGCAATCGCAGTGTAAGTGCATATAATGTACACAACACGAATGTATAGTGAATCGAAAGATATCCAGGGTTAATGCAATGATGTATTGTGTGTGTGTGCGTGTTATGTGTGTGTGTGCTCGTGACTCCACCCACTGCACGCCTTCACGAGTTTGGCTATTTTCGGAAATATATCTGTCTTTTATAAATATGATAAAACTCTTCAGAGATATGAAGGATGCAATACTACTCTATAGGTACTCAAGATTAACATGAGATTGGCAGAAGCTGTGCATGTACCCTTTAAAATATTTTCTTTAATATTTTTCTTTGTATATTTACTGATTAAGTGTCTTTATCAGTATTTTTGTCTTGTTTTAAGAAAAAAAACATTTACGCATCCTTAAACCAAGATAAATGTATTTGAGAAAGAAAATTACGAAAGATAATTTTACATAGATTGTTTGTGAGGTTCTGTACGTTAAAAATGTTAGATTGATGCTTAAAACGAGGAAAAATGGGGTACAAAAAAATAAGCTTAATTTAAGATACTGTATACTTTCTGAAAACAAATAATTTTTATCATTAATTTTATCATTAGGATTTTTTGGTTACACTTTATTTTGATAGTCCACTTTAGACATTCTACTAACTATAAGTAACTTTGCAACTACATGTCATCTAGCTCTCAGAGTGTTAGTAGACTGTAAAGATAGTAGAATACGTAGACATGTACTTGCAAAGTTATTTATAGTTAGTAGAATGTCTAAAGTGGACCATCAAAATAAAGTGTTACCTTTTTTTTTGCAGTGTGGAAGAGGCTTTGATTTAGATCAAGAAGTTAGGTGATTGGTTAATGCCCGGTTGCTTTCAGAGTGATTGAACTGTGTCAGATTAAAGGGTTAGTTCACCCAAAAATGAAAGTTACTATTCACTGCCATTATAAAGCTGGGAAGAGCCAGGATATTTTTTAATATAACCCCGATTGTGTTTGGCTGAAAGAAGAAAGTTATATACACCTAGGATGGCTTGAGGGTGAGTAAATTATGGGATAATTGTAATTTTTGGATGAATTAACCCTTTAAAAATGTGAAGACATTACGTTCAGCTCTAATGTGAGCATTATGGTGTATTCAGCGAATTCCCAGAGTTACATTGGTATACATGTGTTGTGGTAAGACATCTAAGAAGCACACAATCCCTTGTAAGCTCTTGAGCTGGTCGTTTGTAATTGTGTCAGGTGAAGTTCACAGGATTTACAGAACAAACCCTACACAGATCTATGGGCTTTGTGGAAACCATCCAACTTCATCCAAAACCCACTGCAGCACTACGAAAGAAAGAGACAGAGAACAAAGTGTGCAGGACAAGATAAAAAAAAAAATGAGCAGAATAAAGTCCCATGGGACATTGATTAAATATGACCAAGACAAGTGCACACAAGAGCAGCATCTCAAAGAGAAGAGCAGCAGGTGAGCGGAGTGAAAGATGAGACGAGAAAAGGGAAAGAGTGCATAGTGTAATTGAATAATAACTCTTCTTAGCTACCTTGCTCCATAGATAAAGTTACAATCAATGATATTTGTGCTACATCTTTCAATAAAAATGAGTGGAACTTTTCAGAAACATTTAACACGACCTTTCTCCATTCCTCAAGAAGATGAGAAAATGTTCATGTTCATGCAGATTTTAAACGCATTAAAACAGAAAGGGTTTTGTCTAACATTCATATCAAATATTGATATGGCCATAAATGGTGCAGAATACAAAATGAGAGAACAATGAATATCTACATCCCTATAGCAGCCCTGCAGCTTTTACATTCAGTTTTCCCTGGAAGCCTTGTATACATGTATTATGATTGCTCTTATCCTGCTTGTGTACACTATCGTGTATCTACTTACAGCTGCACTAATGGAAACAGTGACAAACCTCTTAAAACTAATTAACCACAATGATGCTCTCCCACACTGGGCTGTCACTACTAGCAACAGACAACGATCTGTCTTAGGGTCTGACTTTTTGCTTTCAATTGATCTGATTTTTACATTAACTACTTAAGAGTTTAGCCAACTCCTAAATGATTGTTTTCAAACATCGAAGCACAGCTATGGAAACTGTGCAAGTATATTACAACTAGATTTTTTCATGTCTTGATTTTTTTTTTTGTGTGCTTGGAGTTGGCCTGATAATTTCCCCACGTTTCGATGTCTCTAACATCGATGCTCTAATGTTTAGCTTGGGCTCTCAGAGGCCACATATCCTGCTCTTACAGGAAAATGAGAAAAAAAAGTACTATCTATATCTGAAATACTATTCATATCTTAAAAATCAAGAGACATTTATATACTACAGTAAAAAGTTTGGGGTAAGATTTTTTTTTATTTTTTTAGATTTTATATATATATTTATATTTATATATTTGTTTTAAAATAAATACTGTAATTTAGCAAGGATGCATTAAATTGATCAGTAAGAAATTATAATGTTACAAAGGATTTTTTTAATTTCAAATAAAGGCTGTTCTATTAAACTTTCTATTATTCAAAGAATCCAGAAAAACAATGTAACATGCTTTCCACAAATATATTAAGCAACACAACTGTTTTGAACATTGATAATAATAAGAAATGTTTCTTGAGCAGCAAATCATCATATTAGAATGATTTCTGAAGGATCATGTGACACTGAAGACTGGAGTAATGATGCTGAAAATTCAGCTTTGATCACAGGAATAAAATACATTTTAAAATATATTGAAGTATATAAAACAGTAATAGTATTTAATAATATTATTGTTTTTACTATATTTTTGATCAAATAAATGCAGTCTTGGAGAGCATAAGAGCAAAAAACTTTTTGTATACAGGAAAACAATTTTTTTTGCAGAGTCAGAATTGCATTTATTATTAAGATTAAAAGGATACTCTTCAAGGCTTCGGATGTCCACTGCCAGAATCTTAGGTTTCCCAGTCCTGGCCCTCTTGGCAGTAGTTTTAAAGCAAGCCGGTCCACTCAGCTCACACAGGTCAATGAGGTCTTCCACAGAGACACGTGGAGACACTTCTGCTTTCAGCTCGCTCAGCTTTAGTGGCTCGCGGCTCTGAGGGTGCAAAGAAATAAGTGGTAAAACAACAGATTTTTTGCAGCAGTAAGTGGTATTTAAAAAAAAAAAAATGTGTGAGAGAAAATTATGTGTGGGTTGAAATAGCCTGTTAGCCTGTTAGTGTTGAGCAGGAAAAATAGTGAAGAGTCTGAGTATATTCAAAGAAAACACATGTTAAACTCCTGCATCCTGCACCCTGATGATACTGGTATCCCTCAAGGATCTGTACTCAGCCCAATACCATTCTCCATTTTTACTGGATCACTTGATTCTCTTATGCATGGCTTTTCTTTTTCACTGCCATGTCGACAAAAATCAGGGCTGCTTCTCATGCCTCTATCGGTTTTCATCTCTGTGATCTCATATCCCTCTGACATCTCAACCTGAATGAATAATCAACACCTCAAGCTCAACCTGTCAAGACTGAGCTGCTGAAGAACTCAGTTTCTCTCCATCACGGTTGAAAAAACACAGTCATTACCCCGAAGTAGAAAAAAAGCCTTAGAAGTCATTCATGATGACCAGCTCACATTCAGTGAACACAAAGCGATCACACAGTTTTGCAGCATTACGACGCAGAATTTCGGATTTTTTTTTCTTGGTCTCAACTTCTCAATCAACCTTTTTTTTTCCAGATTGCAGAGGCTTAGATTATTGCACTTGACCGTAAACCACAAGTAAAAACAAAGCAAACTGTGTTTAGATGTTAGTCAGATGGTCTTGCCTTTAAGTTTGTAGAATTGAAAATAATCAAAGATATTTGAAATTGAACAAAGACATTTGCTTTATTGTTTCAACCCTCATCTTTCTTATCACAAGGGCCATTTGGAATTCCTAAAGACAAAGAGATGCTGAAGGACTGTAGGCCAAAATGTGTGTCACACCTTCACAGTGGGGGAAGTTGTAATTATCTGATTGGTCAGTTTGAATGTCTCACATTTGGGTTTCAGTCACATGGTCGAGGAAGGGATAAAAGAATATTGCAACTGTTGCTCTGTCTCTGTTATTCTCTGACTCTCTCTCTTTTCTTGGGGCTGCTCTCTGGCTCCTCTTTTCGCTGGGCTTCTTTGCTCTGGCTCTCCCTCTCTCTCACTTTCTATCCCTCAGGTAACATTCTATTCATGCTGGGTACGATTAATGGTATAAGTTTTTATCATCTCATACATCTATTTTGTAGTTATTTTAAGTGTAACCATAATCATATATTGTTATTAAATCCTTTCAATTACAAATACTGTGCTAACTAGTTTTGATTCGGTATTAACTTTGAAGTGCTATCTATTGCAATACAATCGTCACACTAAAGCAACGCTCTCCCACATATTTTGCTATTGTAACTGCACTTATTTCCGTCGTTGGTATAAGTAGCAGTGGTAATAGACGAGAAATGTACAGTTTTCTACTATCTTACTCATAACATTTCTTTAGCCATTCGACAACCCTGCAGCCTGAACCACTGTAGGCGAACCACCCTTACAAGGGTACCACCCTACTATTTTTTATTCAAGAGACAGTTCACCAGCCTACCTGTATGTGCAGCATGACTCCTCAAGGGTATCCAAAATACTGCTGCTTAATACACAGAAATTCTTTCACAAGCTGTTGTGTGAAATCCTCACAAGTTGCTTAAGTCTACATGGGGTGCCCATACTTGCCTGAATCTAAATCAAGACACTTTTTCTGGCCTACCATTGCAGCCAATGCCCTGGGCCCCTGCTACCACAGATCTATTATCAAACCCTGTTTTTCCCAGCCCATTTGGGGCAATAAACTCCATCCAGTCTCCACATGTAAGGAGCCCACCTGTCTGGAAATGTCTCCATCTGTGTCACATCCTGGTAATTAACAGAGCCGCAAATGGACCAAATGAATTCAAAAGGAGACTATTCATTCTCACATAAATATAATTTCTCCCACTCGACTAAAAAGCATAGCAATACAGCAATATCATAGCTCTAATTGGCACTTCAGGTTCGGGCACATTAGATCTTTATCAGGAAGGACCAGTTTAATAGGCACAATAGGAGTGGATAACTGCATATCTTCCCTACACCTCAACACTGGCTAAATTATCAAGTAAATCATCTAAAGTAACAGCAGAGAGTGGGCAGTCTGAACCTTCAACATCCAACAACATTTCCTTGCCATTTCCATTATAGTGGAAAAAGGTTCTTTAGATTACCGTATAGTTCAGAATATAAGACATCTGAAAAAACGGGTTTGTCTTATATTCAGGGTCTAGACTGTTACATGTCAATAATACACCCGGCAACAATTGGTGGCGCCAAACACGCGAAAAACGAGTTCACCAAGAAATACGGTGTGTCAGAGTGTAATGTTAGAAGATCGAGAGCGCAAAAAACGCAAACAGTCAAAGAAAAGCTTACCGTCTAAAAGCCGCTTGAATGTCATGTTTGCGTTAGAAGATTTCACTTCTACTGTTAATGAAATTTTGGTGGGCTACATGGTTTTCACTATGAGATGGATAGCCTAATTGTTATATAATTCAGATGGGCTACAGGTTATTATAGTATGCCAAATAGTTTATTTTTAAAATGAGATCGTTTCTACATTTCACCAGTATTTACAATACAAAAATTTAAATATGAAAAATATGCAATATGAAAATTATTTTCAAATAAAAGCATTTTCTTTATAAAATACAAGATTTGGGTCTTCGAAAAGCCTTTTTCCAAAACAAACAAACAAACAAACAAACAAACATTACTATTTTTACTGTATTTGTCATCAAATAAATGCAGTTTTGTTGAGCACAATAGACATCCTTCAAAAACATAAAACGAAATTCGTAATTATTCCAAACAGTAGTGTATGTATAAAGTCAATTTTATAATTGATTTTGCAATTGATTAGCGACATCTCATGCTTGTAGAAAGCATCAGCAGGTGCACTACATATACGGCCATACCATAAAAATCCACATTATCGCTGAATACCACACTTCTAAGTGCAGGACTCTGAAACAAAGGGCAACAGCACAGGAAAGGGCAGCAGGGTGGGGGGATATCTCGTAAATGTCAATGTTCAGTAGCCCATGAAATCAGTCCAATCAGTCATGGAGTACCAGCCTCCCACAGAGTGCAGCCAATTACCTATGAGGTCACCTTAGCAATGGAGGTAAGTTTGAGGAATGGAGGGCGGCTGATGCCCAATGGGTTCTGGTATTAAAGTGCATTAGATCCGCAGGGCTCGTGGCATTCTCATCATTGCCTAAAGGAGGCCCTTGTGCCCTGGCTTCAGGAACTCTAAATGCAGGCAAGAGTCTTGACCTTTTATTATCACTGGTGACATTTCAATAGGCCGTAAACTTGCCTGTTTGGATTCTCTGTGGTTTCGCAGATGGCCAAGAGAATCGAAAGCCACGGAGCTGGTTGATCACCAGGTCGAAAATGGTAAATGTTTCGTCTCAAAGCTGAAAGGAGCTGGCTTTAAAAATGCAGCAATAAATCAAATCCATGCAAACATTCCTGTGGGTATTTACAGTCTGAAAAGGATTACCCGTGCAAATCTGAAAACAAGCTTGTGTTTGAAAGGCTTAACATCTACATGACAGGTGCTGTAAAAAATGTATACTATCTTTTATCAAAAATGAAGGAGTTCTGGCATAAATTCAGTCGTGTGACGATGCCCTGTGGTGCGTGAGAGGCATTTAACCATCCAGCATCTGGCTGCACTGACTGGAGCAGGTGATATGCTTAGGCTGCCGCACATCAGAGAGTCTCATACAAAGTCTGGAATCGAAATAAAAAGACAGATCCGAGACTTAAGAAATGAGACAATGGTCTGCTCACTCTCCCCTCCTGCCCAATCAGAGCTCAATGTCGCAGCGGCGAGGCCACATACAGTGATGGGCAATCAAAGCTGTTGGAATATACTACTAAAAAAAGAAAAACAGGCATTTTGTTGCATGCAGAACAATCAGCTCACATGCACGGCCATTATATTTCTGTTGCTATACATCTCAAGTGATTTTAAACGTTTTAATGCCAAGGACCCGCAAATATGACGATTATCTTGCGAGGGACCCCTAAAATATAAAGAAAGCTGTATATTATACTGTGTGAGATAGAAAGCATAATATTATAAGACAAAATTAATGATTAGTTTTGATTTGTCATTGCATGTACACCGATCAGACACAACATTATGACCAAGTGAATAACACGGATTATCTCTTCATCACGGCACCTGTTAGTGGGTGGGATATATTAGGCAGCAAGTGAACATTTTGTCCTCAAAGTTGATGTGTTAGAAGCAGGAAAAATGGTCAAGCGTAAGGATTTGAGCGAGTTTGACAAGGGCCAAATTGTGATGGCTAGGCGACTGGGTCAGATCATCTCCAAAACTGCAGCTCTTGTGGGGTGTTCCCGGTCTGCAGTGGTCAGTATCTGTCAAAAGTGGTCCAAGGAAGGAGCAGTGGTGAACCGGTGACAGGGTCATGGGCGACCAAGGCTCATTGATGCACGTGGGGAGCGAAGGCTGGCCCGTGTGGTCCGATCAAACAGACGAGCTACTATAGCTCAAATTGCTCAAGAAGTTAATGCTGGTTCTGATAGAAAGGTGTCAGAATACACAGTGCATCACAGTTTGTTGCGTATGGGGCTGCATAGCCGCAGACCAGTCAGGGTGCCCATGCTGACCCCTGCCCACCGCCGAAAGCTCCAACAGACTATGTACACTCTTTCATGGAAAGATATTCCCTGGTGGCTGTGATCTCTTTCAGCAGGATAATGCGCCCTGCCACAAAGCAAAAATGGTTCAGGAGTGGTTTGAGGAGCACAACAGCGAGTTTGAGGTGTTGACTTGGCCTCCAAATTCCCCAGATCAGTGCTCTAAGTTAAGAATAATTTACACTTCTTACTATTAGGAATAATAACATCAAGGGGAATGTAGTGGGAACTTATTTGCCTCTGCATAGCTGGAAGATATGTCATTACAGATATAGGTTCCTTAATGTTCAACACATGAAACACAATGACAGTGAAACGCCCACATACTAAAGGACAGCATTAATATCATGTGACTTGTAACTCAAAAGCCCAACAACACCAATTCACATAAAGAAATGAACAGCAAAACAGCATAGCAGCAATCTGCATTATTTATCCAAGCCAAAGTGGCTGCCGGGAACGATAAGGTAAATATTGTCTCATAAAGACTATAGAAATGAGTACACTACAATGATATTTAATAATTAAATACAGGTCCACTAACTTCAAGATATTTGGCCGTTTCAATGACCTGAGAAGTCATTTGCCCTGTCATTCCAACAGTCGATTATTAACAGGTGAACACAAAGGCCAGGTAAACAGTTTAAAAGGAATGTTTTTAGGAGGGTTACCCACAGTTCTTAGGCTATTTGTGTTAGAGTGGCATGTTATTGAGAACCTTGTTATTGAGTTATTGAGTAAACTAGCTTATTCACGTAACAAGCCATAAATAGCCTTTAAAAGCAGCTAGTAAAGTCTAAATGAGGGGGATTCTTCACAACATGGACTGACATTACGGTGCGTTTAATGGCTGAGACTTTAATGAGCAACTGTTAGAACTGTTTGAAGAAGTGGAAGGACTAAAGCTCAGAAATGAGCATCAGGATTCGATTGTAAATCTAGACAGGTCGTATAATGCATTTTAATGAGCATTTCTCTACCCTTACATAAACATATCAGTCCAGTTCAGACAATAGATTCTAATTTTGCAAATTCTGACACATTTGTGTTTAAATTAAATGTTATGTGTAGAAAATGAGCAAAGGAGTATTGAATTTGAGTTTTTTAGTTTGCACCAAATGATGCACATATGGTCTAATTCAATCACAGAAATGTATTGCCTTTTTGCATAACACATTTCAAATCAAATCTAGGCAGTGTTATGCATCCATATCAGGTATGACCATTTGATTATACTTTATTGAAGTCAGTAACCATCACAATGAAAGGCTTGTTGCGGTTATTACTGTTCATCATGACAGCAATTTCAGAGCGACACCATCTACAACTACTTGTGTTACTCAAAAACGCATTCAGCCATGCACACATGATGTTTCTCATAATCAGCTGAAGTCACTGGTATGATCATCTCTATCATGCACACACACACACGCTTGCTGACAGAAGGTTTGGCTGCAAGTTCCGACTTCTTGGAGTCAGGCTTTAGTGATGGCGCCTGTCAGATGGCCGACAAAAAGAGAGACCAGAAAGCTTGTTCAGCAGACACATCATGCTCTAATGACCAGGAGATGACAATCAACAGCAGGCCTAACCGCACCATTTACCACCCGAAGCACAGCTAGAGAGAAAACAAGTGATACTGCAGAGAGAAAACGCATGACAAAGGATGCATAAAAACGGGTCCAAATAGAAAATAAATAAAGATTGGGAACTCAAATGGTCTTATATGACCCAGGAGAATGTGTCTGAAATGATAACATATAAACTGGTACAAAACATGCACTAAAGACTAATTAAGTAGCTGTATTAAGCTGGATTAAGTTCATAAATGCCACTGAGAATAGACTCTAAAAAACCCCAACAGTCCAAATCACACGAGATGTTTTCTAGCTGGTTATTGCCACTTGTTGTTAATTGCTTATGTAAGAATGCATTTTCTAAGATGGTTAAATGTAAATGTATGTGCGAGTGCGTAGGCATGTGAGACCATGCGCATTTATCAGCCTTTCACAGATACGGATATAGCTAGATATCGCTGAAGCAGTGCATTTCCAGACATCAGGCTGTGTTCAGTCAGAGAATAGAGAGAGATTAGGTCAACAGACGAGCGTTTGTGAAGCTCGGCACTGCCTTGGGCCAATCGCTGATGAATCGCAAACAGAGAGCCAAACGCAAAGAGGTAAAAGGTTAGATAGACGCTCTCAGTGTGACGAAATACATCTCACATCCTCATGACACATAACCAGCCACATTACCTTTATATATTTATAGAGCACTTTTTACAATACAGATTGTTTCAAAGCAGCTTTACAGTGACATTAGTGCTAAGAAATGCAATTTAATGATTACATGACATCCTGTAAAAGACAAATATGGCAATGCTTCTGAAGTAAGCATTAATGATTATTATAATTATTAAGTGGCTAATAAGTAAAAGGCTATTTATTTGTGGGAAGGAGTTCAGTTAGGAGGTCAAAAGAAGTTCATGTGCAGTTCTAAGGTCTGAAGAGACAATCATACAGGAAAGAAGCCAATCAGTTGAGTTTTTGGCAAAACCTTTACAGTGCTTGTTGTCATTTACTGCATATGATAATTCATACTCAGAAAGTAGAACTGAAATTACATTCATTAGATGAGTTAAAACATTTCAAATGCACCTGCAAACAATTTTTCTAGTCATGCATTTCATCATTGAAGATTTCTTAAAAATACTATGTAAAAATCTTGTCTCGTCTCGTTCTCGTGAACCCAATCTCGTGTCTCGTCTCGTAAGATAAGTGTCTCGTCACACCCCTACAAAGCGCATGCACCACTAATAACCTTATATTATTAATACATTATATATTGCATATTAAGGTTAATTATTAATATTATTAATTACTATTATTAATACCGTTATTGTAGATTATAGATTTATGCATATTGATTCTCAACAGCAAACAGTAGCCAAATGTGTTTTTTAACTAGCTTTTGATAAGAATATGAAAAGTCTTCGTAGTATTTTTGGTCTTTGGTATATGTCAACCAGGAGATTTTCATAATATGACAGGAAGAGTAACGAGCAAAATCAGAAGGTCAGGTCATCAGAAAGGTTGGATGAGAGCAGAGAATGGGATATTTATGGGTATGGGTTGAAGTCTTGCATGCATTAAGACTTACTTTCACAAATTAATGGTGGCATGTGAGGCAACTGAGGTCAACTGATGCCTGTAACCTACATGTGAGAGTTTCAGCAGAACAGATAGCCAGAACAAATGTAGCTGGAATTTCTGCATTAATATGATGAAATCGTAATTATGACCTCCAACTTTGCTACCTGTTACACAACACCTGGAGGATTGGTGCATTATGCATTTCTATGAACTATTCAAACAAGTCCAAGTCCAAAATACAGCTCACCGAAACTGAAAATCCTGTCATCATTAAAGGCCCCCGAAATCGAAGAACGAACTGATGTGACATAATTTCGAACAAAATCAGGCCAAAACGAACTTCTTTTGGAGTCCGTTTTGGGAGTTTGAAACAGTTTGCCAAAGCGAACTTTCAGCTTAATTTCTCCTCACGTGAACACACTGGACAGCCATCTTATAGCAGAAAATGACACTGACACGGTTTTTCATGTTTAACACGGTAAAGCTGCTTGATTTTAAGCAATCTATTGTGTAAAGTGCTATATACAGTAAATAAACGTGACGTGACGTGACTTTAGACTAGAGTGCCGAATTGCAGAGCAAACATATACACGTATTTCGAACTTTGTTTTACCCCCAAACTAAGAACGAAAAAGAACTTCTCTGTGAGTATATCGGGGTCTTGACTCACACTCATGTCATTCTAAACCTGAATGACCTGAATTTTAATTTTTTGGTAAAATTCAGAGTCTAGGTAGATTTAAGTATATAAACTTTTTCAGACAATAACAAGTTTTTTTTAGATTACTTATGAACAGGCTTTTTTAAAAGGTACACAATGCAACTTTTGGTCCTCTAGCAGTTAAAAAACAAAACTGCATGCATTTTGCAGAAGAACATTGTTTTGGTTGTGCTTCGGTTCTATGCGGATGAATAGGGTTATTTCTCATAACTAAAAAAGACAGAAATTATCCTACTACTTATAAAACATTCACTACTAGGCTTAAGAGATATAACCATATTAGATGAAAAAGGATCCCAAGCTGACTAGTTAAAGACATTACTGTAGCTATACCCATTAAAGGGTTACTTCAGCGATTAGCATTAAGCTTTGTATCAGTAGAAACCTGGAAGTATATTTGAATGACCGTGCTTCCCCCCCCTCATATCCCCCTGAGACGAGAGATTTATGTATTTTAAGTCTGGAAAAAAGCCTCCGATGACACAAATATCGTCATCGAAGGCTTTTTTGGCCAGAGGCTAGAGACTACAGCCAGTAGTGGGAGCTAGTTCCGCATGTTTCCACCCCTCGATAGGGGTGGGATCTCACTCACAGAATATAAATGCGCACGGCCGCTCGGGCATTCATAACGGAGTAGTGCGGAGCAAAGCGAACGTTTCAACTTTTCAATGAATTCCTATGAAAGTTAAGCTTCCCCATAGGCATGATCTGAAAACACGGCAGACTGGACACGCACCATGAATGACTGTGCAGCTGTGAATGAATGCTGTGCTTAGCTCAGTTCAGCTCTTCGCTCTCGTGATGAATGAAATCTGACTGCTGCTGCGTTTGTGCTGCGACTCTCGTTCGGATCACTCACACTTTACTGAACAGACACGTTCAGTTTTTAATTGTAGTGTCTGTTCTCTAACTGAACTAAATTATTTTATTACTACTACTACATAAATGACCCAATTTAAATACACATTCATCTTCCCAGCGGTGAAGTACCCCTTTAACTGACAATGTACAAGGTCAGTTCTCGCCATCTCTAAAAAGCCAAACCAATGTTGATTCTGGTTTTATTACGAGCTCTGTCACGTTCTCTTTTTGCCAGCAGACTCTCCTATGTTCTGTGTTTTTTTTTATTTTAAAAGCAGGTGATTCCCAGAGGTTCGAGATTTAGCGGCGCCATGTCAAACATTCTCGCTTGTTGTGACAACTAACCTATGCCACTCTCGCACGATACACACGTCAAAGTAGCCAGAGCAACTTTTTTCTATTTTTATGGATATGAGACACGCACGGGCGAGTGGCATATGTGCGCAATTTTCTGCAAAAACCATCTCGCCCGGTCTAAAATATAAACAATTATAATAGGCTTACCATGATAGTGAATCAGGGTAAGACAAAATCAGGTTTTGGAAGAAGGATTGATGATGTATTAACTCATTATTTAAATTTTGTTAATTTTGAACAAAAAAAGATACATAGTATAGCTTTAAGAGCTTCCAATTTACCTGAGCTTTAGGCTGGCACTGGAGAGTTTATTTGCGAGCTAAAGCATCTCATTAGGAAATGAATAGTGGGTGGCTGAGATCATCAGGGGCTAAACTCACCACTCTTCTGACTTCAAACCTTCATAAATCATTTGATTAGCAATGGATAATTGGCTCCATTCCTCATACTCTCTGACTTTACCTTTCGGCACAAAAGCAATCTTTAAAAGTCTAAAAGGGCAAAAGGAACTCAGCAAGATGTCGAAAGCTATTACTGTAATAAAGGTCATTCTGTTGTTTAGGATTTTAACCTTTATATCTTCAATAGCTACTACTCTTTTAACAGTAATATAACAGAGAAAGTTTCAAAGTTTGTTGTTGGCCTTTTACCACTATAGACCCCCTATATTCACCAAAATGAAGGCAAAAACTGTTTGGTTACAGTAAATCTTCTGAAATGATGAGATTTCTGAGATGACTGACTATGGAGATGGAGATGAGGCACTCAGAGGTCAAAAGTCAATTCAGGACACTTACCAGGTCTGTTTTGGTCAGGTCCTGATATTCCGAAGAGTAAAAGGAAGGTGCTTTCCCGAAGCTGTTGTTGTCACTGGCAGTTTTATTTGGCTGGGCATGCTGACGATAAGTGGCACTTTTAGGAGTCCAGCAGAAAAGGTTGATGGATTCCCGGACACAGCGTTCAATGTCGATCTCTAAATGCAAAACAGGAAAGAGAGGATTGTTGCTTAACAACAATTGTGCTTTAGGATAGTGATCCAAAATAAAATGATTTCATTATGATAAGCAAGTCTTAAGCTATTGAATACTGGCAGTTCTGGGCGATTTAAATATCTTAAGAACGCTAAGAAGAACAGCAACTTTATGCTCATTTGGCAAAGCCACATGAGAATCACAGACTGTCTAACTTCCGCCTAATTAACCTTGGATGAACTTGGAATCCAGAGCGTTTCCGTCCAACTGATCCAGAGACTCTGACTCCCTGCCAATGCTTCATTCAGTCACAAACAAATTTAGTGAAGACATCAACACTTCATTCACACTCTCACAGTACCAGATGAAGAGAAGAAGGGGAGATTCAACAGCTTCCTTCAAATGCAAAACAAACTCTCTTGAGCCATGAGCCTTAAACCGGAGATTAAAGTAAAAGGGATTTACATGGATATAAACAAATCAGGAATCCTTTCCTCGCTATCTAGCGGAAAAAGTATCCCTAATGAAGTGGTTTAGCCTGCTTGGTCTACTATTCAAATCAAGCCGAGTGTGACAGCTTCATTTTATTTAAGAGGATATGATCTGAATACTCGATTATAAACACTGGACTTGCTTTGAGGGGCTGTGATTACTTTCCTCTAAAATATCGGCAGGAGTGACTGAGCGAGAGAGAAATAGAAGCGTTATTAAAGAAAAAAAATTGTGTGCTACTGCTTAGCATTTTAAGGCATCATGGTAATGCAACAGACGTGAAAGCTCTAAAAGGTAGGGAGCATCGCATATATCAGCTGCAGAGAAGACAGACAAACCCATAATGCAATTTGTTGTGACAAGCACTGTGAAAAAAAATTCAGAAATTGGGGATTATAAATTTTCTTAATTATTTCTTAAAATCCCTAAGCCATGAAACTGACTAGCTCTGAGATGACTAATAAACTTTACAAACTTCAATTTGAAGCAAAAAAATGTAAATTACTACATTTATAATTATAGATTTTATATTCTAAATTTTAACTCTTTTGAAAGAAGTCTCTTATGCTTCATAATGGCTTAATTTATTTAATAAAAATACACTAAAAGCTTTAAAATTGTGAAATATTATTGCGATTTAAAATAACTGTTTTCTATTTGAATATATTTTAAAATGTATTTTATTCCTGTGATCAAAGCTGAATTTTCAGCATCATTCCTCCAGCCTTCAGTGTCACATGATCCTTCAGAAATCATTCTAATATGATGATTTGCTGCTTTTAACACTTATTATTATCAATGATTAAAACATTTGTGCTGCTTAATATTTTTGTTCATTCAACATTCAAAAAAAATATTTATTTTAAGGCAGTGGGAGATGCTATTTACACTTAGTGAAAATAGTGATGTATTCTATTTACAACATGTAAAATAAGCAGTTCTTTGCAATATGTGGTAATTTGTGCTGACAAGGCGCGCTATTTGTACTTAGTGTAAATAGACACTCCCTTATTTTAAATAGAAATCTTTTATAAATGTTACACATACCATTGCATCTCAGCACTCATGTTTGTCTTAAAATCTGTACACATTCTCTGGGGAAAAAAACGACTTTTCATGTGTGGAACTTGACAAATGCATGCTACTGAAATCAAGCCGAGTGTCTTGTATGCTTTGTGTGAGAATTGCTATTTGTATGGAACACAGAGTTTCTGGCTATGTGATGCGTTTCATATCAGTCACCTATGATGAGGCTCATTCCAGTTAAGAGGGCAAGCAAGGCTTTGGAACAGAGATGGAGGAGGAGGAGGAGGAGGAGGAGGAGGAGGAATGCAAACAGCATGAGAGATGAGGCACCAATCAGTCAGTGCATTAGAGACTTGACAGATGATCCGCCTTTCCTCCAAACATCACCTCCCCGTCCCTCCTTCCACTGACCCAAATCTAGAGGCAGAAATGAGCGAATGACATATGGATCTGGAGGTTCGAGACATGCACACATCATAAATATGGTGCCTTGTCACCTCTGCAGTAACTCTAACATACAATCCTACCAATTGCAGAGAACAGTGCATGCACCAGGGGTCCTTGACATCCCATATGTGTGCCCCACATACAATAAGAACTGGTTCTTGAATCCCAACCCTACACAGTGGCACAGAAGGAATGAGTAAAGACATTCAGTCACAATGCATGAATGTTGCATGAAACATCACCATCTTCCAGCACAGAATTCCCACTATAGTCGAGACAAATACCATGCATTTGAAAGAGAGGTCTGGCTATGCATTCCACATTTCATCTTTATAAACACAGCTTTTGTCACAGTATTATCTGCAGATGTTATTCAGACACTGATATTGACTTTCCCATGGTATGAAATAGACATGCATTAAGGAGCCATCCGGATTCAGTAGTAAAGGGGGATAAGAACTAAATGACAGACTACTAAATTCTCCTGATGTCATCCACTATGACTGGAAGAGTGAAATCAGCCTCTACAGAATGTGGAACAGACATTGTTATTATGTTTGTAATGACAATAACTGCAATATTTTGGCATAAACAAATGGTTATCATGGTAATTTTTTGGGCACCTGGTGAATAACTGAAGTGAATCCTGTGGTTAAGGAAATTTTCACTCAGAACTAGTGGCCAGAATATATATTATAAAATGATATCGGCACTGAGCCATGACTAATCTGCTTGGTCGATTAACAGGAAAGTTATATTTAAAAATAACAAAATAAAAATATTAAATAAACTACTGTTCAAAAGTTTGGGATAAGTAAGATTTTTGACAGTTTAAAGTCTCCTATGCTCACCAAGTCTGCAATTATTTAATAAAAATACAGTAAGAACAGTAATATTGTGAAATATTATTTACAGTTTAAAAGTTTTCTATTCTAATATATCTTAAAATGCAATTAATTCCTTTGATGCAAAGTTGAATTTTCAGTCTTCATCGTCACATGATCCTTCAGAAATTCATTCTAATATGATGATTTTGCATATTTTTTCAAGACTCTTCGATGACTAGAATGTTTAAAAAAAAAATATATATATATATATTTTTTAAAGGTGCACTATGTAAAATTTTTTCAGTAAAATATCCAAAAACCACTAGGCCAGTGTTATATATTTTGTTCAGTTGAGTACTTACAATATCCCAAATGTTTCCAACTATTTGTAAATCTTGAGAAAATTGCTATTTTAACCAAGGAACTGGGACGTCTGAGGGTGTCGCCTGTCAATTGCGTCATATCTGCGTTACCCTCGGTTTCCGGTTTTATTTTGCAGAAACGCTTTACTCTTACTACAGTGTGCAACAAGTGTCATAGCAGCCACCGAGCGTACGCACAGAGTAACGTCATAACATCATTTTCAACACACTCAAATGTATCTAATATGATAAACAGAGCTGCGTTACTTCATACTCATGACCGGAAAAGCAGAAATGGCGCCGGCGAATGTGGTATAATAAAAGTCCCGCTGCTTGCGAGGTGTGTTTTTAACAATCGAAAGCTAACAAAAAATGACATGTAACCAAATTCAAGGTTATTTTGGCTAGAAGTGTTACTCGTAGCTCAATTTATGCTCAATTTAATGCATTCTTGCTGAATAACAGTAGTCATTTCTTTAACCCTCTGGGGTCGGCGAATGTGCCAGTGTTTTGGTGGATTTTTTCCAAATAGCAGCTAAATCGTCCTTTTTTTTTTACATACAGAAATGCGTAATGCATCATTTGAAACTATACTTGTGTACACTCACAATAACGACAAACTTTGTACTTTTGTAAAATAAAAAACACGGTGCTTTCTGCCGTCTCAGTCTTTGTGGACTTCTGTCTGAAAAGCGTAACAAAAATGAACCGAAACTCCAAGAATACTTGCCACACATGAGAGATACATTTTTAGAAACCCTGAAATGTCTACTATTAAATGAAGCAATTCATATCGAAAACAAATGTTCTCTGTTTATGTAATCCGCATAAAAACCAACGAGAGGTACAATCTTCCCGCCTGACCTCATAATTTTTATTGTGGCCACACCCACCCTCCTTTATTGTCATCAATATCAGTACAGCCCTTTAAAAATGTATATCTGTCGGGTACTTACACTGAACACCACGCAGAGCATCACGGCTTCTTTTGACAGAACGGATTAATGTTAGTCTGGGGCATTTAACATCTATCGGCTCACGAATACATTTCATCACTACCATCATTTTCACAGTTTCCAAAATGCATAAGAGGGGAAAGAAAAAATGGCCTTGATAAAGGTGATAACGGACCTCTTTATGAGGTAATAAAAAAAGACAGAGGAGAAAAATTCACCTTAACAACCTTTCTTCAGCGAAATATAGCTCTTAAAACCGAAAAGGATGTCTGCAGTTATGGCCAAAACAAAACACGCAGTCACGTATACAAACCCAGTCTCCATGGTTTAATTAGTAACCTGCGTGAGAGAATAAAAATGAAAAAAATGGTAACATGCCATTAACAAGTTGAGACGTTTGTGTACAGGAGGCAGGAATTACAAGGCACATATTCACCAACTCTATATTTAGCGCTAACAGTGTGTAAAGTAAACACAGTCATGTAGCAACAAGTGGGTCAAACAAACACGTTAGGACAGAGGAATGTGATGATGGTGCTTAAAGTCTCAATAGCAAAATGTCTTTGGATGCTATAGGGTGGGAGTAGGGCATGGGCATAAATTAATAATGCACTTTGAAGTGTACAGTGTAAAATGAGTTTCTAGGGAAGAGGTTCTTGTTTTTAATGGTAAATTGCAGTATATATTATAAATGACTTATCCATGCACTTGCCCATGTGACCTCATAATCTATAATCAAAATATCCCTCCCTCTTGCAGCTCATCTCTTCTCTTCTCTGATGATGTGTTTACTGGAACGAGGGCGGGACAACCAATAGCAAACCACAACCATCCAATCAATTTCCGACGGACAAAATCAAGTCCATTTTGCAGCATTTTTTTGTTTGTTCGACAAGTTGTTTCACTTAGAAATGCGTCACAATAGGGAAGAAAAGTAGAGGTCGATGAATATTGACTTTTCATAACCAATATCTAACTATACCGATACTAATTTTGCATGTTTATGTGCCCGATAACCAATATAAAGGACCAATATATATGATCTGTTTTTGAATGTTATAACAGCAATGAACTGAACAAAACCATTTTAAAACTTTTTTTAGACTGTAATTTCTGTAATTTCATTCCCTCCTTGCATACATAAAACACACTTCTACATCAATAAATAAAGGAGTCTGAAAGAGTGCAAAAAATAAAGTGCACTGTCACTAAAGGGTCTCTTTTAAATAAAAGCTTTGATCAGGTAAACAAATATAGTATAATTCATATTCAAAGCATAAAACATTCTAAACAGCCTGAATAAAAAACATTGCTACTTTAGTGTAGCTCACACCCAGTTGCATCTTTTTATTTCTAACAACAGTAGTAATACTAACAATAGGCAATGTCTAAATTTATAAAGTCAAATGGAGAACATAAATAAATGACAGGTGATGATTCTATAAAATTTGCATGAATATGAGCATTTGTTATAAACTACAGTTTTAAAAGGTTTATGTGTTGTTTAATAGCCTAGACTAAACAGTGAAGAGAATGGAATATTTAAGGAATAATTGACGACAATAATTTTATTATTAGAAAAGGGGTGAGGGTGTGCATTCTTTTTTAATAATTCAATGGCCCGGAGTCAATTATTCCACTTATCCTAAGGTTACCACACCTCAAAACATTGTTCAGATTATGTGTTGAAAGCCATTTGTCAGGTTTTTGTCCTTAAAACGCTCTTGTGTGTAGGACTAACTTCTTACGCATCTAATCCCAAGCCTCTGTTGCCAATTCCAAAAATGTTTTTTAAAGCTAGTAATGGATGCTTGAGCCACTGATAGCAGTCTAATGCAGTTATTAGAGAGAGAGAGAGAGAGAGAGAGAGAGAGAGAGAGAGAGAGAGAGAGAGAGAGAGAGAGAGAGAGAGAGAGAGAGAGAGAGAGAGAGAGAGAGAGAGAGAGAGAGAGAGAGAGAGAGAGATTAAGCGTGTGTGATTTACCTGTGTCTGTGCGTCTCTCAACAGTGTTCGACAGCAGCATCTCTAATAGCGAAACTAAGTTTATCTGCTTCAAGAACAGCGCCATTATTACCTCGCTAGTGAGAAATGTATTGTAGCTTTTAAGTTGCTTAACTATTTTAATGATAAATTCAGTCAGTGTTGTTGTGGGTTTTGGTTCTTTTGATGTTGTCGACTGTAAGGACCTTTGAAATAACTGAAATCATTTGGTGAGGTGATATGGAACTGTAATGCGGTCAAGACCTGCCTGGAACTACTTTAGCCGTGCGTTTCCCTGAAAATAACTGCACACCTTAGAATGTACGTAAACCAATCAGATTCAAGCATTCAACAGCCCTGTAGTATATAATGGAATATTCGCTGGAATACGCAACATGCACTCACTCATGGCTGATTTTTTTAATTAATGTAAAATGATGTCTTTATTGGGCCATGACTTGACATTCTTTTAAAGCGCCAAGTTTAAACAACATATCAAGCATGTAACATATCTCATTTGTGAATTAATGGCTGTTATGTTAAATAAAGTTTCATTAAGGTTGTTTACCTTTGAACACCGTTGTTGACTCATCTCTCAGATGCAGTGCTTTAATGGCGGTCTTGCATGCAATTCTATTATCGATGAATCCAATATAACAAAACCGATATCCAATTATGGAAAAATGCTTAAATATAGGCATTATTGGTTGATCACTAAAGAAAATCACAATTTTCGTTTTATGCCACCAAAAAAAAAAAAATGCGATGCAAAACACCTTAAACATATAAAAGTGGTCCATATGAATTGTTCTGAATGAATTATTCTTTTGAGTCGGTATTGTCAATGAATCAGTTGACAAAACTGGTCAGAATGATTTGTTCAAGAAGTGGACTGATTCAGTTCTTGGGTTCATCTGGCTCAATGATTCAAATCACAGTGGTTAACAAAGACCATTATCAACGTACAGCATCTTAAATATATACAATTTTAAGAATTGTCCTTTGTTCCCCTAGGGGACACTTAATATTCAACAATATTATTGATCTGACTGTACTGACGCTGTTGTATGAGAACTGAACTGAGCTGGGCGATGACATCACTGTTTTCTGCAGAGCTGCTTTATAGATGAACTGGACTAATTTAATAATTGATGATCTTTACAATAGAACAGAATCAACACTGAACTGAATTAATAATTTTCCTGTTATCACTTTAAAGCTGCTTTGAAACAATCTGTATTGTATAAAGCGCTATATAAATAATGTTGACTTGACTTGACCTAGCAACCACCCAGAACACCCTAGCAACCACATAGGAATGCCCTGGCAAGCATCCACAACACTGTAGCATTGTGGTTAGTGAGAATTGCACTTTGTGCTCACATGTTCTGCAGCAAATGTAAAAATGAGTTGAACAAGTGCAGTAAGCGATTCATATGTTTGAGCAATGCTGGCTGGATCTCAGAAAAAAAACATCTCAAAGGAGGAACAAATGCTTCTGATTACCATTTGTGTGCCGGTTTGGCAATAGTTAAAAAGACCACATTTTTGCAAATCATGTTTTGCTTTAAATCTACTGATTTGGTTTGAGACTCTTTACTAATACAGTGAAATAAACGTGTGTGTTTGAGTTGAAAGTGTTGGACTGAAGGAAACCGAGAGTGAGCTGGTAAGCAGCGAGGACAAATATTTTACCTATAAAAGGAGTTTTCTTCCTCAACTCCTCAGAGTTTCATGTGGCTTGCCAGCGAGAAGAACAGAAATATGAAATCCCTAAATTTCAGCGGCATCGACCCTGCACCCCAATTGGATACACAAGCCTCCTTCTTCCAATGACTTTTAAATGTTTAATGACACTTGCTCCTCTGTGACCAGGAAACAGCCATTTAAAATGAGCGTTTTGGAGACAAACGAACCGAAACAATCTCAAGATGCGAGATAACGGCCCACATAATGGATGGCTGCCAAGAAGATCCAGTAACAGCAGAGGCAGACGCACTGCATGCGAGGCAAATCGAGGCAGAAGCAAAACTCAACAGCATGTGTGGAAGAAATGACAGCCGTGACCTTCTCAAACATAAGTGTCTGCATGTTCATCCACGTTCGCCAGGAACTACCACCCCACATGGCGTTAATTACACTGCTGCCACAATTATAGACAGAAAAGAGATGAGATGCCAATCCCACAAGACCTCCGCTCAACCTGCAAAAAAAAAAGCCCAGTCCTCGGCTTCAAAAGCGAAACTTTCAAAGGCGTTTAATTCTCTGAGAGCTTGTGCAGATTTTCACAGCATAATGTTACTAGTCAGTAAGCTGACAAAAGTTTTGCTTTGAAACAAATTCCCTGTTTTGTGAATACAGATGCATTGCATATGCCCCCAAAAAACCCAGGCAACATTTACAGACTTCCCTGAGAGAAATAATATGACATGTTTGTAAATAATTCCTAATAGAATAAAATAAAATTCAATGGCCCGGAGTCAATTATTCCACTTATCCTAAGGTCTGTCAGTTTTTATTATTAATATTATCATTATTATTATAAATCACCTCAAGCCATAATACTAATTAAATAAATAAATAATACAAAATGTTCACTTGCTGCCTAATATATCCCACATCCCAACCATGCTGACCCCTGCCCACCGCCGAAAGTGCCAACAGTGGGCACGTGAGTATCAGAACTGGACGTTGCTTACCTGGGGAACACATAGCACCAGGATGCACTATGGGAAGAAGGCAAGCCAGCAGAGGCAGTGTGATGCTTTGGGCAATGTTCTGCTGGGAAACCTTGGGTCCTGCCATCCATGTGGATGTTACTTTGACACGTACCATCTACCTAAGCATTGCTGCAGAACATGTACACCATTTCATGGAAACGGTATTCCCTGGTGGCTATGGCTCTTTCAGCAGGATAATGCTCCCAGCCACAAAGCAAAAATGGTTCAGGAATGGTTTGAGGAGCACAACAACGAGTTTGATGTGTTGACTTGGCCTCCAAATTCCCCAGATCTCAATGCAATCGAGCATCTGCGGGATGTGCTGAACAAACAAGTCCGATCCATGGAGGCCTCACCTCGCAACTTACAGGACTTAAAGGATCTGCTGCTAACATTTTGGTGCCAGATACCACAGCACACCTTCAGGGGTCTAGTGGAGTCCATGCCTCGACGGGTCAGGGCTGTTTTGCCAGCAAAAGGGGGACCAACACAACACAATTCTATATATACATATATCATTCAATTTGTGTAGTACTATGCAAGCATTTTTTTTTTGTTTTATATTGGATTTTTAAAAGATTTTCCCTTTTTGTTTACCCTTATTTGACACTGACCCATTTACAGAAAGAATCGATATAGAATCAAAAAGCATGTTTTAAAAAAATAGAAAATAGTCGAGTAAAAGGACATGATAAAATAAAACTTTAGTTTGATCTAATTTTTTTGTAAAATTTGTTTTATTTTTGTATTATGTACAGCAATATATAACAGCAATGATTTCTGATGGATGATGTATGCCAAAGCTGATTTAGTCCATTAATAATGGATAATAAAAAATAATAATATGCAGACCACTTATTCCTAATAATTCATAAAGAAATACTTACTTCTGAAGTCAACTGCATGCTGCTGAGTGTTAGACTCCAGATACTTTTACAGGTCAATAGATTTACATGATTTAAAACTGACTAACAGGATTTGACACCACTGGACAGCTCGAAAACCGCACTGCTAGTTAATCTGGCTTTGGAAACGGATCAAACCCCAGTCTTGCAGCCTGGAGCCATTGTGCATCTCTTGCGTTCTCTGGTGAAAGTCAAGTTTTCAGAAGTATCTGATGGAAGACTGTCCTGTAAAATCTCTGGAGCTATTTCCAGACTTGTCAGTGACAGATGCCTATTAGCCACTTGTAGTCAGATGCTCTTTTTGTCAAAATGTGATTTGTGCTTCGCTTCCAGCTGGATATTTGTCTCCTGACAGTACGGAGTAATGGCGTGTCTCACGGGCTGCTGTTGAACATCGTAGCCATATCTATAACAGATTTCTCTGTGATTGCCAGTGCAATGGTTTTGCTGATGTTAAAGTTGTTTTGCTTAGAATTTTGCTTTTCTTTTGCCTTTATCAAAATCAGTTTAGAATGCCTCACATAAAAACACCTGACAGATATCACTAAATCATGCGTCCCGCCAAATCATACTTGTCTCTGTGGCAACCCTAGTCTCTGAAAACATTTAGAAGGTACCATGTGTTAGAAGTACTTACTTTTGCAATTCCATTTGGTGCCACTAGTGCCAAACACTTCAGCTTTCAGTGTGCAATAAGTAGTGTTTATTTTTTTATATATGTCTTCCGAAACAACTAATATTCCCTGGAACATGTCAAAATTTGAGGTGAGATCCTCTGGTGTTTTATGTTATTAACTTGTTCAAATACTAGAATAAGCTGGCCTATAGTAGCTTGTTTTTGCCAAGGAATAAAAAATAAATAAAAAAAGGTAATTGCAGCTTTTTATCTCACAATTCTGACTTTCTTTCCTCAGAATTGCAAGATATACACTTGCAGAAAAATTGCGAGAAAAATAGTTAGATTTGTGAGATAAAAAGTCACAATTATCTTTTGTATTTTTTTTTTTTATTCCATGGCGGAAACAGGCTTCCATATTGTTCATATGCTTTTGCTTAATAAAATTTATTTATTTTTGTACACCACTGATAAGACATTTTTGTTTTAGTATTATGTAACAGTTAAATGTTACTTATGGTGTTATTATACTACCCACCATTAGGGAACACCATTAGGGGACACCATTAGGGGAAGCCATGCTTTCCTCTGGTAACCTTACCTTTAAAGGGCACCTATTATGCAAAATACACTTTTATATGGTGTTTGAACATAAATGTGTGTTGGCAGTGTGTGTACACAACCACCCTATAACGGTAAAAATCCACCCACTCCTTTTTTTTTAATCCCCATAAATCATAAGCAGTTTCTCAGAACAAGCCGTTTGCAGATTCCTGGCAAAGTGACGTCACATTTCACAGGCCCCGCCCACTAGTGTTGATGGACACTGCTGTATTAGCATAGACCCCGCCCTCAGAGAGCTATACAAAGTCCGCCATGTTTAGAGCATTTAACAGCAGGATTTAAGTAAGAAATGTGTTCTTAATAAAGCTACTAAAGTACATTCAGTCAAGAGCAGTGAGTGATTTTCTGTTTGATTTTTGATATTTTCTGTTGATCTTTTGTTGTTTGATTCATATTAACAGCAGATATAGCAGTAGGTATTGTATATTACACTGCTTTCACTTTAGTACACAGATCTAGTATACACATGGGCTTTCTGTACTTGCTGCGTATGTGCACAGACATAACCAACTGTTTTTATGTGAAATTTGCGAGTTTCTGACATAACCTTGTGTGCATTTGACAGTTTAGACTAGTTCTCTTTCAATGTGTTATTGCGATTAGTTTAATAGCCTACTCACGGACGCACGTCCAGCTCTCTGTGCGCATGCGTTGGGGTGTGTGTGCTCAAGTTGAGGATGATATGGCTTTAAAACGCATGCAGATGATAATATTTCATGATGATAAAGAACTGCAATGTCACGTGAGCGTGTCCGCGATAGAGATGATAATCAAAGCCAAACAGATGGTATCATATTTCAGTTTTCATTCGCGTGTTCACTGGTGTTCAAGAGCTGTGAAGGCTCCGCCCTCTTCGGTGGGGAGCAGCAGCTCATTTGCATTTAAAGGAGACACAAACAAAACATATTTTTCTCAAACACAAAAATTGGCATTTTCAAAATGGTATATTAAACACACTCTGAGACACCTGAGACTTATATTACATCTTGTAAAAAGGGGCATAATAGGTGCCCTTTAATGATGTCCTGATTGTGCTCAATCAAAACGGACTCCTTTTACCTACCCTCTTTAGTTGTACCAATGGTGCATGTGCTACTGCATGATACATGTGTGAATTAGCAAGAACTAATTTACCTACAATTGTATCTCATTGCCTTAGGTCATCGAAACTGGATAGTAGTCACGAGGATAAGAACTGTTTCTGCTTCATTTTGTATTATATATATATATATATATATATATATATATATATATATATATATATATATATATATATATATATATATATAAAATATTATATTATATGATATGATATGATATTATATTGTATATGTGTATATGTATAGGTGTTTGGATCATTTGTACAATTGGTTTATGGTATGTTACTTTGCTTTGGGTTTATTATTGTGCATTTCACTGTTGTTGTATTATTTCTCCATAATATATCTTTGCTAGGGATATCAGTTTTCTGTTCTGTTGTTTTCTTGACCTGGGAAGTTGATATGTAGTCCCAAAAAGACTTTCAGATTTATAGTAAACTTTTAGTCATAAAAGTATGAGTTTGTTGTATACTATTATAGCATTTATTCATATTTTTAATTAGCTTTGGATTAGAAGTTATTAGATTAAGTTTTCACATTTTATTTTAGATCAGCTTTAATTCAATTCCTGAAAATGATTTTTAATAGTTTAAGTTTGAATTTTAACAATAAGAACACTAAACCAGATAAGTCTTCATCTCGTGAGTGCACAAGATTTAAAAAATGTCACATTTGTTTACATGTAAACTAAAGCGTGTAAAGAGGGAAAACAATACTAATTGCACCCTAAAGGCTGATTTATACTTCTGCGTCGGACCTGTGGCGTAGCCTCTACTTCTGCGTCCTTGTCCGCGTTGACGTGCAGTTACACATGCAGAGAGAGCATGTGTACCCCTGAGGGAGGGGTTCTGGCAGACCAATCACAGCGCTTGCGGTCCGCGTAGAATTGACGCGTTGTTACATTTTTGGAGAGGTGCACGTCAGGGTATATCGTAGGCTACGCGCACAACACAGCCTATGACGTAGCTACGCCGTACACTTGACGCAGAAGTATGAATTGGGCTTTAAAAGTACCAAAAACGTCTGGCTGGACCAAAAACTGACATCAACCCTAAAATATATTTTAAACTACTATATTACTTTGATTTTGTATGTAAGATTCACAAAAAATTATTCAAATGTATACAGACTAAAGTGGAATAGACATCATCTAAACTGGGGGAAAAACAGGACGAGCATGCATATCCATTGCCATTTAAATAAGAACAAGAACATTTAAATGCTTCTTTCCTGTTTTGTTTATACCTTTACACACACACACACCTCATTACCAAAACAAACTTTCTTTAACCCTAACCCTTGTTTACACCTGTGTGTTTTGGCCTGAGAGACAAAGCGACAAGTTTCAAGAATTCTCCTGCTTTCAACTGCCATGGTAACTGAGTATTTTCCACATTATTTTGGGAAGTAATCCCTGCATTGTGACTGAGTGTACACACCATCAGCATTCCTGCAGCGCTGAATGCTCCCAGCTAATTCCCTCACATTAGACTCAATCATCGTCCATCACTTCAGCCACGGCACACAGCTCCGTGTTGACAGCAACCTCAGGGAATCGTGGCAAGCAGATGCCAGAGGAAACACACGGAGCTGTCCCGACCAGAACGCCACTCGTTAGGCCACACCGGTGCCAGGTGCCAGCTGCCTCTTCCGACATACCTTGGGGAAAGAATGGCATAAGCCACATAACTTATCCTGAGCTCGTCGCAAACAAGTCTCAACTGAGCCCCGGCATCGGGAGGCTTACAGGGAATAAAGCACACTGTTTGACAGAGGTGCGTTTAAAAAGACAAGTGTGCATTACTTTGCTGTTTCCAAGGGTCCACAGCAACTGCAACAAACTCATGTGCATTCTTATTGCACTACACTCTTAGAAAAATTAAGATCGTTAAATGGGGTTCTTGACTTAATTTTAATGAACCCCTTATTTCAAAAATGTTCTATATAAGGAAAAATTACTTAATTTATTGCATAATACTTTCATGTTTAACAGGTTATTAGAATTTTAGAGCGGCTTTAATTATAGGAATGCCTTTTGGGGGGACTAAATTAGTAGTGTCTAACCCAGCACAATATGAGCTACCAGTGACGTAAGTGTACGCTGATTGGCCAAACCCTTGCCATATGAAACACAGGCCCGCCTTTTTAAAAAAAGCTGTGTAAACACACAGCTTACATACAGTCTTCTCCGCTAATATTGGCACCCTTGGTAAATATAAGCAAAGGCGACTGTGAAAATAAATCTGCATTGCAATTAAAACAATTGAAAGTGGGGGGAAACTCACATTATGAATTAAATGTTTTTGCAGTGATGTTTTTTCAGTGATGTTGGCCATAATTATTGGCACCCCTAGAAATTCGTATGAGTAAAATATTTCTGAAGTATATTCCCATTCATATTTACGTTTTTTTTAGCACACCAGGGTGACTAGGAGCATGAAATTGTCCAGCTATGACTTCTTGTTTCACTGGAGTATAAATAGGAGGAAACATAAAGGCCAAATTCCCCTAATCATCCATCACAATGAGTAAAAAAAAAATATGAACGTAGTGTCTGTGACGTCACCCATAGGATTCTGAAGAGCAGTTTTGAAGTGTAAAGTAGGGTCGAGCTGGCTGTTGCCATCTTAGCAGCACGTCACCGCGCGTCACTCCCGGATAACAGAAAATGGGCAAAAAGGCGGGACGTGGGTGCAGCTGGTGGAGCTGGTGGAGCTGAGGTGATGCGAAGACTAACAGACAGCAGATAAATGGCTATCCACCTGTCACTCAAAGTGGCCACGCCCTTAATTATGCAGAACTTTAAGGCTTTATATCATTTAAATGAATGAGCTATAAGAAAAAAAGTTCACCCCCTTCACAGTACAAAATTAGATATATAGACCAAAACCACAATTTGAACCAGGCTGTAAATATGTTTTTTTCTGCTGTAAAGTTGGCCATTTTAACATGGGGCTCAATGAGATTCTGCTCCCTTCTGGAGCCTGTCTCTAGTGGCCAATCAATGAATTGCAGTTTAAGTCACTTCCGTATTGGCTTCAAGAGAAACTGGGGGAGGTTGCCTCTTGGTAAAACCACAGAATATAGTTCTGGGGCCGTATTCACAAAACATTTTATCTTAGCACTCCAAAATAGCAGTAAAAGTTCTTAGCTAAGAGTTTTCTCTTAAAGAGGTCCTGAATTGAGAAATCAACTTTCCCTTGAGCTTTTGATATGTAAAAGGTCATGGTAATATAATAATATAAGTATCAGAGCTGAAAACTTCTTTGTTAGTCAAAGAAAAGCTTTTATTGACAGCTGGCTCAGCAAACGATCGATCTCAGAATGTGCCAGGCTGTAGTGAAGTAAGTGTAGTGAAACGCCGCCACAACAGAAAAAGAACAACGCCTGATTCTGTAGCCCCGCCCACCGACTCGTGCCTGACATGACATAGGCCTACATAGAGTTTAACCGGATCGAACTTCTAAGCAATAAACATACCGTATAAGCTTCATTCGGATTCCAATATTATGAATGGATGAACTTTATTTTTTAATGAAGATCCAGCTCACGTGGGGAAGACATTGCGCGTGTGTGTGTGTTAGTGATGCACAGTTTGCGCTTATATCCACCGATCGGGCGGGCCAAGTAATAAAAAAATAACATTCCAATCAAATCGCGGGTGGATGAGAGATAAATCATTGTGTTTGTTTGATAAAGACGTTTTGGGCAATTCATTCCGGTTGCCGTTTTCCCACACGCTTTCAAAACAATTCCCACATGTACTTACAGGGGAGCTGAAGCTCATTAAATATGCTAATCTTGTCCAATCCTAGCTGTGGGCGTTTACTTCCAAGTCTTCAGTGCAGCACAGTCATTAAAACCGAGCGTTCCAGGAGAGAGCCTCAAAACCAGTGTAGAAAATAGCCTATTACTTATTCATTATGATGTTTTTGAATGTAAAAACCAAACGTCATAAGTTGACTTCAGACAACAGTATTAAAAAAAAAAAGCCAGTGCATGACACCTTTAAAACCTGTTCACAAAGCTGCTGAGACCAACTTTTACTAAGGAACAGAAAAAAGTCTTAAGCTAAGAGTAAGGGTGGGGTTGACCTCGTTGCTATGGATGATGTCATCACGCTTACTAACTATGCCCACAGTGATTGGCTGATAGGGGAGGAGTCTCTGTCAGCTATTTAATCGTAGAAATGTTGTAGAATGAGGTATTTTTGAGGTAGAATTAAGATTTAAAAATAAAAAAGTAGGCTAAGTGTCACTAATTAAACAAGTATACACTCACCTAAAGGATTATTAGGAACACCATACTAATACTGTGTTTGACCCCCTTTCGCCTTCAGAACTGCCTTAATTCTACGTGGCATTGATTCAACAAGGTGCTGAAAGCATTCTTTAGAAATGTTGGCCCATATTGATAGGATAGCATCTTGCAGTTGATGGAGATTTGTGGGATGCACATCCAGGGCACGAAGCTCCCGTTCCACCACATCCCAAAGATGCTCTATTGGGTTGAGATCTGGTGACTGTGGGGGCCATTTTAGTACAGTGAACTCATTGTCATGTTCAAGAAACCAATTTGAAATGATTCAAGCTTTGTGACATGGTGCATTATCCTGCTGGAAGTAGCCATCAGAGGATGGGTACATGGTGGTCATAAAGGGATGGACATGGTCAGAAACAATGCTCAGGTAGGCCGTGGCATTTAAACGATGCCCAATTGGCACTAAGGGGCCTAAAGTGTGCCAAGAAAACATCCCCCACACCATTACACCACCACCACCAGCCTGCACAGTGGTAACAAGGCATGATGGATCCATGTTCTCATTCTGTTTACGCCAAATTCTGACTCTACCATCTGGATGTCTCAACAGAAATCGAGACTCATCAGACCAGACGACATTTTTCCAGTCTTCAACTGTCCAATTTTGGTGAGCTCGTGCAAATTGTAGCCTCTTTTTCCTATTTGTAGTGGAGATGAGTGGTACCCGGTGGGGTCTTCTGCTGTTGTAGCCCATCCGCCTCAAGGTTGTGCGTGTTGTGGCTTCACAAATGCTTTGCTGCATACCTCGGTTGTAACGAGTGGTTATTTCAGTCAAAGTTGCTCTTCTATCAGCTTGAATCAGTCGGCCCATTCTCCTCTGACCTCTAGCATCAACAAGGCATTTTCGCCCACAGGACTGCCGCATACTGGATGTTTTTCCCTTTTCACACCATTCTTTGTAAACTCTAGAAATGGTTGTGCGTGAAAATCCCAGTAACTGAGCAGATTGTGAAATACTCAGACCGGCCCGTCTGGCACCAACAACCATGCCACGCTCAAAATTGCTTAAATCACCTTTCTTTCCCATTCTGACATTCAGTTTGGAGTTCAGGAGATTGTCTTGACCAGGACCACAGCCCTAAATGCATTGAAGCAACTGCCATGTGATTGGTTGATTAGATAATTGCATTAATGAGAAATTGAACAGGTGTTCCTAATAATCCTTTAGGTGAGTGTATGTTCCGTTAATTGCCAGCCTCTTACATTTCTGCATCTCGAGAAATTGCAGAATTCAAGCGACTAATTATGTTTCATAAGTTTGGGAGGAGGCATACACAGCCGACTCACCTAGTTACCTCGACGGTTTTCTGCATCCCTCCGCCACCCTGACTCCTTACTCTCGGCCCAGCCGGGGATATGGGGGGAATACTCTGGGTTTGGGCTAAATTCTGAGCTCGGAGCCCTCGACCCCCTCGGACAGCATTTGACTCGTTCCGATCATTTGTAAGTGTGAACTCGTGAAACAACTGGCACAGGTAATCAGACATTGTTTTCTTGTTTATTTATTAAATTAAAAATATTATTTATTATTTTTGGCATTTTTGCTTTTTAATTATGATAGAACAGTGAGTAGACAGGAAGTGAAGTGGAAGAGAGAAAGGTCTGCAACAGCCATTAGGATTGTTTGTGATTTGGCCTTAGTGACTTAGGAGTCCTCTAGACTACTCCTAACTTTTCTGAGATTTAGGAGCTAGTTTTAGTGCTAAAATGCTTTCAAAATTAGGACTGACACACCTATTATTTTTGAGAGTTTTTCCTAAATCGACAAGTTAGGAGCTATTTTTAGCCTTAAGATGTTTCGTGAATACGGCCCCTGATGTGCAGCAAAATATTGTTAAGCTTCACAAAATAGAAAGTGGCTGTAAGGAAATAGCATTAAGATAAAGCATTGAAAATCCCCATTTCCACCCTCAGGGGTGGAACAATGGACAATGATCCAAAACAAACATCAAAATCAACACAAAAATGTGTCACTGAGCACAAAATGAAGCTTCTGCCATGGCTGTCCCAGTCCCTGACCTGAACCCTATAGAAAATGAGTGGGCTGAACTGAAGAGAGAAAGCACCAACATGGATCTGGGAATCTGAAGAATCTGGAGAGATTCTGTATGGAGGAATGGTCTCTGATCTCATGTTAGGTGTTCTCCAAACTCATCAGGCATTATAGGAGAAGACTCAGAGCTGTTATCTTGACAAAAGGACGTCGCAATAATTGGGTGCCAATAATTGTGACCAACGTGAACTAGAGAAAAACATTTATTTCATAACATGATTTTCCCCTCACTTTCAATTGTTTTACTTCAATGAAAGGGTAGAATTTTGTGGATTTTTTAAATAAAATATCAAAAGGATAAACAATGCAGATTTATTTTCACAGCCTTCTTTGCTCATATTTACCAAGGGTGCCAATATTAGTGGAGGGCACTTTACTTATTCCACAAACATGGAAAACAGTGATACATGGACCAACGCCGAAGTCCATGCACTTCTCAACCGTTCACAGCACCCTCCATCTTCCAGTTGTTGAATGCCTAATAACTACACGTCTCCCCTGTAGAGCCCTTTATGGTTCAATATAAAACCTTTTCTTCTATGAGTGTACACTCAGCGTTTCAATAGAATAAAGTAGTTTTACCCACAATGCACTTGGTCTACATAATTCTAGCACTTTAACCAAAAGCTCAATGCAGAAATATTCATTTGCAATGCAAATTTATGCAAACTAAACTGCAAAGAAGTAATTCACAAATCTCCATTAGCATACAATCGCCCATGTCAATGCCTACTCAATATTCAACAACTTGCCCTGCTCAATGAGAGTGTGAACTAAACTAGTACACAGAGGTTAGCTAAACCTAACAGATGTCATTTAAATAGTAGTCTTAAAGGTACAGAAGCAACAGCTTGTTGGTTCAGAGATGGTCATGAGAAACTAAAATCACGACTGTTTTTGCTACAAGAAACCTTGAGTAATATTATCGTTGAACTTCAGTGGAAAACAATTCAAATTCTACAACAGAATATGGAAATGAAAAAATGTTTTCCGCGTGGGTGTGCACCGTTGACTCTTACCAGGAAGGTCTGAGAAGAGCAGTATGCATTCGTTGAAGCCGTTGGCCAGCAAACGGTCTCTCAGCTGCTGTAGAATAGCTACACCGATGCAAAAGGGGAAAGAGGAGTTTCCCAAAAGCAGAGTGTCCCACAGGTGGAAGATCTTGTGCAGGGGGAACACATCTGCGAAGAAAATGGGACAACAAATGACTTATTGCGAGTATAGTTTGCAGCCTTTGCACTGTAACAGCTGTGCATTAATAGTCAACAGGCCTACTGTATCGTAGCTGTTGCTATATTGTGTATTTTGTAATTCCAGATTGTGTATTTTCAGATTCCAAAACAGGAACTATCTTTAGTTTAAAAAAATATATTATGTGAAAGAAAAAAAAAAAAGTATGCATTTTTTAAAATTCCGCTATTAAGTTTTTGTTGTGCATTTAAAGAATAATGTGCTCATAAATTAAAAAAAAAAAAATCTGTAATTTATTGTTTGTTGTGTGACCATTAAAAAGACAACAGAGCATAATTAAAATATACAAGTACAGTTTTACATTGTTAATATTGTTATTGCTATTAATATAATAACAATAATTATTATATTAAAGGGATAATTCACCCAAAAATGAAAATTAGCCCATGATTTACTAAATGATTAAAAAATGTCCTGGCTCTTCCAATCTTTATAATGGCAGTGAATGGCTGTTTCTGTTTTGAAGTCCATAAAAGTGCATCTATCCATTATAAACTTAATCCATACGGCTCCAGGGGGGTCAATAAAGGCCTTCTGAAGCAAAGCCATGCATTTGTGTAAGAAAAATATCATCAACATCATACGCTGGAATGCCAGTCTCTCGTGAACGCGTGCAACAGTTAGAGGAACTTGGAGATTACAGTTTGTAAAGTTTTAAATATGGATATTTTTCTCACAAACACATTACTTCAGAAGGCCTTTTTTAACCCCCGGAGCCGTGTGAAGCACGTTTATGATAGATAGATGCACTTTTATGTTCTTCAAAACAGAAACAGCCATTCACTGCCATTATAAAGCTTGGAAGAGCCAGGGCATTTTTTAATATAACTCCGATTTTATTTGTCTGAAAGAAGAATGTCATATACACTAGGATGACCTGAGGGTGAGTAAATCATGGGGTAATTTTGAACTATCCTTTTTCTAATAGCAATAACAAAAGTAGTAATGATAATAAAATATGAATACAAAGTATTATTATTATTATTATTATTAGTATTATGTGTATTTTTACCAAAAGCTACTGCACATTACAATACGTTTGATGAAACAATGCATGATTAGTCCATCAGTGCTTATTGTTTTTAAAAGGCAAGTCTCTGAAAAAGAACAATTCTTGTTTTGATTATGTCTTTGAAGATAAATGGATATTTCATATTTTACAGCAAAAATAAATGCCATAAACTACGACAGAGTAAATCACTTTAGAAACACTATAATTAGTTATATGGTTGTATGTCCTTCTACAGTTTTACATCTGCATAATCTCTGTTCAGCCTTCATGTAGAATAAACCATCTTCAAATTGGGATTGCAAAAACAAAGGAACTAGTCAACTTTAGGAGTAAAAAAAATGACAGGAAAAATGTCCTCTAGACCCTTTTCACATTTCCGGGTTTCTCAGAGCGGAAGTCATCATAGTTGGGTTAACTTTTATATCGGTGAATGAGAGTACACATTAAATATATTTTTTGTGTCCCCATTTGCTCAAATAGCAAAAGAAAAACTCCACAATAGTGATTTCACAACTTTCAAAAAGAGGGAAAAAATAGAGTGAGATTGATAATGGCAGTGAAAAGAGAGAAAGATGTTCATTTTTACCATCACTCCCATAGACGCTGTATTAGAAACACCCTCACAGCAGCGGTAACTTTTTTTTTGTAATTTGATGCAAAAGTAATATAATAGAAAGTATTAGTGTTAGAAAATGTACTTACATAAAAAAAAAAAAATGAAAATACAAAAAAACTTTGTAGGGTTTACGATATTGATGACCGTTAAAACGCGTCATCACAGTCTGTGAAAATGGTCTATTTGTTAATATTAGGTTGTGCATTAGGTATCATCCAAGCATCCAAAAAATAGTTAAACATTGCCCAATGCTTCAGATCTGCAGTCAACACGAGTCACAGATACTTACGTGTGAACATTGTAAGGAACCACGGGATCGCATAGAGCTGAAAGGAACAAAAAGAAAGAATGTTCATTTTTGCACAAAAGCCACAATGTGATGAGCAACAATGTGATTAATATGAATAAACAGCACAGGCCCTTTTATAATTCCCAAAAAAACACCTCAGCTATTGTTCAATTCATCACAGGAAACCTGTATTTGTAATTCAGGCCTTTGCTTCACAGCACTCTGTGAAACGAGAGGACGTGTGTGGGAGTGTAATGAACAGCCAACATCCCTGCGTCTCGCTGCCGTCTCCCTCCAGCACCTGTTCCAACACTGCCTCTTTTCCCATGGTTCTGCTCTGTTGCGGTTGGGTAGGATGTATAATCCATTTCAGCAGTTGATTGGTGGCTCGGCCTCGGAGGGGTTTAGGGAGAATTGAGAGGACGAGCGCGAGACAGGCTTCAGTCTAGCCAGCTCAGCTCTCTGCTGGGAAGAGCTCCTTCTCCAACTGAGACAGACTGACCGCTGCTAACCATGACAGCACTGCCACGGCGGAGTCGTATTAAGAGGCGACAAGGAGCTGTGCAGAATGGGACGAGGTCCAATGATATGATACTGACACCCAATATAGAACAATATACACTACTATTCAAAAGTTTGGGGTATAATGTCTTTAAAAGAAGTCTCTTATGATCACCAAGACTGCATTTATTTGATCAAAAACATTCTAATAATATTTCACAATATTACTGTTTTTACTATTTAAAATAACTAATTTCTATAGTAATATATTTTAAAATGTAATTTATTCCTGTGATCAAAGCTGAATTTTTATCATCATTCCTCCAGTCTTCAGTGTCACATGATCCTTCAGAAATCATTCTAATATGATGACTGGATGCACAAGAAACACTTATTACCAATGTTGAAAACAGTTGTGCTGCTTAATATATTACATTTAATACAATATATTTTTGGTATGAAGGAAAAATATTGAAATCTTTCGTAACATTACAAATGACACTTTTGATCAATATAATGCATCCTTGTTGAAAAAAAGTATTATTCTTACTGACCCCAAACTTCTGTTAACATTCATCTAAAGAAAGTGACCTGAGAGAATGACACCTTTAATTGCATCATAACATTACCAAATTAGGTCCAAAATTACGTGTTTGCTATTTAGCTCGAGCAATTCAATAAATGCTTAGAAAGGAAAGCAAAATAATAGCCGTTATTTTTGGCAAAAATGGGCCTATCCAACATCATCAGAATGCCAACATGAAGCAGGACATAAAACTAGGTCACTTTGCTGTGAATTTCCGGGCCTTGTGCTGCCAAATATAATAGAACTCATGCAGACATTACTGAACTGAGCCAAATCCTCAACTAACATCAGCCAAGATGTAAACATGCCTCAAAGACAGTTTGATAATAACAAGATAAGTCAAATCAAGATAAAATATTATCCCAACTACAGTGAAAATTAAAATGACAACTATGGGAAGAAACGGACATTGTTTGAAAGCATCTGGTAACAGACAAAAATAAATCTAGATACAACTTTCCTGAAGACAATATGACTGGTGTTTGCCTATGCATAACACACCACTGTGTTCTGGGTGGTTGCTAGGGCATGAGCAGATGGTTGTTAAGGTATTCTGGGCAATTGTTTTCTGGCCCAAGTTAACAAGGCCCATCTCCTTTCAATAAAAATGTAAAATGCTATTAACATGGCCCCTTTAAAAGAGCGCAAGGTGACATTGGGATTGTGCTGACAAGAAAACAAACACTTCCAGATCAAATGCATTGGGAATCATGGCAGGGTTAAGCGTATATAATGGTCTTCTCAGAGCTCGGCAGTGGTTACATCCTCTCATGAGTCTTCTTTTCATTCTTGCTGTCGAAACCATAACAGCAGCTGTTCAGGGCTGAACAGAACACCAGTTCACTCCTCTTGCATCAAAGACCAGTTCAGTGTTGATTCCCACATCTCATCTTTTATCTGGACCCTCAATCATAGAGTTGTGGGAGGATTTGTCTGTGGAGGTCACCTATCCATCAGTGTAGAGAGACATCAATCCGGCATTTAAAAAAATAAAGAGGGAGCGTTTGTGAATCCCAGTATGTTCCGGTCCGTGCATGTTTGTGGAAAACTTGGCCAGAGCTCAAATCTCAGGGTCAGCTGTGTGTGCAAGCGCCCTATCAATGACAGAAGCCACAGCAGATCTGATGTGTGACAGGACGAGAAAGCGTAGATGAACTCAATCACTCAGGAAAGGATCTGCTGTCAAAAAACCAGGGCTCATACCAGGGATGGATTATGACACTGTCATGCCCTGGAGACGGACCTGTCTAAAGGACCCCTGCGCTCCGATTTGTTGAGCAGGGGAGAGGGGGAGTTTGGAGTGAGTGGTTGTAGTGCAGTTTAGCGCTGCGGCGCTATGATTTCTCGCTGCATATGGGTTTAGTGGTGCGGTGCTCCGATTTCTCGTTGAGTAAGGGTTTAGCGGTGTGGTGGTCCGATTTCTCGTTGCATATGGGTTTAGCGGCTCTCTGATTTCTTGTTGCATATGGGTTTAGCGGCTCTCTGATTTCTTGTTGCATATGGGTTTAGCGGCTCTCTGATTTCTCGTTGCGTATGGGTTTAACGGCGCTCTGATTTCTCATTGCGTATGGGTTTAACGGCGCTCTGATTTCTCGTTGCGTATGGGTTTAGCGGCGCAGTGGTACGATTTCTCATTGAGTATGGGTTTAGTGGCAAGGTGGTACAATTTCTCGTTGCATATGGGTTTAGCGGCACAGTGGTACGATTTCTCATTGAGTATGGGTTTAGTGGCGAGGTGGTACAATTTCTCGTTGAGTATGGGTTTAGTGGCGCTCTGATTTCTTGTTGAGTATAGGTTTAGTGCCGCGGTGTTGTTATTTCTCGTTGCATATGGGTTTAGCGGCGAGGTGGAGCGATTTCTCATTGAGTATGGGTTTAGCGCCGCGGTGTCGTGATTTCTCGTTGCATATGGGTTTAGTGGCGCAGTGGTACGATTTCTCGTTGAGTATGGGTTTAGAGGAACGGCGCTACGATTTCTCGTTGAGTATGGGTGTAGCAGTGCGCTGCTCCAATTTCTCGTTGCATATAGGTTTAGTGGTGCGGTGCTACAATTTCTCGCTGTGTGTGGGTTTTGCGGTGCAGCACTCAAATTTCATACAACACAAGCATAAGCTTGGACTGTGCCAGAAAAAGAGAACAGCAGTGTACATAACGTCACATGACGAACGTTAAGTATTGCAAGTTGTTTAAATGATATTATCAATTAAACATATATTCTATTATAAAGATATTTGTGAAAGTAATTTCTAGGACTTTTCCAAAACTTTCTGGGTTTATTAATTGTTCTACAACTTTTCCATTTTAAAATTACATGACTTTTACAGGATTTTCATGACTGTATGAACCCTGAAAAACATAATAAACGTAATCAAATGCATTATACATAATGCATATATACTTAATTTATTTAGTTATAGTAACTGGGGGAAAAAGAAAGCAAACTGAAACTAGAAGACACAAAACTGTTGATAATATTCAATCATTATATTGTATTAAGTGACCATTTAATGCTGACCATTACTTTTTCGCTCTGCTAATGGAAACACTTTTAGGAGTAAACTAGCATAGAGATGACATTCAAAGCTAACAGGAATTGACTAAAAGCCACAAAAGTAAAATACTGATGTCATGGGGCATGAAACAAAGTAAATATAGGGTGAATTTGATGTGATTTCATGTTGTTTTTTACACTTACATCAGGTATGAATCCAATCTCGTTCAGGTGGTTGCTGAGCTCAGGGTCATGGAACGCAATCATCTGCGAGAAGACGGTCAGATATTCTGGAGAAGTGAAGAATAAGAGCATTCAGGTGTTTGTACTTCTGCCAAAAACACTTTTACCACATTATACCCATGGCAGAAGAAACACTTTGCTCAAAGCTCAGTCAGAGAGCAAAACAAAGCAATTCTGCTGCTGAAGTGCTGACAGCTGAGCTAGCAAAACTCAACAACAAACATGCCCAAATGTCAAGCTACAGAAATCTTTTAAGTGTTTATGGTTGTAATCAATGTAGTGTAACAGTCATAAACACATAAAGGATTTTTAAGAAACAGCTGCAACACAAGCAAGCACGTGCAAACGTCACAGTTAAAATGTGGGTTCTGTTTTTAGCCTGCACTGAAAATGATATGCTCTCAATCCAGTACTGTAGTCATATTCTGTATAGTTGGACAGAAAAATCACCTTACCTTGTATTACATGCGAGTTGTCTTTCAGGAAGAAATTGTACAGATATTTGGGGATGAAGGCTGACATGCATGCATATGCAAGAGCTGAAAAAAAAAAAAAAATGAAATCAAGACCGTTAGCTCAGCTAGAGGCACTAATATCAGGAATAATGTTTAAAAATGGCCATAAATCTGTAACACACATAGGTTAACATGAACTAACAATGAAAAATAACTCTGAAGCATTTATTAATATTAGTTCATGTTAATTTCAACATTAACTAATACATTATTAAAATCAAAAGTTAATATTATTTAATGGACTTGAGCTTACAATGAACAACTGTATTTGTATAAACTAATGTTAACAAATAATAATAAACAGTGTAACAAATGTAATGCTCCTTGTTAGTTGATAGTTAATACATCCACAAACATTAACTAATGAACCTCATTGTAAAGTGTCACCCAGAAATCTTACCTTCGTTGTTGAAGTTTAGATACAGGAAAGGTGCGCAAAGTGAATCCAAGCCTTAAGCAAAAATATGAAATGAGAGAGTCATCAACACATACACAAAGGATTTCACAAAACAATACAATACAATAAATAAAATAAATGTACATTTATACATCATGGCAATATTTGTTGTATTGAATTTAGTAATTGGCATGAAAATCAGCATTGTAATATAGTAATGAAAATATGACAATTATTTTTCTGAATAAAGGGAATTGCAAATAATTTATTTTTTTACAATTTGCTGAGTGATTTGTGTTTTAATTAAAATGTGCATAAATTACTGTTTATAGTAATGAGAATATAATGAGAATCACCACTGGAAAAAATCCATATCATGATAAGAATTATTTAGGGAAACATGCTTAATTGTAATGATAACAAATGTCACAATGAAAAACACCTTAATGGTCCTAAAAAAAGCTTAATTTTCTTTATGGAAAATATAATATCTTATTATTATTAAAATGAATGCACTGAATGCATTAGAATGAGAATTCTAGAGGAAAGTTTTTTTTTAATTCTAATAAAAAATAACATCCCGAAAATATAGCAAATTTTCTTCATGCCAAATCAAATGAGTTATAATTTAAACAATAAAATATAATGATAATAAATGCCACAATGAAAAACACCTTAATGATCCTAAAACAGGCTTAATTTTCTGTAAGGACAATATAATTTCTGATTCTTTTTCTTTGCATTAGGGTGAAATATGACCCAGAAATGTTCTTGACAGGTTTTGTGAGACTCCCTCACACAGACATTAATAAATCACATCAGCGCACACATTTGATTTGATCGGTTATCTTTATCAGATAGTAAGAACCTTTAGGCCACCAGACCTTAAAGATGCCCTTTACAAATGAAAAACTGCGAGGCTTTGCTGCCATCTAGTGGCAGAAAGAGTAAAAACGTGTATATGACCCCACCCAACTATTGCTCCATCACCTTGCCAGTACACCAGATCAGGATGAGACACCACCCACGCCTTGAGCACCCGCCGAAACTTGACGTGACCCTGAGGTGACGACAACAGCTCATCGTACTGGTGGCAGCGAGGGATGTCCACTTCAATCTGTGTCACATATGATAACAAAGGCTGAACGAATGTCTAAAGCTTCTAATGCATAAAATCTGCACTCTTAAATGAACTCAGATGAGGTGGGAGACATGTCTCAGTCAGCGCTGTTTGCTCCTGGATCGTTTGAAATATTCAGCAGTGGATAGTCAAATCTCAACAAGGCTTAAAGGTGAAGACAGGCACACCGCAAACAAAGTGAATTATTCAACAGGCTGATGAATTATTCAGTTTTTCAATAACCTCAATCAGTGCAACGACTATCAAACACATGGAAGTGATTCTCACCTGTCTATCAGTGGGGATGGGCGTGTCCTTATCGATGCCGTCATATTTTGATTGGATATCCCCCTGTGGGAGTTTATGAACTGATTTGAATGTGGGAATAAAAATAGGAGTGTTGCGCTAAAAGGCATGTTTACTATTAAAATGGAAAAAGTCATTGCTTAAAAGTGAAATGTGTATTGAATTTATGTCCACATTTGATTGTACACATCATGCAGAAATCAATAGTCCATTAATGACCAAAAAAATGCCAAGCATGCTTTTTAGTCTGCAGAAATCAAAAGTTCCCTGTTGAAAAGGTCGTAAAACGGCTGAACAATAACAATATTTTCCTCTGCAATCTGTTCCTTGGTGTAAAATGCTGTTTTTGTTCGTACCTCAACTCCTAATAAGGCTGCCCAGGCCAGACCCCTCAAAAGAGGAGGAATATCAACCCTCGCCTCCTTCCAGATCTGGTTCTTCTTGTAGGGGTACGCCTAAAAAGTGAACGCAAAACATTTATGGCATTATTACATCTCATGAATCTCATAAACATACCTGGGTCAAAGAAAGAAAGAAAGAAAGAAAGAAAGAAAATGTATACATCATGGTAATATTTGTTGTATTGCCTTTAATTATTGTCATGAAAATCTGCAGTGTATTAATGAAAATATATGGGAATAAAGGGAATAAAAATCTGAATGCATTAGAATAATGAGGTTTCTGGGGGGAGAAAATTAGTACATTTTCATAAACATAAAATTAGTTATTTTCATAAACATAATATAATTATAAATAATTTTCTTTATGCAAAATAAAATTAGTTATTTAAACCGTAAAATATTTGTTCATCATGGTAATTTTGCTGCACTATTTATTAGTAGTATTAAAACTCATTTTATGAGCTGATGAAGTCTATTACTATGAATTATTACTCAACACAAAAGGTTCAGCTATCACCATCAACAAAAAAAGGTTTAAAAATGACCGATAAATCAACACTAATGACACGAAATGACTGTTTTTGCTGTCTTTATGAAAATGTCAATAACCCTAACCCTAAAACTAACCTCTAAAAACAACTTTTGGCATTTTAATGCACATAATTTAGAATCTTTATTAACTATTTTTTCCTGTGGGTGGATGTCCATCATGAGGATATTTCATCAGCTATTCTTATATGGTCATTTTCAAAAACTGTGTGCGCGCGCGCGCGTGTGTGTGTGTAAAGGACCTTGAGCAGTCTGTCGAAGAGGACAATGCGGGTGAGCTGGTACTCGGTATCTCTCTCCCGGATAATGAGGGGCAGTGTGACGGTGGCAGACAGTTCATTACTGCTGTTAGACTGAGGCAGGCTGGATTGCCTGCGGGACACACGGGACATTTCTGTACCATCAGACAGAAACCGACTGCTGCCAAACACACCAGAATACTGAACACAAAATGAGAGCTAATGAACAAGAGAAGATTTCTTACTCATCTTCTAATAACGGATAGTACGTCTCTCCAGCAACATCCTTCAGCCTCTAGAATGAGAGATTAGCTGTGTTTTACCAGGTCAAATTACATTATTCGGATTTGGAAATCATATGGGGTGTGCTATAAAAATAGACCCAATATTGTCCAGATTTAGTTTAAAAACTCTTGACAACAAATTTGTAAAAAGACATTTAAAAAAATCATGTTGTTTTAAAATATATGATTTTTTTTATCTTTAAAATTAACCATATATATATATATATATATATATATATACACACACACACACACACACTTACCTAAAGGATTATTAGGAACACCATACTAATACTGTGTTTGACCCCCTTTTGCCTTCAGAACTGCCTTAATTCTACGTGGCATTGATTCAACAAGGTGCTGAAAGCATTCTTTAGAAATGTTGGCCCATATTGATAGGATAGCATCTTGCAGTTGATGGAGATTTGTGGGATGCACATCCAGGGCATGAAGCTCCCGTTCCACCACATCCCAAAGAGGCTCTATTGGGTTGAGATCTGGTGACTGTGGGGGCCATTTTAGTACAGTGAACTCATTGTCATGTTCAAGAAACCAATTTGAAATGATTCGAGCTTTGTGACATGGTGCATTATCCTGCTGGAAGTAGCCATCAGAGGATGGGTACATGGTGGTCATAAAGGGATGGACATGGTCAGAAACAATGCTCAGGTAGGCCGTGGCATTTAAACGATGCCCAATTGGCACTAAGGGGCCTAAAGTGTGCTTGAGAAAGTAAAGAGCTTGAATCAGTCGGCCCATTCTCCTCTGACCTCTAGCATCAACAAGGCATTTTCGCCCACAGGACTGCCGCATACTGGATGTTTTTCCCTTTTCACACCATTCTTTGTAAACTCTAGAAATGGTTGTGCGTGAAAATCCCAGTAACTGAGCAGATTGTGAAATACTCAGACCGGCCCGTCTGGCACCAACAACCATGCCACGCTCAAAATTGCTTAAATCACCTTTCCTTCCCATTCTGACATTCAGTTTGGAGTTCAGGAGATTGTCTTGACCAGGACCACACCCCTAAATGCATTGAAGCAACTGCCATGTGATTGGTTGATTAGATAATTGCATTAATGAGAAATTGAACAGGTGTTCCTAATAATCCTTTAGGTGAGTGTATATTTTATATATATATATATATATATATATATATATATATATATATATATATATATATATATATATATATATATATATATATATATATATATATTTATTTATATACATCTTTTTTTCTTTCTAGTTAATTACATGATGTGACAAACAGTTAATCTAAAAAAAAAATATTAAATATTTTTTTCTTTTTTTAACATTTGATAGCTCATACGAGCAAACACACTTACATTTTTGAGCTGATAAAGAGAAAGTGTCACAGTTGTGTCATCCAGTAGGAAACTTCTGTCCCGGCCTTGACCAAAAGACTCGCCATCCTCTAAAATGTACCTAAAGAGCAAACACATTCGACAATGGTAACAAGTTGGCTGAATGCAAAAGGCTACTTGAAACAGATGTCTTATTCTGCACCCTGAAATAATGGTAAAGCTGATCCTAAAGCTGGCATTATGTGGGGATCAGAGGTGTGCGGGTACTTGGAAAGGGTGCAGACGGGAGGTTTTGACTGGATGATCTCTTGATTGGTCAGCTCTTTCTCTAGGTCTCCTCCTGCCAGACACCACAGGTGATAGACCTCATCTATGGCTCTTTCTGCCAGGTAGTTCTCTCCATCATCTACACAACACAGCAGAACAGTCATTAACTTTATTTTTTGCATTTACTTTTTTATAGTCATTAAAATGATTTTCAACAAGTTCCGGTGACCCAAACCTTTACAGAGTTCGCTGATGTCCTCAGGAAGCTCTAAATGGGCGCAGCGCGGGGAGGCAGCGAACAGACGCACAGGGCTCTGGTAGGGTGTGTACTGACAGGAAATGCTCTCAAACACAGAGTCTCCCAGAAGCTCCGCTGGGGTGGGTCTGAAAGACAGGAACAATTAGCAAAGACTAATCATTATTATTAATTAAGCATAAGTTTGCCCTGCACTGTTTATTCACATATATATATATATATTAATAATTAATAGATAACAAATCAATTCCAGTAACATGATGATTCAATTACATCAAAGCAAACAACTAGGGCTGAGTGAAATATATGTTTACACTTCAAAAAACACACACACACATATATAATAATTATAGACAGTACACAAATATATATTATGTAAACACAAACTTTTATTTTGGATGCAATTAATCATTTGATAGCCCTTAAATATAAAATATTACAATTATATTATTATTAAATAAATTATATAATTATATTAGCCATTTTATTTTTTTAATTATAACTATATAATTATAACTAATTATAACTATGTATTAATAATTATATTATTTTTATATATAATTAGCATTATTATTATTATTATTATCTATATTTATTTAATTTATTCGCACAGAGTATCGAATACATTTTATAACAATATAATATTAAATAAATATAAAATATTACAATTATTATATTAAATAAACAATATAATTGTATTAATTATTATTTTATTTATTTATAATAATATAATTTGTTATTATTATTTATATTTATTCAATTTTTGCGCATATTGAGTATCGGATGAAAAATATAAATTTTATAATAATATTACCCATCCCTAAGAAAGAAGAATTGGGAACCAATCATGACCTTTCTCACACTGTCATTTATAAGAATAACTGCTAACAAGACTGTCCTTGTATTTGTTCAAGAATTAAAAAGAGATATGAGTAAGACCCAACTCAAGAGATTCCGTGGCATAATGACATACTGCCAAACCATCCCTTCTGACTGCTTGAAAAACGTTGGAAGTTGATAGATTTTTTTTTCTATAAAGAAATGATAAAGGGGCTGGACAGGTTACCTTTTTGAAGGGAGAAACGTCAGGCATTTCCTCAATAAAGCCTGCACATTTTCAGGCAGTTCCTGGGTAAAAAAAAGTCAGAGACAAGAATATTAGTAAAGCATCAAACCCAGCCAAACTCTGATAAAGCAGCACTGTCTGTCATTCATGCTATAAACTCCACTGAAAAGTGAGGTTTTATGAGGACATTTGGAAAACATTAGCCATACGACCAGTGCACGATCAGTGCCAAGCTAAGTAGAGTTTATCTAAGAGATTTCAAAGTAAAACCTTTTAAAGTAAAATCCCTTTGAGATGAAACCACATCTTACTGTGACACTGATTGTGTATTTTTCAGTCCTGTAGTAAAAGGTTTAGAAAAAAACAATCAAACTGAGATCTATCATTCTTTGGAATGTAAAGTACAAAGATAAAAGACTATCCATTAAGACGCGCAAACTTGCCTTAACTGTATCCAAACACCCGTGTTCCTCAGCAAGAACAGTGATTATGTCGTCCATGCATCCTGTAGAGACAATAAGACGCAAAAAAATCCAAGATATTCTTATGGTGAAATTCATTACAACAGAAACTGGACAGAACAATATAGGGCTGGACGATTAATCGAAAAGTAATCGAAACCGAATTCATAATTTTCGGTCGGTTATTTCGGTTTTAATCACGTGACTCCGCCCTGTCAGTCACATCCAAGTGCAGTTTGGAGGCACACGGAAAGATTCAGGAGCAGTTATCTTTGTTATACAATCTGGATGCTCATAATTACTATGGTAATTGCATATTTTACACAGTTTATATAGGTAAGTTAATCGCCGTTCTTATATGCGCTGCTACAGGCACACACAGACGGCACGCGCAAGCCCCGTCTTTAAATGCGTTTAAAGGCTTGCCAGTTTTACCATTCAAGTGATTTTACACAATCCAAGAACAACAATATGGTAAACATCTCCGTTCAGCGCTCGTGAGCTATTTTCTGTGACACTGAGAGCCGAGTTGTGTCGCGCGTGCGCCCTGAAGCCAGATCACTTTCACTTGCGTCCTCACAAAACTTTGTCAATTGTATGTGTTTTAAGGCCTGCCTGTTTGAACATTGAAGCGATTTTAGACCGTTGGATGTGGGTTATGTTGAACTAATGCCTGATATATTGTGACACACTCATACAGACAATAGCACGCACATCACGCGCAGAAATGTATCGTCAACGCTGTCCTGTGATTTATCACTAAAGTAGCGTAGAAACTCAACCATTATAGCATAGATTTGTCTACCTTTGAAGTAACTACAAACCACAGCTTCATAATTAATAGAGACGGTATGACTAATTTACACACACACAATCACTCTCTCATTAATGCATTCACATAAATGTGATGTAGGCCTACTGTGCTAATTTATCTGTATCTGATGTACGACAAACAGAAATCTGTAAGAAATGTTACGACCCATAGACAATAACTGCTGAAAGTGAGCTGTTTCCTTCAAGTATTTTAAAATCACAAAGAAATGCACTTTTTCATTAGAAAAAAAAGAGTTGAACATATTTACAGTACAAACCTTATCAGTGAACTATGAGGGCAAAAAAAGGAACGGCAAAAAAAAAAAAAGAGCAAAATATTCGTTCATTAATCGTAATCGAGATAAAATGTTAAATTAATCGAGATTTTGATTTTAGGTCAAATCGTTCCAGCCCTAGAACAATGTGATGTGAATACATACAGTAAATAGTGTATTGTAAACATGAACTCACCTAAGGTGATGATGAATTTCATTCTCTCACTAATATCAATGTTCTGCAGAATCTGCCTTCCCTATTAGACAACACAAGTCACATGATATCAAACAGTAAATTTTATAGAATCTATCTATCTGTCTATCTATCTATCCATCCATCTATCTATCTATCCATCTATCCATCTATCCGTCTGTCCGTCCATCCATCCATCCATCCATCCATCCATCCATCCATCTATCTTTCCGTCTGTCTATCTATCTATCCATCTATCTATCTATCCATCCATCTATCCATCTATCTATCCAACTATCCATCCATCTATCTATCATCTATCCATCTATCCGTCTGTCCATCTATCTATACATTAATCCATCCATCCATCCATCCATCTATCTATCTATCCGTCTGTCTGTCCATCCATCCATCCATCCATCCATCATCTATCCGTCTATCTGTCTGTCCATCTATCTATACATGAATCCCTCCATCCATCTATCTATCTATCTATCCGTCTGTCTGTCGATCCAATCTCTTAAACACTTTAAACAACATTACAATTTGAAATTTGAAAAAATCGATTTAACATTTCAGTTTTATGATGTCATGTTTATCAAATGTTTATAATTGGACTAAGTATGCTATTTCACATGATTTTTTAAAACATATTCAGTATTCAAAGCATTTCAAGCCACAAAAGTATTCAGTATTCTGAATTATATTTAAACCACTTTGTCAATTAAAAAAAAAAAGTTTGTCTAATATACATGCATAATATGTAAACTGTAAGTAAAACCTTAGGGAAATGAAGCATGTACACTATATGTTACATCATAAATTATTCATATCCTGGGGTTAAAAAACTAATGATTTGCATTCATGTAAAATTCAGTTTAGTGAATCTATGAACACTTTGAGAGCGTACCACACAGAGTTCAAACAGAAGCACCCCAAGAGACCAAACGTCTGTTTTGGGCCCTGAAGGAAGCGGGGCCTCAATGATCGAGGGGTCGCTGGAATAGAAACAGCCTTGAGCAATAACCTCTGGAGGCAGGTAAGATGGATACCTACGGAAACAGAGAGGAACAGACGACACAGGTGCTAGAAAGGTCTTGCAGAGTTTAGATGTGGTCCTTGTGATGCCAGATAACAAAAGATGTGTCCCACATAACCCAAATCACAACCGGATATTATAAGACAACCACTTTGAGAACATGAGGGCTCCTAGTCGTGCCACTCAGATATGTTATTTAGGATGCCACATAAGGAAGTCCCTTTGATATCCAGGATCTGCTTCTGATCAAAACAAAGATGAGCCAGAATGATGCACATCTAATGTTAGTTCATATTTCTTTATTACGAGAGCACAGCGTGACCCATTGATCTTTTTTTCCATGAAAGGCTGGCGCTTCAGTTCAGAGTCTCAATGCATCTTAAAGAGACGGCGGACAAGATTTAAAGCTCGCCTTGACTTTCTGCTCTGCTATAATGATGCCGAGATGTTATCTGTACCCTTATATAGACACCGAAGCACGTGAGTTTCATTTTGAGGAATATGTTACAGCAGGGAACAAATGGAAAACATTATAGCTGAATGACGTACCCAATAGGGAAGTCAACATCTGCTCCATGGTCGGTCATATGATACAGCCCGAATTTGGCCAACTTCACTTTACCCTGTTGAGTTTGTAAAAGAACATTTCATTCCATGAAAACAGTAAGTTGAAAGCAAGACAAAGTATGGTATCAATAAGAAACTGATCATTCTGACAAACTTCATCATATTGTTAATATTTGTTGGGTGTACTGTTTTAAGTTTGTCAGAATTATCTGTTTATTTATAAAGCTCTTGTACTACAGTTATTAATTTTATTATTACATTTTTGAGCAACAAAAATTACAGGTTAGAATTATAAAAAAATCTCACGATACATACCTCACGATCCAGGAGAACATTGTTGGGAGACAAGGCGCGGTGCACCATGCCGTGTTCATTCATGAACTGCAACCCTTCTAGCACTTCATAGGCAACATGAAGCACCTTCTCTGGACTAAGAGAGAGACAAGAACATCTGAAAATGAGTCCATCTTCAGAGTGTCTCAAACAACTTAATACTGGCTTTCAAATTCTACTGACGTCACTGACAAGCGGAAATTCAATCTCTATTATTTTATATATATAAAATATATAAACTACCAGTCAAAAGTTTGATTTCTTTGATGTCAAAAGTTGTTTTTCTTTGATGTAAAGTCAAATAAAAGGCATAATCCAATACTACCCATTAGAAATAGCATGGCAAAATACTGTATATTGCCCTTTGAATTAATTTAGATGCCATTCATTCATAATAAACTGTCTGATTTAGACAGTAGATGGCAGAATAAGAGCAGTCGGAGCTGTTTAGTTATTGGAAATATACCACTGGTTTAGCTGGGAATTTATGTGCTCAATGATACTGCATGAAAGAGCTAAAAAGTCAATAAGGTCACTTTTGTTAAAAGCAATATATTAACCTTTGTTAATGTTAGTTAGTAAAAATGTTCATGTTAGTTTATAATGCATTAACAGATAAAAAAAATTGTATCTTAAAAATGTAATAGTAAATGTTGAGATTAAAGCAGAAGAAGTATTGTTCATTCTTAGTTCATGTTAACTAATTCCAACAAATGAAACCTTAATGAATGAAAATGAATAAAATCCCTTATGGGAATAAATGTTTATGCCATTGCAATTAAATGAATAAAAGGGGTGTTTTTGGTGAATTTATGATGGAGCACTGATAAATGATTTGGGTGCTGTTTGTGATGCTGCAGCCCTACAGCTTTTTTCTTAATCAGGAATATGGAATTAAAATATAAGGACAATCACATAAAGTAATAATAAATTATTATAATCAGGGTGTCTTAAACAGTTAATTCTAACTAGAAACCCATAGAAAATTCTGGATGACAAAAAACATGTTACTTTAAAAAAAAAAAAATATTGCTAGATTGATAAGTTTGACTGTAAATTGTCACTTCCCCCAGCTTCACAGACAAGGCTTAAGCTAGTCCCAGACTAAAATGTATGTTTGACTGGCATATCTTAAAATATGTAACTGCCATTGTTTTGTCTCAAGATGCAACAGTAATGTTTTTTTTCTAAGGCACATTTATAAAAGCTACTTAAATGTTCTAATTGATCTAAGGCCTAATCCTGTCTGTGAAACCAGGCCGTAATGTTTTATATTTTGTCTAAAATGTGAAGCGTTACAGGTTTCAATAAGTTCATTTTGTCCTCTGTCTTGTTTTACAGTAATTTTTAGTATAACATTTGCTCAGTAAAATCCCATCTATGGCAACAACAGCCTTTGAACTGCGGTCACATTGGCCTGATTTACACTTGCTATTTACATTCATAATTTTCCTAAACTCTGATCCCAATTGTGCCAATATTAATACAACATATTGTCCTAATAGTGTGGGCCATGATAACACACACAACGATCAAATGCCTTCACAAAAAGAAAAGCTTTCCAAAAACTGGCCACATGAAGAATCTGACAACGGTGTCGATAGCTTCCACATGAGAGGATACAAACCAGTAATGAAAAAGTTATGCTTTTTTGTCTGTTGACCTGATAATATAGAACAGATAAAAAATGATAAAACTAGTCACTGAGTGAAGTCTGAAGAATATGAACTGTTCAAATATGCCTTTAAGAAAGTACTGATAGCATCAAATGATAATACCATGTTCAAAAGTTTGGACATTTATGCATTTCAAATAAATGCTAAATTAAAGTAGTTACAAAAGATTTCAATTTCAAATAAAAGCTGTTCTTTGGAACTTTCTATTCATAATAAACATTATAACATAATAAATGTTTCTTGAGTATCAAATCAGCATATTAGAATGATTTCTAAAGGATCATGTGACACTGAAGACTGGCGTAATGGCTTCGACCACTTCTGATCAAATAAATGCAGCCCCAGTGAGACTTCTTTCCAAAGTATAAAAAAGAAAAATGACCCCAAACATTTGAACCGTAGTGTGCGTTCATTGATGTGCATTATATTCAGTTGGTCTTGATTGTTACCTGACTGGTTTCCCCTGCTTCAGAAGATCTTTTAGGCTTTTTTCATAGTGCTCAGCGACAATAACCAGCCGTTCTGCAAAATAACAAGAAAACAAAGAGTTTAAAGCAAGTACTTGCTAAGATAACAAACACGGACAAAATATTCTCTGAATACATGTCTTCTTACTATTGTCTGCTATAGGTTAATGTGAGATTTATTTTTGTATAATTATTTTGTGTTTATTTAAAGGGATAGTTCAAAATGAAAATTCTGACATCATTTACAATATGGATCAATGATTTTGAGGATATCACTGCACTCAACAGTTATTGTGTCCAATTAAACACTCTCTAGAATCTAAAGCGTCCAGCCCCCTAGATTATAGATGCTGAAGCTGCAGCTGAAATCGGTCACTTGTTCACACATTTACTGTTTTCTATATGGTGAATGGCACATAGTGCACTATAAAGGGGATAGGGAGTGATTCAGACTGTGTATGCTTTTCATTGGGGCGAATGAAGTCTGGTTTCACGTTAGTGTGACGCGAACCGCCGCAGCACACACACAGTCTGCTCCAGCCCTGAGACACAATAGCACAGAGCGGATCATATGTGCGAGACGGCTCAGACCACAAAACATTGAAACCATTTGAATTCTGCACAGAATTCTATATTTTAAAGCGAGGAGGAGGAGAAGAAACTAGAGATTAGAAAGAAACTGCGGCTTTACTGAGCTCAACGGCTCTGGCCAAGCGGTGATATAAACTAAATGCTATTGGGTGTTTTAAAAAAAGAGGAGGAGCTGTTCGATATGTCCCGCCCTGTCTTCCTGTTTCGGTGGAAATTACATCAACACGTTGAATAATGCTGCGCGTTTCAAGGCACTTCAGAGGGCCTTTAATGATGCAAACTAAAATACATCAATTCTGCTGATTCTGTTCTGTTCAATAACTTCAAGAAGTTCATGGATGGAAAACAGTGATGTCATCATCATCTCAGTTCAGTTCTCATCAAAAAATAAAGGCATCGATGGTTCCACTAACAACTTTTAACATCCATGGAACCTTTCCATTCTTTTAGGTTCTTTATAGGTGGAAAAAGGTTCTTCAGATGATCAAAATGTTCTTCACACTAAGAAAAAAACTGTTCAAAGAAAGGTCTTTGGGAAACACAAAATAGTTCTTCTACTGCACTGCTATGAAAAAAACAGTTATTTTAATATTTGAGTGAAACAAGTAAAGATATTCAGCAGCATGCAACTAAGAAACATCCAGGAAATGTCACAATATCTTAAAAAAACATACAAGATTCGTGTGTACTATCCTCATTTTAATCAGCACAGTGAAGAAAAAAACTTCAAAACTTTTTCCCTAAAGGCTTAAAATCTGATTTTCAATATCCTCCGAAATGAATATTCCCTCCAGCAAGATGATGAGCTGCATTCAATGTCATTTCTCAAACATGAAAGAAAGTTATAAGACTAATAAATCTGCATAATGTCATAAGGACTCCAAACACATGCGTTTGCATACGCATGCATCGATCTCATAGGGCACACATGGATGAAACTAAGTGCACTGTGCATGATAAATACTGAACTAACAGCCATAAAGCAAATAAAGATAAAAAGAAACATTCTCACAGAAAGATTCTGCACATGAATAATGTCGTTAAACCACAGAGATAAAAATCAGTAGGATAAAAGAGAATAAAACCCTGAAGAGCACCAGAAAACAAAACCAGACTCGATGAGGATGAGGAAACATTTCAAATGAATGATTTGCAAAAAAGTGCCATGACATATTTCTTTTCATTTTAAAACCTCCAGAGCAAGGTGTCCAATAGACAGCAAACTATATGACAACAATCTGATACATATTGCACACACACAAAAAAACCTTTCTTGATCTGGCAAGCTCTAATGTGAGGAAAATAACTGTAAATGTGGCAAGTTTATCAACTATAGAAAGAAGCAGCTGACTGTAATGTTATTAATCAGCTCAATTCAGTTGATTCAGTTCAGATGAATAAAAGTGCCAATGTTTTGCAAAGCTCATCAATTATGGAACTTTATGAAGGAAACAAAACAGTTTAAAAGGTACAATAAACAAGCACTTCTGAGAAACGCAGACACATTTTTTTAAAGATTCTGACAGTGTAGCCGCATTGTTATCTGGTAATTAATCTGTATTATTTACAGACAGACGGTCTTATTTGGGAATATGACAATTTTGTCATTTAGAGAGAAAATGTGCAATAAAGCAAGAAAGCCAACATACCATGCTTCCCTCTGGTGATGTCCACATATTGGCACAGTCTGGGATGGGTGATGGTCTTGAGGATCTGGAAACGTCCCAGGATCTTGATGGAGTTTGGGGTGAGAGGAAGTCCATTGCTGCCACACACATCATGAGGAAGAGGAGAGGCGAAGAAAGTGGAGGCCCCCAGTTCAGCATCTCTGAGAGGCTGCATGACTCACCTGATGCTCAACAAACACACTGACACAGAGCACAGAATATAGTTATATCACTTTAAATGGGTTTTGTACATTATTTTGTCATTTCTTAAATCAGTCAGGATATTGTTTTTTTGTTTTTTTAAACATAAATAGTTACAACAGTGAGCCGAGATTAAGCATAACACTAAAACGTGTATTTTTCATTTTAAAGCATAATATAATATGTTGTCATGAATGAGATTACAACATAAACTAAACCAATGCTATTTGACGACGTTAAATTGAAATACACTGTACACACATGGATTTCTGCATGCTTGCTGGCGCTTTGAATTGTGAATTACACACGCAAAACAACATCAGCAGCATACCTGTTTATCTGAAATGAAAGACTGCTCCATTTGATTCACGTGTCCATTGATTATATTACAGGTATATATTTGTGAATTTGAGAGATCGGTTGAGTCTTCCGGAGACTGTAAACAGCTGAACGCGCGTGGCGTGTTTATCCCGCGCCAGCGAACAGCTGAACGACGCGTGACCGTGGCGTCATCATCCGACGACACCGGTGAGAGACGAGTAACGTGTGGCTTTATAGCAAAGAAACATTCGGTTGCAGTTGTATGTGAGTACTAGACCACGAACTAATGTCTATTTAATGTATTAGGAATATAAGTCTCTGTTTTAGAGCTGTAGACGTACAAATGTGACAGTCAGCACTGTCTCTATATAAAGACAATAATGTCATCAGTCATGATGATCCTCCTTTTATGAATGTCAGTCACTACTCATAATAACATCATATTGTGTTTAAATGTTCATCCTTGCGTTGAAATCTGCTGTGAAGGGTTTAAAAGGGAAACTGATATATCAAAATGTATGACAACAATAATAATAAATAATACCGTTATGTCCCCTGTGTTTGTTATCTTAACGTTTACGCGAATTAATCATTCTCAGATAACAATTCTCTCTTGCTTTGTCTTTCCTTTACTTTTACTTTCACTTGCAGTGACTTGGTCTGTCAAACCGGTTCATTCACCTGTTCTGAACAAGTCAACCTATACAACTATATTTTTGTCTGTTTTCTGTGTATAGCCGTTCATTTAAATCAAAATACATGGTAATAATGTATTTTACAGTGTCATGGTATGTTAGTAATAATGACTAAATGTTTCATAATTACATGCTCCTACACCTTATAGTAAGTGCATGTAAATATTTATTATTACTTAGTATTTAAATGTATAACTACACTGTAACACGGACACCTTTAGATAAAGTGTAACCGAATACATAATTGAAATTAGACTGAAAGCCTTCATCTTGTTTAACGTAATAGAGTCCAAATGGAGGTGTTGTAAACATTAATAAGTGTCATAAATGTGTTGATAACATAATCAGATGCCCAGTTCTATTATCTTAAAATGGGCATAATATGTTGGTTTTACAAACCTTAAACTTAATAAATCAATTAGAATAAGTATATATTAATAATAGAAATAAATCCGAAATTAAAATCTATTTAAAATAATTTTCATGAATTGATTTTGTTTTGGGTTCCTATGCAGTTATTTCCGGGACAATTACTGTTACATAGAAGCATTCCTGTGGGATGCAAGTATTTACGATAGTTTAGAGTTTCTTAAAGATAAGTAAAAGAGAATTAAGTCTTTATTGCGATATGACTGTGGCTGGTGGCCAATGGAAACGCTGACTAATGAGCGGCACAAGTGTGTGGTCGTTATCTCCTCACCATTCAGACTGTGAATGTGACAGCTGCTCCTGTTAGTGTTACTTTCACTGGTGTCAGATGTAACACATGGCCTTAAATGTGTTCAAGAGCACTGATGTTTTCTTGGTTTCTTTCACAGATGACTTTGTTTTGTTTTGTTTTTCGGTTGCGTTTCACAATTTTATATCCGTTGCATGGCTGATATTCACATTTATTAGCTGTCATGCAATGCCGATGACCACTGCTGCAGGTCATTATTGGAAAACGGTGACGACAAAGCTTTTTGCAAATGTTTTTGGTAGTGTTTTGGGCTCCGGCTCGGCCCCGGGACTCACTTTCAGGGGTTATGCAAATGAAAACAGTCCTGTCATGGTGCTCATAAATTCTTCCACCACAGGCCCATTTAAAGCAGTTCAAGAACTTCAAAAACAAGAGACTTTGATCCACGATATTATCAACTCCAGCTTTTTTGTGTTTCTAATTTCCTCATCTGAACTCTGTGTTTTCATCCCGCGCCAGCTGTTGTTTTCCAGCACCACCCTGCACTATGTGTTATGATGTGTTCTTCTCTTTTCCTACGCCTTGTAAAAATTCCCTTAGTCCTTTTGCAGTGGATGAGCCAAAGCCAAATGTGTAATGTGTCCATGTTCCTTCACCAGCTGTCATTTGACTGAATGGGAATTGCTGTTTGATCCATTGTGGAGCCAAAGAGGATTCCTCAATCAAAACACTTTTATAGTGGTGGCAGGGGCCGAGAGGACAGTGACGCAATTGCACAGTATTTGTCACTTTGTGGACATGAGAACACACACATTTAGATGCCATATGGCTTGATTTACATCCTCTTTCTTGTTCGGGAATATTGTTGTTGACGAACATGACCTGGAGTTTGGCGAGGCGATTTAAACGGTCTAATGGTACTGAAGTGAGAATGCAAAAAAGGGTTCACTGGGATTAGAATGGAGAATGTACTCTTTGATGAGGTTTTCGCATATTGTTTGGCGTCTAGCCGATCTATTGTTAAGCATCTGGCTGGTGTCAGACGTTTCATTATGATTCCCCTTCATGCAAGGGGATTAGGACAGAAAGTTGGCCACATATCGGTATAAATTACAAATTAAAGCACCGTGTAAAGTTTGCCAAAACACTTCATGTTTACGTGCGCCAAAGATCTGAAAGATCTCATTTAAAGAGGTCATGCTCTCTCAAGTGCCGCATGTTCCCAAACATGGATAGGATGTCCCTGTGGATCCTTTTTTTGCATGTTTATGAGTGTGACTAAGAGTTCCTACCACGTTTGATCTTTCCCTTTGGCTTGTTTTTCCAGGTTCCTGGTACGATCTCTTTACAGGATGTCAGGCCACACACCCTCACTCATGAGACTGGAACAGAAGGCCGCGGAGGCTGACCAGCTCATCGAATACCTCAAGCAGCAGGTCCAGCTGCTGAAGGAGAAAGCCAGTAAGTGGATGCATGAGGCGTGCATGTGTGTTGATCACGGGTCAATGACAAATAAGGATGTCCGAGAAAGTGAAGAAATCTCTTAAAAATCTAGTTCAAAATGCAAGTGTCTAATATTTGCTTTCATGGAGGTTTCATACATTTATTACAAAAAAATTAAGCCGAAATATTAAATACAAAAGGTTGTGATCTCTAAGAAATCTTTTTTTAAAGAAATGTATACTTTTATTCAGAAAAGATGCATTAAATTGATCAAAAGTGACAGTAAATGCATTTAAAAAGATTTCTGTTTCAAATAAATGCTGTTCTTTTTTAACGTTCTAGTCAAAAAAAACATTAAGCAGCACAACTGTTTTCAACATTGATAATAATCAGAAATGTTTCTTGAGCATCAAATCATCATATTAGAATAATTTCTGAAGGATCATGTGACACTGAAGACTGGAGGAATAATGCTGAAAATTAATTTAGTATAATATTAAAATTGCTGTATTTCCCCCCCCAAATAAATGCATCTTGGGTGAGCTTAATGCTTAAAAAAATAGAATTAAATCTTAACGACCAAAAACTTTAGAACAATAGTGTACATTTTATCTTTGTGATTAAAATATAAAGAAATATAAAAAAAATAAAAAAATAAAAATTCCTTTTGTTTAAAGCACAACAACTTTGATTTAGTGGATTTTTCAGACATTAAAGGGATAGTTCACCCAAAAATTTAAATTCTGTCATCATTTACTCACCCTCAAGTTGTTCCAAACCTGTATGATTTTTTTTCTTCTTCTGCTGAACATAAAAGAAGATATTTTGAGGAATGTCCAAAACCAAACAGTTGATGGGCCCCGTTGACTTCCATAGTATTTTTTTTCATACAGTGGGGCGCTTGGGCCTGTTTGGTTACACATATTCTTTAAAATATCATCTTTTGTGTTCAGCAGAAGAAATAAATTCATACAGGTTAGGAACAACTTGAGTAAATGATGACAGAATTTTCATTTTTGGGTGAACTATCCCTTTAATAATATTTTAAACAGGACTGCATCTTTATTTGTCACTGCTGAATTGATGTGTTTGTCTTGTTCTAACAAATGTGTTGTTTTGTGTAGTTGTGCAGGCCACAGTGAAAGAGGAGAAGAAACTGATGGTGGAGAACGCCAAGCTCAAGAAGGACATTGAGGACCTGAAGAAACAAGTTTTTGAAATGGAAAGAAGGAGAGGAGGTATAATATCACACAACATACTGTATTCCTGCTGGTGTTCTTGAAATAATGAAATATGCTGTACTTGAAAACATACTGTAACTTGTAGAATTCAATACATCTACAGTCCAGAATGAAATGCATCAACACATGACCACCCACATTTAAACATCAATGATGCCTGCTGGGTGGTCAGAAACTCCTAAACACAGACTAATTTTAAAAATAAAATATGAAAAATTTAGCCAGACTTTGTGCTGTTCCTTGTTATATCCGTAGTTAGTTGCAGGTGGGATTGGGGGAGGGACATTCTCATTCTTGAGAGCATTTGAGTGGATCCAAATCTGTGTAGTGCAAGATGAGTCTTCAAATTAGTAAACAAACCTTCAACTTGTGGTGAGTATTTGGGAATAAAGAAGTAAAATTATTGTTCTTCGCAGTGAAAGAGGTGGCTATGGCTTCAGCGGAGCCCAGCATCCAGTGTGTCCCTAAACCGACAGCCGCAGAGCCACCTGCCCCAGCAGCCTCTTCTGCTGCTGCCACAAAAACCCCACCAGCCAAAAACAACGATGACACGAAAAAGATGAAAGCCGAGAAGAAGGGTAAGCATACTTTTGAGACTATTAGTATGACATTTCCTTTATAACAGTTCATCTCTGCAGTGCCAAAGTTTCCAGGCATTGCTGTCAATTCATCCAAAACGTTTGCAATGTCAGAACTTTATTTTAAGATGTTACAGTGTAATTAAATCAGTGTATTTTACTGCTGGCAAAATGGGCTTTCAATAAAACTTGGCTGCCTATACAGTAGAAGGGTGTTTTTTTTTTTTTTTTTTTAATCTGTGAATAGAGAAAAGAGGCTGTTGTCTGTCTTTTTGCCAAATATGTAGGAAAACTTCAACACCCATAATGCACTGGGCATGTTGCTGTCCAAGGCAACTCCCACCAGTCTGCTATGGATATGCTTACCAGAGTCTGGTTACCAGCCTTGCTTTAGGAGGAAATACCTCTAAGCAAACTTTTAGTCATAATGGTGTCTACTTTTATTGTTCCCGGTCGCAAGAATTCAAAGAGTAAACGCTTGGTGGTAGTGAGTTAGTTTCGGTTTCCAACGAAGGATTCAGCACGTGGTTAAAGGCTGCAAAGAATCGTAAATACAAAGAGAACACAGTGACGGACAACCTGGAAAACCTCCATATAGTCGAGTTCAAACTAGATAAACAGTGTTTTAGGCCAAATGGAGGGGAAAAACGGAAATAATTTGCCGTCCTGTCAGTTCCGCCCAAAGCAAAACGCCGTCGCATACAGTTAAAGCTGTTGCCATAGTGTTCCATTTTTACCATAATGCTGTTTTAAGAGTAGATGGAGTATGTTACAATTTTCAGTGATAAACCTACCCTTACAATAACTCTTCTGTTAATAACCCTCTGTCGATCCGATTTCTCAGTCCAGTTAACACTGAGAACGAGTAAACATTATTAATTTACATATACTATCGATCGACATTGTAACAAACAAAGCAGATTGCAAATCTGCAAAGTTACACTTTAAGCACTGAGTTATATTAATTAGGGTTAGGGTTATAGTTATTACTATAGTAACTATGTAACATGTAACAAGGACACTGTAAAATCAAGTGTTAACAAAGAAAGTGTCTAAAAAGGGTCCATAAATATGGCTAATTGTTAAGGGTAGACTGTGTCATGTCTAGGGGCGAATTGAATTTTTGGGCAGTATGTGAATAATTTACACACTTCAGTTACTAATGCACAATACCATTCCAAACACAGTTTACCCTACTATAAATGATGCAGTGTAATGAACACATTTGCAAAGAGTTTGAAAAGAGACCACAAGCGAATGTTAGCTGTGGATGCAAGTCAAACTCATGTGGGATACAACCTGATCTGAAGGCAAACCAGATTCAAAGACATCACTGATGTCTTCGGGTTGTTATATTTCTAAGTATTCATACCCTAAAGGACAGAGCATTTGAACTTAATCAGATTTCCTTTCATGGTTATTTATTATGAAAATGATTTTCATTTCAAATCACTTAAATCCCTTCTTGGGAATACTCTTCATATCTAAGTAGATCTTTTTGTGCATTAATAGGCTGAAGAAAAACAAGTTAACTTGTGTGTTTCTCTGACATTCCTGCGGGCCAGATGTCAAAAGCAGTCTAATAATTCTCAAATATGCCTCTTCTCCTTCAGTGTTGATGAATGCTGTGTTTCGGTGTGTGGACGAGAGCCTCTCTTGCACCTGTATTTCATGCATATCTTTTTCTTGGCAGTGCAATATATATGTTGTCACATTTAGAAGACTTTGAGGAATCTTGGCGCATTTTGTTCTAGACTTAAATTAGGGCTGTGTGATTAATCTAAATCACAATTGAAATCATAATAGCCTTGTGTGATTTATTAAACCACAAAAGGCTGTGATTTAATTAATTATATACATAGTCTGCATGCACTGCATGTTTCAATGTGAAGGGTCTTCTACTACACTCATTTTCCCTCTATAAAAGTTTGGAATAAGAAGCATATTTAACAGCTGTTGACAACTTTACGTGGAATTTAAAAGGTGTTTTGAGAAAGTTAAGAGGGTTTAACCATGCAGGCCGCCTTGCAATGCTGCGTGAAAGTGAATAATTATGAGCAAAAACATTACTGGTACTTTCCACAAATAAGATGCAGTTTGGTGCTCTGTGACTTTTTCAAGCATTAAAGTCAAACATTATACAATGGATATGTTCGATAAAACTGATCAAACGTTATCAAATTAACTTGGCATGAAAAATATTAAATGCATCAAATAAAATGCATTTAAATGTAAAATAAAAATGGCCAAAATAACTTTTTTGGCCTCAGAGAATTTACCTTAACTGACTTTATCAACAATTTGAATTACCCAAAACATAATTAAAATAATAATAATACAATTTTATATATATACACCGATCAGGCATAACATTATGATCACCTTCCTAATATTGTGTTGGTCCCACTTTTCCCAACTCGTTGTTGTGCTCCTCAAACCATTCCTGAACCATTTTTGCTTTGTGGCTGGGAGCATTATCCTGCTGAAAGAGGCCACAGCCACCAGGGAAAACCGTTTCCATGAAAGGGTGTACATGGTCTGCAACAATGCTGAGGTTGGTGGTACATGTCACACGGGCCAGCCTTCACTCCCTACGTGCATCAATGAGCCTTGGCCACCCAGCCATGGTCGCCGGTTCACCACTGTTCCTTCCTTGGAGCACTTTTGATAGATACTGACCACTGCAGACCGGGAACACCCCACAAGAGCTGCAGTTTTGGAGATGCTCTGACCCAGTCATCTAGCCATCACAATTTGGCCCTTGTCAAACTTGCTCAAATCCTTACGCTTGCCCATTTTTCCTGCTTCTAACACATGAAGTTTGAGGACATAATGTTCACTTGCTGACTAATATAGCCCACCCACCAACAGGTGCCGTGATGAAGAGATAATCAGTGTTTTTCACTTCACCTCATAATGTTATGCCTGGATGGTATAATTTTATTAGTAATAAACTAATTATTACTATTATTAAATAGTGCTACTATAAAATTCTAATTTTGAAGCCCTACTTTCTCTACAAAGCTGAATTTTCAGCATCATTACTCCAGTCTTCCGTGTCACATGATCCTTCAGAAATCACTGCTGCTCAAGAAACATTTATTATTATCAATGTTGAAAAGTTGTGCTGCTTAACATTTTTGTGAACAATATACATTTTTACTGTCACTTTTTATTGCATCCTTGCTAAATAAAAGTATTAATTCATTATTTAAATTAAACTCACTGACCCTAAACTTTTGAACTGTAGCACTTTGTTTCTCAGAACTCTGCTTTGGATATCATTGTGTTCAGTACTTATGCTTGTACAGACTAGACATTTTCATTTCAAGATTTGCAGGTTGAAGTGGTGGTCCAAAACAGTTTCCCCCAACCCCATATGTCTGGAAACAGTGATAAAGTTGTACTCATTTCAAATGTCTGGAGCGATTAGAAACAAACGCCATACTGAAGCCATTGTTGGCAGAGTCGTTTTGGGAAAAGTTCGGAAGCAGAACAGAAATGACAAGCCTGGATAATTTTCATGGCTTGAAAAATGTCCCAACAGCTTCCTGGGGAACAATATGCACAAGCTAAAAATAACTATCAAAGAACTGCATTAAAAACACCTCACAAACTAAAGGCACATTTCCTCAGGGTGGACATGTGCTGTACTAAAATCCCAGAATGACACAGTTTGCTGAGGTTGGTGCAATGTATAATAGCAACATATACAGCTTGTGCTTTTTACAGATATTTATGGTGTGTTATTTGATGATTCATAATTTAGCAATTCTGTTCCGATTTACAAAACATAAAAATATCTGAAAGACACATTCTGATGCTCTGTGATGTGCTTTTGGTCCAGGTGAGAAGAAAGAGAAGAAGCCAGCAGCGCCTCCTCAGGAAGAGGCGAAAGTAGACGTGTCTCGACTGGATTTGCGAGTGGGCCGCATCATCAGCGCAGAGAAGCACCCTGACGCCGACTCTCTCTACGTCGAGCAGGTGGATGTGGGCGAAGCAGCTCCACGCACTGTTGTCAGTGGCCTGGTCAAACACATCCCTCTGGAGCAGGTATCAATCTAACCCCTGACACACACCTGTGTTTATCACCAGTTTTGAATCAGAATTAAAGGTGCTACAGAAATCACTGAAATGCAACAGATTATTTATCGCATTTATTCAGTAATTTATAAAGCATCTTAAGTAATTCATTCATTCTTCAGTGCATTGAATTTTCATTGTCAGATCTGACTATGGAATTTTCAGTTCACTTTAAAAACAAAACACCAAATCCACCAAAAAAATACATTAAATTGTCCCTCCAGTTACGTTTGTGTCTTCAGTATATTGAAAGAAATATCGGTTACTCTTTATTTTATGGTGATGCTGTTACAGTGTAATGACACAAATAAGTACTGTGTCATATTAATTAACTACATGTACTTACTAAAGGTTTAGGCTTACTTATAATCTGAGTTTGGTAATAACTGATGACATGTAATCTGGATTACGTAATCAGATTCCAAAAATGAAGTACTTGTAATTATATTATATTACGTTTTAAAATACTTGTATTCAGACTACAGTTACTTTTTTTATTGATTACATGTTATTCCAACAATGGCAGCCAAATATTCATAATTCATTGATTCTCCATGATTCTCTTTTTATATATTTTTTTTTTTTACCTTTTTAAAAACGCCTACGTATACGTTCAGAAGGTCTTCCAGGTTTGTGGAATTGGACACACAGACCAGCCACTGGTTATGTGACCATCACTGAAAACTGAGACCCACACTGCATTTCATCACTGCATTTACAGAAATCAGAAGTGTTTTCTCAACATTGCATATCTAATCAACTCGTGATTAAAATATTCATTATTATTTGAATTATCACTCAGTTGCAGTGAGTTATTTCACCATGGCTTTTGTCTTTCAGACACATTCAAATGTACAAATTCACATCATTTCATATTTACATGCAATGCAGGGGATTCCCCAACTTTTTTGTCAGCTGAAATTTCTTTGACCTAATATATTTACTTGAAGTACCCCCCTGAGATTTTAATTTGTAAGTTAGGTCAATAATAAAATTGTCAATAAAAATAATAATAATAGTAATAAAATTGATTTCACGGTTCTCTGATGTCGGTTAATAGTCACATGACATGCAGGCAAACAAATAAAATATTTATTTATTTTTTAAGTAGTATTTTATTTTTATTGTTTTTATTTTAAAATGTTATGATCTAATGACTCACAAAACCCCTGCAGTTCCTTCACGAACCCCAGTCTAGGCGTAATGTAATGCATTTCATGTTGTTGATAACGGAGAATGGAATATTTTCTTTCTCTTTGTATTTTTATATCCATATGTTACAAGATTATTCTACTCAAATCAATGTGATTAAACAAGTTAGGTCAAAAGTAATCTAAAAGTAATCCAAAAGTAGTCAGATTATATTACCTTAATTTTTGTCATGTAATTTGTAATCATTAACCTATTACAATTTGAAAGTAATCTACCCAGCTCTGCTTGTAATTATGCATAATTTACTGTTATTACTATAGTAAGTACATGTACTTACTATGAACTGTCACCTTGAATTAAAATGTTACTCAAACCTGAATCATACATGAAACAAACTGAATCCTGGCCAAGACTCCGATTAGATGCATTGCATCGTTCAGTAAAAAAAATCGAATTGAATCATTGTAAGCTAATGTTTACACCCCTACTAGACTGTTGTGCAATAGTGTGAATTAACTTAAACACTGTACGTCTCGCTACTGTACCTGAGAGCAATCTTTGTTTGCCATAAAAAGAATGCAGCGTTTGTTGATTAGGTGTTATGTGTCAGAATATTGTGAAGGGGGATATTTCAGTTTTACTGTTTCATATAAAACGTCTGCACTACCACGATTCATGCGGGTCCATAAACCTGCTCCATGCAGACAACTTGGTCTCTTGTGTTTTATTTTCCAGAACACCAAGTTTACGATTTGTTTAGGGGATTCCTAGCAGCTCGTCAGAAATTCTAATTACACCTATAAAACGCATCTGTTTCCTTCATTCATTTAATCATGTAGGGTTTCCCCCCTCTGGTTATGACTACATCACAGTTGCTTTACATATGTTTGTGCATTTATAGAGTTGAAATAATAATGAATGTCCACAGTTTGTTTCATACAGGATTTGGAAGTAGATGAGATGAACGAGATTGCTTAGCCTATTGCATGTATTCAGTTTATTAATTTTGTTAGGAGTCTGTTTTGTTTTGCCTCCCTTGTTCTTGGTTATAAAAACAAATAATTCAGCTATTATGAAGCTGCCCAGCTGTTCCTTATTATACAGTATGTTGTTGATGTTTTGGACCATTGCATATCTTCTCTTTCTGCCATGCAATAATAAGTTATACATTTTAATTTATAGTATTCTGATTCAGAAGATTGCACGTAATTCCTGTGTTTGGTTCCTCCATCTTCAGATGCAGAATCGTATGGCTGTGCTGCTATGCAACCTGAAGCCTGCTAAGATGAGAGGCGTGTTGTCTCAGGCCATGGTCATGTGTGCCAGCTCTCCAGAGAAAGTTGAAATCCTGGATCCCCCGAGTGGAGCCGTGGCTGGAGACAGGGTTTCCGTCCAGGGCTTCCCAGGTAACATTTCATATTTATACACAAACTGCAATGAAATACGATATTACTGCTCAGCGGTCCAATGGCATCTAGTCTGCTTCACAGAGCCCATCTGAGTGCTTCATGCTGGTTTATTTCTGCTATATTTCTGCAAAGTTCTGCTATGATTTACTCGCCCTCATGTCATTCCGAAACCAGTATGAGTTTATTTCTTCAATGAGACAAAAGTAGGTGACCAGCAGCTGTCCAGCAGCTGTCATGCTCTAGTCTAAATGGTCAATACTGCATAAAAATATCATAAAATCAATCTATACGACGCATGCACTATATTTGTAGTGTATATCTCGGTATTTACTTTTGCCATAGCTCTCAAACTTCTTTTGCACCATTGACCTGCCACAACATGACCTGTCTTCATCTTGTTAGGGATGCCCAGATTTACAGGTTGGCCATTTGATATGTCATTCAGATGGTCTATTCCTGTCCAAGTTTGGCCATAATAAGCTGTAATGTAGACCAGACTTCCTGCCGGTAGTTAAACATCTTGCTGTGCGACTCTGGGGGGTACAGATTCTCAAGGCTGTTGTTTAACCACAATTGTCCCTTTGAATTCTTAAAATCTTTCAGTAAAGAACGTGATGTTCTGTGTTTCTTAACTGGAATGCACAACACAACACTAGGCGATTTTAGGCCTCATACACTTTTTTTTCAAATAGTTGAGAACACAAACTCACTTGTGCCTCATTGCTAGGAGTCACATGACAAATGAAAACAATGTGCTCTAAAATCAGCTCACAATATCGAACATGTTTGATCCCCTCTTATTGGATGAAGCTAAAAATCAAACATTACGCGATTTCTGTGAAATTTGTCAGCTCTGGCCGCCCAAAATACACAGACTGGCTATAACTTTCTGCAACTAGAATAGACTTCAATATTCTGAAATATTATTGACTGCACTGACACTATTGGACGAGAACTGAGCTGGGTTGTGTTTCTCAAAAACAGGGTTTGCTTGCGCATCAATAATATGGGACTTGCGCATGTACGACTCCTGTATGTCACTGTAATCGTCTTTACCTTCATTACAATTGTCATCCAAACAAAACTTTATTCACTGAGCCAAGAGTGCACATACATGGTTTGTTTGCCCATCAATAATAACGGACTCGCCCATGTCTAATGTACGACTCAAATCATCTTTAGATTACAGTTGTCATCCATCATTAATATCCAGCGACAGTGGTGTAGTTTAAGTATCCTGTGTTCCGTTCAGTCTATATTTCACACAGCACGAAGAGAAACGGCTTGGGCTCTTCCGAAATAATCACAGAATACATGAGAGAGGTGGTGCTTTGATTTAATTTTTTTTTTTAATTAAAAAAAAAATTTAACGTATTAATAATAAAATGAATACATTATAATAACATATTTAAATCTCATGGCCCCCTGGAGGATCACTGAGGCCCAGAAATATCCATAAATCCAAGCAAAAATCTGTAAAGTTGCAAAAGTTCTCAAAAGCATTGTGAGCTAAGTTGATCGTAGAGACCATTAGTGGCAATCCAAAGCTGCTTTATAGCTGAATTGATATACTTTACACCAGTGGTTCCCAACCTTTATGTAGTTATTGAACTAAACTGAATCAACAATGAACTGATTTCACCTGATTATTGTCTTTTTAGAGCTGCTTTACAGCAGAATGGAACTCTGTTTGCATCATTTTTTCCCCCGTTATCACTATAAACCTGCTTTGAAACAGTCTCTATTGTGCTATATAAATAAATGTGAAAAACTTCTTCAGAAATATCCATAAATCCAGGCAAAAATCTGTAAAAAGTTCTCAAAAGCATTGTGAGCTAAGTTGATCGTAGAGACCATTGGTGGTGATCCAGAGCTGCTTTATAGCTGAATTGATATACTTTACACAGTGTATTCAAGCCTTTAGTTGTTTGCATTCAGTTAAATGAGTTAATATTATTTTCCCATTAAAAATAAAGAGCAAATTCCTCAGTGCTTTGGGGAACCTCACAAACAATCAAAATTTTATTCTCAAGCTGTGAAATATGGTGGATCTGGCATGCGAGAGAATTTGGAAGAGTGTAGCATTTGTGGTTGAGCACAATAACTAATGGGAAGATTCCCAGGAATTGTGTGAATGTGGAGCGCAGAGGTGGACCATCTGCACAGGACACAGTGAGAATAATGTCTCTTTCACCGTCCGACCTCTCCATGTCAAGCTCTTCCTTATGTTTCCTTTTGGCTGGAAAAGCCTAAGATGTTGTCCCAGTCTTTTTATTTTTCACAGTTGTTATTCTCAGTGGTTCCCAATACAATAAAACAAAGCACATATCAGGACTAAGGCAGTTCTCCAACTTCCTCCAGTTGTTGGGAGTCATAAAATGACCTTTACAACAAAAAATGGCTATATCAACACAATAATTACAGGGAGAGATTAATGCCAGCATGTTTGATATAATTGCCATGCAATTATTTGGTATTCTCCCATGCAAAATTTTACAGTCCTGTTCCCCATGTACATACTACAGTATGTACTTATTAGGTACAGTATGTACCTAAACCTAACCCATGTTTTTGCCTTATATTAATCTTTTTTTATTTTTTAGGCAAGTACACTAAGTACACATACTGTAAAATAAAGTGCAACACAAAAGTCTCTAATTCATTTAAATCTAGTTTTTTTTGTTTTATATTTATTGCATGCATCTGTAACTTGTCATTAAAAGTAATGGGGACAGACTGACCTTTCTTAGCTTGTGAATTTATTGTCTTGTTTGGATTTGTAGCCGTTATAGCGGTTGTGAAAAGGTCAGCACTAGAATAGACCCATATAACCAGGATCCCTGTCTGCATTCAAATCAAGTGTTTGGATTCATTTTGGTTTGATTTATGTCTGCGTATTGTAGGTAGTAGCAAAAACAGGTGTCTTTATCTGGTTTCCATGAGTCCTTGAGTTTGAGCATCTCGCTTTGGCTCAGCTTGATTTAAATGGAACGGAGTCACTTTAAACTCATTCTAGATTCATTATGAATTGGCCTGTTGAAGTGGATGTTAATGACACCCCGAGTTGATTTCAAAACCAGCTTTTGTTTTCAGTCTTTTTACAGCTGTTGGAAAAAACTAATCAGCAATGGCTCTTTTTTTTTATTCTTTGGTTCCAGGTGAGCCTGACAAGGAGCTGAACCCTAAGAAGAAAGTGTGGGAGCAGGTCCAGCCAGACTTGCGCACCGATGGCCAATGTGTGGCCACTTACAAGGGAGCTGCCTTCGAGGTTGCTGGCAAAGGAATGTGCAAAGCTCAGACAATGAGTAACAGCAGTATCAAATAGAAACTTCTGTGAGAGAAGGCTTATTTTGTAATCTCTAGACCTCTCTAACTACACTGAATAAAGGGACACATTTGAGAATAATAAAGTCTTTGAATACTATTCTTTGAATGTCTTTTTCTTTTCTTATGTTTATACACTGACCTTTTTTTTAAAGAGACAGTATTATAAATGATTAAAATAACTTTAAAAGAACTGTTTTTGACACCGTGTAATACAGGTATAATTTGTTTACAATTAAATAATGCAGATGTTAACGAGCAGTGGTGAACCGGCGACATGTCATGGGCGGCCAAGGCTCATTGATGCACGTGGGGAGCGAAGGCTGGCCCGTGTGGTCCGATCAAACAGACGAGCTACTGTAGCTCAAATTGCTCAGGAAGTTAATGCTGGTTCTGATAGAAAGGTGTCAGAATATACAGTGCATCACAGTTTGTTGCATATGGGGCTGCATAGCCGCAGACTAGTCAGGGTGCTCATGCTGACCCCTGTCCACCGCTGAAAGTGCCAACAGTGGGCACGTGAGTATCAGAACTGGACCACGGAGCAATGGAAGAAGGTGGCCTGGTCTGATGAATCACGTTTTCTTTGACATCACGTGGATGGCCGGGTGCGTGTGTCGCTTACCTGGGGAACACATGGCACCAGGATGCACTATGGGAAGAAGGCAAGCCGCCGGAGGCAGTGTGATGCTTTGGGCAATGTTCTGCTGGGAAACCTTGGGTCCTGCCATCCATGTGGATGTTACTTTGACACGTACCATCTACCTAAGCATTGTTGCAGACCATGTACACCCTTTCATGGAAATGGTTTTCCCTGGTGGCTGTGGCCTCTTTCAGCAGGATAATGCTCCCAGCCACAAAGCAAAAATGGTTCAGGAATGGTTTGAGGAGCACAACAACGAGTTTGAGGTGTTGACTTGGCCTCCAAATTCCCCAGATCTCAATCCAAAAGGATCTGCTAACATCTTGGTGCCAGATACCACAGCACACCTTCAGGGGTCTAGTGGAGTCCATGCCTCAACAGGTCAGGGCTGTTTTGGCAGCAAAAGGGGGACAAACACAATATTAGGAAGGTGGTCATAATGTTATGCCTGATCAGTGTATTATATAAACAAACTTTTATGTTAGATGTGATTACTTAACACAATAAGCTTCCATTCATTAATATTATCAAAATTATGAAGGCAATTTTTTCCCATCAGAATAATGTGCACAATAAGACCAGTATTGTGAATTAATAAAAGAGTAAATTAAAATGTCATATTGATAATGCAATATTAGGTAATTTAACAATGATCTAAAATAAAAATATAAATTAAGGTGAAATTATTTAAAACAGGAACATTTTATAGCTTGCGTATCAGCATAAAGTCAGATATCAAGAGCCCAGAAACAGGCGTTCTTGTAGTCTGGACTGTTCTCAAAGCATTTGTTAGGATCCATAATGAAACAGTTTTGTTTAATAGGTTTTTGAATCATATTAATTTCCTCTGAATTAATCTTATCTGAGCTTGTTTCTTATAACCATTTTAATTTGGTTAGTTTTATTGATCCCTCAAGAGGAACATCATAGACGTTTGCACAGGAAGTGTTGTTCCCTGCTGAACAGATTCTGCTCTTTAGCTCTGCTCTGTTAAACTGATGGATTTATATGTCCATACCAACCCCATTCTGTCCAAAATAATGAACTCCATGTGTAGCTCAACATCAGTGTCATCTAAAAAAAAACTTTACTTTTCAGTTTTGTATTATGCATCTCTATTGAATAATCGCATAAAATTGTTCCACCATGGCTCCTTTCACATGGAGTTTCTGTCACTGCACTTGTTGATTGATTTAAAGGTTTGTAGTTGAAATAACACGTCTTAAAGTGTGTTACAATATATGGAAAGTATATAGTTTATATTTAAAAATTTTCATCTCATCATCTAGTATCCAGTGTTTATTTGTTGAGGGCTTCTCTGAGGGAATTTGTTGACTAGAGACAATGTCAATGGCAGAATACTGAGGTCCCCTCAGAAGTGTCTTCAGGCAACAGCTGTCCTTTTGTGGTGATTACGAACATCACATGAGGTGGAATGGGGCAAGTGAGTGCTGGTTTCATGATAGGGTTTTATATACTAAACACATGATGAGGGAAAGATTAAAAGCCATTCACATGATGTTATGAGTGGATGTTGAGCACTGAAGGTGTTAGTTTTCCTATTATCAATACTAGATGTGATTCTGGCAGCACAAATGGAAATGTATAGTGAAAGTTTTTAACACACTAATAGAGGAGGGTCTTGCCATCAAATTGAGCTCTTTCGCACTTGAACAAACAATAACACACAGAATTATGCCCAAAATGCCCGTTTTGTCGAGTATTCTCATAAGAGCAGTCTTAAATGAGTTAAATAATGTCTTAAATGAACTTAAATGAGATGCGCATGACAGTGCGTCAGATCCGCGTCATGTTCGGCAGCGGCAGATCTTAAAGTGACAGCAGCCTAATAAACCAGTTGCTGTGATGTCTGTCATTGTAGCTTTAATAAGGATTAATCCATATGTAATTTATCATTTATACAGTTAAGAAATGTGTTTGATAACTTTACTCAATTTCGGTATATGTCTAACAGGAAGGAAAGCCACAGGTAAATATGACATTATGATTATGGGTTTATGTGAAGATTGTTTTAAGTTCACTTAAATTAAAAGTTATTTTTTAGAGCCTAATAAATGTAGAAATTGATATAGCTTTCAATTATACTGTAATGTTGAATGTCTATCATTAATGTTTTCATAGAAACATCCGTAGCAGCCTTCATTCATATAAAGATGCCATTACAACAAATATTTAAAATATACTATCTTTAAGTTGTTTCTACATTAATTTTGAGAGTAACTTTGAAATTAATACAATATAAAAATATTAAAAACTTTGATGTTTTTAAATCGCGATTCATTACAGAAAAATTATTAGTTAATTAAATAATAAGTGATTTTTTTTATCGATTGACAGCACTAATGTAATATGCAAATACTATAAACCTTAAATTTTAAATTAATAAGTTCAACTACATGGAAATATTTAGTTGAATAGACATTTAGATGATCAGTATTATCTAAATATTATCTTTTTACTAACAAAAAAAGAAAAAAAGAAATTATAACATTTTTGAAGAGACCCCATTCTGTAGCTTATTCATGGAATTATGTTTGTCTTTTTTCCCCCCTGTATGATTAATGCATTTAGCTTGTTTTCTTAATTAATGACTAGTGTGATGCCTGTTATCTGTTATTTGAACCTGTAGATGTATAATTATAGAAGCTGCATTATTTGTAACGTATATATTTCATAAAATGTACTCTGAGTTTTAAGAGAGTGCACTTTCTTCATCTTCAACTGGCTTTCAGACATTCAGAATGCTTGTCAAGTGTGTCAAGGATTCTGATGCTGTTACTCAACATGAAGTGCTCTCTGATCACAAATTTGTTGCACATTTGTGTGCCTTTTTGTGGTTGACTGTTGTGACAACACCCAGTCAGAATAAGGCTATATCCTAGAATTACGTAGAATTTTCCATATCACTTTTAAAAACCAATACAAACAACAGCAAACAAATCCATTGTTTGGAATTCCTTTCCCAAAGTGACATTGAATTAATTAGCTGCAAAACTGAAGATGTAGAGAGCGACCTACTCCATCAGTCCATCAAAGCATAGCTGGGACATACATGCGGCTTGACAAACATGTACATGTGAGAATCCAAAGATGTTTTAGGCCACGCTTCAAAGTAAATTAACAGCTTGAGACTGAAACAAATGCCGTACATGTGCGTATAGTAATGAAAATCTACACACTTGACTTGAAGTTTACTATATGGTCTTATAAAAACTCTGTAAAAAGCTTTGAAGGGTCTGTAAAAAATTATTCTCTGGAATTATCTTCGTAAGTATTAATCTTTTTATCGAGAGCGGTCCAAGGGTGTTTGGCTGCCGTTAAAAGGGAAGTTTGCAGCCTGCTGTTATGTGTGTGGTTTCATAGTTCACCAGCACATATGCATAGGAAATCTATTAGCCATGTAAAAAAACAACTGAGACATTTGGATGTTTTTGCTCACAAACAGCAGCACAGTCTTCCTTAAAGATGCTTACAAGACTACATACATCTATCCACCCTGTTGGACTTCATATTTTGTTTTTTGCTGGCATTGAACCACAGTGGACATGTTGGCATAGTGGGCTACAGTGGCCGCCCAAGTTTTTTCCATTTATTTTTCTTATAGAGATTTCAAAAAAGTCTTAAAATGCTATAAAAAGTGAATCACAACACCACAAAATTTGAAGAAAAAATGTTTTTGAAAGTCTGACAAAAAGACGAAGGTACAAGACTGTGTACTTAAAAGCTTTAGTGAGGGAAAGAACTACAGTCCCAAGAAGCATTGCATCATAACCGAATTAAAAACGATGGAGAAATATAGAACTATGCATTAAAAAAAAAGAATCAACTCGACCAACTCGATTACGTCATTCACAGTGCTTCATGGGAGTGGGTGGGGCTGAAGAGATCTTTTGGCGATTTTTTTTTTCTGTACAGCATCATGGGTAATGTAGTTTTTCAACACAAATGTAGCTGTTAAACGATTATTTTAAAACTACAACCCTAAATCAAGAAAAGTTGGGACATTTTGTAAAATGCAATAAAATCAAGAATCTGTGATTTGTTCATTCTCTTAAATAATAATGCGGCAGACAGCTTAAACAGCAGCAAATGCTATCGATTAACAACCTCGTAGCTCACAGTAAGGCTGTCTTTAAAGATTTACAAGTTATCGTTAAAAATCTATTTCCCAATGGAGAAAATAAATAGTTTTTACTATGGAACCCGACTGTTGCACTCTATTCTTCTTTTGTGTTTCAAAGAAATGTAAAGCTTAAAATTTTATGACAAGCATTAAACTTGTCATAAAATTTTAAGTATTAAACGTATTCAATTTCTGCATTAAAATTTGCATCGGGTGGTTCTTTGCCTCCACGTTGTGCATTAAAATTGTTTAATGCACAGCTAGCCATGGACAGATGTGTAAAGAGTACCTGAAAATCGTACTTGAGTAAAAGTACAAATTCCTTACAGCGAAAATAACTCCATTACAAGTTACAAGTCACCAATTCCAATTCCACTTGAGTAAAAGTCCTAGAGTATCTGATTTTAACAGTACTTAAGTGTTATACTGAATGTAGGCTCAAATATGCACTAGTGCTCAACACCTGAGAGACATTCCAGTGAAAAACAAGAAACAGTTGATTTGTAAGATGAGAAATCATGTTTATTTTCTAAAATCAAAATAAAACTGATTTAGCGACTGATTTAGCGAACTACATCGCTATTTTGAAGTAATTAAACTCTCAGCTTCATTGTTAACGGATTAGTTCACTTTTAAAAAGAAAATTACCTCATGATTTACTCACCCTCAAGTCATCCTAGGTGTATATGACTTTCTTCTTTCTGATGAACACAATCAGAGTTATATTTATAAATATCCTGACGCTTCCAAGCTTTACAGGTCCATTGGCAGTAACAGGTCCATTGAGTTTGCAGCTCAAAAAAAGTGCATCCATCCATCATAAACGTACTCCACACAGCTCTGGGGGGTTAATAAATGCCTTCTGAAGCGAATCGATGGGGTTTTGTAAGAAAAATATCCAAACTGAAATATCTAGCTTATGCCAGACCATAGCGCAAGCGTTTTGAACTATAAAGATTTAAATATGGATATTTTTCTGACAATAACGCATCGCTTCGCTTCAGAAGACTTTTATTAAAAGGTTAATTCACCCAAAAATTAGCCCATGATTTACTCACCCTCAAGTCATTCTAGGTGTATATGACATTTTTCTTTCAGACGAATAAAATCGGAGTTATATTAAAAAAGTCCTGGCTCTTCAAAGCATTATAATGGCAGTGAAAGTGTAGTTCTGTTTTGAACTTCCGGCGGATTGCCGTACGCATTGATTTACGGCGAAAGTGTAACCCTTGACCCTTGATGCATGCGTACTGACGAACGCAGAAGCGCAGAGGATAGAGCAAAACAAAACATAGCGTCTGGGGTTACTTTTTTAGCGCAAGTCGACTCGCACACCGCTGACTGCCGGAAGCTAGGTATTTTAGTATATAAAGTTTTAAATATGGATATTTTTCTTACACAAACGCATCACTTCACTTCAGAAGGCCTTTATTAACCCCCAGAGCCATGTGGAGCAGTTATGATGGATAAATGCACTTTTATGGACTTCATAAACGAGGCAACAATTCACTGCCATTATAATGCTTTGAAGAGCCAGGACTTTTTTAATGTAACTCCGATTGTATTCGTCTGAAAGAAGAATGTCATATACACCTAGGATGACTTGAGGGTGAGTAAATCATGGGCTAATTTTCATTTTTGGGTGAGCTAAACCTCTAACCCCCTGGAGCCATGTGGAGTACTTTTAGAATGTATGGATGAGCTTTTTTGACCTTAAAAATCCATTTACCATTCACTGCCATTATAAAGCTAAGAAGAGCCAGGTTATTTTTTTATATAACTCAGATTGTGTTCATCTGAAAGAAGAAAGTCATATACACCTAGGATGGTTTGAGGGTGAGTAAATTATGGGATACATTTTTAAGGTGAGCTATCCCTTTAAAGTTTAAATTTACAGCAGAAAAGCTGTAAACCTGGGTGGGTTGTCCTTACAATTTAAGTTACTGTGCGATGAAGACCACCAATATAACAGTGACAGCTCTGGAACCAACTAGAAAACTCTGAAAATACTGGCAAGTTATTTATAAACCTACATTTAGAAGTGTGCAGTCAGTTTTCAGTAATTCCTTGCTTAACTCCAGTTCCATGTTCACAGCGGGACATAAACGCTTTAGTGATCCTGTGTGATGTGGTATGGCGAGGCCATCATAACCAGAGGCTTTAAATCATCTCTGAATGAAATCTGTAACGACAGACTCAACAAACAAGAGAACAGAGCAATCCCTTGAAACAAAAGACTTCACATTGCTGCGGTCCACTAATCCAAACACTAAATAACTCTTTTGAATTATTCTGTTTAGAATAATGTGAATCAAAGAATCATTTGCCATACCTATATGTGTCGCAGTGGCCCTTTTAAGAGTTGGCTCCATTCAGTAAAAAGAAGTTGTGCAGCTGGAAAGCAGAGCAGTATGACCAATTGTGTAATTTAATTCTGTTCAGTTGCCCTGCGCACAGCCACAGGTCAGGAAGTGTTTATCAATTAGTCAACACTCAGTCATCACTGTTTTATGCACATGACAGAAGGCAGAGGGTTTCATGGGGTTTTGTTCTCATGGCATGACTGTGTAAGGCAGTGATCTGTTTGGACTCCAGCCTTTTTTACATCACGCCACTTCCCTGTGAGTGATTTTGCCAAGTAAGACATGTTCCTGGATCAACATATTTTGTTGATACTGGAACAACATTCTTGTCCAAAAATGTAGCCCTAACCATATCCCTACCTCTAAAACTAACCCTACCCATAACTTCTCCCTTAAATCAGAGGGAAATGATAGGTGAATAACACTGATGTATAAGCACCCAGCCACCTAAACTTGACATAAACTGTAAACTTGTCCCTCAAATTTGATTGGTTGATTGGATTGTTGTTCCAGGATCAACAAAGATGTTGCACTTGGTGAAATCAGGTTTACCGTGAGGGTGACGGGGGGAGGAGTTGCCATGAAGACCACAGGAGGGCAGAGCCTAACCATTAATGGTGTCTTCAGCAACAGAGACTGGAGACAAGGTCAATTCATCAAAGCAGTGCACTTTTTAATTGGTATTGATTTCCAATATTGAAACATCTTTAAATATACTGCATAAGATGTTAGGACAAGAATATATATCCTGAATGCCATGTATTTTTATTATAACATCGATATAAATCTAACAAAACATTTTTTACAATGGGGTAAGAAAAATAAAGCTTATAATTTTTTATCAATTTTGGACAACAATAAATGTAATGTATATGTATATGTATGTATGTATGTATGTATGCATGTATGTATGCATGTATGTATGTATGTCAGGCATAACATTATGATCACCTTCCTAATATTGTGTTGGTCCCCCTTTTGCTGCCAAAACAGCCCTGACCCGTCGAGGCATGGACTCCACTAGACCCCTGAAGGTGTGCTGTGGTATCTGGCACCAAAATGTTAGCAGCAGATCCTTTAAGTCCTGTAAGATGCGAAGTGGGGCCTCCGTGGATCAGACTTGTTTGTTCAGCACATCCCACAGATGCTCCATTGGATTGAGATCTGGGACATTTGGAGGCCAAGTCAACACCTCAAACTCGTTGTTGTGCTCCTCAAACCATTCCTGAACCATTTTGCTTTGTGGCTGGGAGCATTATCCTGCTGGAATACCCTTTCCATGAAAGGGTGTACATGGTCTGCAACAATGCTTAGGTAGGTGGTACGTGTCAAAGTAACATCTACATGGATGACAGGACGCAAGGTTTCCCAGCAGAACATTGCCCAAAGCATCACACTGCCTCCGCCGGGTTGCCTTCTTCCCATAGTGCATCCTTGTGCCATGTGTTCCCCAGGTAAGCGACGCACCCGCACCCGACCATCCATGTGATGTGGTCCAGTGATGCTCACGTGCCCACTGCATGGGCATCCTGACTGGTCTGCAGCTATGCAGCCCCATACGCAACAAACTGTGATGCACTGTGTATTCTGACACCTTTCTATCAGAACCAGCATTAACTTCTTGAGCAATTTGAGCTACAGTAGCTCGTCTGTTTGATCGGACCACACGTGCATCAATGAGCCTTGGCCACCCATGACCCTGTCGCTGGTTCACCACTGTTCCTTCCTTGGACCACTTTTGATAGATACTGTAAGCCTGGAAAAAACTAGCAAATGCCGGACTGTCTGGTTGAGGAACGATCACTCCCCGAGAAGACAAAGGACACCTTCTGGAAATTAACATCTGAACTGTCTCTTACGAAATTAGCATCACCATTCGAGGGGCAAGTCTCACCTCGGTATCATCCTAATCGACATCTTTCTCTATTGACCCCTCTCCCCCCACTCCTACTCTTTCTCATGCTAAGATCACCTGCAATTCACCCCAAAATCTATATGGTTTAATGTGAACAAATATCATACAGTATTATACATGTTTGGTATCATTTGAAATGTCTCAGTGTGATTGGTACAAAGGTCTCATCCCCACCAAAGTAAACCAAAAGTTAATATTATTTGGCTTGCAGTGGATCATGCAAATCATCCTCTGTCCCCAGTAAGGTGTAAAATGGTTGATGTAAATCAATTGAAATTTGAAAGAGGTTTCTGTCTTGGTCTGTGTATTTAAGAAGATGTTGCACGGGGCTCAGGGCGCGATTCTGTAACCCGATCAGCCCGTAATGCTATGCCGAGCATTTGATGTATGTATCGATTATCTTTTAATTATGTAATTGGCATGATACATTACCTGACGAATAATAAATTGTTACATTGATTTATTCTGACTTACTCTGAAATGATTGATTTTAATGCATTATGATGAATCCTTTGTTACCGCAAATCTGCGACCAGGGCTAAGTACATACTAGATTTCGCACAGTATGGAGCATGGGGCACATCTGGCGAGATTCTCGATTTCTGACTAATTGCACGACTTTAACTAAGCTGTTATGCAGTCGCATTATAGGGGGCCAGATAAAATACTATTGAGATAATATGGCATTATTTTATGGTACTGGCCATAACCTCTGGTTACTGTTTCAGCTTTAACTAAGTTGTTATATAGGTGACTGCAGGGGGCTACATGGGCACTTTTTAACAACAGTGAGCATGGGCAACATTGTTAAATCGCTTTAGCCATAACCTCTGGTTAATGATCAGACTGGCGAGTTTGTGATCGTGGGCCCGCATTATGGCCGGTGCGAGGACCCTGTGTGACTCTGAGAACCAAATGAATAATTTCAATAAGATTAAAGAGTTAAATAGAATAATCAAATGTGTAGTTAAATTGTTATACAAATGACCTAATAACCAATTGGCATTCCAACCTAAATTCAAGGTCATGATAAAATGGAGTCAGATAAAGATAAATTGGAATTAAATCACTAAACCGCTAAAAAGACAGAACGTGCAAGAAACCTTCACCCGCTAATCGTAAGCCTCCATTGGGACGATTGGGCGGGCCTTACAAAACTGACCACTGCAGACCGGGAACACCCCACAAGAGCTGCAGTTTTGGAGATGCTCTGACCCAGTCGTCTAGCCATCACAGTTTGGCCCTTGTCAAACTCGCTCAAATCCTTACGCTTGGCCATTTTTCCTGCTTCTAACACATCAACTTTGAAGACAAAATGTTAACTTGCTGCCTAATATATCCCACCCACTAACAGGTGCCGTGATGAAGAGAGTGTTATTCACTTCACCTGTCACATGCCTGATCGGTGTGTGTATATATGTATATATATGTATATGTATGTATGTATGTATGTATGTATGTATGTATGTATGTGTATATATACATATATATACATATATATACACACATATACAAACATATACATACATATACATATATATACATATACATATACATATACATATACATATACATACACACACACACAGTATAGTGCCTCAGTATTTCACAAATAAAAATGGTTCAAAACTAGTACAACTAATCTCCAAACAAATAATTAATACATGTGACTATCACTTAATCCAACTCATCTTAACGGTTAAATCAAACTTCTATACCAGTTATAAGGTGTTGTGAAAATCTCGACATTAAAATTACATGTTTGAAACAAGGTTTGTAACCAGTCGAATTCTTATGAATTCTTGTCACACTTATGCTAATTTATCTCACATGGTAACCACAATTGTTACCACAATATTTTAAATCTTCTGGTGTCTGAAATTTAAGGTGTATATAATATATAACAGACTAGTATAACAGTATTCAGTATTCACATTCAGTTTAAATATGCAGCAGAAAGACGCATCTCACCAGGTTTGATTTCAGTCTTACTGAAATCATGATGTCTTGATTGATTTGAGGTTTGAGAGCAGCAGAAAGGCAGATTTTCAGAGAATAACAGTCTGTTCCTTATAAGAAGCCATTGGACTGCTTCACAAGACTTGTGGGGAATCCCAGTGGGGGGAAATTTGAGGTGAGGACCATAATTAGTGGAAGACAAGGACTCCACTGTCCCACAGGTGAAATCAAGCAAATTTCATGCTGATGGCCAGATATTAGCCACCTTCGGACAAATGTAGTTTCAGCACCCAGTACTGATATGTAGTTTTAGGTTCCAGACGTCTAAAGAGCCTTTTTGTGTCAACACTTAGTGCGGTTGCCAATTACCACATTGTTGGTTAGCCTGATATATTCTTTGGTTTTCTGAATATTACCCACACAACCTCAGTACATCATTCAAAGCATTTTGAGACACATTTGAGCACACTAATGGCCTGAAGTCTTATGTTCTTACAGGACCGTTTGAAGCGTCTTACCGGGATTTTCCAAAGATATACTTCACATATGAAATACATTTTCCAAATGCGCTTGTGGCCAATTATCATAATGCAGGCAAGTGTAAGTGATATTAGTACAGTTTGTCTTGTAAATCCAACTTTGTGTTACATTACACTTGCTATGCCCAGCTGGTTTGACTATAAACAAAGACAGAGTTATAGATGCTGGCAATACTTGCGCTGCCAAATCATAAGTGATGGCTTTGTTTGCTTCAATTTGTCTGTTATGATTTGGGGAAACCCCTAACCAAGTCAAAATACATATGCTACTGAGGACTTTTTCTTGTTTTAAGCAAAAACCTCACTAAAATGTGTTTTTTACATGCTTTAAATAAGAAAAAAAAAAACTAATTGAAGATATATTCTCCTAGCAGAAGTCAGTAATGTCAGTGTGTTCTTGGAATCTCGCAATGGGGTTTAGATTGCAGCTGAGATTTGATTGTATCTCCTTGATAAAGGGGTGATGAATCTGGGATACACACTGTGGAAAGTCATGATCAAAGCAACAGAGAGCAGTCATCCTCACTGTTTAAGAGTGTGTGCTTTTATTGATCTTTCCATGGCGGTGAGTGACGATCGTTTGAAAGGAAGCAGACAGTCATAGTTGTCGTGACCTGTTATGGTTTCTGTTGCTGTAGTACATTAAGTTCTGATGATTAAAAGAAAATTGGAAAATTCACGTCACTGTTCTCTGTCATCCTCAGCGGTGAAGAGTACAAAACGTGGGTGAATTCAACCTTCTGCACTTTTCAGCACACCCACCAAATCATGGCTTGTATCAGCATCGGTGTGTGTTTTACTGTTTCAATTTAGAAAGAATGTTGCTATGTTTCAAAAAAAGAAAAAAGAAAAGTGAGCTGTTTATAGAGGCCAATTTTAAGGCATTCTAAGATTTGGCCAAATTTCTTGTGGAGAAGGCAATCCCACAAGTCCAGATCTCTAAAGCCCAGGACACACCAAGCTGATGTCAAAGAACTAGCTGCGACTAAAGCCGACTGTGTTGTTGCCTCTCGTCGGTCAAAAAGCTGCGCTTGAACACACCAAAAGGAATAAAGGCCACTGTCAACAAGCATGTTTGTTCTGCGTGTAAGTAAATATCTATTTCAGCAGGTATTAATAGTCTATTTTTATCATTCAAAAATTTTAACTGAAACTAAGACTGCAAATATATAAACCTTAAACAAAGCAGCACTTACCATTTTGGATATCAATCACGCTGATTACTTTCCCTAAATCCAGACGGCTCATGTTATTATGAAAATATTTGTGCATTCGAATGCTCAGGTAAGATAACGTAAAATTACAACAGCCTTCTGTCTGTACTGTCTTGACTTCTTTGCTCGCTTTCATCACTTTTATTCTCATGCACTGACTCGTTTGCTACGCTGAACAGCCAGAGTTCTCTCTCTCACTGACGGCTGACATCGTGTCCTAACCACACGCGACGCGATAAGATTCCAGCGACAAGCAACATGTCTGTCCACACCAGACGCAGCGCGACTACGAGATGCGACAAATCAATAAAAAACCACAGCCAATCAGAACAGCGTGTGGGCGAGCTCTCGCGGCACCACAGATTAATCTTGACGGCACTCGCAAGGAAATGGATAAGTACATAATCAAATTCACAAATATTACACCATTTAAACATTACTAAAAATACATACTGAGTTGCTAAAACAATCTTTGTCATAGAATATACTTGTTTGTACACAGTTAGAACGTTCTTGTTTCAATTTGTTTAATTTCAAGATCTGAGGGGAATTATCCTTTGTTGCTTTTACACGCTTTTAACATTAAATAAAGGATATAAACATTACGTGAGATTATCATTGGCATGTTTTGTGTTGTTGTTCCAACCACGACGTCGCATAAAAATAGAAACCGTTTCTAAAATAGATTCAACGCGTGACGCAGTCGCGGCTGGTTAGGACAAAAACTCTAATTAACATGGAAAAGATACCTTTTATCTCGTGTAGTTAGGACATGGTGTGAGATAGGTGTAACAATATTTAAACCAAACCAAAAAACCGTGATACACCACCCACGGTACATACCGCGGTGTTTAATGTCCACAGCTTGTTAGTTCACTAGAGAAATGATCTCTTTCACTAAACATATGCTCTATATTAGCCTTTACATTCATTATATTTTACTTAACCTGTCTTGATTATTTAATGTGTGTTTAAATAAATCAGTCATGATAATGACAGCCACTGTGTATAAATGATTTGTAGGATGTAGAAAGCAAGCAGCTAAATAGTTTTTGGAACAGAGCCATTACTTGTTTTAGGTTGTATAGTAAAGTGACACGGTTTTGTCATAGTCATGCGGTAACTGATTTTAAAGTCTTCAATTACCTCTGTTAGTGTGCTTCCTTTTTAGAGGGATTTGTACATTTGAGTACTTTTCCAGTACTTGTCCCAACACTGGAGTTATAATTACAATTATGCAATATGAAAAATCAAACAAGCACATATCTTATGACATTATCCAGAACCCGCTTTAGAATGTTTTTAGCAGTTTATCTTCCTCGAACAGTACAGCCAAATGAACACTGCATGCTGATGGCAGATGTATCGGTAAATGATGTAAAAGAAGAGACCTACTGGTCTCAAAGCCATACATTATACAAATCAACTACAGCTTGTATTTCAAGGTTCTGTGCAGTTTAACTCTCAGAATGTGACCTCAATTAAAGATCCTTTCTGGAAGCAACAAGTTTCTAATACCTGGAGAAACTCAGCCATCAGCATTCATCTCAAAGTCATCATTCAGCTAGCACAAGAAGTATGCTGTTTGAATTACGCCATCTTTGTCCATTGACACTCAGTTCCGGGCTGCATCCGAAATCGCATACTTCCTTACTATATAGTAGACGAAAACCAGTATGTGACAAATGTAGTACTCATAAAAAGAGGCAAAAAGTACCCAGATTACCTACTTCTGGTAAGATTCTGATCTGAAGTGTGCATACGATGGACACTTTACTATCCCATAAGGCCACGGGAGAGGATTTGTGAATGGCAGTGAAGCGATGCAACTGACACTGGTAGGTCATATGATAATGACAGCATGGCGAATGTAGTACGTTCAGATTACATTCATAATATATAGAACATACTTTTTAAAATAAGAACATACTTATTCAAAATAAGTACTTACTCAAGAAAGTATGCGATTTCAGACGCAGCCCTTGACTATTCTTTCAGCCAAATCACCGGAGCCATATATGCCATGCAGTGTTGGGTGTAACTAGTTACTAAGTAATTAGTTACTGTAACTTAATTACTTTTCACTTGAAGAAGTAAAGTAAGGGATTACTCTTATTTTTTCTGTAATTTAATTACATTTGATTGTTAATTTAATTAATGTGATGTAATTGAACTAAATACTGTGTGTCGACTGTAGAACAATTATATTTAATACAATAGTGGAATTAACATCAACATTTAAAGTCTAACTTTAAAATGCATGTTTTTATGTATCCTTCTCACATTTGTAATACTTTGGTCAGTTAGTAAGAATAATGGACCCACTTTATATTAGGTGGCCTAACTACTACGTACTAACATTTAAATTAATAATTTCATTCAATGCACTTATTGTGTACATACATGTTTTTACATTGTACCTACATTTTAAAATTACCTGCATGTAATTACATCTGTAATTAATTTCTGTAGTTACATTTATAATTACACTCTTGACACTTCCCTTACACCTAACCCTACCCTTAAACTTACCCATACCACCACACCTGTCCCCAACTTTACCCGTATCCACCTCAATATCAGCAAGTGTTTTGCAATACAATATGAACACAATAAGTACATTGCACTTATTTTTTTTATGTAAGTACATAATATAAAGTGGGACCAGAATAATTTATGTAGTTTTATATTATTTATTTGAATGAATTAAAAGAGCCGTTTCATGTCTATCCTTGAATCACTTAACTAGTCGAGGTTGATATAGGATTTAGAAAGTAATTAGTAATAAATAATTAAATACTTTGTGGAGAGAGTAATTTGTACAGTTCTCTAATTACACTATTGAAGATGTAATTAGTGACTAGTAATTCATTACTTTTTTAGAGTAACTTCAGAGTAATCCAAAACTGATGCCATGTGACCATTTCTATAGATTCATAGAAAAATGTCAGATAACAGTCCCAAACCCTTCACTAGAGACTGTACATGTAAAAAGGCTCCTTGACTATTTGATTGGGAGCCAGTTTACATTATCTCTTACTTCCATAACAGTATGCAACTCAATTACATAATGGCCCAGTTTCACAGACAGGGCTTAGATTAAGCCAGGATTAGGCCTTAGTTAAATTAGGACATTTAAGTAGCTTTTATAAATGGGTTTTAGAAAGAAACATAAACGGTGCCCATCTTGAGACGAAACAATGGCACTGACATATTTTAAGATATGCCAGTGCAAGTAATATAACTTTACTTTTAATAGTCCCCAGCACTGCCATTTTCCATAGTCTTTCTCCCACTTTGAAATTAATTTGTCTAGATCATCTACTCATGATGTGTAGCGGTTGTTTTCAAAGCCTGTGATGACAGATGTAACCACATAATGGAGTTTAGGGGTTTACCAACATCAGTCTCAAGGAACTACCAATGTTTCCGCCATTGATTAAATGTGTTGTAGAAATCTAAAGCATGATATCTTAATGTTAACTGTAGCCATGTCATGCACAGCTTTATTCAACAGCATTGTTGAATTCTTGATTCTGATTCATTGACGTTTCAAATGTGATTAATTCTCTACTTTTATTCCTCTGCTTCCATTTAGAATTTTTCTGCACTTTGTCTTAGTATTTGATATTTGCATTTCCTTACCCATTTATAGTGACATTTGAGCAGTCAGGATTTTGATTGCAGTTTGATTGTCTTCCTCTGGAAATTTGTCACATGATATGCCAAAACACAATAGCCAGCTTAGCTCATCAGAAGAGAAATTAAGCTTCTTTGGATTTGGGTGTCAATGCACTGCATTCATACTGACAGAGGAAGAGAGATGGGAAATGACCTTCGACCCTTGCATTACATCTGGCCCCCATTAGCCCTCCATGAACTTCAGCTGCCTTTTAGTGACCTTCTATTTCAAGCACGTCCATCACTCCTCAAACCGTCATCATGGCACATGGTCACTTTGCCGAATGTAAGAGCAAACTATAGGAGAAATGCTATCTACTTTGCCTGAAGCCAGAGATCAGGTTACAGCATTAAACATCTAGCCTGATAAGGGATATCTAGCCTGATAAGGAGCTAAAGTATGTACTTGTTCCTTTAAATAAGGATGAGAATGAAATTTAAACGTTTCCCCTGATAACTGTGCAGTTTTAAAGCACATCCTGAAGAGGATTGCACCAGCTGTGCATAAGTTACAGCAAGTAAATGGGCTACTAAATCTGTGTTGCAATACTTACTAAACCTATAATATAAAATATAAAATAAATATTGATATTAAGGCGAAACACTACAGGCAAAAAAATTTTTTTTCATGCATCTTTCAATTTTGAGATTTTGGGCTGTGTGGAAAGAAAACATCCAGAATACACTTAATTGTATCTTTTATAGCACTTTATCTATTTGCATTTGTAGATTTCAATTACAGTACATATCTTTGAATGCTGTTTTCTCAAAACGAGTCATAAATCTCGACTTTGACTCATTTGACTGTACAGTTTTATATCTTCTGAATGTTTTTACTGAGGGGTTCATATAATTTGCCTGATTTTATACAACCTAATAGAAAAAAAAATGGTGAAAATATTTTTTTCTGGCTGTTGACAGTATTTTTAATGATAAAAAGATATCCAAAATCCCCTCTGTAAAAACCTTTGACTGAAATATTGGACTCTATAAACAAGAATTTTGAACCTGGCTTTATCCAATGTTCAGATTTTTGTTCTAGAAATGTATGCAAATATGTGCATATTTAATTAGATAAAGTGTCATTTGCATATTTAAACATAACATTTCAGAAAACTTGTAATACAAATAATGTTTGCAAATCTTAATGTTATCAACCAACTGGGGAATATCGACAAAATCGTGCAATCGTGCAAATTTGTGCAAACGGTGACGTCATGCTATTTTTACAATCCCTCCTATTTTGTAAGTATTTGGACATGGCATTTGGACAGTGGGTTTTTTAACAGTGTCGGTGTCAATAAGGGTGGGAATACAGTCTGACCTGTCTTGGCTGTATGTTTCTGCATAAGTATAGCTCTGTAAGTCAGGACGAAGAATGGATCACATGGGAGAGGTGCACTTTTTTGTTAACAGTGAAAAGAGTCCCATTAAGGAACCACACTTAACTGTCCCTTAGAGACATTTAGATAAACACAGCACACCAAAGGTCCAGGTGTCCTGTTACCACAAGGGACAGCAGCAAAGAAAAGACATGAGAGCACTGGGGAAAGCATTGTAGTTTCTATTTTTTGTTGTCTCTTTCTCTACCTGCCTTTTTTTGTTTTGTTCTGGGTGATTTTTATAGATCGGACGCCACGTCACTTCTCATGCAAACAGACAAAAAACATTCTGTAAGGATCAAAACAAAAGTCTGTGGGTCCCAAATAACAATGACCCACACAGAGACTAGTTTTTATCCCAGGGTCCAATGGTAGCCTGGGGATATGCTAAGGAAATGTAGAAGGAAGTGTAGCGCCTGCTCATCATATGCATAAGCACATAGAGCAAGATTCCTCAGCATGAAAGAGGAGGAGAAACTGGCATGAAAGTAAAGGTGAAAGGTCAGTTACCAGCACTGTCATCACCTAAACCCGGAAAACCTTCAAGAGGAATGGCAAGAAAATCTTGACAGAGAAAATCTGAAAGATGAGCAGACTTCAGCTTCTTTTCACCAGAGTTCGAAATCTGAACAGTGTGTGGCCTGTCGTGGCATTAGACAAGCTATTTGATGTTACGTTCACGCCATGTATTCTTGTTTTCTTTTTCTTTTTTTTCAGACCAGATGAAGACAATTGGCTTTGAAAGGAACTTTCATATATTAGCAAAGATGAAACATTAAAACACCAGAGATTTCAAGTGCGCTGCCTTCAGAGCCACCCACCGAGTTCTGGAAAGCATATTAAAAGTGCCAGTCAATAAGCTGCACTGCTCAACAGGATGGAAATGTACATGAAGCCTCCACAAGTACCATTAGGGGCTTTTTTCTTCTTAACCAAGAGCCTTTTATTTTCATGCACGATGTGAAAGAAAGAGAATATGATCAGTTAAATTTTTATTGTTGATATTATTTTTATTTTATTTGCCCCCAGCTTTGTCCTGAACCCTAATCAAATGATACATTTCCATGATTAAAGGCCCTATTTGTTACAAGAAAAAAATTCTCATGCTTGGCCACAAAAAAGGCAGTAAATGCATGTCGATGCTATTTTGTTACAGTAACAGACTCTCTGGCTTTCATTTTTCTGTTTTAATGAGTTTCTGAAAAGCATGTGTGAAAAATGTATTGCATGCTGTTTTCATTAAACACAATTTGGGGAGTTACTTCAAAACTCCTGATGTTCTAATTTTTCAAAACATATTTCATTTATTTACTTAATTTTATTATTATTTATTAAGGCGTATCCATTATTGGATACAAATTAGTTTGTTTATGAATACGCATTCACATTGTTTACAAATTGTATTTACTTAATGTTTTACAGACACATTTTTTTCTTTTGCATTATCCATATATTTTTGGTCACACATAGAAGTAAATTCACATTCAATTATTTTGTTATTTTATAAATATAATTTCAATGTGCATTACACCACTTTTTGGAACATCTTTTTTATATCATGTATTTGAGGGTAATACGTTTTGACTAAGATAAACTACACTCTGCTTACTAATTTCCAAGACAAAGTGCATATGGTATTTTCTCAGCACACGTTTTAAATGAATCCTCGCTTACCTAAGTGCACACACACACTCACACACAGTGCCACCTCTCCTCCAGACACTATCCCTGAAATGTCCTTAGTGTGCAGTTTATTTTTAAAGCTGTTGTTCCAATTTCCATGGATACTTAACATAGTGAGGCACCATTAGTTATATAGAAACAAGTGTTTTGCCATATCCCCATAGAAAAAGTCTCTCAGGGGATCACTACCGTTAATTTCTCATGACAGTGCAGAGTTTGGTTTTTTGATAGAAAAGTATCGATTTACGTGCCAAAGAATACATCATTCCTCCCACGGTGGGACCCAATTCTATGTCTTGGCTGATGGCAATAAACAAATCATTATATTTCCAAAGCTGCAACGGCACTATAAGGTGACAACAACGCATTGGAGACACTGGTCTCCTGCAGACGGAGGTGGTCGGACCTGTAACATCAGTCTCCAGAGGGGTGGAGTAGACAATTAAACAGGGTTAGGACAGGTTAAAGGGCAGATGGAAAGAGATTTTCACAACACCAGGAGTCAGAGTCGATCTGAGAACAAAGCCAGTCGTGCAGTTAATGAACCGTGAAAATGTGGAGACTGAACACTATGGGTCTGTAGCAGCACTTTCTGAGAAAAAAAGTAGATACAGCCTTCTTTTGGCCAAATCAAATCAATCCCATAATGCACAACAACCAGATATTTTTAGGCAAGCTCAATGGGGGGGAAACGATGGCTGACAAACTGAGGCAAATGTTCACTAATAATCTAATTTAAAATGTAAAATTTCACTCAATATTTTTACATACTACATATTTTTGGAGTATAAAATTGCTAATCAGTTGTGAGTGCCCTGATATCCTGTTGCATGCCTTCGTGTAGGATGTAGAGCGTTTTAGATCAGTCACTTAAAGTATGAGGCTCCCTAGTTAGAATGCTATGTAGGGAGCAGACAGAACGTTAGTTCCATTAGAATAGGGCCGTCGAGATTGTGACGTACTGGCTTGGCACGGGCAGAGTTCCCACAATACACACTCAATATTTTGAATTTGCCTTTGTGTGGGCTGAGTGATTGGTAACAGAAGCACAAGTGACCTACACTAAGCTGAAACAGGGTTAACAAAAGAGCAGAGCTCTTTCAGAACTTTTATGTTATGATGAATAGAGCTGACAAGCCAAAACTGAGCACTATACAATTTATGATCTGTTCGGCCACACACTCCACTCGTGAAGAAAGAGTATACAGCTGTGTTTTTAGTCAGTACAAATTATTTTTCTTCTGATGTAGGAAAACAACCTGTTTCAAGATTGTCAATTTTCCTCTCACAGTGATTCAACCCCATAATGGATATATAGCATCTCAGATAAAATCGGACATGTACAGTTTTACTTAAATATTTGAATGTACTACAATTTTTTTAGGACCATAATGCATAGCAGCAAGCTACATAGAAAAAAAGATGGCTGAAGAACTGAGGCAAATGTTCATTAAACTATATTTATAACCTGCTTTAAGATTGTCACAAATTTTCCTCTCACACCTGCTGTTGCATATTAAAAAAAAGCCCCAAAAAAGCATCTCAGATAAAATATAAAGGGTGTTTTCATCTGATGAGCTCATCTCTGTGATATAAATCTGTATGCCATCACAGGTAAAGCTCATAAGAGCATCAGCCTGGACGTTCAAAAGATCTTTCCCAACATTTCATGAATGATGGGATTGTGGAGGGAGGGAGGGGGTTGTGGTGGTGCGGGAGAGGAAAGACCCAGGTAAAGTTATCCGGTGGGAGCCGCCCAATTTGTGTGATCTGCCCATTCATATGGTGGGGTGTGGGGAGGTGGGGAGGCTGCTCTTTTTAACCGCCAGAGGAAGGATGTCTCCTGCCTTGATGAAACTCTGGCGTCCCTTTTGTTGTTTGTAAAAACAAAACAAAAAAGGGCAGCGAGTGAAAAAGAAACGAGGGGGGGGGGGAAACAGACCGAGAGGAAAGGAGGGAGAAAGAGAAAGGTTTGAGCTAGTCAGCGATAACAATGCAGTCTGCTCGCTTGAAGAGACATGATGTCACCAGGGCACCGGAATCCCTAGTGTGGAGCAAACAGGGTGGGGTACGTTCCTCCCTCCCTCCAATTTGCCCCTGCCCCTTTCTCTTGCTCTCCCTCTCTGTCTTTTTCCCTTCATCTCTCTCTTTCCTGTCTGTCTCTCTGTGTGTGTATGGACGTGGGAGCTGTTGAGCACATAATAGGACTCCTCACAGCTCCACTTCCGAAGAGTGGTCATATGAAACGTCCATTTCCAGGTCATTCATTCACAGCGGTCCCAGATGAGCACGGCCGAGCCCACTGAAGACTGTCAAAGGATCGCTCCCATGAGGGGGCCGTGTGCCATGTGAGAGGAAAATATGGCGTAGCATGCTAATCGTGATTTGCAGATTAGCAGTTGCTTAACAAAACAAAAAAAATACACTTTCGGCTGAGTATCTTAAATAGTCATAGACGATCTTTCGTAAGCTAACAACAACATAAAGCAAAACCTGTTTTCTATTTGAATATATTTTAAAAAGTAATTTATTACTGAATTTTCAGCATCATTACTCCAGTCTTCAGTGTCACATGACCTTTCAGAAATCATTCAAATATGCTGATTTGATGCTTATCAGTGTTGAAAACAGTTGTGCTGCAAAATATTTTTGTGGAAACCATGACACTCTTTTTTTTATTTTGCATTTAAAGTTTAAAAAGGCATTTATTAAAAAAAAAAAAAATCAAAAAAAAAAAACAATGTAAAAGTCTTTACTGTTATTTTTTTCTATCAATATAATGCATATTTGCTGAATAAAAGTATTAATTTCTTTGGAAAAAAATCTTTTTGCCCTTAAACTTTTGAGACAAAATATAAGACAATATATAAGACAAAATACACTTATATTAAAGATAAAAACAAGTCCTGATATCTTATGCAGTGTTGCTTCTCAAGTAAATTAGTCTTGTTTTAGGGATTTTATTGATATTTTAACTGGGAAAACAAGTAAAAAAGAAGTAACTTTGCAGTGATGCTTAAAGGTGCAGTGTGTGAATTTTAGCGGCATCTAGCTGTGAGGTTGTGAATTGCAAATCACCCACCTCTCACCCCTCCCTTTCGAAGCACATAGAGAAGCTACGGTGGATGACACAGGACAAAAATGTCGTCATTGGAGAGAGCAGAGAGTGACTAGTGGAGCAGTTTGTCCATTTAGGGCTACTGTAGAAACATGGCGGAGCAAAATGGCGATTTCACTGTAACAGGACCCGCGGTGTATGTAGATAGAAATGGCTCATTCTAAGGTAGTAAAACCATAACTACATTATGTAAGGTCTTTATACACCACTGATAACATTGTTATGTATATTATATTGCATTTCTGTCAATCCTCATAAATACTACACACTGCACCTTTAAGTGTTTTTGCATGTTGACATGCAGTTGCTGGGATGTCTATAATATTCCAAACTCTGTATATAGTTTGAGTCCATGGGCTTTTTCCACCCGTTTTATCAGAGCTAAAATTGTTTAATCACTAGTAGAGTTGTTCAGCAATGCAGTCGTAATAGAAGCAAACTTCTATTTGCAACACAACAATTGATAACTACCATAATTTAGACCTCACACAAGACTTTTTTCCATTACTTGGGAATGCTTTGTGAATAATCCGGCAGGCATTATCCGTCCAATTAGCCGTATGTTCTTAAAGGTGGTCAGCGCCGGGGTGGTCAGAAATTGATTCGTGAGAGGAACTTGGAAAACAGCAGTGCACTAAACACCTCTGCATGTAATGTATGATCAGGCACAACCCAGTAATATACTGTAGATGTGACTTTTCCATGTAATTGCCACCGCCAAACAAGCCTGCTGACAGCAAAAGAAGTGCCTGCCACCCTCGCAGCCACCCATTCACTGTCTTTCAGCAATACATGCCTGTGCCAGATGAAGTCATGGCCCCTGGCACTTGCCTATAAACCAGCTCCGCATAGATGCCACTGCAGGACTCAAGTGCTGCTTTCAGCACAACCATCAGCAAAATGGCTAATGCATAAAACAGTGACTGCGACTCAATTAGGGCTACATGTGCTAAAGTGGCCTCTGGCAAATGTGCTTCAACCCGGCCCATAATTAAAACCCAAGTATGAGCTTGCATGTCTCTTAACCAGAGCGCAGCATGTGGTTCTGCCTTTGGTTTGATTACAAACAGAGGCAGTTGGCTCCGGCTATGCTGTCCATGACATTCCACCTCCAGTTGCTCTCTGGCTCCACTGTCTCCTGGAAGCGTCGGGAGAACGTTGAGACAACCGATGGATTTGCTGATTCAACAAGGGCCCTGCAATTGTTTGGCCTCTTTCTGTATTTGGACAGGGGGGAAATTGTACCCTTTGCCACCCACAAGCACTCAATAAGGCCCTATCCAGTTAAACTGCCAAAGTGAGACATCTGGACAAAGAGTTCTTTTTGGAGATGCGGAATAACACTGGATGTGGATGGGATGAGGCGATTGGAGCCGTTCTCCTGGGAGTAGGAGTGGCAGTGTCGTCGCTCTAAGCTGTTGAAAGGTGTACAATACAACAGGATATCATATTGTCCTGTTTGACAAATGGATTTGCTGTGGTGACTGAGGCAACAGCGGCATGAAGGAAGTTCAACATAAAGCACTACAGGTTCTTAATTACTTCCCAAAATGGTAATTAGATCACTTTAATGGAAAAATGTATCTTTCAGACCTCTACAAACCTACAAAATGCATAGGTGACATGCAGTATTATTTCAATACTGACTGAATACAATAACACAACAACAACAAAAATCACAAAACAAACTAACTAAATAAAACCTGCAACGTACCTGATATTAAGTCTCCACATGTTAGGGTAAATGGTGGGCACAACAAGCCATGCTAACTCAGGAATATTTCATAATTTCATAATTTTTTTGGATTAGGTGTGGTTTTGGATTTAGTTTAGTACTTTCAAAATATTACATATTAAGCTTCAATATTTTTTATGAATATTATAGCATCTAATACAATTTGTTGGTCACACCAATTCTCACTATTAAACACAAAGGTGTTCTATCGGGTTGAGGTCAGGACTCTGTGCAGGCCAGTCAAGTTCCTCCACACCAAACTCACTCATCCATGTCTTTATGGACCTTGCTCAACATGTTGGAACAGGAAGGGGCCATCCCCAAACTGTTCCCACAAAGTTGGGAGCATGAAATTGTCCAAAATGTCTTGGTATGCTGAAGAATTAAGAGTTCTTTTCACTGGAACTAAGGGGCCAAGCCCAACTCCTGAAAAACAACCCCACACCATAATCCCCCCTCCACCAAACTTTACACTTGGTACAATGCAGTCAGGCAAGTACCGTTCTCCTGGCAGATTGCCAGACAGAGAATCGTGATTCGTCACTCCAGAGAACACGTCTCCACTGCTCTAGAGTCCAGTGCCGGCGTGCTTAACACCACTTTATCCGACGCTTTGCTCTTGGTGATGTAAGGCTTGGATGCAGCTGCTCGGCCATGGAAACCCATTTCATAAAACTCTCTACAGACTGTTCTTCTAATCTGAAAGCCACATGAAGTTTGGAGGTCTGTAGCTATTGACTCTGCAGAAAGTTGGCGTTTTCTGCACACTGCGCCTCAACGTGCGCTGACCCCGCTCTGTGATTTTACGTGGAGTTCCCAATTGCTTCCACTTTGTTATAATACCACAAACAGCGTCCTCACAAAATTCAAATGGAATCGCAATGCCTAACACAGTCAACTTCTCTGACAAAGTCAGTCTTGAGGGTGGGGTTTATTGATATAGTCGGAAAGTATGCCACGCCCTCAAGTGGTGAAAAATGGGAAATTTGGCTATTTTTTTTTCACTTTAATTCAAACAAAGTGACGTATGCATGTTGTAGTAAATACAGTGCAGCGCTTTCGAAGCACTACATCAGAATGCCGGCTTACCATTGGCCAACGCTGTTCATGTGAGCATCACAACGCATGCATGTGATGCTGAAGCAGGAGCTAGCCAATGGTGAGCCGCCGTTCTGCCATAGAACTTGGAAGTGCTGCACTGTTTACACTACGTCAACAGCGTAGGAGACTGACACAGAAGAGAAGACATTGTTAAATAAATTAGTTATTTTTGTAGTTTTTTTGCGCACAAAAAGTATTCTTGTCGCTTAATAAAATTAGGGTTGAACCACTGTAGTCACATTGACTATTTTTCTACCTTTTTCTATGGTCTTTACTACCTTTCTGGACCTTGAAAGTAAAAATTTAATTGCTGTCTATGGAGGGGTCAGAGTTTCTCAATTTTCCTTTCTGAGTAAACTAACCCTCTGGGATGTAGAGTCATGCAGAATAAAGCATTAATATGTGCTTTATAAGTACTAATAAACAGCCAATATCCTAGTAATATGAATGCCAATAAGCAACTAGTTAATAGTGAGAATTGGACCCTTAAATAAAATGTTACCAATTTGCTTTATCAAATTTTTATCAACGTCACTCTGAAGTCACAGTAAAAGCACAGACAGTTGCAAGTAGCACAATACCAACAAATAAAACGAAAATGAAAATGGCTGAAGTTGGCAAACAAATGGCTTTTTGGACTATACTGCTCAACAATGGTAACAAACATATGCAACTGCAATATTACAGTGAAATGGAACCCTACAATTAACTACGAATACCCCGCTAAACACATTTCACACACTTTTATAGTCCTACCGAATCATCAGATCAATCCAATTTGAACTCATACACAAAGCATGCTGGATAACCAGCAGTGCTACAATAAATAGTTATGTTTCAGTTTATACTGTAGATGTAAACTTGCAGAGTTTTGATGGCAATAGACATTCTTTGTAGAGGCTCTTTTGTAGTCTTTCAAGACTAGAAGGAGAAATGAGTTCTTTAACAAAACCTTTGACGTGAAATATGACTGGATATAACGGTTTAAAGAGCTGAGCAATGGCTGGCAGACATTTTTATTGGACTTTTGCAGACAGATCTTGCACTCTCGCAGCGTGATTTGTGAGATCCTACTGTACATAAACACCCCTCAACTGTTGCTCAAGGGTTTTTAACACTGGCAACCACAATGGATGCCCACTCCCGAGGACCTCAAATGCTTTTAGAAACAAACACTGCCAGTGTATGTTTGTAGACAGACACACTTGACCCCAAATGTGCTGCAGATAAAAACAAACAGGAAACAGATTCTCATCCTAATAACTGTCATGAATTATGTAGCTCATGAGCAGGGCCACACGTAATCTGCTGACTTTTTTGTGTGATTTCTGCGCTGAATTTTTAGAAAAATCTGCGGAATTATGCGGAATGGTTTTAAATGTGTTAAAAAAGATCTAAGGAGTATTGGAACTGAAAACATTACATATAAAATATTCCCTTCTTAACTTTTATTTAAGGTTCACAATCCAAATTCCAATAGAACAACTTGTTTTTTAAACAAAGCTAGATCTCTCATAGTACATCCACTAAAAGACGGAGAAAATATTGCTTTATCAAATTATCAATATTATTTGTATTCTACACAAATCATTAAATAAACAATTTCATATCATTCAACAATAGAGCAAAAAAAAAAACCTACCCAAGTAAATAAATTAACTACTTTTAATAGCTATAAATAAGTAATTTCTTGCAGATTTTTGTTTCCTTACTCCTCCACAGTCAATTTTATTGTAGTCATTTTAAAATATCACTCTCTCACACAAAAAAAGGCTACTACCCCTCACAAATCGCACACGCGCAGGTTGTGAATGCTTCTCAATGAAGGGCACTAATCTGCGGAAATCGGGCTCATGAGACACATGGGCTGTATTCGAAATCGCCCCATACCCTCATTCACTATTCCCTACATTACTCCACTATTACAGTCCACTGGATGGGTGAATGAAAACAAATGAGCAAATTTGGAAAGCGAGTGTGCAAGAAGTGCTGCGAACGGCATGACCTTCTGGCAAGATGTGGGAAATCATTTGGTGTGACGCTCATAGTGAAGGGGAATTCTCTAGTGGCTTGACGTCGAGTGTAAATCGCTTGTACATTTGTTATTGAGGTGCATTGTGGGATTGAATAAGTGCACTCGATGTCCACTATAGATTCAGACACTACTACAGTAGTATACAAATGGCTGTCCATTTGTATACAAATGGCTGTCCCCTCAAATAGTGCCCTATGTAGGGGTACAGGGGGTGGTTCCAGTCACAGCCATGTTGTGTTGTGTCGATAAACTTGGTCACCATGAAATCAAAATTGACAGTCCTTGTTTTTTTATTAAATACTGCAGTATTTAATATGTTTTATCTTTTTTTTTTTTATGTCCCCTTTTCCCCTCTCAACATCTCTTCTCCTAAGACGTGTTTACTGATGTAAGGGCAGGACAACCTGTCACTCACACGAGATCACAGCAATAGCAAATGACAACAATCCAAAGATCACAGCAAAATAAAATCCAAATATAATATTTATTAACCAAAATAATCAAAAAGCCAATATCAGTAGAGTCAATCAGTATGAATTGCGCGTGAATAGATGTAACAAATGAAGTATTGACAGTGCCAATGAGTGGATGTACAACACAACAGCTCCCAAGCAAGCGGTGAGCAGCCACCCCGACAACCTCTTGCTCTGTGTTTAAATCAGATCCGTGACGAGCAGATTGAGGTGCACTCAATTTACACACCAATCACAAGACCTGCAACAAAAGGAAAAACAAAAACACCCAAACCAACACAACTTAACCCTAACAGGCACAATAGGGAAGAAAATACTATCACAACTTCCGTTTCATGCTGACTTTAAGCACCATGATACAGAGGTATAAAACGAAAAATACATTGCAAACAATTAACAACACAAGGGCAAATTGAGTGGTGCAGGTATGACGTCACTTTGTAGGCCAACCAGCAGTTAGCATTTCACTGGTTCCCTCGAGAAAAACCCAATAGGATTTTTCCATAGGCTTTTGAATTATCGCAAAAACAAAAACAAAAAAAAAAGCTCTGTGATAAACAAAAGTTTATTATACTTAGATGTTTTGTCCATCAATATAATTTTAACAGATGAACACAAGCTTTATGAATTTTGAAGCCTAAATGCAGTCGCCAGAAGTATAAAGCTAAAGGTAGGCTATAAAGGGACTACACACGAGTTTGCAGTTATCAGAGTAAATAACCGACTTTAACCATCAATACGTTTCCCACAACTTATCTCAAAACATTTTCCCAGAACGTTTGCGCTAGACTAGAGCACAATTATAAGCATAATGAGGCTGTACAAGCACAAGCTGTACTGAGCTTACCTTTTCAGTGTGATGAATGTTAACGTCCCGAAAGCCTCTGTAGTCCCATTTAGCCACTTGTTAGCAAACGCCTTTTTCAAGTCACATGACAGCTTCAAAAACACGAGTGGAGTAATACTGATGTATTTTGTGCTGTAGAATAAAACGTGAAGGTGTCTTGAGCTTGTGTTCAGACCTTATTTCAGCCATTTAACCAAAATCCCATTGACTTCGGGATGATGGAACCAGAAGTGCTAAAATGCTAACTCGCTGCGTTTTGGCCTACAAAGTGATGTCATACCTGCGCCACTCTATGGGTTCATTTATTTCTCTTTAAAAGTCTCCTTCAAGTGTGTCTCAACTTCAAATAACTAATTTAATTACTTCAATAAAATGTCATGCAGTGTCATAAAACTCCATCAAATCTTTCTAATAATTGCCTACTGCATTGCGGGGGAAACAACTGTATGAAAAGTGTAAATCCATTAAATCTCCTCACGAGCCACTTTCATAAATACGGTTTCCATCCCTGTATTTAAAGCGCTTTACGTTCACACACAGTTCGGTTATTTACTCTGATAAAGGACTCCTGCAGTGTGTGTGAATGGAACCGTACTGGACAACTCTGCGCGTCTCGTGAGCGTTGCGTGTTTTAATGTGTGGTTTCGGTAACTCACAGAGACGGAGATGAGTGCCATCTAAAGGTTTTCTTTCCAGTCGCCGTCTTCCACAGGAGCTGTCCCCGCTCCCGAGTCCCGCCATGTGTTCTGCGCATGTCCGGTAACGCTGCGCTGCTGTCAGTTTGAGGTAAGATGTTGCTGTGCTATGGACATCGCTATCTTTGATATTTACTTTAGTCACTATGGTTACAGGTGAAATTAACTCTAGCGCGAGAACAAAGTTTTGATTTGTGTGCGGGATAAAAAAACAAGTACATCCTCATTTTTTTCTGTCGAATATCCTGTTGGAAATGTCATATTACAAAATGGGCCACTAATGTAAGTTTCATTAGGTCATAATTAGTACACATATTGTAAACAAATGCTGTAAGACTACATGGCTGTAGTACATAGCCTTATAAAACGGTCCTTGATTCTGATTGGTCAATAGCTGTGATTAATACATAGACTGTAAAAAAAAAAAAAAATGGATGTAGTGTCCATGACGTATGGAAGCCCGTTTCCGCCACTAAATAAAAAAATAAAAAGAGTAACTGCGAATTTTTATCTCAGAATTCTGACTTTTTTTCTCAGTCAGAATTGTGACTTTATATCACGCAATTGCGAGTTTATATGTCAGAATTCTGACTTTATATCACGCAATTGTGAGAAAAAAAGTCGCAATTACTCATTTTATTTTTTAATTTAGTGGCGGAAACGGGCTTCCATAGTGATGTCACCCATAGGTTTCTCAAGGGAGTTTTTAAAATGTAAAGTTGCCATCTTGGCAGCGCGTCACCGCGTGTCACTCCCAGATAACCGACAGTAGACCTTTCTCACAAAAAACGGAAATACGTAATCGTTGCGGAACCGGAGTTCCTGTCAAGCGTCAACACATCAGAAAAGCATAGATAAAATGGATCAGAGAGTCTACACAACTTCGCTAACGGATTTGCTAAATATTACATTTGATGAAAATGAATAATTAGGCCTATTTACATAAGTCTCAGATTACATAGCTATAAAGAATCAGCATGACACGTCTTCCTTGACCAAGATATCTTGTTTGTCCCCACTTTGGATACTGTTCAAAATAGTTTAAACATCACGCAGTGTGCACAATTCTATTTTTTTTAACATACAACATAATGCTTTTAATAAAATTATAGATATATTTTTATTTTGAAAGACAATCTATAATAATAATATATGTTTACAATACAATAAAAAATAATGTTGATTAACATCACGGTTATATGTTTTAAAACAAAATATATTCACAATATGTATGGAGGCATTTTGCATATATACACTCACCTAAAGGATTATTAGGAACACCATACTAATACTGTGTTTGACCCCCTTTCGCCTTCAGAACTGCCTTAATTCTACGTGGCATTGATTCAACAAGGTGCTGAAAGCATTCTTTAGAAATGTTGGCCCATATTGATAGGATAGCATCTTGCAGTTGATGGAGATTTGTGGGATGCACATCCAGGGCACGAAGCTCCCGTTCCACCACATCCCAAAGATGCTCTATTGGGTTGAGATCTGGTGACTGTGGGGGCCATTTTAGTACAGTGAACTCATTGTCATGTTCAAGAAACCAATTTGAAATGATTCGAGCTTTGTGACATGGTGCATTATCCTGCTGGAAGTAGCCATCAGAGGATGGGTACATGGTGGTCATAAAGGGATGGACATGGTCAGAAACAATGCTCAGGTAGGCCGTGGCATTTAAACGATGCCCAATTGGCACTAAGGGGCCTAAAGTGTGCCAAGAAAACATCCCCCACACCATTACACCACCACCACCAGCCTGCACAGTGGTAACAAGGCATGATAGATCCATGTTCTCATTCTGTTTACGCCAAATTCTGACTCTACCATCTGAATGTCTCAACAGAAATCGAGACTCATCAGACCAGACAACATTTTTCCAGTCTTCAACTGTCCAATTTTGGTGAGCTCGTGCAAATTGTAGCCTCTTTTTTCCTATTTGTAGTGGAGATGAGTGGTACCCGGTGGGGTCTTGTGCTGTTGTAGCCCATCCGCCTCAAGGTTGTGCGTGTTGTGGCTTCACAAATGCTTTGCTGCATACCTCGGTTGTAACGAGTAGTTATTTCAGTCAAAGTTGCTCTTCTATCAGCTTGAATCAGTCGGCCCATTCTCCTCTGACCTCTAGCATCAACAAGGCATTTTCACCCACAGGACTGCCGCATACTGGATGTTTTTTCCCTTTTCACACCATTCTTTGTAAACTCTAGAAATGGTTGTGCGTGAAAATCCCAGTAACTGAGCAGATTGTGAAATACTCAGACCGGCCCGTCTGGCACCAACAACCATGCCATGCTCAAAATTGCTTAAATCACCTTTCTTTCCCATTCTGACATTCAGTTTGGAGTTCAGGAGATTGTCTTGACCAGGACCACACCCCTAAATGCATTGAAGCAACTGCCATGTGATTGGTTGATTAGATAATTGCATTAATGAGAAATTGAACAGGTGTTCTTAATAATCCTTTAGGTGAGTGTATTATATATATTAAATAGCCTCATTATTAAATCAAATATCATACATTTTGAAAATAAAAAATATACACGAGGCAACATCCATTTAAGCATGCGTTTATTTTAGTAGTTCCGTCAGTGAAACAATACTACAGCCTGTAAAACATTTAAATAGATATCAGTAAATAATGGTAATATATATAATATAAGTTAAATATTACTTTAAAAAAATATTCGTTTTATATTTCCCCACAGAGGTGTGTCATATGCCGCTTTTCGCTGAAATTGTTGTAGGACACGAGCAGGGAAGTTTGGTCCTTCATCCCGCCGGATAGCGTGAATCCATTTCCGTCAAACTTCACCATCAACAGGGAAGGAATGAAACGACAGATATAGCTGCTTTTGGGAATAACAAGAACAGCCCGGTAAGCTACAATCACTCTTGCTCGTTGCTTGTGCCATTTGTTTACCTATTGCCCTGCCCAGTGAGGAAGAAGATTACCATGACGATTGCGTATTTCTGGTCACAAATACAGAAGTTGTGAGAAAGGTCTATGGGCAAAGAGGTGCGACGTGGCTGGAGCTGAGGTGACGTGATGACAAACAGACAGCAGACAAACGGCAATCCACCTGTCACTCAAGTGGCCACGCCCTTAATTATGCAGAACTTTAAGGCTTTATATAATGTAAACGAATGAGTTATAAAAAAAAGTTCACCCCCTCACAGTTATCAAGAAGGGCAAAATTAGATATATAGACCAAAACCACAATTTGTACCAGGCTGTAAACATGTTTTTTTCTGCTGTAAAGTTGGGCATTTTAACATGGGGCTCAACGAGATTCTGCTTCCTTTTGGAGCCTGTCCCTAGTGGCCATTCGATGAATTGCAGTTTAAGTCACTTTCGTATTGGCTTCAAGAGAAACTGGGGGAGGTTGCCGCTTGGATAAAACATAGCTATGACTGTTTCACCCAATGGTTCTCTGTATCATTGCACAACACCCTTAGCAACCACTCTTATTAACGTAAACATATGTTTGTCCTCATGGATATTGTTAATTTAAGCGTACTCTATTATGTAGAGCAGAGTATTGTGAGAGAGAGATTGAGTGAGCGAGTGTTTAGATATAGCATTTTCCTTCAGGTCAGTCCTATGTTCATATTAAAAAATCAGTTTGAATGTCCGCTGCAATATCTTTTCTTTTTAACAGTTAAGGGGTTTTCTGACAGCGCTAAAGCATTTGTCAAGTGTGTCTTACTCCATATTCACATTGAGTTTCAGTCCTTTCAATATAAAAGTATTCGCTATTGACTGACTCACTCATGAAGATAGTCTTTGCCGCCATCTAATGGTGTAATAATGTAACTTCTGTTGCTGTTCACGGTCAGGGACTATTTTTTTTTCAGCAGAAGGAAGGTTTTTAGTGATTTTACTTCATGAAAGTTGCATTGATACATATTTTTTAGCTTATTTGTGTGGTTTATAAAAGCAATAAGGTACTTGAGGCTAGTGCTGTATCGTGAATAAGTCACGGCTGAAGGGCGTTGTTAAGCACGACGTGTGCAACCCCTTCAGCCGTGACTTATTCATGATACAGCACTAGCCTTGAATACCTTATGGCTTGCATATAATGGATATTCCTGCTTCTTTGACTTTTGTACTATGATGTGGTTTGGTTCAACTGTTTTCGTGCAGTTTCGCATTCACTTTGCTTCTCGCCATGTGGCTGTTCAAACTATCAAAAGAAGTTCTCTTCTTTTCTGAACTGTAAATCCCATATCAGAACTGAAAAAACACACGCTTAGAGCCAAAAGTGGTCTTTACTTGACAGGTGAAGTGTTTACTGAACTATGGCAGGGTGGAAAATCCAAACTTGGAAAATAATTTTTTTAAGTGAATTTGAACTATGGAAAAGAATTTAAAGGAATATTCTGGTAACTTTTAACTTAATGGTTATGGACAGCATCTGAGGCATGCTGTCAATTAAAATAGACAAACATTCTGACATGTCTCCATGTGTGTAAATGGACTAGCAACCTAGTAAATAAAAGTTTTGTGGCATTTAGTCAATATCTATTATTTTTTATGTAATCCAAAATAAAAACTGGGGGTATTTAAGGAATAAACACTAGCTTCAGCCTATCTCAGGTTTCTCTTGAGTAAAATATGATCATGATTAAATTATTGAAAATTGATTATGACTGTGTAATTTCTATTTTGGCCTATTAAAATACATGGTTTTCAAACCAGATCTTTTGTTTTAAATAAAAACACAATTATCTGATCTCTATTCCCAGATGCATAACATCATTTACTGTAATTTGTGGTTGAAAATTATTTATACCGGCACTTCATCAAAGCAAAGTACAAATAAATCATAATGTTCAAGCGCACCAAAGTCAAATGTTCGTCAAAAAAAAGCGAGAGTACAGACAAACTGATGGAGCCACATTCAAGAAATAAAGAAATATTGAATCAATAAATAATAGACAATGCAAGTCTGAGCTTGGAGTGTGTTCTTACCTGCTGACCAAACCTGGAGTAGACTGTTAAAAGCAAATAAAACAAATAAACTGATTTCTGTGACGCACATAACATTATCCTGCTGTTCAATCTGTCAGATTCAATCAGTTGTGTTTGGACATATCAGAGACACGGGGACTTCACGCTGATGCTTCACAAACATAAATTGTTATAATATCGGCTCACATTTTTTATTCTTCTTGCTGTAGTTTATCTAATGATGACAGATCTCAGAAATCTTCCTAGTTGTAACATTTTGTCTTCTAATTAATAAAATACACAAGTGAGTCATAATAGGTACACAACTTTCTATAAGGCACTAATCTGATCTGTTTGGTTTTGATTGTCATTTCTGTCACGCTGCTCACATGGCTTTGCAGTTCATCATGAAAGTTTATTATCTGCATGCGTTTTAAAGCCGTATCAGTCTAAACTTCTGATATATGGTTTTCTGAGCGCACACATCCCGTGAGTATTAAACTAAGTTCTCTTTCACGTCTTATTGCTCTTAAACTGTCAAATACACACAAGGTTGCCAAAAACACAAAATGCTCACATGGGTGATTCTATAATTGCAGGTACATTTGGTGTCCTGCTTTTTTCAAATGGTTATATTTTTTATTAATTTAATCATTTGTTACTTATTGTCATGGATCACAAGATGTTACAGGCCATAACAATATAATATTTTCTGTAAAAAGTATATATATATATATATATAGCTGAAAATCATGATTTCTTGTTGTCCGAATTATCATTGTATACTCAAAATATTTTATTTTACCTTTCTTTTGGTAATATTTAATTTATTTTATTTATAAAAGCACTAAATAGTAATGTTCCTAATTATAAAACAAATTGTTTAAAAATATAGCTTATCTTATAAAAAAATGTGTCTGTAAATCTTGCGTCAATTCTGTTACCGTACCATACTTTGCCTTTAAATTATCTCCCACAACAATGATGTCACTGATAAGATCTGAAGCACTGAAAGGTATGTGTGCTCTCTCTGAGAAAATATTTTAATCTAAAAAGTTCTTACACCAAGAGTTATTTTGTAAAATGTCAAAATTGTTACCACAATTTCAAAAGGAAAACAGAATTTATCACTGATCGGTTGTTAAAAGTCTTTTAATCATGATTTCATTAGTGCCATGTGCTCTTAGCATGTATGCTAGCAAATGGAGTTTTTGGCTAAAATTGTCAATTCTGTTGCTGTCAAACTCTGTTACCAAGGTAGAGTAACAATGTTGAAAGTATGTAACAGAATTGACAGTAGCGGAGTTAACAAACAATACTACAATGAATTTTTTTTTTCATTAAAAGTTAAAAAGGAAGTGACTTGTATTTGGCAAGCACTAAGACCATGTGTCCACCAAAGCCTTTTTTTTCACCCAGATGGCTGGCGTATTCAATTGTTTTCAATGGGAGGTTTTTTTTTTAGAACGCCATGAGCGTAACGAGGCGCCGAGCATCTATCACGCTCAATCGCGTTTTTTACTGGTCGCCGAGAGTTGAAGAATGTTCAACTTAGAGTAAAACATGGCGGACTGTGTACAGCGCTGATCACTCTCACTTTTTACCCAGCCGTCCAATCACACTGGAGGAGGGGTGGGACAAATACAACACCGACCAACTGCCACATTCTGCTTGTACAACGTCAACAGATGAAAACAACAAGCCTAAAAACAGAACAAAGTCATTTAAAACAAGAGCCAGAGCAAATACTTTACATTGTATCGACATTTTTATATAGAATCAATACAGAAACAAACTATCTGTGAAATTAGATACTAGTAACTAGTAACACTTCCGCGAATATTCCGTATCATAGCAAGCAATGAGTTTCAACTGAAATAAACGCTGCGCTGCCCAAACGCTCTCAAGCGCTCACAGCAAGATAAACATGGTGGACTGTGTACAGTTTATTCAGGGCGGGGTCTATGCTAATAGGGCAGAGTTCATCAGCAGTTGTGGGCGGGGCTTAAGCATATGTGACGTCACATTCCATGGAAACTGCAAACGGCTTATTCTGAGACACTGCTTATGATTTATGGGGATTTTTACCATTATAGGGTGGTTGTGTACACACACCGCCGACAAATTGTTCAAAAATTTTGCATAATAGGTCCCCTTTAACTCAAACAGTAGAGCATGGTGTTAGCAACACCAAGGGATTGGGTTCGATTCCCAGGGAATGAACTGTTAAAATGTATGTCCTGAATGCATTGTAAAGTGTCTGCCAAATAAAAAGGAAATAAAAGAGTGATTAGAGTGACGTTTTCCTATGAGTATCTGTACACATGTAGGAATAACCTGGAATAGATAATGCAAGCCTGAGCTTGAATGCATGCAGTGACCCTTTGACCAAACTTGAAGCATCCGGTTCAAAGTAAATCTATTTCTGTGATGCACATGATTTTCTTCAGCTGTTTACATCATCTGTCAGAATGGATCTGTTGTGTTTGGACATATGAAAGCCACATATGCGATATTTCCTTTTCATTGTGATCTTTTGCAAATGAAAATTGAGATAACATCGCTGACATTTAATCATATTGAGATAATATCGCTCATATTTAATCTTGTTTGATGAGATTCTTTCAAAAGCTTGCAGCCAGAACTTTTGCAAAATCTTGCGAGAAATGTGTCCGAATTCCCAGCTGGCCCTGGTTTGAACACAGCAAAACCAAAGATTTGGTTAATCTAATGATGACAGATTGTTTCATAAATTCTCCCAATTGTAATATTTTTGTCTTCCAATTAAAAAAATACACAGCTGGATTATGACAGGTACATGACTTCCTGGAATTCCTGTCTGGCGGTCTGACGGGTTCTGCTCAGAGTGGAGTAATGAGGAGAGAGCCGGAGTGATTGTTTCACCAGGAAGAGCTCCAGAAATAAGGCACTGGCGTTTTGCAGCCAGTGTGTTTGGATAAACTCTGAGACGATTATGACCCGTTTCTTGGCCTCTGTGCATGTGGTAGGTTTGGCCTGATTGAAATGATTTAAAAATCATAAGAAAAATGGCTTATGTCATACTAGAGTAGAAAAAGAAAAGAAGAATGGAAACTTTGAGTCTTTTACTGAAACTCAGGTGGACAGAATTCCAGTTTTAACAAGGTCATAGTGAATATCTATCTGACTATCCATCTGACTGTCTGGCAGTCTGTCTATCCATCCATCCATCTATCTATCTATCTATCCATCTGACTGTCTGGCAGTCTGTCTATCTATCCGTCTATCCATCCATCCATCCATCCATCTATCTATCTGACTGTCTGGCAGTCTGTCCATCCATCCATCCATCCATCCATCCATCTATCTATCTATCTATCTATCTATCTATCTATCTATCTATCTATCTATCTATCTATCTATCTATCTATCTATCTATCTATCTATCTATCTATCTATCTATCTATCTGACTGTCTGGCAGTCTTATCTATCTATCTGTCTATCCATCTGACTATCTATCTATCTATCTATCTATCTATCTATCTATCTATCTATCTATCTGACTGTCTGGCAGTCATTATATCTATCTATCCATCTGTCTATCTATCTATCTATCTATCTGACTGTCTGGCAGTCATTCTATCTATCTATCTATCTATCTATCTGACTGTCTGGCAGTCTATCTATCTATCTATCTATCTATCTATCTATCCGACTCAATACTTTATAGTTTATGAAGTTAAAAAAACAATAATTAAAATATAGCACACATTGAGCTGCAGTTCTTATGTAAGCGATGTACATTCGAAAACAGAGTAAAAAAGTCACAGCTGACACACAAAGAAAGTGAATTTTCCCAGTTCTAGGTGGGGTCTCATCTGCCACCCCAGTGTCTGTGTGGCCTTGACTTTAATTATTCCACATCTGATGTCCAGGAAAGTGTGCCACATGCTACCTCGGGCACACCACCAGGGCCCTCCATCCGTCAACACAACACTGAAGCCTGTTGGCACATGCACAGTCACACGGAGGGCCAACGCTAACAACTGTGTTGGATTACGATGACACATTTGTCTCCGAGGAGAGAGCCGCTTTGGGCCGCAGTCATCACTTTGAACCAATTAGCAGATTACGGCTGCTGCTCTGTGCTAGTGGGTGGCCGACTTTTACTAACTTCTCATTCTCTATTCTCTTCAGCTTTGGTGTTCAAAAAAGAGCTTTGGTCAGCATTACATTTCAACTCGGATTTGAGGTTCAATGACCATCAAGGGACTTTTCAGAGAATTTCTACCTTTTTATGAATCTGAATAGCTGCAGCAAAGAACAATGCTTACCTAGGTCCCAAAAGCCCACCCAATGCTTAAGAAACAAGTCATTATTTAGAATGAAAAACATATGTGAAACATAATACAAATGCCTGGACAGCATGACTTGGTTGACCATGAGCTGAAAAGCTAGTATTTCATAATTATTACAGGTTGTGCCTCTAGACCAGGGATGGGCAAACTCGGTCCTGGGGGGCTACTGCCCTGCAGAGTTTAGCTCCAACCCTAATCAAACACACCTGAACCAGCTAATCAATGCTTTCAGGATTACTAAAAAGCTACAGACAGGTGAGTTTTATCAGGGTTGGAGCTAAACTCTGCAGGGCAGTGGCCCTCCAGGACCAAGTTTGCCCATCCCTGCTCTAGACTGTCCAAAAAAAAATATATGAGAAAATGATTTATTATGGGCTGCAACATCAGACGCTAGGACCTTTAATGGTCTGTAAAAATGAACCGCTCAGAATGATTTTCACTAGCCCAAGATCACTATGACCAATTGTTTTTTTATGACAACATTTGATCTGTTTAAAATAGAACATCTAAAAATATACGCATAAAAAATGTAGTTTTTTATGTGCTGCACTCTCAAGGTGTTTTAAGGAATGAATGTGGAAAGTCCCTGTTATTTCAACACTTCCAATGAAAGCAATCAAATCGCTCAGCTGATGAAAGAAGTAAAGCGTAATGTTTGTAGAGCTGCCACATGCAACTCTATTTCTTCCAGTTTTCCTTTTTATCATATTCATATCCTTTTTGCCCACAAAAATGAATTTTAGCGATGACCCTTGTATGGATTCTAATGCAAAGAAAGGTGTAACTGAACATTTTGAGGAGGAGAGAAAAAAAAAAAAGAGTAACATGGCTAAAATATATGACTGCATGAACAAAAAACTCCCATTTAACCTTTATGTGAAATGAACCTTTATACATACAATAGCATGATTCATTCCATGAGGTTTACTTTATGAAGCCTGTGATTTACAGTTCTGATGAAGTGCTAATAATTAACAAACCAAACCAAACAAACATGCATTTTTAGTTAATTTTGCTTTGCTCCCAAAGGACATTTTTATATTAAAGTTGGAGATGAACAACATCAAGTCATACAAGTCGAGCATTATATGGGCCGCTCCAGCTTTGCTAGTGGTTTGTCATGTTAACGGCCTTAGACATTTTATATTCTTTCGTCTAATCGTAACCTGTCTGCCAGAAACACAAGACCCAGTCTTCACGTTTTATTGACGTTAGACTTATGGCTGTTAAGCTAATCGTGAAACGGCCATTGAGAAGAAAGGGAAAATGCATGCAAGTTGCTTATTTTCAACATAAAGAGCCTTAAGTGTATTAGCTAATAAATGTCATCACAGGTACCGTCACAGAAATACAAAACGTATAAAACCACTGAGACTTAATCACAGAACGCTGACAGCTTCGTAAATGGCTTTTGAGAAGGTAAAATATGGTTATTTAAAGATGTAGCTGTAAGCAATGTCATTTACCTCATGATACCTTAAATCACCCAAAAATTTTTATTCTAAAATGAAATTTCAAACTTATGTTCATCTTCAGAACACAAATAAAGACAACTTTCTGTTCTTCCATAGACAGCTACGCAACTACCATTTTGGCGGATTAAAAAGTTCATACAGAGATCGTAAAACGAATCCATATGAATCGAACGGTTTAGTCCAAATTTTATGAAGAATCTCGATCGCTTGATATGATGATCAGATTTAATTTAAGCTTTTATTCATACACAGAGAAAAAGGGTGTCAAAATTGTACCTTTAGGGGTACAACAGCTTGTCGCTGGGGCAGTATACCTTTAAAAGGACATCTTTGAACCTTTTTTACCACAAAAAGATTTATAGTACTTTAAGGTACGTATTTGTACTCTAAGGTACTATGCACCTTTTAGGAGTAAAAAAGGTACAAAGATGTCCTTTTAAGGGTATACTGCCCCAGCGACAAGCTGTTGTACCCCTAAAGGTACAATTTTGACACTCTTTTTCTCTGTATGTAAACATTCATCAACTCACACATCAGTTGTGGTAAATGGAAACTCAAGCATGTTCGCTTGACGTACAAGAACCAGTGAGGTTCATTCTCTACGCATCACACTTTTGCTTTGACATGAGGGTGAGTAAATGACAGAATTTTCATTTTTGGGTGAACTATCCCTTTAACAAAGTCTTTGCACAGTAATATAATATTTATACATCAATCATCACAGTCCCTCACTCGAGTAATTTTACTCTCCATCCCTCCATCTCCATTGTCTCTCTCTCTCTCTCTCTCTCTATATATATATATATATAGTCCTATAATATTTTCAAGTCATATGTCTTTGCTGGTTAATAACAGTTTTATAAATCCAATTGTGGTTCTCAAGTTTATCACCTCAGGCGAAAAGTCAGATATCATTCACATCAGAAGCTGTTCGATTCAGAGCTGAAAATATGAGAGCAGCCAAATGCTTGTAATACAAAATACATTCTTTAATCTGTTTAAATCACTGTAAATACACAATGAGACATAACAGCACTGTTACAACAGGAACAAAGTTAAGGAAAAAACCCAGGAAATCAGACATTAAACAAATACACAACATGAGCTCTGTGAAGAAACGTGTTTTGAAAATAATTTAATAGAAATAGTTCTGCGTGGGGATTTTCATATCTGCGGTGTAAAAACAGAGCTTGAGGAAATGATCTCACACCATGCTATGACAAACAGTAAGTTGAAAGTAAAAAGTGTTTAATGTCTCTTTATGCTACTTTATTTCCCCATCTGTTCCTTTCTACCAATATATACATGATATACAACTGCTTCTTAAATACATTTTGACAATTTTGCATTTTATTTACAATATAAGAGCTTATTATATTTTAATTATTATTATTTTTATTCTAGCTAAAAGGTGATGTGGAGTTTGACAGAACAAAAGTACGGACTATGATTCATGATGCCATAATAATAAACACATCTGCACAATCACTGAACAGCACTCAAACTGTAAACAACTTCCCTTGATAATCAGAACCAATTTAGTATTTCTGATAGAATAAAAATGCTATCTATTGAGTAAATCTGAACTAATGATCATATTTCTCAGGCTAATGCATTACTAGTGTGTGGCTACCTTGAGAACATACTATTGTTCTTCTGTTTGGGTGTTATGTACACATTTCAGATAATTTTTTATACAGGCAAACTCAAAGTGCACATTCAGAAGGGCAGATGTCTGAAATTAAAAAAAAAGAGTCAACTGAAAATGAAAATTGCTCTCCACACAGTTATTAGCAAACAAGAAACAAAGTCTGTGATAATGTAACCAAGTTAATATTTTAGTGGTTATGCTGTGGAAAAACTATCATATGTGCATGAAATATTTAGTGAAAATTTTTTTTTACCAAATCAGAGCATTGAAAATGATACTAAATCGACAGCACAGTCATACCGAAATAATGCCAGCTCTTGCATCAAACGCATCAGTGATAAATATGGCTTGTAGATCAATAAACCTCCAGCAAATAATCTTGAAAAGAGGCACGGAGTGCTTCCTCTACGGCTACGGCTGAGCGTCCACCGTATCGGCTCGTTCCCATCCCAGACCCACCCTGTTCTGGCACACATTCATCTGTATCTCGCCCTTTCTCTTTTTATCACAGCTGAGTAAGTCTTGGAGAAAGGAGTCCTCACCCACTCCTCCCCCAGAGGGACGCAGGGGCCCCAAGGTGCGGCTTGTTTTGCAGGGGCCTCCCGTCTCAGATCCTCTGGCACACGTGCAGCCTGGACCTGGAGAAGGAGGTGGCGTCTTTCCATACCTTGCAGGCAAGTCCTTTGGCGCAGTCACAGCGCTGGAAGATCTCCAGGCTGTGGGAGCCTTTCTTGCGCTGCTTAGTGCACACTTCACCTTGCTGCAGCACAGGCTTGCAGATTTTCGTCCAGAAATGGCGAGCGCAGCAGTAGCCCTCCGAGCAGTCGGACGAGCGCAGACAAGGGTCACCCTCGTGACCTGCAGGTGAAGGGAGAAGTCAATGCCATTTCTGTAGCTTAAACAGAAGTTCAGAATGCTAACTGTAATAAAGGTCATGCGCTGTGTTCCGAAAATGAATACTTCCCTAATATATAGTATGCAAAAAACAGTACGCCAACAGATTAGTATTTCCGAATACATAATAAGCGAAAAGTACCCAGATGACCTACTACTTCCGCCGAGATTCTGAAGTGTGCATTCTATGGACACTTTACAGTCCCATGAGGCCAAGGGAGAGGATTTATGAATGGCAGTAAAACGACTCAACTGACGCTGGTAGGTCACATGACGGTAACAACATGGCGGATGTAGTACATCCAGATTACATTCACACTACCCATATTCATACTATATAGAACATACATTTTTAACGGCCGTGAATTAAGTTCAAATTCAAATGTAGTATCTACACAGACAGTATGCAAATTCAGACGGGATTGATCCCTAAGGAATGCATGCAATGTAAATGGCTTTGGATAAATGCAACGCAATAAAATATCCAAATTATACTTCGGCCGTCCGAAGCACATGGAAAATGAAGTATACCCAAGCCTTTAAATGGAATCTATAGAACTTAAGGCTAGTTACTTGGTAAACCAATATTTCCTGGTTAAATGTTCCCTATATTCAATGAACAGTTGCTCTGGGAAGAAGTTTTTTTTGCTATTATTATTATTTTTTTAATTACTGTTTATGGAGATGACTTTGCAGGGGGGAAAAAATAATTTAGCATTTTAGAAATAATTTCATCATAATTTTCTCATTTACATGAAATTTTATTTGCAGTTTTCTTTTTTAAGAGCCCCAGAAATAAGGAAATCTCATTATTGATTCACCATGGTGTTCGTATGCTCTCTTTTTTTTTACCCATGGAACAAAAAAATAATTTTTGAAGAATTATGCAGATGAGTTGCTTGAAAATTACTTTTCATTTTTGGGTGAACCATTCCTTTAATACAAAACTGACATGACATTGATTAAAAGCTAATAATTAATTAAATCATAAAAATGTTAAATTAAAATAAAAACATTTTTTTTTATCAAATAAAATAAAATATTTAAAAATGTTTACCTGCATGTGATGTGGCCATTAACTGATATCAGAGAACCATGAGTATGTGAATGTGAATGTGTAATTAAATTATTGAAATATTAACTAAAAAAAACGGGGGGTATTTCAAGTAAATATTTTACAGTATGTCAAAGGGGTTCAGCTGACAAAAAAAGAAAAGAAAGTTTTTAATAGTTCCTATTAAACCAGTAAATAATGACAAAAATATAAATAAATAAAAATTCTGCAAAAAAATTCTTTATGAGTTCCTCCCAGAGCATTATAATATTAGCCAGGACATATTCGCTTTCAAAGTAACTAGCCTGTCTGAGGTTATTTGACCTTCCCTGACCAATCCCTAAAAATGCTATAATTGATTATATTACGAGTCGACAAGTTCACTGCTCTCCATTCCTCCATTTATACTGTATATATATTTTTTCATTTTACCTCGCAATTTTTTATCAAAATGTCTATGTAAACCCCCTTCTTTCTTACAATCCTGCAAGCTTGCATTCAGAACTGCCTCTATCCAATCAACAATCTTTTTTTTCTCAATAGACCATTCACTCGGACATTCGTCACAATACAGAAGAAAAGATCTGTTGCTATTTCTGTTACATCGCAACTATAAGTATTATCCCTCTCTCAGTCAACAGCCAGTCCTTTCTATCGCTAATGCAAATATTTTACACAACGTTCAAGTGAAATAACAAAATCAAGTGCAACCAAAATACGTCACTACTATTTATATAGATCTACTTACAAACAAATGCAAAGCATTTTCCAATGGTTGTTCACTTGTCCAAAATTAGAAACAGAGACTGTTAAAGTCAGCATGAAATGGAAGTTGCCTTCGTCTTTTGTTCCCTATTGTGACGCATATTCGAGTGAAAAGGCTTCTCAAACAAGAAAAAAAAACGTAGGGCGGGACTTGATTTTGTCTGTCGGGAACTGATTGGATGGTTGTGGTCTGCTATTGGTGGATCTCATGTGAGTGACAGGTTGCCCCGCCCTCGCACCAGTAAACATCATCAGAGAAGAGACCCTCGCATTGTTTTGGCTTATTTATGGAACGCTAAAGCATTTTCTGTACTCCATTATACCATTTTCAATTGCATTATGAGGCCTGTGTGTAGAAACATGTTGGGGACCCTTGAGCAAATCATCTCCTGATATATTAAGCAACTTGGCCCATTTGAAGAGAACTTGATATGCTTGGCTAATTGTCTGCTTTATTATATTTATTATACATTATTTATTAATGAATAAAATGAAGAGTCCATAAACTATTCTAAATGGCAGCTGATACAACATGCAGGATCCCTCAAATGGCTCAGTCTAAATCTGGTGTGGTTTAATTTCTGTTTGAGAGCGTGACTGTGTCTGAGGCGAGAATACAGAGGTGTGGAAACAGCATCGTGATCCTTCCTACAAAGGCCTCCTGCTGTGGTTAAATCTTCAAGATATACGATCTGCGTGTGTAGTCGTGGGCCGCCGTCCCCCTCAACACATGCATGTAACCACATCCAGTGAATCAACTCATTGCAGACATTGTTCATAAGTGAGTATGAATATGAAACACTCTCAGTCTCAGATGGCCACAGACCGCCCACAGTCTGATGCATACTGCACACAATACCAGACAGAAAAGCACATGCTCTCATCACATTGCTTGAAATTATGTCACTTCCTGATCGCAGGCTACACAAGTCAGTGTTTGTGGGGAAAAATGGATTACTGGGATGTTTGTCAGGTTAAGATATTCAGTGTTTACTCCAATAAATCTAAACACATTTCGGTAACACTTTTCAGGTTCCATTTGCGAATATGAGTTAGCATGAACTGACAATGAAAAATAAATCTGAAGCATTTATTGATCGTACTTAATGTTAATTTCATCATTTACTAATGGACCCTTTTCACATTTCCAAGGTTCTCAGGTATTGAAGTTGTCATAGTTGGGTAAACTTCTATAGTGGAATTTAGAAGTTTATATAATTTTTAAACTTCAAATATAATTTTTTGAGTTCCTATTTGCTCCAATAACAACAAAAAAAAATCCATGATAGCATTTCTTACTTTCCAAATAAGGAAAATAAATGTTTTCTGTAATTTAATGGCAAGGTAATAAAACACAAAGAATAGTTTTAAATGTACTATCATTTTTAAAATTGAAAATACAAAAAAATGCTAGATTAACGGTTAAAAACTGTTGAAACATGCCATTATAGTCTGTGAAAAATGGTCCATACTTTACAAAAATTAAAAGTTGTATCTGTAACATTATTCAATGAACTGAACTGACATGAACTAACAATGAACAGGTGTATTTAAAGATTAATAAATATTGTAACAAATGAATTGCTCATTGTTATTTTCATTTTAGTTAATGCATTTACTAATGTTAACTAATGGGGCCTTATTGTAAAGTGTTATCCATCAACATTTCTCAATAGCGTTTTGAGGGCTGACATTTTCTACATTTATTTTATTGTTCATGGATTTTCTAGTTCATTATTGGTGGACGGCTGCAAACTGTACCAGACTTTATCATAACTGTCTGTCCGAGTCTATGCTCTCTCTAACCCTGCAGATCTTGAAAAAACATGGTTCTCCATTTGTGATATTGTCAATTCCTCACCTTTGAGAGAGATCTTGGCCTGAGGTTTGCCATTCTTCCTCCAGCCTTTGTCTTTGATAGAAAGCTTGTTGTGCTCCTCCATAGGTGATTTGTGCAAGCTCTCTGAGATGGGGATGCAGATATCTAAGGAATGACAGAAGAAATCCATTGTAAATTTCCCCAAGTTAGTATGAAGACTCTGGGAAACAGATGCAGTGCAGATTTAGTCTCAACAGAGGAACGTACAGTTGCTGCAGCGGTTTCCAGGGCAGCACATGCCGTCTCTATGGCAGCGCTTCTTTCTCCTGCGGCAGGTGAGGCAGCGGGATGGGGCGTGTTGCGGGCTGTGGCAGTAAGTTCCCACCATGCACTCTTTATCACTGCTGCATGGATACCCCTGAGAATGAGAAAGACAAATCAGGTCAGGTCCTCCACCAAACCCTGTTTTCAACACTCATTGGTATTTAACAAAAACTTTTAAAGTATACCAGAATGAGCCATTATACATTCCTTAGTAGGATTAAGAATGACTGTTGTGTACACAGTCTGTCAATATGATGCTTCACAGGTCACGAACAGTGCTTGACATGAACACCCGCCAAATGCGTGTGTATTTCAGCAGTGGTGTGTTAAATTTGATATATAATATATAAAATTTTCAGCTGTAGTCTTTTAAAAAGGCATGTGAAATAATAAACTAAGTGCAATGTAGTGTTGTCAAAAATATAGATTTTTCAATACATACAAACACTTCCAATACTCATTTTCCGCTTAATAGATACACGATACCAGCTGCGCTTTCTCTCTCTCTCTCTGACAGCGAGTTACACACAAACCCTCCTCCCCTCACTCACTCCTTTCATTTGCTCTGGATTGTTGGTGTTACAGGGCTTGAATTTTGGTGTGGGATTGCACGTATTGCACATCATTTTACTCATTCCTGCAGATTTTGCACTCACAGTCACATAAAGTCGTCTCTCAGTACTAAATTACTGAGTTCTTTTTTACTGTTTATTGCGCTAAACAGTCAAATACACACAAAATAATGCCTGTCTTGGCGAGTATTCACATAATTACAGTCACTCAGTTCTGAAAAGTGAACGTAAACAGTTAAGAAAGAAAACGCATGTGTAACAGTGTAATAGATCCGTGCGTCAGATCTCAAAGTGACAGCAACCAAATTATGAGATAATATTAAAAATATCTATATGGCAGTTTTTCCCCATGGTATCTATGTCAAAATTGGGGCCAGTGAAAATGCTGTGTGGCTAGAAACTTTGGAAAACCCCTAGCCACAGTACTCTGATGACCGGATACTTCCGCTGCAACTGACACTGGTAGGTCACATGATAGTGACAACATAGCATAGCATAGATATAGAATGTCAAAGTTTTTTTCATACTAACCACATTGGCTGCATCCGAAAACGCATACTTTCCTACTATATAGTAGGTGGAAAACAGTATGTGACAAAAGTATTATGTCCTAATTCACAGTACTCATAAAAGCGGCAAAAAGTACCCGGATGACCTACTACTTCTGGCGAGATTCTGAAGTGTGTATATGATGGCTTGCTGCGATAGTCGGTGTTGCCGGTGTTACCGGTGTTACCGGTGTTCAGGCGAAACACGCCTGTGAGTTTGTCATTGTACTGTTTTGTTGTGTTTTTCATTAAGAATAATAGGCTAATGTACCAACAATTCAAGCAACCCGCCCATGAATTGGCGCTTCTAAACCGAAAGTAAAATGAGCACAGCCGCACAGGCATTCATTCACGGCCGCACAGTGCGCACACATTTACGGCTGCACTGTCATTCATTCACGACCGCACAGTCATTCACGGTGCGTGTCCAGTCTGGCGCGTTTTCAGTTCATTCCTACTTTCATAGGAATTAATTGAAAACACTCGCTTTGCTCCACACCGCTCCGTTACGAATGCCAGAGCGGTCGTGTGCATTTTACTTTTGTTTTAAAATTAGCAATTTGAAAAGCCCACATCGATTAACCGGTGGGAAAATGTCCTCACTGTCACATCCCTAATGGACACTTTACTATCCCATGAGGCCACGGGAGAGGATTTGTGAATGGCAGTGAAGCGACGCAACTGATGCTGGTAGGGCACATGATAATGACAGCATGGCAAATGTAGTGTGTCTAGATTACCTTCATAATACCCACAATTTATACTATATAGAACATACTATTTTTAGCGGTCGGTTAGTAATTAAGTAATAAATATGTAAGATGCGATTTCGAACGCAGCCAATCATACTATAAATAATACACTTTTTTAATAGTCGCAAAGTAAATGTAGTACCTACTATACAGTATGCGATTTCAGACACAGCTTAAGTGTTCTGCGTTTTCCACGATAAATTATTTCCTGATGGCAATGAGATAAAAAATATTGCATTCTATCTTACATTCTATCTACAGTACAAGACGCTGGGAAGATGTTCAGAATTCTGACGATAAATGTATCACTGCCCCGACTGAACATTGTCACTTGTTAGATGGCCTCTCACAAAGGCATGTACAAAAAATTTACAAAATGTCTGCATGAGACATGAAAGTAGAATCAGTTCCCTCAAAGAGCGGATTGATGTATAGAGTTGCCATGGACGATGGCGAATGTTAGGATTAGGAAACATCAGGCCAATGGATCCTGTGATTGACCAATCAGAATAAAGTATTCCAGAGAACCTGTATAATAAAAATAAATTTAGTAGGTTTCAAGATGAAACTTTGTGCCTACAGCGATGATCCCTCAACATCAGCAGGTGGAATGAGTTTCCACAAACCTGTGGGCATTGTACATTTTGGATTAATTTCGTATTATCTAACTTTTATATGCAGAATATGTAATGAATGCTCAGGAAGATACAATAAAACAAACGACCAGAAAGCAGCACATAAACCATAATAGTACACTGACAAATTGTCTAAAATATGTTTTATATTAGCATACCTTTTAGTTATAATCAAGTTAGGCCAGGCTAAACTGGTTTAAAGTGCTCTAGCTGGTGCCCCAAACCCCTCCAAATTCAGTGAACCAGACCTCCTTAATATAAGGTTAAATTTCATTAATATAAGATAAAACGGATGAGACTGAGACCTTGACAATATATTATACAAATCACAAACTCCAGAAAAGAAACCAGCCAGTGAAGATTTGCTGAGGGAAATGCTTTACATCACCCGTAACAATCTTCAGTTTGGCGTCAAATGCAAAACATGTGGTCTGAGAAGGGGGAAAGAATATCTCAATATCTAATAACAAAAGAAATGATTCTGTTTTGTAGATTGACGGACCTCAGGGCAACCTTCCTTTCTTATGCAAGTAATAGAATTGGTAACATTGAAAACACATGAAGAAACCCGGCCAAACCACCAACGATACATTCACGAGAAGAATAAGCAACGAATGAAGCCCATAAAATGTTTAAATACAAAAAAAAAAATCACTGACCTCAAAATTCAGTATTCATTCGCTGCATCCTTAGAAAGTTATTGAGTACGTTACATTAGCGGATGAATGAACCATGTAAAACACCCCCTTATTCAGTTCAGTTAATGTGCTTAGATGTAAAACATTCTCAGTTTTCCGGCTAAATCATGTCAACTTGAAGATACAAAGTGGTTGAGACAAATTTTGCTTCCAAAGCTGCAAGACTCACCCGCATCTCATACCTTTTTCTCCACAGCATTGCATAAACCACCAGAGCCAATACAGACACATAATCGTGTCTGCACATAATCTGGCAACGTCATCACATCAGGATTTTAATGACCCGGCCAATGCTTGGATACGACTCGTTGATCCTCATCCCTCATTGATTCCACAGTCTGTTTTTATTCCTCCCATACGTTCATGTGTGAGATAAGTGGCAAGATGATAAGCTCAGAGACAGACAACGATGAGGGATGCCCACTGGCCCCCGTGTCACCGCTTGCATGCTAGCAAAAAAGGCGGACTTTGAAGACTAAACGTGCCATGCCTTTGAAAATCATCTCCCTATCTGTATTCTCCCTCATGCTTGCAAAAAAGCATTTAAGGATTTATATCAGGTAATACCCAAACTATGTCACGTCTTATCTTGTTAGTAGCAACCGATAAGCATGTAGTACTTTAGCAGGCAGATTTGTAAACTGGCTGAAAAATATTGCAATCTATTTTTTATTTTAAAAAACAGTAATTATATAAGTGCTGTCAAATCAATTAATCAAAAAAGAAAAGACAAATTTGTAAATATATATATATAGATATATATATATATACACACACACACACACACACACATATTATATATATATATATATACACACACACACACACACATATTATATATATATATATATATATATATATATATATATATATGTACTGTAATATTAGCAGTTTACACTTACAAAATAAATAAAATAAAATAAAAATAAAATATCATAAAAATTTTATATATTTGATTTGTATAGTTTGTATAATTTTATATAGCCTACACATATATTTCATTCTAATTATATAAATTATTATACATCTTATTTTCTTACATATACCTTATATAAATAAAATGTAAAATCATTTATATAATTAGAATTATTTATATATATAATTTAATAATTAAAAAAATATAAAATTTAAATAATACAAATTAAAAACGCAAGATATATTTCATTTTAATTTTACTTCAACAAATACAAATCTTTTATCAGCTAGCCTTGAGCCTAAAGTAGATATTGTATACAACAGCTTACAAAAGAATCATCTTCAGTCTACAACTATAGGATATCAAGACTTCCTTTGAACCCGCATCTAAGTTCATATACACAACAGACTATGAGATCGTGAATGGGGTTTCCACACATAAAACCCATGTCTCACACATATGTTCCTCTAGGGCCCCGGGGCCCAGCTTAACTTGACCTTGCAAAAGCAAAGCTGACATCTGACACCATGAATGGTGTTAGTGAATTGAAAGGGTTTTCAAGAGTAAAATAAACTATGTCACTGAACAAACAAACCTTATCCACCCTCAAAGGGCATGGCCCTATGTGTATCAGATTGCACAGGAAAGCTGCACTCTCCCACTGTTTGAAGCGCAAGTTGACGGCTAATCTCACCAGCACTCAAAACATATCTGTAGCAAACCCTTAAAGGCACTATTGGAGGCTATGGGAATATAGTTAATAAATAGTCTAGACAAAAAAAAGGTTACTTAATTATGTCATGGGTAATTTTTTGTCAGACTAGTGCAAGTGCAACAAAAAGACTAACAAAAGTGTGTAATTTGTATATGAACAGTGTTGTGCTGCCAGGGAATACAACGAGAATTGTAGTGTTGCTGCAAGAATGTCACCTCATAAACTAGCTAAATCTCTAAGAAAACTCACTTAAACCATCCTAAGACTGGTTTAAGTCTGTCTCCAAGCCTGGCCAAGCTGGTCTTCAGTTGGTCTAGCTGGACTCCCAACCAGGTGAAGCTGGTGCTCTCGTGTATATTTCACGTTCATGAGGCTGCTTTTTAATGAGCATAGCTAACTGGATGCTAACCGTTACATCCATGGAATTCTGGGAATGCTACAGAAATGCGACATCATGCCTTGGCAAATGAAACTGTGGTTTAGAAACCCATGGTCATTATACCTTCTAGGCTGTCTCGTTCCTCAAATGAAGTAAATTCCAGATGATTAGCCTGGTTAGTGCTAAAAAGCCGCCACACCTTTGCCTGTTTTATTTCACCCTCTCAGCTCGTTAGCATCACTAAACAGTCACTTAACCTCAGAGGGAGCAGGAGAGGGCAACCCACCTCGCCTCTTTACAAGCCAGACCCAAACAATCCCCCGCCCCGGTCCTACTCGTTAACGGAACCTCAGCGTCAAATTAAATAAGAGGAAAAGTTAAAAGTCCCAAAGCTGCGGCACTGATGTGAAACAGCTCTCGTGTTCATGCGGAATACTAGCCTCTTCCCCTCTAGTCGAGAGGTTAATGTGGTGAACAAGTTCTGCCAATCCCAATATCCCTCTTTTTGGGTTGCCCACAACTGGAAACCACCATTAACCCCCCTTGAACATTCACTCTAATCGTTTAAAGCGAGCGACTTTGTTTTGTTTCAGTGTATTGGTGATTTGTGGACAACATCAAGCTGACATGAGCTCATCAGACACATTATAATTAAGTTGTTACTACTAATAAAACTCTGACATCATGGCTAGGGGCCAGCTTTACTTATAGCACAAAACGGCGAACCGAATTCTGCTTGTCTCCGTTAGGACGGATGTATGAAACTGGGTGGCCGTTTCTCTTGCCTGCCTAATTTGCAGCACTTGGGAGTACGCCAGTGTGGGAGATTTATTGGGAGCTTGTGTTATAATCTTCACCATATCCTTGAGCGTTAGAGAGTTAGAGGACTTGAGAGGAAACATTTCAGCAGCTGTGTAATGACATATAAAAATGTAAAGCATTCTTTAGACAGCTCGCCCAGATGGGAGAGAAAAATGTAGGAAAAGTGACTACAAGGACATCATGGCAAATTAAATTCAGGCACACTTCTGAGTGCCCTCATTAAATCTTTAAAGATATTCAGTCACTAATATATTAGTCACCTGCAGAACTCATTCCCTAGTTTTCTTCATGTCATTTGCATTGTTGTTCTTAACTTAAGGTCCCCCTGTGGTGAAAATCTAGTTTTAATGTTGTTTTGTGTCTATATGGTGTTTTTAATATGCTTCAAGACAAACCATGTGCAAATTCATAAGTCAACACCATTGCTGAGTATTTTCTCCTTAAAACTGCAGTGAACCACAGAAAGTCTCAAAAACATGGTTTGAAATCGCTGGTGTTTCTGACGTCACAAACTACCTTGTAACCAATCACATCAACGTGTGATCAACAACGAGTGGATCTCTAAGCTGGTGTGAGTGAGTGGAGGCGGGGATAATTTGCATATTCATAGAACCGCCTACTGATGTATATTAAAAACTAGTGCTGGGGAAAAATTAATCGTGATTGTTTGTTTGTTGATACTTTATTGATCTTTTACAGGAAATTATATTGTGATTGTGATTAATCGCATCCAAAATAAAAGTTTGTGTTTGCATAATATATGTGTGTGTACTGTGTATAATTATTATGTATATATAAATACACACACATGCATGTATATATTTAAGAAATATTTGCATGTATATATTATATATATAATTTATCTTATATATAAATATAATTTTTTAATGAAAATATAACTGTAGCGTGTATTTATATATACATAATTGACAAAGATGACACGCAAAAATTATTATCATTTACTTATTATTTTTCCTCCCATCTCACCACCATGTCCCTTTAGGGGCTCCATACAAATGCACACACATCTGGTCTCACTCTAGATGGAGCTATAATAAGCTCATTTATATTTTGTGAAGAAAATTCAATTTTTTGGTCTTTTGACACTGTGCTGAATGTACTGAGCACATTCACATTTTTACGCCATTTAGAATTCGCTGGAAAAATTGTATCGTAACGAACTCTATAACTCTTCCCAGACTGTCAAGTCACATGTATCATCTAGAAACAAACAGCTGACAAAATAGTTTTCATTTGTCAGGGCATTTTCCAAACAAAATTCACTAAAATGTTTGGGTGTGGCAAAACCCAGTGTCCAAAGTTCATGAAACTTTGACAACAGCTTGTTGTGAGGATGCATGCCTAGTTGTTCAATTATTCCAAATGGGGAATTATAAAACACTACCAATTGACTGAGGAACTTGTAATTAGCATGCATCTTTGGTGCAATATATCATAACATGCACCATATGCTAATATCAAAGTAGCAATAAGTACAAAAATGGCCACCAACAACCAATGACAATGGCTGATCATCATGAAATGTTGTAACTGCACAAAAACAGGATGTCTATGCGAGGCCATTTAGATGAAAGCAATCAAGAAAGTTGCAACTGCAACCACATGACCTGTTCTTTCAAATCTGGTATTAATTTTAATACACTCTAAAACGTTATATGCAAATGATGTGTAGGCCTACTCTGTGGTGTGACAGGTTTCCAGTATAACTGATGTAACCCTATGTTTACATCATTTACACACAACAACAAGTTTATTTGTTCCATCTATAACAATTAAGCTAATCAACATACAGAAAACCAATCTAAATCGGTTTTGTATACACCCACATTTTTTGCTGGGGAAGCTGGTTTGGTTGATTTTAGGGGAGTTTTGTCAGTTGGTCTGGCACCTTAAACCACTTAAGACTATAGCAGAACAAGTTAGACTGGCTTAAGCAGTTTTTTTCTTCAGCAGTGTATAACATTTTTAAAGTTATCTTTCATTAATTTAATCTAACCTAAGCAATTCTTTTAGATTGATAGAGTCGCCCCAGGTATAGAATGTTGGGATCTGTCTTGCAACCTCTGCAAATGGAAACTTCCAAATGAGACAACAGTCGCTCTGTTTGCAATCTACAAAGTTGTTAGCAATCTACATTTGGATAGGAAGTTAAATGTAGCATGACATTTAACTAATATTGGACTGTAGTGGTTTCCACATGTATGCTGGTCTGATCATCCAGACCACCTGCGTTTATGGAGATGGTAATGTTGAGAGCAATTGGTCTGGCAGGAAACTTGTATACTGGAGATCTTCCCACTCCAAAGAGGATATGAGAGGGAGAAAAATCCCATCACCTCCTCTTTTACTTCCAATAAATTGTGTCTGCTCTCAATTAAAACAACATCTGCATATTTACAGCTGATCTGAGAGACATAACCAAGACCAAAACCCAATAGCAAAGAGGGGTTTCATCTGCAGTAATAGTGTGCAACTTATGCTGAGACTTTATTTACATAAAACAAGTCTTAAATAAATCATGAGCTTGGTAGGAATCCAGGATTAACCAGAAATATAAAAGTATAGCTTTCAAAAGGATACTATACATTCAACTGAGCTACGATAAACCCTTTCTGATAACTGTACTTGTATAATACACAAGTAATACTGTACACTAAACAAATTCAGTGAAATTTATGGTTACCAGAAACTTACCGTAAAAAATACGGTAGCAACATTTTAGGTTATTTCAACTAAAATACAACAAATGTGAAGTGTCACGCTGGGAATTCTCTGAATGTCAATTTATGTTTTTTCACTGTAAATTATACAATGGCTTGTTTTGTTTTTTTCACTTCCAAAAACTGTAAATTTAGCAGTATTTTACTGGTAAGATTTATAACAGTCATGCACCGCATATAGAAACTTTAACCAATTAACAGGATGTTACAGTCACATTTTACAGTATTTTACTGTTAAAATCACAATAATTTTCTAAAATAACACAATTGTTTGAGCCTTGAAAAGTGTATTAGCCTATATGTGTAAAAAAAATTGTACCTTCAGGGGTACAACAGCTTGTCACTGGGGCAGCACCCTTAAAAGGACATCTTTTTACCCTACACTCAAAATAAAAATAGGGCACAGTGTACTGTATTAATTTAGCTGAATTTTCTGTATTTATTTTTACCTGTATTTAGAATTTTGAACTTCATTGCATTCAATGTAAGGGGTTAACAGAAATGTCCGTAAAATTACTGGACAATGTCCAGGTAATAAACTGCCAGTGCTTCTTTTTTTTTACAGTGTATATTAGTACTACTATGAACATATTAGGGGTTAAAAAAAAAAAAAAAAAATAAGTACAAAGAGGTCCTTTTAAGGGTGCTGCCCCAGAGACAAGCTGTTGTACCCCTGAAGCAGTGGCATAGTCAGAAAGTGGATGATGGGTGTGCCCGAATAATTCGCATTACCCCTTAATTTGAAAGACAAATCCAAAAATCCGATTGAAACATAGCAACACAGCTAAAAGTATTCCTCATATGTTGGACCTTTTATTGTCTATTGTCTTTTAATATAGTCTACTTCTACATCATGATGCCTTCTCACGAGCTGTGTTTGTGAGGTTTGAGCGCGACGCGCGGAAGGACCGTTTGCAGGTTTGCTTTATTTTTGTAATTCCGCTAGGTGCTACTAGTGTCGCAGAAAATAAATACTTACACCTGTAAGCACTAAGCTCCGTGCGGAAAAAAAACAAAGCAGGAGAGAGATCCAACCCGAGTCCTGATAACTGTATCACGAAGAGAAGAGAGTCCTGTATCGACAACCTGCCATTTCTAATAGGCTACAGTACATGTGGCTGGCGTAGATTTCAGAAAACCAATTGCTCTCAAATATTACATGCAAATATTGCATAGCCATGCCACGGCGGGCCAGACTAAAAACCTACCCACAGTTTACCTGATGTCTGTTCTAAACAAGTCGGAGTTGGCTGGGTTTTGAATTGAAGATGTTGATAATACCATCATAATCCTAATTATCTGTTAATTCACTTTCAAACGACAAAAGTGTTATGGCGTCCTGTCATCTTACCAAGACGTGTTTCTTTCTTAAATGTGTCATAAATGGCAATTTAGCCATTTTTTTATAACAAAAAAAGAGCGCCGCTAGTTGGAATCGAACCGGATATTGGCGTGACGAAGAACATTACTACTGCATGACGTAGCTGAAGAGACGAATTAGCATATTTGATTCATATTAGAATAGAGTTCTAATGCATGACAAAATAAACCACATTTAAAATATTTTTTTTTTTTTTTACTGTATTTCCCTATTTATTTTATTTGTCAGTGCATAATATATCACATGCCATTATCTTTGGAGCTTGATGGAAAGTAACATTTCCATAGCCTAAAATTGTAAAAAAAATTGTCAAATCATTCAATTAAGACTAAATAGACAAACGTGAAAAATAAAAGATCAGGAAAGAAATTCTACAGTGCAGTGTACAAACAGCCTATAAAACACAATTCTCCTCAAAAGTAGATTACAGATGTCGCTGTGGAGATATTCCCATTTCTGTGACTGTAATCAAAACGTTTCCACATGTAGATTTAGTAGCCTAGGCTATGGACTGTTTTTCATATCACAAGATAATGACACAAACTTGTTTAAAACACATTTGATATAATTAGGACAGTCTGTTTGCGACTTAAGGAATTTGGGACAAAATTTTTCCCCCCTTAGAACTGACTGGCAGAAATTCCTTTACAAATATCATCGAGCAATTCGCACACAAGTGACATGTGAGAATGATTTCCGTAAGCATTAATAATGCCTGAAGGGTTTTTAGCTTTTCTAATGCTCTAATGGGGGTGTCGGGTTTACCTGCGCGGGGATGTTGCTTTTCTTCGGGCTGCCGCTGTGTGAAGCGCCGGAGCGGTTAGTGGCGGAGATCTGGGGCTCCAGTGATTTGATGGAGTTCACCTTGGCTTCGCTCTCGGTCCCTTGAGTTTCTCCCATCCGCACTAGCGCGATGATCAGCGTCAACATCCAACAGCTCCGACTCCGCGTGACGTTCAGCATCCTTCCAGTCTTTTTTAACTCTGGATGAGAATGTGTTGGTTTCTTGAAGATGTTTCCTACAGCACTAGGGGCTTTGACCACCACACTTTGGCTTAAAAAAGCATAAACTCCATTCTACAGTGTCCATCAAATAATCTGTCAGTGTGGGGAAAAAAACGTTATAAAGATACTTAGGCTATATTATGAAAGCACAAAGATGTGGAGAAACGTAAAGCATCAGGATGCTGTACCCAAAAAAATCTAAGTAAGTGGAAGCAGAGAGGAGGATTCCTGCTCGTGTGAGTGTTTGTGAAGCAGCCTGGCGTTTCATGATGTGGGATACCTTCTTTTTATAGGATGTGTTTCCTCCGCCCCCATTCTGTGTATTGACAAAAGATGAAACTGATCTGCGGTGCGCCCCTGTTCACACACACTACTGACTGAGACATCAGGAAACCATCGGAGCACGTTTGCGTTGACTTCAGTTATGGATGTTTAAAGACATTATGTTGAACCCGTGACGCAGAAGAGATGTAGTTGACTAAGGCTTTTCAGTCTGCCGGTGACATAGATGCATTATTTGCATTAAGTAGTAGGCTATAAATAGTACTGTATACTAATGTATTTTGAGTCAAGGTGAAATCTATCCATCTATCTATCTATCTCCTGAGAATCAACAAGTTTTTTTGAATTTACTATTTTTTATGTCATTACATTGTTTCTTTAGAGCATAAAAAAAACAAATGGGGGGAGGGGGATTTAAATATATATATATATATTGTTCATATGTTATGCTGTGTCATCTGTAGTGGACACCAGGACTCAAATAATAAAATGACATGTATAAGCAAAAACAATGGGATTTTTTTTCATTCACCAATCAGTTTTTAGGGTTCAGGATTTTTTTTAACCAAACTTTGTATAAAGATGATATGAAAGATATAACGGAATTAATTGATATACCATTTTACTTGGGTAAAATGGCCATAAATGGGTCCCATTCAATACAATGTATCTATACACTGCATCTAATTTGCATTTTAATGCGTTCTTGGGGCAACATGTAATGAAAAAAGAAGTGTAATAATGTGATTGGCAACATTTTCATTATATATATATATCTATTGTATATTTCATAATATAAGATCTAATATTTCATAGGAATATTGATATGTCATTTCTTTCCCTATTGTCTCACAAAATGAGACATGATTAAATAAACATGATAAACATACTTTAAGTCCTGGTGTCCTTTACAGTGGACATGTATGAAATCAACATTTTGTAACAGAAAGTCATATGACAAACATTTATTCATGATAAACAATTAGAAAATTAGTCAGCTTTAAATGATAATTACAAAATATCATATTTCCATAAGAGTGCTAAATTTGATCACTAAATTAATGTCAGTCATTTTTAAAGACCAATGAGACCTCTAAACATTAAGTATCTCCTCACAGGACTTAAAACTGTCATGTATGGTGTCAGACAAATTCACTCAAATATAATGTCCACAACAAAGGACACAAGTCTATTCCTGGGTCCCAGGAGGATATAACTAGTTCATTAATATATTTTGGGAACACTATGCAAAGACCGGTTAAGTCTGAATTACCCTGACTACATAATATCTACCATCTGGCAATCCTTTGATGATAAACTTAATGGGATTACCATTTGTGTCAAAGAGAATAAGTGCATTTTAGCAAGTTTTTTAAATAAGAAAATCTTCATATATGAGAACAGTCTACTGATTATTCCATGACAGAGATATGTCATTCTGAAATAACTGCAAATTAACTAAGTTAACAAACTGCAGAAAGCACTTTGCAGTCAATGTCAAGCATACAACTTTAAAATTACATATTTAAATATATCCATATCCATATTCTATATCATTTTTTGACATTTATATAGTTTTAATACAAAACGAAATGCAGTTTAGCAAACAATAATATTGATAATCTGCAAACACAATTATGTAATGTCAGTGCGAGTCCTTGCTTGAATTCATTGCCAGTGACCAGATGGAATCTGTGAGTTTCTCAGCTGTTTAAAGCCAGGATTATTAAGCACACATGTCTGCAAAGGACGAGAAACATATTTCTTAAAGTTTTGGATTAAAAAAAAAAGATTCAGGGTGTTGATTTAAACAGCTGACATGCAAATTGCACTTTAGATATTTATGCTTGAACCTTTAACCATGAATCTGCTGATCTTGGAGGTTTAAATTATATGAGACAGATGCAATAATAAATCAAATATGAAGGAGGAGCATGGAAGTAAGTGAACTGTAATATATGTTGTAATGCAGTCATGCTTTATGAAGATGAAATCATAGGGATGGTGTTTTTGGCAGCTAACATATATAGTGCCCGAAAACAAAACCTCACTGGTAAAAATGTAGCCTGAGTGGAAAATATGGGACATGAAAGGAGGAACAGGTTAAGCAGTGGAAAATATAAATAAACGTTCCAATGAGGTTAACAGAGAGCTCTGGGTGGCGTTTTGAAATTCTGTCATCGCCACAGTGTTAATAAGTCAACTGAGCTTTGATCGCTACGATGTAATGTTCTGTGTGCACGGACGACATTACAGTCCAAAGGCTTTATCGACTCAAGTCATCTCGTGTAAAACAAACAGAGACAAATTCACAGCAGAGATCAGCTGTTGTTGTTTTCATTCAATTTTATTCAAATTTGGTGGCTCAGAAGTTCAAATGTCAGGCACTAGATAGGCCTACATGTGCTAACTTCTTCAGCTTGGTTATATCCCACATCGACTGGATTGATTCCAGTAGAAATAATGCCGCGAGAGGTATATTAGAGAAACATTACTCATCTGTTCTGTCAATGAAGTGTGTCTTATCTCATCACTCTAATCATATGTCGAAATCTACTATATCCTCTGCGTCAAAACTGTGGTCACGTATGCTTATTTTATTCCTTATTTTGCTTAATATAAACACACTGTAGGTCACCATTTGCATAGCACTAAGAAACTTAACAGACTTAAACAAAGACTCCATTGAAATTCTCAATTTGTTGATGTTCTTTGCAGTGTCCAAAACAGGCACAAATACAGATATGTATGGAATAACACTCTACTCTTACTATTTCTGCAGTATGTACTGTGAACAGTGTGTAAACACATAATGAGGTAATTTGACAACATTGGTTTGACAACAAACAGTTGCGTAGGCTTTGTAGTATTTTGCAGTATCCCTGATAGCACACATACATTGCATAGACGTCTATTGCGTGCTTTCATCTGGTAGATGTATTTCCATAACATTTTGCCTGCATGGTCTGAATATGATACAATTTGAATTTGGTGAAAATCGTACAAACGGTCTAGGAGGTGTTTGAAAAAGTAGGTTTTTAAAGAAAATCAAAATGGTGGACAGGAAGTTTGGCAGACTATGGCAAAATTGGTATATGTTCTCTGCAAGACCCAAGGAATCCATGAAGACCAGTTTCATTACAATAGGCTAAGTTAATCAAAAGTTATTAGCATTTTTGGAAATTTCATTATAACTTTTGACCACAAGGTGGCGCTGCCCTGGAACTTTTTGAGTACCTTCAGGGCATGGTGCCGAAGACACATACCGAGTTTTGTAACTATACGCCAATGCGTATTAACAAAATTAAAAATGGCCGACGCCCAAAATGGCTGATATGGGAAAATCAAGTATCGTTCGACTCAACATGCTGCACCGAATCCAAAGAGACCAGTGATTTTTGGACAAACCGTTCAGAAGGTTTAAGTAAATAAGTACATTTTTCATATCTCCTGACCACTAGGTGGCACTGTGCCAAAACTGTGCAGGTAGCCTCAGGTCATGGTTGTTATAACAAACACAAGTTTGGTCAGAATACGCTAAAGCATTGCAGAGATTGCCTCAAATCCATTTTGGTGTGCTCTTCATCAAATTCTTTCGCACATTAATCGAGAAGGGTTTGACAAATCAACTTCAGTTCCATTAATTTTTGTCAGCATGGTCTGAAGATAATCTGGTTGCAATCGGTCTTGAGCCAAGGAATCAGAGGAAAAAAGAATTTTGTTTCTAGCCCTTAATTTTTTTGGCCAAAATTTGGACAATTGGTGGCTCTAGAGGAATTGAGTTAGAGACTCCAAAGTTGCTGTGGTTAATGTTCAGGCTGTCCTCTATCTGTGTGCCAAATTTCATAACTTTTCCATAAGCAGTTCTATGGGCTGACATAGACTCAAGTGCGTAAGAATAATAATAAGAACACTAACGATTACAATAGGTGCTTGGCCCCTAAATAAAATAAAAAAATTACACTAAACAAAATTATAAACGCAACACTGAAAACCAGTCAGTATCTGGTGTGACCACCATTTGCCTCAACATATCTCCTTTCCATAGAGTTGATCAGGTTGTTGATTGTGGCCTGTGGAATGTTGGTCCACTCCTCTTCAATGGCTGTGTGAACTTGCTGGATATTGGCAGGAACTGGAACACACTGTCGTATATGCCAGTCCAGAGCATCCCAAACATGCTCAATGGGTGACATGTCCGGTGAGTATGCTGGCCATGCAAGAACTGGGATGTTTTCAGCTTCCAGGAATTGTGTACAGATCCTTGCAACATGGGGCCGTGCATTATCATGCTGCAACATGAGGTGATGGTCGTGGATGAATGGCACAACAATGGGCCTCAGGATCTCATCACAATATCTCTTGTGCATTCAAAATGCCATCATTATAATGCACCTGTGTTCGTTTTCCATAAGATACGCCTGCCTATACCATAACCCCACTGCCAACATGGGCCACTCGGTCCACAACGCTGACATCAGTAAACCGCTCACCCACACAACGCCATACACGCTGTCTGCCATCTGCCCTGTACAGTGAAAACCGGGATTCATCCGTGAAGAGAACACCTCTTCAAAGTGCCAGACGCCATTGAATGCCCACTCAAGTCGGTTACGACGACGAACTGCAGTCAGGTCGAGACTCCGATGAGGACGACAAGCATGCAGATGAGCTTCCCTGAGACGGTTTCTGACAGTTTGTTCAGAAATTCTTTGGTTATGCAAACCGATTGTTGCAGCAGCTGTCCGGGTGGCTGGTCTCAGACGATCTTGGAGGTGAAGATGCTGGATGTGGAGGTCCTGGGCTGGTGTGGTTACACGTGGTCTGCAGTTGTAAGGCCGGATGGATTTACTGCCAAATTTTCTGAAACGCCTTTGGAGATGGCTTATGGTAGAGAAATGAACACTTTTAATTCATGGGCAACAGACATTCCTGCAGTCAGCATGCCAATTGCACGCTCCCTCAAAACCTGCGACATCTGTGGCATTGTGCTGTGTGAAAAAACTGCACATTTTAGAGTGGCTTTTATTGTGGCCAGCCTAAGGCACACCTGTGCAATATTCATGCTGTCTAATCAGCATCTTGATATGCCACACCTGTGAGGTGGATGGATTATCTCGGCAAAGGAGAAGTGCTCACTAACACAGATTTAGACAGATTTGCGAATAATGTTTGAGAGAAATAGGCCTTTTGTGTACATAGAAAAAGTTTTAGATCTTTGAGTTCTGCTCATGAAAAATGGGGGCAAAAACAAAAGTGTTGCGTTTATAATTTTGTTCAGTGTATATATACATATAAAGAACCTTCCGATGCTGACGGTCTACCTTGAATAACTTAGGGTTAAGTGTCTTATTTAGGGTTTGTGAACAACCCCTTCTGGGATTTGAACCTTCAGCAATTGGGTAACCCACTCAGATCGTTAACTACTAAGCCACACCATCCAAAATAAAACCTTTTTATTTCTAAGATATTCCATGCGGTCCTTCTCAATGAGCGTTTTCATGTACATTTTGAGCACAACCTCACAAGATGACAAATGAAACCTGAAATTCAGACCCACCTCAGTGCTGCCAGTCTATACATAAAATGTGCGGCTTGTTTAAATGGAATTAAAATTGGAACAACAAAATTTACTATGGTATACCCACTTCAACTGTTCACAATGTTTCTAGGATTTTGAACCCTTTGTCCCAAACCATGTTGTTTCCCGAATTTATTTTCGACAAATGATGAAAAACAGGTGTGCGGTTTCTTGTTTTATTTCTGTAAATCAATTACCCATAAAATTCTGATAGAAGTCAAGGCTTTCTAGATAAGTGATTACGCAAAAGAAGTGTTTTATCTTTTGCCAAGAGTAAAACAACAAGTAAAATGAAAGCAAGATTTGCATTCCATAAACAAATGCTTAAATGACTAAATAAGCAGCAATGTATAATTCACATCTCAAACAGTCAAAGTTTTTTCTTATTTTCCTAATAATTTTGAGAATTATTTTGGGCCAAGATTTACAGTTGAGAAAATAATTATCGATTATATAGAGTTTTGAACCAAAAATCAAATAGAAATAATAAAAACAAAGAGAAACACACTAAGAAATGAGACAAATCAGAAAACAAACCTCTCGAACCTTCATTAGACTTGGTCATCTGGTTCAGAGAGCTTGTTCCTCAAGATTCCTAAATTCCAGGAAGTTTTGGTGGTGGAATATAGTTTTTCTCATTGGAATGGAGGGTGCTGCCTCATCAGATAACCACTCCTACAGTGTCCCCTTTTTCCCGGAAGATGGATTGGGCCATTTCCCTAGATGTCACAGAACGGTCGGAGCATGAATGTAGCTTCTTGACTTCTTAATGACTCAAGATTTTTTTAATTGATAACAGTGACCGCTCTTTAGTGAAGCGTTAACCACAATTACAGCCTTAAAGGCATAGTCTCTGACTCAAACCCAAGCAGCCTGATCTGGGTTAATATGACTACGCCTCAGGCTTTGAAGTTTCAATGAGACGCAAGTCACCTTTAAGTGCCAGATATTGAGAAATATTCTATGAGTTATCCTAAAAGATCTTGAATCCATAAAGTGGGGTTTTTCCTTGAGTTGCACACAGATTGATTTCAGCGCTGCATATTTTAAAAGTGTTCTCAGGCATCAATGTGTCCTACATTTATATCTCATCCATGTGGTCTTAGACTTTGAAAACAGCCCCTGAAGAAGCTAAAAAAAAATTCCCCTTATATGCTGCCATTCAAAGGTTTGGGGTCGGTAAGATTTTTAATGTTTTTGAAAGAAGTCTCTTATGCTCACAGAGAAATATTTCTTCTTATCAATGTTGAAAACAGTCAGGGTGTTTAGTATTTTTTGGAAGCTGTGATACATTTCTTATTCAGGACTGTTTGATGAATAGAAAGTTCAAAAGAACAGCATTTATTTGAAATAGGAACCTTTTGTGACATTATAAATGCCACTTTTGATCATTTTAAAGTATCCTTGCTGAATAAAAGTATTAAAGGCACAATATGTTTAAATATGTATATGATTAAAATATCCAAAAACCACTAGAACAATGTTATATATTTTGTTGACTTGTGTACTTTATCACAAATGCTTCCAAGAATGTTTAAAAGCAGAGAAATAAGCTATTTTAACCATGACAAGCTATCAATGACATCATACCCGTGTTAACCTCGATTTCCGGTTTTATTTTGTAGAAACCATGGAAACACCAAAGATGCTTTAATATATTATGTGTTTTATTAGACAGGTGAGCAACTGTTTGGATACATTCATCGACAGAAAACTAATCATTGTTATACAGCTCAACACAGTTAGTCTTATTGTTTAAATCTGGTTTTCTTGATTTACCGCGAGCAATTACGGTATGGCGTGATGCAGCATAAGCTCATTGTATTAGATGTCCATGTGAGCAGGGTGCGCGGAGGTATGGAAATACATGTATTAACAGGCAGGTAGGACATTGTATCATTGCATTCGGACTGAATTAGAGACTTCCACAGAAGGTATATGTATATTTTTTAAACACTTCTATTATTTGCTTTAACTTCTATTATTGATTGCTATCAGGATGTGAAGAGTTTCAACTAGTATGTTAAAAAGTGTTTATGAAAAACAGTCTACCCTACCTTTAATACAAGGTTATTTTCAAAATGTTTGTAGTATGGCTGCCCCCAACTAAAGATTTTTTTTTGTCAACTAGTAGTTGTTCATTTAAGCTATCAGTCGACTAATCGTACATTTATATTAAATTTAATTACTTAAATATATATGAGGAGAATACTAAACCATAATGAGCATTTAATATATACACTCACCTAAAGGATTATTAGGAACACCTGTTCAATTTCTCATTAATGCAATTATCTAATCAACCAATCACATGGCAGTTGCTTCAATGCATTTAGGGGTGTGGTCCTGGTCAAGACAATCTCCTGAACTCCAAACTGAATGTCAGAATGGGAAAGAAAGGTGATTTAAGCAATTTTGAGCGTGGCATGGTTGTTGGTGCCAGACGGGCCGGTCTGAGTATTTCACAATCTGCTCAGTTACTGGGATTTTCACGCACAACCATTTCTAGAGTTTACAAAGAATGGTGTGAAAAGGGAAAAACATCCAGTATGCGGCAGTCCTGTGGGCGAAAATGCCTTGTTGATGCTAGAGGTCAGAGGAGAATGGGCCGACTGATTCAAGCTGATAGAAGAGCAACTTTGACTGAAATAACCACTCGTTACAACCGAGGTATGCAGCAAAGCATTTGTGAAGCCACAACACGCACAACCTTGAGGCGGATGGGCTACAACAGCAGAAGACCCCACCGGGTACCACTCATCTCCACTACAAATAGGAAAAAGAGGCTACAATTTGCACGAGCTCACCAAAATTGGACAGTTGAAGACTGGAAAAATGTTGCCTGGTCTGATGAGTCTCGATTTCTGTTGAGACATTCAGATGGTAGAGTCAGAATTTTGGCGTAAACAGAATGAGAACATGTGCAAGCTGGTGGTGGTGGTGTAATGGTGTGGGGGATGTTTTCTTGGCACACTTTAGGCCCCTTAGTGCCAATTGGGCATCGTTTAAATGCCACGGCCTACCTGAGCATTGTTTCTGACCATGTCCATCCCTTTATGACCACCATGTACCCATCCTCTGATGGCTACTTCCAACAGGATAATGCACCATGTCACAAAGCTTGAATCATTTCAAACTGGTTTCTTGAACATGACAATGAGTTCACTGTACTAAAATGGCCCCCACAGTCACCAGATCTCAACCCAATAGAGCATCTTTGGGATGTGGTGGAACGGGAGCTTCGTGCCCTGGATGTGCATCCCACAAATCTCCATTAACTGCAAGATGCTATCCTATCAATATGGGCCAACATTTCTAAAGAATGCTTTCAGCACCTTGTTGAATCAATGCCACGTAGAATTAAGGCAGTTCTGAAGGCGAAAGGGGGTCAAACACAGTATTAGTATGGTGTTCCTAATAATCCTTTAGGTGAGTGTACATAGGCGTAATATAGCCTATTCTGCGCTCAAGCGCACGCATAAAGCTTGCCGCAAAGCACAATCAAAAGTAATGTTTATGAATGTGTCAGAATAAATTGCAAAGAGACATTTTAATTATGTATTAATAAACTAGTGTTTTCTGTCAGTGTTGCTGCAAAGATGAAGTTGACAACACTGACGATGTTGACTCATCTCCACAGTAGTGGATGCGCCTTTAGAGAGAAATGCACCTTTCATACGGATTACGTAAACAGATAGTAGCTTATTTTGTTTTGAATTTGAAGCATTTGAAGCTTTTTATAAATATATTTCTCATACCTGTGAGGCAAGTATACACTGAGTTTCGGTTCATTTTTGTGACACGCTCTAGTTCACGGAGACAGAGACGGCAGAAAACGCATCCTGTTTGTTTTCTTTATTTTACAAAAGCACAACATTTTCTTGGTAGTGTGAGTTTAGTGTGAGTTTACACAAATAAAGGTAGACCCTTTACAGTGATCGCGCCGGCGCCTCCATGTCAGCAGTCTAATACTTTAGCCTCCACACTCCGCACAAACACTTGGATATGCACCTAATAATAGCTTACATTTATCTAGGTTAACGTTAGAGCAAGCAGCCATGTAAAGTTGCTACTTGCATGTTTCAGACAATTGTGCAATGGCAAATTACACAATGGCCTTCCGGAGGGTCAGAGAGTTGTTGGGGGTACTATTACACTCCTGTTTCAATGTTGTTGTTAAGTTATGGATATTTTCAGCAAACAGTTTGCTTCGTACATTCAGTTTAACAGCATTAAAGAGGGCAAAAGTTATCATTCAACTGAACTGTGCATATGCACTTTAAACACATTATGTTGTTTGTCCGTGCAATAAATGCACATCCCTGAATGAGCGCTGTTTTATAGCGCATTTAATTCAACTAGATAGAGTTAGAAATGTATCTTCATATTTACAGGTAAAGCTTCATATTACGGGTAGACAATTTTCTTTGTGTAACTGTCGTAGGTCGTTAGAGCACCTGCCTACCACGCCGGAGACTACGGTTCGAATCCCGCTCAGAGCGGGTCAGTAGGACCGGTAACATTTGAACCCTCCTTGTTTTAATGTCCTTCAGGGTGGATAAAGCCTATAGGTGGGTCAGACTCCTCCAAAAAAAAACAATTCACACCCTGTTTCAAATGATAAGCCATATTTGAGGTTGATGCATGATAGGTGAACATTTGGATTTCCTGCCTGACATACTGTAATCATGGACTGTGTGACTTCGCCACAAGGTTTTATTTTATTTTGTATTTTTTTCTTCGACTAACCGACTAATAAAATTTTGGTCGACTAAGCCTCTTCTAGCTGACTAACGTTTGGTAGCCCTAGTTAGTAGTACCACATCTTGTTTTGTGGTATTATATGGCTGTAGATCTACATAAACATTCTACACAGGAAGTTGCAATTTGGAGCCAGTTCATCTGCTTAGATTTACGATGCACCATGACTAAATACTGTAGGCCCCAAACCACTCTCATGATGAAATGTGATTTTACAAATATTCCACTAAATCAATCCAGTCAACCATAAAACAGCATAATGCTATCGTGTCGGTATGTTAATAGCATGCTGAAATGCAACAGAACACTTGCAATTATGCAATTATTGTTGTATAATTATAGCAGTGTACACTCCTGATTGGGTTTGTCAGGAATAGGGTTTTGATTATAGGCAGACCGATTTTTAAATGTAGATCAGACACAATGTCACAGTTGTGTGGGGGAATCAGTGAAAATCTGTGGAATGCATTTAAACATTAAAAATGATTTTTCTTCTGCAGAACATAAAATAAAATATATTCTATTTAACTGTTTTTGTTCATACAATGAAAGTACACTGTAAAACTAATTAGTTAGACTTACTTTAAAAAGTGTGCAAGCCGATTGCCTTAAAAAACAAGTAAAGTGAAATAGGAATAGTATGTTGTACTGACAAATGCTTAGTTAGTATAGTTCACTTATACAAGAGTTCTGGTAACTAAAACATAACAGAGTAATTTATAATTTACTTTAGAATCAAACCATTGTTGTGTTTTGCATGCTGAATGTTGAAGTCTGTGTGCGACTCATGCTTGGTCAATTGGCAAGATATTGTCACAAATATAAAGGGATTATATCAATACAATTAAAAGTTTCATAAGATGATTATTAAAGGTGATCATTATTTGACATAAAATATAGTTGTTACATATCATTCATTATAATACTTCCCTTCCTTTGAAATGAAATAACTGTGATTTCTTGTTGCATCACTGCATCAATAGAAAGAGAATTTCAATAATATAAATAAAGCTCCAAGTGTCCAACCAAAGGGAACACTGATCCCCATAATGGTGAGTGTTAAAAAAAAAACATTTTGTTTGACAATGGTACTCAAACCAATCAATTAATCTTAACTTGGATTTTCTGAGTTAAAAAGGCATAGTATATGAATAGTACAGATTACTAGATTTTTACAATTACAATTAAGTAAAGTTAACTAAAACGTGTTAGTTAGAATCACTGTTGGATTTTACAGGACAGATTTACTAACAGCTTGCTCCAGTGCAAACTCTCTTTTGCTGTTAAAAAACTGCTGTCAGGATTTACTAAAGACACGCAGTGAAAAACAAGCGCTGAAAAGACGTGGACAGGGTTATTTTTGCGCCTGACCTTATTGCATATGTATTGCATTGTAGGAGTTTCCTTTTAAGACGCAAAATCTATTGGAGGAGAGTATTTAAATGATTCATGCAGGGTGATTTACTAAGGATTGCGCTCGTCAATTTACTGGTATTTGCGTCATTATTTAACAGCCAAAAAAGCATGTCTAATTTGCGCTGCTCTAGTTATTGCTTTGTCATTATGGAAATGATCCAGCTGTGTCTGTGTTCTTTCATTTGCGTCATCAGTAGATCACACGCAGAACTTTCCCATCTGCGCTTTTTTGGAATTGCGCTCTCACGCTAATTTACCCTGTTTCGTAAATCTGACCCTTGGTGAATAATTTTTTTTTTGGTGAACACTCTTATTTGTAACTGAAAGCATAGTCAAATATTCAATAAATGAACAAGCAAGGGGCAAGGGATTTGTAGAAGTTCAGAAAATCAGGCATTCCAAGTTCTGCAGGAGCACATTCCGTGTGAGCTTGGTTATCGCATGTTAATTATCAAAAAAAAAGTTCAGTACAGTTTCTAAAGAAAAACTACTGACATTACAAACCAGCTGTCCACTTTTCTTTTTAAGGGACAGAATTGCTTTATTCTGTAAAATCATTGCGCCTGTGACTTTTGTTACAGACTTCCTCTGAATTCATCAGTGTTCCTTCACATTAATCTGGCCACAGATCAGTATCTAAGGTGCTCCTTTGTACTTGGCTTCCAAGCATTTGCAGTGACATCATTTTATGTGATCACTCACTGTCAAAGCTCGCAAGCTGCAGAGGATTGAATAACTGCCACACAATGGCTCATTGTCCCTAAACATGAGATGTAGAAATTGCAGAAGCAGCAGGCACCCTGTGTACTGACTTCCAGTGTCCATTTCTGCCAATGCTTATTTCGTGCTTAGCTGACATGATAAGATAGCATGAAGTACTGCATGATTAAGTTATTTTAAAGATAACCTGTGAGATGTCTTGAGAATTCGAGCTGTGTTTGAAAATATAGCGAGCCGTCATAGCACGCTCATGAAGTTTGTTTCAAATGGTAGGCATAAATAGATACCTTAAAAGATAACTAGTTTTGGCCCGATTCTGAGACAGCATTACAGGTATCCATCACTAAGGTCCGTTGCAATTAAAGAAATCCCAACATGCACTGCAATCATCATCCAAGATGGCGAAAGCCGTTAACTGTAAAACAGAAATGTTAACTGTAAATATATATACTACCATTCAAAATTTTATAGTAAGATTTTTTTTATAAAGAGCCCACCAAGGCTGCAAAATATAGTAATATTGTGAGATGTTATTACAACAGACTTTAAGGCCCACTGAAGTGCCTTGACACGCGCAGCATTATTCAAAGTGTTGACGTAATTTCCCCTGAAACGGCTCCAGCTGTTAGCAGCTCCTCCCCTTTTATGAAACAGCCAATAGCGTTTCGTTAATACCAGTTTGACTAGAGCCTTTCTGTTTGGTAAAGCCACAGTTTCCTCCTAATCTCTAACTGTTTCTCATCATATTCTCCTCCATATCGCTTTCAAATACAGCATTCTGTGCAGAATTGAAATGGGTCCGATATGTGTTATTGTATGCGCCGACTCGCGCATATGATCCGCGCTGCGCTCTCGTGTCGCTAGTCAACGGCTCTGGTCTAGACTAAGTGTGGGTGTTGCGGTGCTGCGCGTGAAAACTAACGTGAAACAAGACTTCATTCGCCTCAAAGCATATTTACACTGTCTGAATCTTTTCCTATCGCATGTATAGTGCGCTATGTGCCATTCACCATGTAGGAAATAGTAAATGTGTGAACAGCTGACTGATTTCAGCTCAGCTTCAGCGTCTATTTATAGTGTAGGGGGCGGGACGCTTCAGATTCTAGAGAGCATTTGATTGGACAGAAGATGTGATGAGAAGCTGAAGTCTGCGATGATGTCATCAAAATATGTGATCCATTTTAACAGAAGTGAGAGATTAGTTTTGAATGCGTATAGCTCCTAAATGCTAATTTAGTCATTGTTTTGGAACACACCAGCTTATTCCTAACCTTAAGGCTAACTAGTCATACTAAAAGCTAAAAAACTTTTTGATTTCAGGGGGCCTTTAACATTTGGGTTCCAGAAGTTTATTTTCTTGATTTTTTTTGTGTGGAAGATTTAATTGTGGCGACTTTTGCCTTTATTATGACAGGATAGTATAGAGTGGACAGGAAGCGGGGTGGGAGAGAGAGGAGTAGAATGGGATCGGGAAAGGGCCACGAGCTGGGACTCAAACTCTGGTCACCTGAAGCGCAACAGTGCTATATGTCGCTGCCCACGAGGCTATCGGCGCCAACATTTTTAATGATAACTCAAACTTTTAAAGACAGACCTAACGTGAGCTACGAAGTTGTTAATCAATGGTATTTGCTTCTGTTGAAGCTGTCAGTCCGCATTATTTAATAACTTATTTTTTAAAATAATCATGTTTAACAACGGAATTCATGGTGAAAAACTACATTACCCATGATGCTGCACAGAAAATTCCACCAATCAGAGTTACAACAAGTAAAACATTCCAAGGAGCTCTTCAGCTCCGCCCACTCCCATGAAGCACTGCAATTGAGTCGATCTCCCTACGCTCTCCAAATACTGAAATATTTATGCATATTTTGCAATGAACTTAAAAATATCTAAAAATATATTTGAAATGAGTAGTTTTATACTTCTCATTTGTTAAATTTGATTATGCTGTTTGCAGTGCTTCATGGGATTGTAGTTCTTTCCCCTCACTAAAGCCGTTGAGTACAGTACCTTTGTATTCTTGTCTCATTTTCAAAAACTTTTTTCCTTTAAATAAAAGTTTGTAATGTTGTGAATCACCTTATAGCTGGTTGGCTTGGTTCAAGGCTTATAACGCTTTAAAAACTGAAAAAATTCTTCCGGAACAAACGCTGCTGGAAAAAAAATGGGCGGGAACTGTAGCACCCTATTTAATATAACTGTTTTCCATGTTATTATATTTTAAAATGCAATTTATTCCTGTGATGGCAAAGCTGAATTTTCAGCAGCCACCAGTCTTCAGGTGTCATTTATTGTTATTTTTTTGTCGATGTTGAAAATTTAAACTGTGATACTTTTTTTTCAAGATTCTTTGATGAATAGAAAGTACAAAAGAACAGCATTTATTTGAAATAGATTCTTCATGATTTTGGTTCAGAATCTGGCAAGGAAATCATCAGGGAAGAATAAATCAGATTACATTCAAAATCCCATTTACATATAATGTTGGTTAGAGTGCTGCCCTTAAAAGACAGCTGCCTATCTAGGCAGTAGACTGTGAGGCGGCTCACATGTTGTGAAACAGAGTTACTATGTTGGCTGTGATTTTGCCTTGGGTGACATTTTCTACTGAATACTAACTGCTGCAGGGAAGCGCTAGTTTTGGTCCGATGACAACTTTCAGAGTTGCTGACACATTGCTGAGGCGACAATTGATTCCAGAAGAGCTTCTGGGTGTAAAAGAAAGAATTGTGGGTAACATTTAAAAGAAAAATGTTCCATACTTTGCCGTACCGCAAACATCTAAAATGAAGGATTGCTCAACTGCCATGACAGCTACTTCTGTTCTGACCCGCTTTTCACCATTGGCCATCGACAAATGTTTGCAGCGAATAGTTTGGGTTTAAACAAGCATGGAGATGTTCCAAGCGGAATTAAGAATGTCTTATCAAAATCCATCATTCTTGTTCTTGGACATTAACTATACCAGTTCTGGGCAGCAAGAGTGATGAGCAAGCTTAGCAATCACTAAAATACTCAAACCACCATTTAATAAACACTGGAACATAAATACACACTGTCTAATGAAGTTTGGCTTCTCAACAGGGAAGACTGCAGTCTGACGCCCAGGCTGGGTTTGAGTATGAGCTAAAAAGTAAATTAGCACATTCACATTAGCCACACACTAAATTGGAACACATATTCATACATTCAGATTCAAATGACAAAATAGTAAAACCATATATTTTAAACTGCGTGTGATGGTGCATAGCATATTGTAACCATATGCTGGACTAAATGTTGCAATAGCTTTAAACACTCTGGGAGAAACAGTGGAGATAAGAGGAATTGATGTTTTTTTTAAATTTCCTTTCTTTAAACTTTCTGGATGCGATTAGGCTGGATTAGTCTACATTTTTTTCAAAAGAATAAGGGGGCATTTTCTAAGAATTGTAAGCAGTTCCAACAATCAACTTACAATCAAAGTGCAATCAACTTGTCTTTTTAAGTCATTTCAACTTAAATTACATTATTTTGATGAGTTAAAGCAATGTAAAAACATATGTTGTCATCATTTTTACAGTGAAACCAGAGGCTGTCAATCTTCAAAAAAGGGGCAAAAAAAACACAATATTAGCCAGTGATTCTCAACCTAATAAGTCTAAAAATGATTTAAATTTAATTATATTCAATCTTATATAGCACGCTTAATTAATATAAAAAATATGTACAATATCAAACTTAATTTTTGTTTTGTTTATTACATATAGGCTATCTATTGAAGCTTTTCCATCACAGAATAAAAAAATAATAATGCTCATTGTGACTTTTTGTCTCGCAATTCTGAGAATTAATTCTGAGAAGTCAGAATTCCAAGATATAAATGCGCAATTTACTTTTTGCACAGAATTGTGAGATAAAAAGTTGCATTTACCCTTTTATTTTTATTCTATAGTGGAAACCAGCTTCCATATGACCTTATAGGAGTGCCTTTGAGTATTGACTTGGACAAGGGGGAACCATCAATCTAAACACTGCATTATATTCCAAGTCTTCTAATGATAGGTTTGTGTGAGAAACAGACCAAAATCTTAATTGTTATTCACTGAAAATCATGCTATCCTATAGTTGGTGTGCATTGCAATCATTCACCAGACATGGAATGATGGTATCAATGCCATTAAACCTAGCGCAACATGAAGAGAGCACAATTTGCTAAACAGTCACAATTGGTTAAATAGCGTAAATGACAGAATTTCTATTTTTGGGTGAACTATCCCTTTAAAACAGTCTATTCAGTCCTCATATATGTTAAGAAAGTGAGAGTTAAACCCACCAGCTGGGCCTTTGTGTGTATATTAGCTCTATATGGTTTAGGCCTTTCAGCTCAACCAAGAAAGTCACTTTGGCCTTCTCTCACTTAACAGGCAACTTAAAAGGGATTTGAAAAGAAAGGAAACAGACAAGATCAAATGTAATTTGTCTGAATAGTGAGGAAACACTTCTTTATTTTCAGTTCAAAAGGCCTCATAGAACTCTGTAATACCTTAAGCAAACCCAAAGTACATTGAAAGTCTATTCAACAGCCACTTCCTCAAGGCATTGAAAGAAAACCTATACTGGCACGAGTCCAGAGCCCATTCTATTATGAGTTTTAGATGGAGTAAAATGATATTTCACAGACTAATCGCACATTTATCCAAATGTAGATTTGAGTCAGAACCTTTTTATAAACTTACCTGTGACTGAATTATCTTAAAGCTTCCGCTAAGAAAAAAAAGAGAGTCAATTACAGTGTATAAAACAATTTGCCTATAGCACTTTATTTCACAGTCCTGTTCCCCATACACACTATGTACTTATAGTTATTACAATAACTGGCTAATAACTAGGTACTAACCCTGAACCTACCCATAAGCCTAACCTTAACCCAGTTTATATTACCCAGTATCCTACTAAGTACACTGTAAGTACACATAAGTGCTGTAAAATAAAGTGCAACCCTACAATCGATTACACAAGATGACGCCAGTTGCGTTTGTATGAAAGAGCGTGAGTCCGCCATCTCATACAAGAGACATAAAAGTAACGCATTTTCAGTTATTCAAATGAGCGAACTGATTGACAGAGAATTATCTCACGCTAGATGCAGCGATTGACCAATCAGAAACATCTGTTTTTAGACCGCATGTAATATAATACTGATTACTCTATAATAAAAATATTGGGTAACACTTTACAATACGGGTGCACTAATATGCAGTAATTCATGCTTAACCAGTGCACAGATAATCATTAATATTAATGTATTAATGTTAATGAGTTAATGTATGACTCATGAAGAACTAAACCATTCATTATTGATTACTGCAACTAATAAAGAGTCTGATGAATCTGATTAATAGATTAAGTCATATATGAATTGCTATTAATTAAAAGTGTCATGTATTAAATCCTTATCAACATAGTATTAACGGTAACACTTTACAATAAGGTTGTATTAGTTAACATTAGTTAATGCATTAGTTAACATGAACTAACCATGAACAGCACCTCTGTTCAGCATTAGTTAATCTTTTTTAACATTAGTTAATAAAAATACAGCGGTTCATGGTTTGTTAATGCTAGTTCACAGTGCATTAACTAATGTTAACAAGATTTTAATTATGCATTAGTAAATGTTAAAATTAACATTAACAAAGATAAATGCTTTAAAAGTGCAGTTCATTATTAGTTAATATTAACTAATGTAGTTAACTGATGGTAACTAATGAACCTTATTGTAAAGTGTTACCATATTAACTAATAGTGTAAATTAATGCGTTAACCCTTAAATGCATGAATGTTTAGCCAATCATTAGGCTATTACATATTCTGGGATCTATATCTAACACGGATGGATCTCTACCTTTCGCGATAATATAAAACTCTCCTGATATTAGAGTAACAATTACAGAAGAATAAAATAAAGCATATTTTGTTACCTTTTGGAGCTTGGAAGGGTTCAGTTTGAGCAGATGTTTTATACCATCATCACTGTCCTCGTCAGAGCTCATTTCCCCAGTACATTCAGCATCTGGCTCATATTCACCATCTCAAACATATTCTCAACTATCATTTTCAACGTCTTCAAAATCAATATTTTGATTGCTGACAGCTTCTTCACCAGATCCACCATTAAGTGTCGATTTGATTGCAGTAAATCCCTGAGCCATTTCAGGTTTTGCTGATGATTCTTCCTATACTTTTGTTTTCTGCCTGCGGTAACTATGAGTGAAACGTCACTTCATCATTGTGTGTCAGACATTGACACCTTGTGGAATAAAGGTGAATTGCACTTATTCAGTCATCAAAGATTCAATTATTGTTGTGCAGTAAAAAAATATATACTTACACTGTTACACACCTCGGGTCGTTAACGACCCTATACTGTTTTTACACAAAAAAAATAAATGGGAAAACAGGCATTCTTTTATAATTTTATTATTTTTTTCTTGTTATATTGTTTATAATGAATTGATTGAGGAACACTAAAATGAATGAGGAGGAGGGTAGTGAATGACGTCCCGGGTCACTAAAGATACAATGTGTCGAAGCCATGTATTTCAACTTCCAGTTGTCTGCTTTAATTAATCATTAGCTAATGATTATTTTGAAGAATAATTTATGCAACAGTATATTGTTTATTTGAAAGAATTAAAAGAGTAGTTTCATGTCTATCCTTGTATTGTTCAGCTGGTTGAGGCTGATCTAGAAAGTAATTAGAAATAAGTAATCCAATGCTTTTTAGAGAGAGTAATAAGTACAGTAATCTAATTACACTGTAATGTTATTAATAGCTAGTACTTAATTATTTTTAGAGTAACTTACCCAACACTATATGTCATTATGGTTATGGGTATTGACATCCCCAGTAAAGTTTGAGGTCTGTGGGAGAGTTGCACAGTGAATATAATGTCAGAGAATGTGTTTGTGGACGGGGAAGTTCGGCTTCACACAAATATTAGCACATCATAATCTGAATTACTGACAGCTGTTAAACCGTGTCTACACCAGACATGATTGTTATCGCATTGTGCCGCAATAGTGGTCTACACTGGTCGCGACAGACCATTGCAAATCCATTTGTCCTTCATGTCAGAAGTAGCGCAAGCACTTGGAGTATGTCTGAAATAGAATTGAGCATGAGTTAACTGTTGATTTGATGTGTCGTGTAACGTTGCACCGCATCCAGTGTAGACTGTGTCACTGATTATAACGGGATCTACTGTCTTTTGTCCTGTCGCATGACGCTCACGGTGTTACAAAACAGCAGTGCCCCGCCGCATGTTCTCAGTGCCTTTGAATCCTAGACCCCAAGCTTCAACCAGACATATATTTCTGTGCCATCAGCAACTGGATGCACCAATTCATCTGGTACAGTAGAATCCTGGTTGTGTCAAAACCAAAATTACATATTACTTAACAATGAGTAAAAAGTCATTAATGCGTTTTGGTTGATCAGATCACAAGTAGATGAGGGAGACACATACCCGTTTACACATGGTCTTTTAATCCGTCTCTTTGTCCACTTTCAACCACTTCTGTCCTGATTTCTTCGAGGGGAGGGTCTATGGGTGGATAAATGTATGAATGTATGAGTTTTTTTCAGATCTTTTGATCTAATGGACAAAATAAGCTTGAGCAATTTTAATATGAAGTGCCCGGAGACGACGAAAAAAAATATAGAGTGCAAGCAACTCTCGTTTCTACTCTGAGCCGCAAAAGACTACTGTGAGTGTGTGTTAGAAATCAGGACTGGTGAGAGAACATTATGTTTGGTAGGTTTTTTTTTTCAAAACAAACTTGGGTCTTCAGCCGACAAAGTTTAAAATCCCGCCTGGCTAGCACGCTTCCCATAATGTTTAAGCATTCTTTTCGAACACATTTGACCACATGAGCGTTTACACTACGAAAGCAATCCGGTCGAATGCGTTTTCGACTACCTCTGGAAGTGGTCAAAAGTGGACAGGCTCAAAATTATTTAGACCCTGTATTTAGTGTCGTCCACTTGTGACCCGATCGACCAAAACACATCTTAATACCAGATGTAAACAGGGCCAATGATATCTTTGCAAATCATTAGATAATGATTTATTAAAGCAGACAACTAGAAGCTGAAATACATGGCTTTGACCCATTGTGGTAATTAACACATTCATTTACACTGTAAGTTAATACTGTGTTGATAAGGATTTAATACACAAATGACATTTAATTAACAGCAATTCATATTTGACTTAATCTATTAATCAGATAGATTTGTTATTAGTCGCTGATGATGAATTAATGAATGGTTTATTTCTTTATGAGTTACACATTAACTTTTTATTGATTGATTATCTGTGCACTAGTTAAAGCAAGAATGTTACTAAAAACGGAGTGCTCAAATTTTCATCAAAATAAGCATTTATATGATCCATATGAGTGCAATACTATGATATACACCTTATATAGGTAAACCGTGTTTCACATCATCATTACTATATCGTGTATTGTATCCTTTTTCACATACCTTGACTACCTGAAAATTTGTTGGGATGGTCCTTGAAAGTGTATCAGGAAAAACTAGATTCAACTAATTCACTGGCATGGCAACAAAATGATTTTAAAGGAGTCAAAAAAACATGTAGAAATCTGTTGTCTCTAAGTTTGCAAATGAAATCCATGTGCATGGAGAATGCCCACTGTCATTCTGACAAGCATTAGCAATGTGTGTGTGTGTGTGCGTTTATACAGTACATATACTTTTAATATGTTCCATCTGCCTTTCCATCTTGCCTGATTTTCACACTTAAGAATGATTAGGTGTAAATGAGCAGAGGTGGAATCCAGACTCCCCCAAATACACACAAGGGGATAGTGTCAGTAATACCACAGCAATTTCTCACATAAATAACCCACTCCAACAGTAACGGAGTGCGTACAAAAGGCAGGACGGCAATGTCCCCTTATAATAAGTGTGATTCAGTGGGACAGAGTGTTTACATCACAGATGTTACACTTCATGGAGGTCCGAAAGACCATTTAATTGTGTTGTCCCACTCTACCAAAATCATGACGCAAATAAAACGTTGATTTGGATGCATTTGGCAGAGAACCATATAGTCATGATACAGAAACACATTTGTTACCTTGATTCGGGATGTAGATGCTTTGAAAACGTCTCTGGGGAGCCATTGAGGGCTGATGCATCACGCATGCTGGACGTGTTTCTGTTCATATTCATACTGCCGAGAGGTCTTGGCCACTTAGCTGGAATTTTGTCTTCAGAAAGTGAATAAATGGACATTCCGATCTACAGGCATAGAAAAAACATCTGTCATTTAGTTGAACACACTTCCCAGTAAAATTCCCTTCTTCTGTTTCTTCAGGCATGTCTCCGAGGGCCAAATGAAACTCACATGAAACTTAAAATGAAACATTTGATCTAAATGTATGTTAATAAGCCGTCACCCTACGGTGAATGCACTTGTATGTTATTCTTTATTATTAAATTGAATAAAAATACTCATGCTGCAACACTTCACAATCAATTAAGCGCAAACATGACCACACTAATGCAAAAAGCATTACATAAATTCCTCTTAAACTTCTGTTTATGAACAGATCACCAAGCACAGTCCAGAACAGCCATGGGTTTGTGTTGGTGCAGTTTGGAGTTATTCAAAGTCAAGCAGTTGTACAAAATAATATAATATGACAACTGAATTCAACTGAGAGCCAGTTGCAGAATTTCACCATGTTTCTTGGAAAGCGGCATTGTTCCAACTCCACGCAGAAGCTAGTGGATGCATACAACTATGAATTAAGAATATTAGAACTATAAAGTTTACAAAAACATTGGACCAAATATATTAGACTTAGGTATAACTGAACCGGCTCAAAATATATACAAACATAGAGCGTTTTCTCCAATTTTTCATCATACCATTTTTATTTCTCGTAAAGAATTTAAGAAACATCTGAGATAAAAGTGATACATTAAGGGATAGTTCATCCAAAAATGACAATTCTGTCATTATTTGCCCAACTTCATGTCGTTTGGAACATGTATGGCTTTCTTTCTTCTGTGGAACACAAAATAATACATTTTGAATAAAAACAGTTTTTTTTCCCATAGAATGAAAGTCCAAATCAACATTGGACCCCATTGACTTTCATTGTATGGATTAAAAAAGTCATACAAATTTCCTTTGAGTATGACGTTCAATGAAGAAACACGCTTCCTCAAAAAGCTGGTAAGACTAGAGTTGTAATTGTTTGTGCTTCCTTAAAATTTTAAGTTTAGTCAACTTGAAAAGTGAAGTTGGATTAAGTGATATTTGAGTTGACTAAACTTAACATTTTAAAAGGAACACTCCACTTTTTTTTTTTGAAAATAAGGCTAATTTTCCAACTCCCCTAGGAGTTAAACAGTTGAGTTTTACCAGTTTCGAATCCATTCCGTCGATCTCCGGATCTGGCAGTAGAACTTTTAGCATAGCTTAGCACAATTCATTGACTTTGATTAGGCCGTTAGCATCTCGCTCAAAAATGACCAAAGACTTTCAATATTTTTCCTGTTTAAAACTTGACTCTTCTGTAGTTACATCGTGTACTAAGACCGATGGAAAATGAAAAGTTTTTTGGCTAGGAACTACACTCTCATTCCTGCGTAATAATCAAGGAACTTTGCTGCCGTACCATGTGTGCAGTGGCACAGTGATATTACGCAGCCCTTGAAAATAATCCCCAGCACGCTCCCTGTGCAAGCAGGTTGTCACGTTGGTTATGTTGACAGAAGTTAGCCTATTTTCAGGCGTTGTGTTTAACTCTAGGGGAGTTGGAAAATGAGCCTATTTTCAAAAAGGTGGCATGTTCCTTTAAGTCAGCACAAACACTAAGTTGAAACAAATTTTTTTTTTTACAGTGTACAAAGAATAAAATTAAACCTGCTGAGACAACTAATGTTGTATATATTTATCCAAACGCATAATAAGCATTTTTGGATGTTATACCAAACAATATGCACAATAAACTCAAGCCATCCAGACCATATTATTGAGGACTGAAGTCTGAATATATCCCTTTCCTCGGCCAGTAAGGTTGTGGCCGAGAGAAATTAAAATGTCAGGGGGTGACACAAGGAGGGGGAAATGGTTTCTGACTGTCCTCCAAGAGCGTGATTATCACGAAGTGAGATTCCAAAGCTAAATATGTCTTCGTCTTTTCCGCAGTCATTGCTAATTAAATCTGTCCGATATAAAGCAAGTTTGCTTTCCACTAAACTCTGAAAACTGGCTCAGGATTAAACTAGTAGGGCAGCAACAAAACTGCTTGGGGATCCATTGTGCCTGATTTATAGAGATGTGTGTTTTGTTGGAATTTCTGGACAATGGAAATGGAAACATGCGATACTACTTATAACTCATAAAAGGCTATAAAAAAACTTGTAAAAAAAAAAAAAAAAAAAAAGCCCACATTTGGCTTTGGCTCTGAGGATAGAGGAATCTCAGTGAACTATAAAAGTCAGGATATCAGGAGTAGAGCTATAGGCCAGTCTAGCTCCTGCTGGAGCTCCCTGGGGAACTCATGGATTACCTGAACTTCAGGGTGGGCTGCTGTCTACCAAACAGATCAAATGGAGTCTTTGGTAAAGTTTGGAGTCTTTGGTAAGTCCTGAAGCACTAAAAGACAATAAATCAATTACAAGGCTAAAAAAAAAAACGCATATACAAACGCTACTGCGCCATTGTTAGGGTGCACAGTACAATTTAAAAAAATCTGAGACCACTAGTGAAAGTCTATCAGTTTTGCTTTCAGTATTGATTTAATACAAAATGTTTAATTAGAGATTTTCATAATTAACATATTTTAGGCTTTTTTCCCCCCCAAGGCTTAAATCACAAAAATCACAGATTTTCCAAAGCAGTCTCAAACTCTGTATAGGAAGTAAATATTATAGCGTAATTGAGAATATAAACCTGTAATTAGCCATAGAGAAAATATTAAAATAGCAGGAAAAGGACAGAAAATGGAAATTGCGTAAAAAATTTTTATTAAAACATTATGGCCTGGTTTCACAGACAGGGCTTAAGATTAGGACTTAGTTCAATTAAAGGGGTTTTTATTTTTTTATACTGTTGTCTGAGGTCAACTTATGACATTCGCGTGGTTTTTACATTCAAAAACATCATAATGGATAAGTAATAGGCTATTTTCTACCCTGGTTTTGAGCCTCTCTCATGGAACGATCGGTTTTTATGGCCGTGCCGCATTGAAGACTTGAAAGTAAACGCCCACTGCTATGACTGGATAAGCTTTGCATATTACAATGAGCTTTGGCTCCCCCGTGAGTACACATGAGGAATTGTTTTGAAAGCGTGTGGGAAAACAGCAACCGGAATGATTTGCCCATAGGGCTCGCAAAATGTCTTTATCAAACAGACACAATGATTTATCTCTCATTCACCCGCAATTAATTGGAATGTTATTTTTAATTGGACTGCCCGATCGGTGGATTTAACCGCAAACCACACACACACACACATGCACATGCACGCACAAGCCTCACTGCAGAGTCAGACAAATCAGCATAAGCAAAACTTCAGCGATTGTATTTTTCCTTCAAATATCGTCAAGAGTGTGAACAATGCACATCAAGAAAGGAATGTTATTTCACTATTTAAGATAGCCAGTCGGCAGGCCGGTGATACGTTTTGGTAGCCCGTCTGGAAAACACATAGCCCCGGGACATTGGGCTTTGCGAGCCCTGGCCCATAACGTTACATGTCCGAGTCTGATCTCGAATTGCAGCACAATGAAACAACAACACCACAAATAAAGGATTCTCCACCCTTTGACAGCGTACTAAGGTATGTTCTGTTAAAGACGTACACATAATCAATAGATATCTGTTGTGCCAAATTCTTACCCCCAAGATTATTACCCCCCTAGTATTGGTAGGTTTAGGAGTAGGTGTGGGGGAGGGGTTAGGATTAGGCAATCAGGTAGCGGCTTCAATGTGGGAGGGTAATAATTTGGCAGGGGGTCGAAATTCGGCACAACACCTGTTTCTTGTTTACAAACGAATCCGTGGTGAAATGAAGGAACAAACGCAAAATGTCTTCCCCACGTGAGCTGCATATTCATTATCCCAAAAAGTTCATCCATGCATTCATAATATTGGAATCCGAATGAAGCTTATGCAGCATGGTTATTGCTTGGAGGTTCGATCCGGTTTAGCTCCACGTAGGCCTATGTTATTTATCTACAACATGCCATGCACAAATCGGCGGGCGGGGCTACAGAATCAGGTGTTCGTCTTCTTCGGTTAAGGCGGTGTTTCACCACACTCTGATGTCACAGGCTGGCACATTCTGAGATCGATCGTTCGCTGGGCCTGGTGTCAATAAAAGCTTTTCTTTGACTAACAAGGAAGTTTACAGCTCCGAAACTTACAGGATATTCTTATATCACGATGAACTTTTATATATCAAAGGCTGAATGAAAAGTTGATTTCTCAATTCATGACCCCTTTAAGACATTTAAGTAGCTTTTATAAACACGCCTTAGAAAAAACATTACTGGTGTGAATCTTGAGACTTTTATTTTAAGATAACTCATATTTTAAGATGCGTCACGTTCAGTTAAAAGAGCTCAAACATGCATTTTAGTCTGGGACTAGTTTAAGCCTCGTCTGTGAAACCGGGGGAAAAGACAAAATATGGAAGTAGAAGAGTTTAGGAGAATTAAATATTAGTCAAATAAATAAGCAGAATTAACCAAATAATAATAATAATCTATATAAAAATATAAATTATATATTCAGTGCTGGGTATTAACTGGTTACACGTTATCTGGATTGCATAATCAGATTCTAAAAATTAAGTACTTTTAATTAGATATTACATTTTAAAATACTCGTAATTAGACTACAGTTCCCGTTCACCTGTTGTCTTAATAAACTCATTAGCTCTTTTGTTTGCTCTGTGTATTTAAGCCCTCGGTTTGAGTTAGTTCCCTGTCCGGTATCGTTTGTATTAAGTGTAATTGTTATTCTGTTTCTCCTGCATGTTCTTATTTCTGATTAAAAGACTCTTTATCTCTGACTCATGCGTGTGTGAATACAACTTCTTATTTTTCATGTTTTAATTTTGCTTTCTAAAAAAAAGCACATCGCTAATATACATTCAGAAAGTCTTCTAGTTTTGTAAATTGCACACACAGACCAGCCACAGGTGGCTATACATGAAAAATTGAGAGGTCACAAGGCATCTGACCACTTGGATTTACAGAAATATCACTTTTAAGGAGTTTTCTCAACATTGCACATTGAATCAACTCAACATATTAAATATTTATTACTCAGTGAGTCATTTGAACCAACCCTTCTATGTCTTTGGAAGGGTTTTTTCTTTCAAACACATTTTTATTATAGTCTTTATTATTTTAAAATAATTTATGATTTAATTATTAGCTTTTCATTAAACTCACAAAACCCCTGCAGTTCCATCACGAACCCCAGTATGGGAACTGACGTAATGTAATATTTAATGCACTTCATGTTGTTGATAAGGAATGGAATATATTTTCTTTATATGGAATATGTTTCTTTGTTTTATATCAAATATTATCCTATTCAATTCAATATGATAACAAGTTAGGTCAAAAGTAATCTAAAATTAGTCAGATTATATTATCTAAAATGTGTAATGTAATGGATTATGTATAACTACAATTTTTGTCATATTGGTCAAAAGTTTGGAAACTACTATTTTTAATGTTTTTGAAAGAAGCCTCTTATGCTCATCAAGGCTGCATTTATTTGATCAAAAATATAGAAAAAAAACTGTAATATTGTGAAATATTATTATAATTTAAAATAATGTTTTTCTATTTTAATATACTTTAAAATATAATTTATTTTTGAGATGCAAAGCTGAATTTTCAGCATCATTACTCCAGTCTTCAGTGTCACATGCATGATCCTTCTATCATTCAAATATAATTATATGATACTCAGTTATTATCAATGTTGGAAATATGGATGGATAAAAAGTTAAAAAGAATTTATTCAAAATAGAAATCTTTTCTAGCTATATAAATGTTTACTATCACTTTTGATCAATTTAACACATCCTTGCTCAATAAAAGTATAATTTCTTTCAAAAAAGATTAAAAACAAACATTATGGACCCCAAACTTTTGAATGGTAGTGTATAGTTACAAAAGACCTCTATTTATATATATTTATCAAGAGCTAACCCACAATTATTTTTACATGAGCTACTCTTATCTAATTACTGAATTAAAGACATTAATACAATGTGCATGTGCATAGTATTTAGTATAGTATGAAAGTTTTGTCTTAAATATTTGTGTCAACAAAGAACAATGTTGGTCTGTTTTAACCTGTATATTTATTTAAAATGCCTATTTTTAAAAAATGGGTATACAAAAAGCTCCATTGTTTGCTCCTTACAATAGTTGAACTGTAGGGAGGGGTCAAATGTGCGGTTTTTGGAGTTTAATGAAATCACCCTTGTTTTCCGTCCCGATTGCTCCTGTTTTTCCGGAATCCATAAATGAACAATTCCCTCTCATTCACCTCTCAGGTTTAATTCATGTGTTTATTTTTGTTTCGGGACCTGAGGATGAAAGCCTGACTGGGGGAGGGCGGGCCTGCTTCAATTTCCACTGATTCATTTACGTATCCGCCTTCATTCACAGACTTAAAGAGTGTTGCACAATACCAGCCAACTGTATTGTTGATGAAAACCATAAAGGAGGCATTTAATTGGGCTATTTATCCTCTACTTAAGTCCTGCACTGTACCCAGTCTGTTTGGGATTGTGTTCACACATACACACACACTCACACACACGGCCTTCTCCTGTTGCACCGGCTGTCTCCTGCGGAAAGTGCAGGGCCAAATAATTACAGCTGCTCATGATCAAAGCTAGAACAATGTCCAAGACAAATACAATCGCGGCATCGAATAGCACCACAGCAGATGATATATGGGAAATCAAGATTGCCAACCAGGTGCTCAGCCAACAAGCCCTGGCTGAAACAGAGCCACTATGTATTACTAATAAAAACACATGGCTAAATGCCAAGCAGATGTAACTTCACACTCATGTTTCCTTATTTATCAGTTATTAATTATGCGAACAAAGCTCAAGTAATCTGCAATACCCTAAATGTGAGAGTTTATTCACGCAGGGCTTTGGGAAACCATATAAACAAACACAATGTGTTGTCAAGATGAGCACATTGCTGACGGATATGTTTATGACATCACAAAGCTCCCGCTCTATTTGCATGCTGTCAGGATACTATCTTTAATTTGAATGCAAATGCCAGTTTGGTCGTATATCATCAGATTGTGTTTATTTATGGCCCAATAACGTGAGAGAGCACATAAACCAACACAAACGACCTCACAACCTCTATTTTAGAAAGGCTAAACCTCACAGGGCATGAAACTGACAACACATAGCACTGTATTATAAAGTAGCATGTATATTTAGGTGTTTGTTCACATTAGTAGACAGTAAGCCATATAGCGGTTATATGCTTTCTTAGAAGTGATTTTTTTATGCTAAACTATTTTTATTATATATACAGTATGTTTTTTCTTATTTAGGTCAAAATGCCTACTGCAGTTGCAGAGACAACTACAAGTCAGTCATTCAAAGATTGATTTCTCTAAAAAGAAGACATTGTTACTCTGTGACGCTATCAAAACATTGCTCTGTTTGTTGAACATCTCAACCAGCACGACTCACAAACATTAGTTCAACCAATGGCATACATTTGGGGCAGGACTAGAATGTTTGTTTCTCCAACCAATGGCAAAGCGAGACCTATCTGAAAACAGTGAGGCTCATTCCCTAATAACTGCATGGATTATTCATATTTATACGCACAGGAAAACTTTACACAATTTTTTGCCTAATTCACAACACATATGTATGCACATCAATAATACACATTGTAAGTGTACAGTATAAAGATTACAAATATGATATGCGTGATATACGTGTGACACAGTTAACCACCAGATCCTCCTGTCAACCCTCATGACATCTCAGGAACCACACTTAGACACCTCACCCCTCCACAACACCCTGAAGGACCTACCTGAGAGGTAAGACTGGAACAATTGTCAAGTCTTACCTCTCAGGTAGGTCCTTCAGGGTCTAAGTCGCAACATCTAGCTACTAGGGTGCCTCAGGGCTCAGTGCTTGGACCACTTTTCTTCTCCATCTACACTCACCTAAAGGATTATTAGGAACACCATACTAATACTGTGTTTGACCCCCTTTCGCCTTCAGAACTGCCTTAATTCTACGTGGCATTGATTCAACAAGGTGCTGAAAGCATTCTTTAGAAATGTTGGCCCATATTGATAGGATAGCATCTTGCAGTTGATGGAGATTTGTGGGATGCACATCCAGGGCACGAAGCTCCCGTTCCACCACATCCCAAAGATGCTCTATTGGGTTGAGATCTGGTGACTGTGGGGGCCATTTTAGTACAGTGAATTCATTGTCATGTTCAAGAAACCAATTTGAAATGATTCGAGCTTTGTGACATGGTGCATTATCCTGCTGGAAGTAGCCATCAGAGGATGGGTACATGGTGGTCATAAAGGGATGGACATGGTCAGAAACATTGCTCAGGTAGGCCGTGGCAACGATGCCCAATTGGCACTAAGGGGCCTAAAGTGTGCCAAGAAAACATCCCCCACACCATTACACCACCACCACCAGCCTGCACAGTGGTAACAAGGCATGATGGATCCATGTTCTCATTCTGTTTACGCCAAATTCTGACTCTACCATCTGAATGTCTCAACAGAAATCGAGACTCATCAGACCAGGCAACATTTTTCCAGTCTTCAACTGTCCAATTTTGGTGAGCTCGTGCAAATTGTAGCCTCTTTTTCCTATTTGTAGTGGAGATGAGTGGTACCCGGTGGGGTCTTGTGCTGTTGTAGCCCATCCGCCTCAAGGTTGTGTGTGTTGTGGCTTCACAAATGCTTTGCTGCATACCTTGGTTGTAACGAGTGGTTATTTCAGTCAAAGTTGCTCTTCTATTAGCTTGAATCAGTCGGCCCATTCTCCTCTGACCTCTAGCATCAACAAGGCATTTTCGCCCACAGGACTGCCGCATACTGGATGTTTTTCCCTTTTCACACCATTCTTTGTAAACTCTAGAAATGGTTGTGCGTGAAAATCCCAGTAACTGAGCAGATTGTGAAATACTCAGACCGGCCCGTCTGGCACCAACAACCATGCCACGCTCAAAATTGCTTAAATCACCTTTCTTTCCCATTCTGACATTCAGTTTGGAGTTCAGGAGATTGTCTTGACCAGGACCACACCCCTAAATGCATTGAAGCAACTGCCATGTGATTGGTTGATTAGATAATTTCATTAATGAGAAATTGAACAGGTGTTCCTAATAATCCTTTAGGTGAGTGTACATGTCATCACTAGGATCTGTCATTCAGAAACATGTATTTTCACATCACTGCTATGATGATGACACACAACTCTACCTCTCATTCCAGCCTGATGATCCGACGGTTGCTCGCATCTAGGCCTGCTTATCAGACATTTCTTGCTGGATGAAGGACCACCACCTTCAACTCTCAGTGGTCTCAGCCAACCCAACACTTCATCACAACTTCTCCATTCAGCTAGAATCGTCCACCATAACTCCATCCAGGACAGCCAGACACATTGGAGTTGTGATTGATGGTTGGTTAAACTTCACAGACAATAGAGTAGCTCAAACAATAGAGTGTGGCGCTAGCAACGCCAAGGTCATGGGTTTGATTCCCAGGGAAAGCAAGAACAGACAAAATGTAAAATGTGTACCTTGAATGCAGTCTTTGGATAAAAGCGTCTGGCAAAATATCCAAAAACCACTAGAACAATGTTATATATTTTGTTGACTTATGTACTTACAATATCCTAAATATTTCCAAGAATGTTTAAATCCAGAGAAATAAGCAATTTTAAACAGGACATGGACCGTGTCCATGCGTGGCCTATCAATGACATCATACCCACGTTACCCTCGATTTATTTTATTTTTTTGTAGAAACCATGGAAACATTAAAAATGCTTTAATATAATGATGCGTTTTATTGGACAGGTGAGCAACTGTTTGGATACATTCATTAATAGAAAACTAATTATTGTTATATAGCTCAACACAGTTAGTCTTATTGTTTAAATCTCATTTTCTTGATTTACCACGAGTACCATGTTTTAACATGCCTAATATCGATCTAGCTTACTGCAGTGTGTAACAAGTGTCTCGAAGCATTATAACATAACTTTCAACACACTCAAATGTATCTAATATGATAAAACAGCGCTGCGTTACCCCACATACACATGAGCGGAAGAAGTGGAAGCTGCAACTGTGGCATAATAAAAGCTCCTCTGCTCTCGAGCCGTGTGTCGCGCTCGTCTCTTATTAGCAATCGCTCCAGCGGCCTCGTTCCGCTCCAACAGCTTTCAGCCGCACCCTGCTTCATACTACAGTTACGTTAATAAATCTTTAGCTCATCCATGAATATGATTGCTGCTTGAGTCCCGTCTGATTCTTTTCCACCGGCAGTAGATGTGAAGACAACAGCTCCCATGATTACACGAAATCAAGGCGTCATCAAGCTACGCCTTTGTTTTGAATAAGTGACCTCTAGTGGCAAAAAATTATATATTGTGCCTTTAAATGTAAATGTGATTTTTGCACATTTTTTATTTATTTATTTACAATATACACACTTTGAAATCGCACACTTCAAAATGTGAACAAAAATCCTGAGTTTCTCGTATAGTTAATTATCCAATGTCTTTTATTTTATTCCTAATAACTAAATTCTTATTTCATTAACATTTTGAAGAGTATAACATTCCTCAATATAAATGACCCAAGCTACCAAATAGCCCTTTAGCTATGATTAAATACATTAATAAAGGCAACACTTGCTAAATATTAAGTGTGACTTGAATCTACTCAATTTATACCACTAAACCGTTAAACTGGTGCCAAATTAGCTAGCAACCACCACTAGAAAATTAGCCTGCATTGCTTACACTATATGCGTTTACTTTGAGATGTAGCCTACCCCCTCAAGGGTGGTCTAAAACTAGTGACGAACAAATAAACCGAAGGATTAACACTTGTTTCTCTTCTCGCAGATAATATCTCAGTCTCCTGATTGAGGAAGAACAGATAAAAGGAGCACAATGTAGCATCAGGACTCATTCAGATGGCACTGACGCAAGAGGCAGCTCCATACAAGCCATTACATTTGAATACAGTAGCGTATCAGTGAACGCCAATGACTTATTAATGCACCTTTATGACCTGTAAAACATACAGCGGATGATAGCATCAACATTACCTTCGTCATCAACTTAATGTGGACAAAAGGCATTAAGAAGCGTGACAGCTTTCAATCTGCCGGACAGATTCACTGCAACTTCCTTGTCGCAAATAACGTGACTGGGTGAAGTGAATTACCTGAGAAAGACACATGCAGACACACACACACACACACAAACACAAAAAACTGGCTATCTGCAACAAGTCTGGTGCATATTGTTGCTATTTCTGGTCATGAAACCACTTAGACAGGCCATTTGAGTGACTTGTAATATGACCTGACATGGGTAAAGCTGAAGTCAGTAAAGATGCATTCAAACAGTGATTTGAAGCAGAAAATAGTCTGGAAGTCAATTTCAATGAGAGTTAGCAATTTGAAGTGATGTGTCACAGTTTATGCAAATAAGTAGAGAACTTACAGAGTTGGATACTGTTGCATTTGGGGGCCTAATAGTGACCAATATTATGAGACCATGTGAAGCAAATTAGTATCTCACTGGCAAAATAGGCTACAAAACTGAAAAAGGAAATTATCACTTATTCAGCATGGACATATTAAATTGATCAAAATAACAGTAAAGACATTTAAAATGTTATAAAAGATTTATATTTCATATAAGATTTATTTAAATACTGTTCTTTTGAATGTTTTATTCATTCACAATCAATATTGGGTGTAATGCATTACTATTAATTACTGTAATTTATTTACTTTTCCTTTAAAAAGTAAAGTAAGGGATTACTCTTAATTTTTTGGTAATTTAATTAGTTACTTCTGATGAAATTGCATTTAATACTGCATAGAACAATTCTATATAAAACAATAGTGGACTCAACATCAAAATGTAACATCTAATGATAAAATGTATGTTTTTAAAATGTAACCTTCTCCCTTATAAAATCTGACAAAACATAAATATTAGGACCAACTAAAATGATAAACAATTCTAAATCTTTGTGAAGTTGCTCTTAAATCTTTTTGAACGAACCCAATGCGTTTCTGTGGAAAATTATAGTTCATCCTTCCTTAAAGTAAACAAAGGGGTACCTCAAGGATCTGTTTTAGCTCCTCTTTTATTTTCTATCTTTATCAATGATTTAGGTCATGGAATAAATATAGCTAAAATACATTTGTGTGCTGATGACATTATTTATACAGCGGCATATTCTTTAAAATCAAGCCTAACAGCATCTACAGAGTGCAGCATTCATTGTTACACTTAAAATGAAAAGTTGTAATTTTCTAGACCGATATGGCTAGGGAATATACTCTCATTCCTGCATAATAATCAAGGAACTTTGCTGCCGTACTATGGGTGCAGAGGCGCAATGATATTACGCAGCGCCTGAAAATAGGCTAACTTCCGTCAACATAACCAACGTGACAACCTGCTTGCACAGAGAGTGTGCTGGGGACTATTTTCAAAAATCCCAAAGCTCCCTAATTATTATTCAGGAATGAGAGTATAGTTCCTAGCCATATCGGGCTAGAAAATTGCAACTTTTCATTTTCCGTCGGTCTTAGTACACAATGTAACTATACACATCACAACATGTAAATAGGAAAATGTTGTCGTTATTTTGTCACTTATTGAGCAGTAGGCTAGCTGGAGCTGTTTACCTCCAGTCTTTGTGCTAAGCTAGGCTAGCGGTGGGTGTGTCAGACAGAGTTATGGCACACACGGAGATAAGAATGGTATGTATGGACTTATCTAACTCTGGGGGATACGGTAAATAAGCCCCAATAAGTCCCAAAAAGTTGCAAAGGCACTTTTAGGTAAATTACCTTCTTATATTCCTAATCTTTTAACCTTTTACACAAATAGTTACTGCACTAGATCTATATCTCAAATTCGCTGAAAGTCCCAAAATCGGAATTTGGTAAATTTGCTTTTTCTTTTCATGCTCCTTGGGTTTGGAATGAACTGCAAAATGTACTCACAGTCTAGATGTACCTCCACCTTTGAGTGTTTTTAAATGTCTTTTGCAAACTGTTTTAAAGGAGGCCTGTAATTGTTCTTCTTTATTTATTGACATTATGTGCATTTGTAGTACTGTTATCTTGTGATTGTCTTTGTGAAACTTTCTGTGCTGCCGTCTTGACCAGGGCTCTGTGGAAGAAGACATTGTAATATCTCAATGGGATTTTCCTGGTTAAGTAAAGGATAAATAAAAATTAATAATTTCTAATTTTTAAATATATGACAGTATTGAGGTAGGGACACAGCAGGTGAAACCTTTAAACCTTTATAAAAAAAAAAAAAAAATTGTCTTTTTTTCTTTTTAAATTAACCTTTCCTTATGTCAGGACATAGCTGCAAAGTTTATTTAACAGATAAAAAAAAGCTTCAGTTATATATTCTACATATTTTTCATTTTGTTTACTGTTTCCCAGCTCACAGCAGATTTCAGAGGTTCCTGTCATTTAAACATACATTATGCATCATATGGTGTGTGAACTGCCTTTAGGCGTGCCGTCTGATACTGAGACGACCGAGTTAGAATCTTTTGGTAATGACAAAGATCACTTTCGCTTACCCAGGTAGGTGGCATGAGGCTGGAGTGTTGCCATAATTTGAAGACACTTAAGACGGTGAACGAGGACAAGATGAAGAGCGCGAGAGGGTTGACTGTCATGTCCTCCTCCTCATGCCTCACGGGACTTGAATCACCATCATGTCATGAAACAGATGCGTCTCTTTGATGTGAACATGCCAGGCTGTAGTATTTGATGTATGATACCCCTCTATCATGTGATCTCTTTATATCAGAACCCTTACATCTAAGGTAATGCCCTAAATGTCAGATTTTAATATCTGTAGATATTCCAAACCGGATGAAAGCAGATTAAAAGAAAAAGGACGTAGTCACTGAAAATCATGAATGTTTGTGACTGACGGCTCAAGTATCAGACGTCGCAGGAAAAGACATGTGGAAGGAAGCAGATATTTATATAAGCCTTGAAAAATCACATGGGAACATCAGCATTCTCATTTCATCACAATTGTAAAATACAGGTGAAGACTTTTAACTAACAGCTAGTTGTTATAGAATCTGTAATGAGTGTCTGGTAAAGCTCAGAGAACCGTGTTTGGGTCCCTCACCACTTCATTGTTCTTCTTTAGGAGGCAGATTTTGTCATGGACAGCTTTGAATGGAAGTAAAAGCAGATGCGGGGGAAATGGAAGGGAAAATGTGCCTGGGCTTCATGTAACAGTTTAATCTACCGGTACAGCCGATGATGTCACATGATGGAGTGGTGACACTAATTAGTCATGGAGGATGTGCAGTAATGCATGCGAGTTATCGGGCACCTTCCACAAATGGGTACAAAACAGGACTTGGAAGTCTTCAAGTTTCAGGCAAAATTTTGGTTCTTTTACAACAAAGATTCAGACAAAGGGGGTGCATAATCCTCAAAAAATGTTTGACCACATCAGGAGGTTAAAGTAAATGAGTTTTGTGAGCGGTCACGCTGGCATTCATTTTATATGAGACCAAAAATTTTCTTTTACATACGCTACTGTGCAAAAGTCTTAGGCACGTTAGTATTTTCACCCCAAATGTTTTTACTGTAATTTAATACACCTGCATGTATATATGTAAAATTATTAAATAAAATAAATAAATACAATAAAATTAAAAATAAAATAATAATAACATAAAAATATAATACAATTTAAATTAAATTAAATTAATATTTGATGCTTTTGTCCAATTACATTGAAGGTATAATTTTTTTTTTTTAAATTGGTGAAAATAATAAAATAAAAATATAATAAAATATTTTGTTCAATTACATTAAAAGGTTTACATTTTTAATTTTTTTTTTTTTTTAAATCAGCGCATTTCCTAGGAATTGAACCCATTACCATGGCATTGCTAGCACCTTCAATACTATATTGTATCAAATAAATAACATTTAATTTTTTTTTAAAAATGACAGTGTTGAATGCGCCTGATAACTGCAGAGAAAATGGAAGTATTGTCTTCTTGCCACATGTAGAAAGCGTCCAAATGTCACTTCCTGGGTGTCACAATTTTATAAAATGTTAAATTTAAGGGGGAAAATTTGATGTTGCATATTAAGAAAAAAAAAAAAAGTGTCATAATTAGCCATTTTTATTATGATTTTTGTTCTCGGTAACACTTCATTTTACAGTGTCCTTTGTTTCATATATGTTACATGTACTTAGTACTCAGCAAATGATGCATAATTATATGCAACTAACCCTCAACCAAATGCTAATCCTATCATAACTCTATAGTATGTACATGTAGTTAATTAATATTACTCAGTACTTAAATATATAAATTACACTGTAACAATGACACCTTAAAATAAAACATACGAGCTGGAAAAAGTCAAAAATCAACATTTTAGAGTGAAGTACCCTATTTGTGGAAAGGTATCAGGTATGTAAGCTAGTCATACCCATTCAAAGACATGAACTGTCTCAGCAACACGGTCCAAGAGTCTAGAGTCTGTATACTTGGAAATAAACTATAGTGTATATTTATTTGTCAGAAGAACACATGATGTCCTGACAAAGACATCTGTCAAAAACAACAACAACAAACATTTGTACCACAATAATTCTTTCCCTGTCACCTTTCAAAACAACTTCACTAACTCATCTTTTTGTGTTGAGAATATTGTAATGATTTCCACATGACTTGATGCGTTTACCTTTACGGTGGTTTGCATTTTCAGCACTGGAGGGGAGGTCAAAAGGGCCGAGGCTTTTACTGCAGAGCGGCAAAGACAAGAACCAGGTGCTACTGAGAGCTGCTTCCCTGTCTGTCAGTATTAATAAAGCCTGTGTTAAAAGACACTGCTTAAGGAAAAAAAAACATTTATGTTACGAGATTGATTGAACGGTATAGAACAGAGATACATTGGGGACCCTAGTACTGAATTAGTTCTGGCACATTTATTCAAAAAGATATAAGGCTCATCTTGTATCTCGACTGGAATAATTCAATCAAGTGACCTTACAAAGAATATCGGTAAACCAATGAAGAGGGAAAAAGTAACTTTATACCCAAGGACATGTTCATATTGAAGTGGTATTCAGTCATGTTGAAAGCCCCACTCCATGCAGTTCAGAGATTGAACAAGATCTGGCAGTAGACATGCAGAGAAAAACATGACGGCTGGCACATTTGGACATTTCATCTCCGAGCTGGAATCAAAGGAGAGGGCAGGATATTCCTGAAAGAGTCTGGATTAACCCTAGGTGTCCCACTTTCACTGGGGCACGACTGCATCTGGAGGCCAGCTGGGCTTTTTTGTATTTTCTGATACATTTCAACTGCGGGAACTGGGGGAAAAGTACATTATGATCAGGGATATTTTCATGTCTTTGTCTACACTAATCTGGATACATTTGAAATTGCATTTTTTTCTCTTCCATCCACACTGAGATGGCGTTTTTGTCCCGCGAAAACTGAGCTCTCCAAAAAGGATACATTTGAAAATGCAGTTGTTTTCGCGTTGTAATATGTACTGTGAAAACGGAGGTATTCGAAAACGATGACGAATGTTTAGTCATGTGACGTGCACTGTACCAATAGATATCCATGTTTATACTAGTATGTGCCTGCTATGTGCTATTCACTTTCAAGGCCCCGACATGCTTCAAGCCAAACTGATGAAAAACTGGTGTGATGTAATTTCAAACAAAATCAGGCCAAAACAATATTTATTTGGAGTTTGAAACAGCTTGCCAAAGCGAACTTTCCGGAAAAGTTCTGTGCTGGTAAACACATTTGTACTACCATTGGTCCTTAATAGGTAGGTGTGGCTCTGGGTTTTCTTGGTTTCTCTGTTCAGTCTGTCGAGGTCAGACGTCTGCGAGTAAAAACATTTAACAGACTGGAAAGCTGCTTTCTTGTAGAAAAATAAAGTGTAATTCTAATCGAAAGCTTCACGGTAACTGTATTTTGATGTTTAATACTGTAAAGCTGCTTGCTTTAAGGAAATCTATTGTATGAAGTGCTATATAAATAAGCGTGACGTGACGGGACTTGACTGGAGAGCAGAATTGCAGAGATTGTGCAAACAAATTGCTATGATCAGACGCTTTCGTAACTTCTCACGGTTGTCATTTTTGGTGTTTTTATTTTGTTTACATATTTCTATAATTCATCTAAACACCATTCTCAGCAATGTGGGCGGCGCCGGGATGTTCGCTTACAGTATATTGCTGGTCACGTATTTCAAACTTCTTTATACGCCTAAGTGAAGAGCGAAAAAGAACTTTGCTGTGAGTATATATCAGGGCCTTCAGAGTGTTGCTAAAGATACATGTTTGTCAAATCGCGTTTTAGACTAAACATGGAGTGGCGATTGAGTGTGACCTGAATTATTCCGCTCTTGTGTGTAGGACTAATTTCTAATCCCAAGCCTCTGTTGCCAATTCCAAAACGTCATTTTAGAGCTAGCAATGGAGGATTGAGCCACTGATAGCAGTCTAATGCAGTTATTTTAGAGAGAGAGAGAGAGAGAGAGAGAGAGAGAGAGAGAGAGAGAGAGAGAGAGAGAGAGAGAGAGAGAGAGAGAGAGAGAGAGAGAGAGAGAGAGAGAGAGAGAGAGAGAGAGAGAGAGAGAGAGAGAGAGAGAGAGAGAGAGAGAGAGAGAGAGAGAGAGAGAGAGAGAGAGAGAGAGAGAGAGACAGAGAGAGAGAGAGAGACAGAGAGAGAATTATGTGAATTACCTCAGTCTGTGCGTCTCTGCGTTTTAACAGTGTTCAGCAGCAGCAGCTACTAATACAGAACTGTAAGAACAACGGCGCTATTACCTCGCTAGTGAGAAATTTCATGTAGCTTTTAAGTTGCTAAACTATTGTACTGATAAAATCGCCAGGGCAGCGCTGACAACACGTTTCTGTGCAAGTGTGTCCATACTGTATGCGTGTATGTTTGGGTGGGAGAGCGGAGAGTATGTGCTTTCCGTACATAAAAATGTATTTTTGTAGAAATAATTTGTAGTTTTTATCCTATTGTTTACTATATTTATCAAGACCTGCCTGGAACTACTTTAGACGTGCGCTTCCATGAAAATAATTGCACACCTTAGAACGTTTGTCAACCAATCAAATTCAAGCAATCAACAGCCCCGTAGTATAATATTATTATAACTTTAATGTGTCTGGTCTCTGTATCATCTCAGTGAGTTTAAATTATGTTTTACTCATGTGCAATAAAGATTTGTTCAAGCATCTTCCGACATTTCAGCGTGGATGAGAAACTGAAGCACTAGTGTGGATAGAGATCATTTTGAAACAAAAACAACATTGTTAAATGTATTTGGATTAATGTAGACTTTGATGTGCATTTTGTGTGAGAGTGCAGACTTTTAAATCGCAATTAAGTTGAGGTTTTGTTTTTTTCGGTGGAATGCTTTATTAAAAACTGAGTAAAGAAGGACAATACTGTTAACAAATAAACAGGACTATGAATTGTAAAGAATATGATCCTTTCTATTCTAATACAATAAACAGACAAAAAATGTTTTCAAAATAAATACTACAAAAAAATTGCACTAAAAACAAAGCTAAATCATTTCTGTTTAACAAAACACTACATTTTAAACATAGAAATATCATGGTTAGAAATAATACGGACTAAACACATTCTATTAAAAGTTATGCCAGTAACTTCTAAAGGACAAACCTCACAGATTTATTAAATGTGAATTTTATGTTTGGCTAATTTGCAAGAAAGAAAAAATTGAACAGTTTTCAGACCAAAATGTTGCCACGAAAACTATACTGTTAAAACCACAAATATTTTCAGACCATTGAATAAACAACAGTTTTTTCCAAATGATATCAACTTAAAACAACGCCTAAAAGAGGGACGGGCCCAACCAACCGTATACGTCACATCCAGGCACACATTTTGGCTTAAAGGATTGTTCATTGCTCAATACTTTAAGCTCATTTGACAGTATTTGTAGCATAATGTTGATTACCACAAAATATTTTCAATTTGTTTTATTTTTAAAAGCAAAAAACAGGTTTACATTAGCATACTTGTACTTGAATTGCCACATTTCTAGTTAGATAAAAATCTGATATATTTCCTTTGTTTTGATATTTCTCTGTGCAAAAAGAACATATTGTGCAAAACTTATTAGCTTTGCAACCTATTTTTGTGGTTTAAAAAACATGAGGAAATGATTTTCAGCTGTACTTGACAGTATGCCATAAATGCTGTTGATAGAGTTTAATGTGCATTAAAGCCAGAACAATGCTGTAAATGTAACTGTTTCAATAAAAGCTTATGATCTTTAAGGCAAGTAGGGCAATTTTCAAATTGCACGTCTTTCATCCAATTGTAACAGTGATTATGAATTCTAGGGAGTACAAGAATATAGATAGCATAATTTACTAATAAAACGGTTATTTTCCTATGTTTACAGTATTGTATACTTAAAATGTACCTTTCACAAGCCAACTCGCATTCTTTTTTTGGTAGCACTTTATTTTACAGTCCTGTTCCCTATGCACTTATCATAGTAATTATAATAACTAGGTACTAACCCTGAACCTACCCCTAAACCTAACCTCAACGCACTTAGTTACCTTTATTACTTTCTTTGGTAAGTACATTGTAAGTACATGTACTGTAAAATAAAGTGCAACCCTTTTTTTATAAACTGAACATATAAAAATGCTGCCATAAGACTCAGAACCATGAAACCGACAGTGACTTAATGAGGAACAAAATCCAAAAAAGTTCAAGAAGTCCTTTGGGTGGTCCCAATGTTTGTGTTTTGTTTTTTACAAACCATGATCACCTCCTCTCCCTCCTTTTCCCTCTTTCACTGTAACAGAATTGCTTCCGCCTCTCTCAGCGCAGCTTAGGCCTTCTCCAAAGACTGGTAGTATTCCTTGAGAACATTCCAGGCTTTGGGTGCCATGAAGCCTTCCGGAGGGTTCTGGCCCTCGCGAGCCATCCTCCTCATGCGGGTTCCTGAGATGAAGTCATAGTCCTGGTGTCTGGGTAAAATGAGACGGCGGAGGGAATTTTAAGATGTGCACAGGAAAAGGGACAGTGTGGTACCCAATGTGATAAGAAAATGAAAAAGAAACATAATCTTGGGGTTTACGTCAGAGATAATAACTAGGTGTTGTACACTGCTCCTTTGTTCGGGACATTTCGCTCTGGAGGGAACGATGTATTATACTCTGAAAAGAGCTCTATGATAAAATATGTTCTCTCAAGTGGCTCTACAAGCCACATAATTCCTTTCAACGGTGCAAAGACGACGAGGTAAACAGGCTGACTTTACTTCTAGACGAAAATAAATTAGCAAGAAACAGAAATCTAAACTTCAGACCAATGTCATTAAATCCAAACTCTCGGCTACACGCTTTCATTTAAACAAATGCTTCGAAAATAAACAGTGTGCAAAATGTCTGATAAATAGAGCTAATTAGTCTCCAACAGCAAGAATAAAACTCCAATGCTAGTCTAAATACAATCCTCAACGGCTCCTACGGATAGAGTTTATTTGTTACGGATTAGTTGTTTTTCAATTAAGACGCAGATCTTATGACAACAAATTCACACAGCACAATGAATTTATAAACATACACTGTTGCACTGCACTTTCCCTGTCGTAATCACGTTCATTAAACGAACTGTCGTTCAGAACGGCTTTTCAGTCTAGCCAAACAAAGCATTTTATATGGGCTTTTAATATGGAACGCTGAATAGTGGATTTGAACAAACCCCTGACACTAATAACTTTCTATTCAACAAAGAATCCCGTTTATCATGGTTTCCACAAAAATATTAAAGCAGCACAACCATTTTAATCATAAAAGCCATTTAATCATAAAATTAATATTGTTTTGCATTAATAAGTGCAGTTACTAATAACATCACGTTTATTTCTTGGAAATGCACATTTGACAGTAAAGCACTTGAGTTGAGATTATTTAAAATTATCTTTTAACAACCTAATTTTTATAGGGAAATTTTTATTCTTATAAAATGTACCATTAATCTTCTATAGTATCATACTGAACTGACCGACAGCTTCAGTGATTATAAAAGGAAAGCTCTTTACTTGCTTTCTGTGTAATTCTTTTCTATGTAATTCTGTGGAAGTTTTTGTTTTTCATGAAACTTCTTGACTTTTCCTACTTCATACTTCAGTACAAAAAGTGGCATACTTTTGGCGCTTTTCCACTGCATGGTACAGTTCGGTACAGCTCACTTTTTGGTGCTTTTCCACTGCATGGTATGGTTCGCTACGGTTCGGTACAGTTCGGTACATTTCACTTAAAAGCAAGCTAAGCCGAGCGTACTGTACCAAGCGTTACCATGCAGTGGAAAAGCGCTATTTGACTAAAATTGTTTTCTTGATTGTTTTCAGCCAATAAGTGCTGGTTACAACGGTAATTATTATTATTATTTATTTATTTTTTAAATAAATAAAAATATTTGCCATGTCTTGGTTTTCCTACATCTTCAAACTTTTAGTTTTACAAATGGGAACAAACTTTTATAGATGAACAAATAATGTGTTTAGTCATCACAATAAAAATAACATTTAAACTGGATATTTAAAGCTTTGAAGGGCTGAAGAAAAGTGTGAAGCACTTGAAAGTCCTTGAAAAGTGCTTGAATTTCACTCTCAAACAGTTTGTACAAATCCTAAAATGAATAAATGTAAAGACATTTGGCTATTTCTGCCACAATACCATGGTTACAGTTAGCATTACTACATTAAAGCCATGATGAATGATGGTGATGTGAGGACTTTAACTTTTGCTTCTCATATGCAACAGAAATGGCAGCTCTAATCAGTTTGGCAATGTTGTGGTTGCACGAGTGCTGCCTCCCAACCATTTTTTCTCAATTTGAGCCTGATGCACCCTAGTGACCAATTAGCAACACAATAGTAACCACTAAAAACTCCATAGCAACTGCCTAGCAATGCCCTAGCAAGCATCCAGAACACCTTAGCAATCACCCACTGGTAAGACGCAAATATGATGCATCCTACAACTGAATGGACCCACAACTGATGGTTTATGGAATATTATCACCATTCCACCTGGTAGTCACTTCAATGGGGTGAAGGGGTGGAACACATAAACCCTGACTCCATAGAGAACCGTTAATATGCATTTAAATGAGAAACAGCTTGGACTGATTTGAGCCATTTTAGAGGACGACTTTAAGGGGGATGGCTGGCAATTAGGCTCAGCATCCATATTCGTCTCGAATTTGGCCAGGCCCAACACCCTGCTCAAGGAGCAGACGGAACGCCATAAATTTACTAAGGCGCCAAGCAGGGCTCTTTGAAACTCAGACGGAGTGCGAGTCTGCCACCCCAACCCCCTCCAAAACGATTGCCGAGGTTGCTGGGATGGAGGAGGGAAGTGATGCCAGTAACACTTGACATGACACTTGACTTTACATATCAAGGTAAGCAATCTCAATACTTAATCATAATGAGGATAGTTATAAATTAATATGACTTCTCCTTGCGTGAAACGCAAAAGATAATGTTTAACAGAATATCCAAGCTGCTCTTTTCCATACACTGAATAGTGAATATTACAAATGTTAATATTCTTTTATTATTTAGTATTCCAGTTGAATATTCAGTAACATTTGTATGGAATATGTTCACAGTTTATGAAGCTTGACAGATGAAAGGTCTATTTAAAGATCTATCTTTTTTGTTGCTATTGTTCTTCCATGGAAAAAAAAGCCACATATGGTTTTGGAATGACCTGAGGGTGAGTAATTGATACGATTTTTTTTTTTTGGTAAGCTATTCCTTTAAACTCTGTGTGGGATGCGCATTTGCATAAAGATCATTCAAAATTTAAAGTCCCAAGTTCTTCCAGTCAGTTTTAGTGCATGTTGACATGCTGCATGGTCTTCATCAGGGACGACTGAAATGCCTGTTAACTCAATAGCGGCGGGCGCTATAAATTGCAAGACGAGACGCCGTGAAAAAGCATGATTTTCGTCAGTCATCTTCTGCAACATTTGCACAGCGCCAGAGGAATAATGGCAGATCTCCACTTCTAAATGACTTCAAAGAATGGAGCAAAGCCATAGAATTTGGTAAAAGCACACAACAACAAAACATTTCCTGTTATTCTTGGCAA